>OY482671.1:38852725-39507725 GCA_960531455.1 Urophora cardui
CTGCGTGTATGAACTTAGGAGTTTTTACTGCCTATTGGGATAGGCTCGCCCGGAACGCAATCATATGTTATACATACATATGTATGTATTAGTAAATGCTGCGCTGTTGCATCTTTCTGAATGGAAGGAATTTCAGTAAGCTGCTTTTTTTGAAATTTGGAGGTTTTACGGCCTAATAGGATGGGTTCCTCGAAGTTTTATTTTTAGTGGCTATAGCCTTGGTTACAATTTAGCTAGATATCCTTTCTCTTTAACCGCCTGGGGTATCTCTGTTCTAACAGACTTTCAGTCAGCATGTATGGATGATTGCCTAGTCTTGTGGCGTAGTTAGTTTTTATATTTCTTACTTCTTCAACAACTGTGTTGATCTTTAGGTCCCTGTGTATAGCGGAATTTTTCACGTACCACGGCGCCCTGCATATTGATCTTAATATCTTAGATTATAGCCTTTGTATTCTTTCTAGGCTGGATTTGGATGCTGAACCCCAAAGCTGTACCAGGATGGTTTTATCGCCATATTAAATAAAAGTATTTTGTTCTCTAGGCTTAATTTAGATTTTGGATCAGTGATCCATTGTAAATTGCTTATTTTCAGCTTTGCTTGCATTATCTTATTATCAATATGATATTTCCAAGTAAGCCTTCTGTCTAAGGTAACACCAAGGTAGGTTGCGTAATCTTTTTGGGTTACTATTTTGCCATTAATTGAGACAGTGGGGCAGGTATCTTTTTTTAGAGTAAAAGTGACTTGTACACACTTAGATTCATTAACTTTAATTTTTCAGTCTGAAAGCCATTGTTCTACAATTCTTAGATGGCTTTGCAACCGACTGGCAGCCGTTGAGGGATTTGAGTGCACACTGAGTATTGCTATGTCATCCGCAAATGTTGGAGTAACGAGATTTTCATTAGTGTGCAAGTCACTTGTGAATATTAAATATAGAATGGGTCCCAAAACCCTACCTTGTGGAACTCCCGCGAAGATGGGATAGCTTTCAGTGGTATAACTTTTTTGCCTTACTATTACTTTCCCGTTGGAAAGTTTTCTAAAATAGGGCATATATTGTATGGGAGTGTGTCTTATTTTAAATAATAGTCCTTCTAGCCATACCTTGTCGAAAGCTTATGCTACGTCTAAGAACAGTGCAGTGCAATACTTTTTGGTTTCAAAAGCCGACCGTATTTCAATTACTATTCTATGCAGAATCGTTAAAGGTCACAGACGCTTCTGTAGGGTTGGGCGATATATATCGATATATCAATACATCGATATTTTTAAAATAGTACAGCCGATAATATCGACGATATTTTGAATTACCGTGCATCGATTATCGATAATTTTTTGACATTTCGTGCCAAATTCGATATTTTTCATACATTTCTGATTCGCTTTGAATTTAGCAGCAGACATTTTTTTAGGAAATGGTATAACCATAATGTCCGGGGTGCTTGAATTTTCATTACTTTCTTCTTCAAGCAATGCTTAATGATTCTTATATTTATGCTTCAACATTCGTAGAATATCTATACACCCACCCAACTTTAACAACAAATATCTAGTAAACTATAAGCCCCCGGCAAGTTTGAGATTCAGTTTTGAGATCCGTGAGAGCACATCAAACCCCACGAAAAAGTGGTTTTTCTCGAGGCGTGCTTCCTTAATGGAAAGTCGACCCTTTCGATATATTGATATATCGATGTTTTTACACGGCATAAATCGATGTTTTCTTAAATATCGATATAATATATATCGATATGTTTTTGCAATTTGCCCATCCCTACGCTTCTGCAATTAGACAGTGCATACATATTTTTACATTTCTCCCATTCTCCTATTGCGAAAATTCACAAATATTGTAGGACATTTGAATGAAGTATTGCGAAAATTATTAAATTCGCCTTGAACTTGCCAAACAAAGAGGAATGGCAAATTGTATGCGCATATATAAAACAAAGTAGGCAGAGTAGAAAATGTAAATAAAAACTATTTTACGAGCGAGACGCAAAAATACGACGAAATAATTGCTAGAATATGCCAACAATATGCAAATAAGTCAAGATATGCAAAAATAAGCCTTTTTGATCTAAATATGTGTATAAAAATATGCCCTAACAAGTTAGGTATTTTATGTTAAGTAATTCTCTTTCGATTCCACGAGTTACACCAACATCTATTAAGTCGGGAGTTTTGCTTCTATCAGTAGGCCAATATGTTGGCTAACCAGTGGAAATATTGTCTAGGTCATTGCTTGAAAACACTTTGAATAGGTACTCTGTTCTCTGAGATATATTGGCGGCGGTTTGGGCTTTTTTTGATTACTTTACCGTGATACGCTTTGGTTTTCGGAAAGAAGGCGGTATCTATTATTGCTTAGTGCATATATCGGGGTCAGTTTTGGTAGCTCTTTTTGTTGGGAATTTTTAATAATTTTACTAGGATTCCCGCCCTTTTCTGGAGTTCGCTTCCTTTTGTATGTAACGGTCCTTTTAACAAGACGAGAAGCAGAAACAAAATTAATTATTTTTGTTTCTCAGTAGCAAAACTATATTTGCAGAAACAAAATTAATTTTTTTATTTGAAGTGAAAATATGTATACATACATATTTGTCTATGATTCAGAGCAAAACAAAAACAATTGTGCTTTGAGTACCTATGAGCTGGGCAGTCTTGATTTATACGCTTGGTCTTGGGCATAGCAACGCTACCGCTTTATATATAATACACCGTGTTTCCATCAAACGCAAACGGCCGCAGTCAGGTACTCTACCCACTACACCAAAGCGCCCACCTATAGTATAACTGTGAATAAATGTATGTAGATCAGCATTGCCGTTTTAGCCATTTGTTGGCTAGATTTAGCCACCGCCGTGTTTTTTTAGGAACCAAAATTTCGGTTTTGTCCCTAGCCACGTTTTTAGCCACCGCTTGTAATGAACCATAATTTTGCACATAGGAAGGATGTGGTAACGCTAATTCAATACAGCGATTATCACAAATCGATTTAAGTGTTAAAAAACAAAACAAGTAACGCAACTATCGATAAATGCCTGTTGATACTCGCTAGTGGAATAGTAGGCGGTCGATGAAAGTCCGTATAAGGATCTAACTGACTTTGTATATTGGGTATGTTCAGAAACGCAGCATGAAACGCAACAGCGGCAGTAATTATTTTTTTGATGCTTGTGATGAGGAGCGATGCTTCATGCAAAATTTACGTTTATGAACGCTCTGCTTGTTCTACAAAAGCGGGTTGCGCTTCAAACTGAGTTTCTGAACAAAGCCATTGTTTGCTACTTCTACCACTTAGCAACGCCGAAGTGGAAAGAACCTTTTCCGTAATGAATATTGTCAAAACCAAAAATTGAAACAAAATGAATCATACAATGTTGAATGCAATTTTAACTATAAGATATGGCTTAAAGAATGTAAAACAATGTTGCAATGAAATTGAAATAACAGAAGATCTCATTAAATTAATGAAGAAAGAATAAATTTATGAAGAGAAAGAGTCAATTAGTGATGACGACATAATGATAGATATTGAATGTGATATCTAATTTTTTCGATATAGTTAAGTACATACATACTATGTATGAATACTTTATTTTTACACAAATTTATGATTTTTTCCTTATATTGTATGCAATACTTTTTTAATTTGAAACAAAATTTTTTAGCCACCATTTTTAGCCACGAACCAAATTTTTCAAAGGCAATGCTGATGTACATATGTATGTGCCTACATATCGCACGTTTTATGGAATAGGGATTTAACTAAAAAAAATTTTTTTTGGGAAAACGCAAATAAACTTTTATCCTTTCATATAGTTTCCTTCTACGGCTAACTACAAAATAACTTTTATTTCCGCCATTTTTATCTTTTTGAGTATTTTATAAGACTAGACTTAAAGGCACGACCCAGTTATTGAAATATATGGCAAAATACCAGAAATCGAAAATTTCGAGTTAAATCCCTATTGCATAAAACGAGCGATATATATTAAATTTCAAAAGCTTGCTATTCGATAAAAAAAATTTATTTACGGCACAAAACGTGATACCTTGAATCTACACAGCCTAATTGTTATGCACATTATGTTTAGACTGACTGTCTTTCTTGGTAAAATGCTTCCGTGAAGGGTATCTAGAAGTGACAATATCAAATGTGTTGCAGCATAAATTTTAAACAAGAAATAGGGCGAACTCTTTACAATATACATAAGTACATATGTTTGTATGTGTGTATATGAGCAAGCTTTTCTGTCTACAAATTTATTCTAGAAACCCAAAATTAAAATTAAAACTCGTCAGAGTTATAATAGCGCCATTGTATTATATTATTATATTTCGATGAACGTGTAAAGTGAATTAGTAGGTTGTAAAATGATGTACAGTAGAATCGCACAAAAGTTAACTCGCGAGAAAGTTAAACCTTCGGGTAAGTTAACCAAATTTGAGCGTCCACGTCCGGCTCTAAAAAGTTAACTCTTGGTTAACTTTTCTGAGCTTATCGATTTTTTTTTTAATCCAACCGTTTATTTCTCAGCAAAAACAAGCCATTCCCCTTGTTTCTATGTATTTCCGGAATTTGCGTGCATTCCCCGAATTTCTGTGTAAAAAATTATTGTCGGTGTCGTGAGGTACAAATGTAGTTAATCGTTTGAACTATTGAGTGGTGCAAACATAGTTTGTGTGTTAAAAATGGCAACAAAGCGGAATAAACCATCGCAAAAGCTGATATTTTAAGAAAACTTGATGAAGGTATTCATGGAAACCGCTTGGCATTAGATTATAGTGTATCTGATATGGCCATCTCAAAAATAAAGAAAAAACGATATGAAATTTTGGCGGCAGTGGTAAGCACACAGGAATTGGCAACCAAGAAAACTTTGCACAAGTCGGAATATCCCGTTCTCGAGGCAAGGTTGTATAAATGGTCTTTGAACCAAAGGCAACGCAATTGTGCAATTAGTGGTCCAATTTTAAAATCAAGAGCTAAGCTTTAATTTGCCAAAATGTACCCCGGAAAAAATTTTTATGCAATTGATGGATGGCTAGCAAATTTTATGTATGTAAATTAAATCTAAGTTTCTGTTTTGTAATGATTAAAACTGAGATATTCAAATAAATTTGATATGTTATATTCCAAAAATTATGTTTATTACCGTATTCTATCAAATTTAAAAACCACCTGGAAAAGTTAATATTTCGGAAAAGTTAAATGCCCTTGGGACCATTTGGTTAACTTTTGTGCGATCCTACTGTATTATGGAATGATTTTCCGTCATCCCTTGTCAAGTTTGGTTTGGAGACAAACCGGTTTCGGCTAGTATGCGCCATGTTCGGTGTCTTTTTTCGTTGTAAAATGCTTTTGAAATATTCATCTGATCTTATTTTCAATGGCATTCAAAAACAGCTAGGGAAGCGCAAGTTCGGACGAAATCAAACATAAGATATTCATGATTGGATTTAAAAAATCTGTGAAATGTAATACATAATCCAGAGAAACTGTATAAATAATATCAAAAATAATTTAATTTTTTTTTTTTTCAAAGTAGTTACTCAACATGAACATATGGACTGCGATTGGAAAAATTGTATATCAATAATAAACATTAAATATTTCCTAAACTAGTAGTCCGATTTTAAAAATAAAAGACAGATATAGCAGCTAATTTTATTCAACTTTTGTTTTTTCCACAATAATTATTTTAAACAAAATTTTCAAATTTTCTGGCACCCCTCTGAACGCCACTTATCGCGAAATTTTTTTTCATCGTGGGTTAATTTCTTCGTTGTCTTAATTTCCCTTTTGACCAATACCCAGTATTTCCCAATCGGACTCAGTTCTAGGCAGTTAGACCGATTTGTTTCTCGAGGCAACAAAATGACATTATTTTTGGAGTACCATTCCTAAGCCAATTTTCTGTGATGACATGAGGCTAGGTCCAGCCAGAAGATTGCAGAAATCTCGTGATGGCTTAAGAAAGACGTAAATATTTCGTCAAGCATTCTTTACCGTAAATTTGCGTGTTTATTACTCCTGTTGTCCGAAAAATTTGCTTCGTTCACCATAAATTGGTTGCCAAACCAGAAATTTCCGAGGAACTTTCGACTGCCTCTGTGATTTAAACTTTTCGTCAACATTGGTCGTGTGTCAGCGATGTAAAATTCCTGGCCTGGAAGTTGCGAAAAGGCGGCTAAAACAAACGTTACGTCGAACAGTGGGGGCACCTCCATACAAACGCGGCCAAAAATAGTAATAATTGAGCTACAAACTTGAACCTCGGAACTTAAGCTTTCTTGATTGAAAGTAGTAAACTGTGAAAATTTTAACAAAATCGTCCCTCAAATACGCCCCCCTTCCCATATAACGGTACTTTTGGAATTTCAATTTTTGAAATATAAATCAAATACAGTAATCATTTTGGAAAGGACGCAAAGTAGTCCATGGTTTTCAAATTAAAAATATATGCACTTTTAAGGATTTTACAAGAATTTATCATAAAATTTTCCTACAAAAAAATCGCATTTAAAAAATGGATTTCAGTGCGCTAAATCTCAATCTGGAGTCAGAATTTTCAAATTGGTTCTAGTTTCATAGATATTCATGTCCAAATTGGCAAAAAAAAACACGTTTTTGGCTATATTCCCTGCTTAATATCTTGTATGTCATATTTTTTATTCAAAACCAAATACACCGTTAGAAAGCACAACCTATCCCCTTGAATATGGCGTTATATCTTTATTAGAATTGTTGTTAAAGGTTGATTAACTTGGCAAATTTACCCTATGCAAAAAAATTTATACTTTTTGAATCATACTTTTGGGCATTTTGTATGGGAAAAATGTATGAAAACTTAAAAAAACTCACTCCATAAACAAGTTCATAAAACAAAAAAGCGCAAACGAATTTTTAAGATAGCTTTACCTATTTATAAAGCACGTTCACTAGCACCAAATATTAAAAATTTGGGGAGGTCATATTTTTTATTTTTTTTTTTATTTCATGTTAAAGTTTTCCAATTTTTACACAATTTTTTTCTGTTCGAAAAGAAAAAGCTGCAAAAAAATAATGTTAGCGCTTATAAAAATAATTATTTCATAATTTGAACTTGTGAACTATTGTCTACAACATGGTGAAGAAATATTCGATTAATCGCCTAAAAATAAGATTTTTCGTAATGTCAAAAGTAGCCTAATTATTGCGTTTTGGAAAAGGCACTTTTAGTCAAATGGGAGAAAGATTATTTAAGCGAAAGGCGCAGGTGGATTTCAAGAATTAAAAGGCAGTTCTGCCCGTAATGTTGGGGTTCATCTGCGAAATGTCGACAATTTTACTTTTTCCATTTTGCTAACTGATACCATTTTTTTTCTGCAGGAACCTGTATTCCGAGTAACAGTAAAGTCCTCCTGAAAGTTCTATATGTCCCGAAAAACAGTTGTAGAGCTCTACTTATCTCCCGAGCAGTTTTTTTAACATTCACTTAATTTGGTCTTGAAAAGTGTGATGAAAATTCAACAATAGCTCTACGTGCTTCCAATTCGCTTGGGCTAATATGGGTATGGGCTAATATACATACATATGCCTTTACCTATGGAAAAGGGGTTTTTGGCTTTTAACTCCAGATTTTGAAGACGTATTGGAAATTTTACGTAGCAGTTTTTGTATACTTGACTAGACCTACAACTTGAGGTAGGTATGTCTCGCAAAAAGTATTTTCTCACTGTTACACAGTGTTATTAGTAGAAATCACGTGCTTCATTGTAGTGATGGAAAAACATCTATGTTTACGAGTATCGATATTTTTGAGAAAGAACATCGATATATCTACCTTTATAGCAGCTACATTTTTGGAAAGGTCTGAATGCTTGAATTGAACGAGAGTGGCACTATGCACGATTTTTGTTATATTACTCTAAAAACTAATTAAAAAACTTTTAATTTGCCACATATGTAAATGAGGTAAGGTATATAAATCCAAAAAGGTTAAAAATTAATTTATATGCTTTTCGTATTAATGTGGCGAAATCTACAATTGGAGCCATAATAAAACTGAAGAAACTTTTATTCACTGAGCAAAAAAATAGAACTCAGAAAATAATTGTTAAAAATAAAGTTTTTGGATATAACTAATAACCGTTACGGTCCCTGTAAAAATGTATTACGGAACAAAAAGGTGTTTTGTATTTATTGAGACATACTGGATTAAGTGGAGCCATTGGCCAAATAACGGTAAATTGCCGATATCTCAAAAACCTTCCCATAGAATTGAAAATTAACCCGATTTTCGGAATCAGCAACCGATTTTACAAATAGATAGGATAGTTGTGTCCAAAGTACAGATAACAAATTTCATTTTGTGATCCAGTGTTATTAACCAATTTAAGATGACTAGGAGTTCCCGCTACTGTCGAAAGGCGACAATTTTCTAGTAGTTTAGCTACTACAGAATGGAAGCATATTTTTAATATTTTATTTTGTTAAAATTTATCTTTATTTTATTCAAAACCCATTTGTAGTTCAATCACAACCGTTTTCCATTTTTAATTTATTAAAATTTTTCACACAAAATTATTTTTTACCTTAGTTTGGATGGCACTGGTTTTTTTTTTTGTTTTAGTTTGGACACACCCCTTTTATTACGCCTAAAAGCATGCAACAAAAAATGTTATAAAAATTATTATAGGTAAAGTTATGACAGTTATTGTATTTTGCAATAACAATAACATGAATTTTCTGCAACAACAACAATTACACAGAAATTTCCCAACGGCGATTGTGTACGTACCTACACTCAGAGAAAAGGTGCGGGCTAAAATCAAGCTATGTCGTACTTGATTTAAGAATTACTGAAATTAAGGAAAAATATATAAAATATAAGTATCTTCAATCTTGAATGAGGAATGGTATTCAAGAAGCAAGATAAAAATCTGAAAAAATCTTGTTTTAAGAATGAAATTCTTAATTTAAGAATACTGAGTCAAGTGTTCTCCGAAATATGTACATACATATATACATATGTAATTGCTCGTTGATTTTTTGTTCAAACGAAAATATTTTTTAACAAAAAAAAAAAGAAATTTACATACAATACATACAAAGCAAGATGTAAAATAAAAAATCTGTTTTTGATTTTCAAATGGCGCTCGTGGCAGTGACGGCGACTCCAACGCCACCATCGCCACCGAAGAGGATTTGCAGTTTTTTGTGCATGGCTTCAATAGCCCTGGCAACTTGAATCGTCCACCAGACAATACCAGCGATATCTCAATAATTTACATATATATACATACATACATATATCATATATTACTGCGCCTGTTGCCATTATTGTTATCTACATGGATCCCCTTAAGCGTTTACAATCGGCACAATTAATATCGGGCATGGAGCTACATATGTATGTATGTATAATCGGTCACTTTCCGTCAACTGACGAAACCCAATGATTGCTCATTCCCATTACCGTTTTCATTGGCGTGGAACAGGCATTTGTTGGAGCCGATTTCACACAGACCTGTGTGTAATGTACATTGGGCATCAGTCATATTGGTTTTGTGATGATCTGTTTTGGTGTGGTCTGGTGATCTTTTATTTTTGTGATCGCCTATGCATATGCAACGACATTGAGTGCACGCATGAAGTTGTATGTGCTTCTAGCTGCTGTACTGACTTTGGGTTGCGTTGGCTGTACAATTGTTTATAGAAAAAGGTAAGTGGAGAGTGTTTGCATTATTATCCTGTGAGCTTAAGCAAATATTGTATATAATGAACATTTGTCCTTTTCATTATTTGCAGCAACGCAAACTAAAGCAACAGGATAAACTGGAAGCTGCCGCAAAATGGAGCATCCATTGACATACATATGTATGTATGGAGTATGCGTCTTGAAGCTAAACATAAAGAATCAAAAAAGGTATTTGAATAATGTTACTTCTATAGTAAATCCTCCTCGTTCTTTAGTAATAAAATCAGGAATACTGATCTATTTTTAGTTTGAAATCTTCCAAAATTTTTGTATTTATAGTTATAACATTAACTTAAGACCTGTTTTGCATAAATAAATATTTCTAGTTTTATAATATACGATGTGTTGCAGAATATATGTATATGTATGAAAAAATTTAATTGTATATTATATATATTACTATATATATACATATTTATATACATATGTACATGTCTGAAAATAAAACGAAATAAAATACCATGCAAACTCTTATTTTTTTCATTTTGTTAGGTGGGTTAAATTATTTCGAATTTTGAATTTCGAAAAAGTGGAAAATCAAGAATAAATATACTTAAAACAAAGTTGAACGTTCTTGAAATAAGATTTTACATTTTCAAATCAATCATGGGCAATATTGAAAATAAGTTTGTATAAGCTTATTTCAAAACGGAAAATTCTTATTATAAGCTTTTTATTCTCAAAAATATCATCCTAAAAATAAGAATATATTCTTACTTTTAGCATTTTCGAGCTTAACAGACTTTCATAACGTTTTCGGCTTGATTCAAGCCCGCTATACTGAAATTTAGCTTGCTTTTTCTCTGAGTGTATTTTCCAACCGATTTTAATGAAAATCAAAATGGACCTATTCTCGGGAATTCCCTTTCTAATGATGGTCTAACTTTTAAAATCGGTTCAGTAGGATCGTCAAAAGATCGCGGACTAAATTCATGTTAGCATATTAATATATAGATTTATGAGTTTTTTTTTATACTCGTATGTATATTTTGTATTTTTTTTTGTTCCCACCACTTACTAAACTAGACTGCCGTTCGTTGAACTGTTTGGATTTGAACCATGTAAAATATGTTTGTTGTTATTGCTTCGGTTGTAGCAATCCTAGTTGTTTGATTAAACAATTCGATTCACCAAACGGTTTACGTGGAAACTTCTTTCTCTTAACTATCTTTCTGAAAATCGCAGAGCACTTATAATTTTTTAACTTCTTTTTTTTTGTATTTTACCCATAAACGCGAATTTCGTAGCGAATATTTCTTCAAACTATGTGTGCACTTTCTTTTTGATACGCATTCTCTTATTTCGTTGCTTTTTTGTTTGTATAGTTGTTCCGCTTCCCAATAAGCCTTTCTCGCCGGTTTGACGCATGCGCTTTGACTGTTTTGATACTCGGCGAAGTTTATGCCTCGAAAGTCACAAAAGCCATGTTTGTTCCAATTTCTTTTTACACATTCTTTCTCAGCTGTGGATTGACGTGTATTACCTTAGTGAAGTTTTACAAAGAGAGAGGATCGCTAATGAAACCTTCTTCGCATACCAAACTTTACCACAATGACTGTGTAACCACAATAAAAAATATAGAAAATAGTTTTATGCTAATATGAAATGATGACCACCAAGCTGCGAATTTCCCAAAAATTACCAAATCAATTTCAATCGTAAGTGGTTGCATTTAATTTATGTTCAACTCCGTTAAATATCGTTAGTTGCTCCATTTAACCAATTTATCCATCAACTCAATTTCAACTGTCTGCAGATACTTATTTACATATATTTACCTATAGATGTATGTATGTTGAACCGCTTACGCCCAGCAAAAAATCTACGCCTTAGTTAAGAATTATTACAGTAAATTTAAAGGCTTATGAAATAAGGCCTGAAAAGTATAAGGGAAGCAAAGTTGTTTGGCGTAAGTGTGTTTAGCTGCATAATTCTCATCTTTTTGCGCAATTTAAGCGTTGCGGTAATTTATTAACAAAAAATATATTCTGCTAGGGTTGAAACGTTATTATTCATACATTTATATATGTATATGTACATAAGTATATGTATATCGAAATGAGATAAGCGTGTGCACATAACCAAACACATCATAGGTGTCAGTTGAAATTTTAAACTGAAATAAAATCTATAATACGCAATTTTTACGTTCGCCACACATTGTACTGTCTTTGCTCATAAAAACTCAATTGCCAGCTCAGGCTTACGTGTCTGTTTGCTGGTCGTATGTACTATGTATGTATGTACATATATAATCCCAGAAGAACTGTGAGCGAGATCTTCCCAAGGGATGAATAAAAGAGTACTCCATTTGACATCCTTTCCGAGAAATATCAATTTTTTTTTTTTTTCAATTTTGAATTATTTTGATTGTGCTTATTACTACCCTTCCTAGGACATACAATGTTAAAAGCGAGTATACAAAATTGTATGCTTATACACAGAAGAATAGATAGTAATGGAGTACTAAAAAAGGGAGTACTCCCGGATTAATAAAACGATGATCCCAAGTCCTACTGACACCCGGGTTTTTTGCGATAAAATAAAGACCGAAAATCCCTTATTATAGCAAATAAAAGTATTTGGTATAATTTTTATTGATCTCAGATCTGTATACTAATAGCGTTTCCTATTCTAAACAAAAATTTTGCATTATTACATGGCAGAATTATCAACATGTGCCATGTGAAAATTTGGCTTTTTTTCATATTATGAATGAAACAAAAGTAATGCAACGCTTTACTTGTGTTAAGAGCAGAAGTGCTTGCCTCGTAATCAGGACAATTTTACATTTTGTCAATAGAACTAAAAGGCCTGAAAAATGTTGGAATAGAACAAAAAAATTTGACAGCCCGAAGAAAATGTAGAATAACACTGTGGAACAAATTCAGGTCCACAAAAGTTAACTCGGTTCTGAAAGTTAGGGGTGAAAATAGGGGCTAAATTAGAAAACCCGTATCGCGGCGTTTGCTTAGGTTAGTTCGAATTTGTTTCTAATCGACCTTTGAACTTTGCAGGCAAATGCCGATTTTCAGCTTATTGTTTGTATGGTTTTTTGGCTATAACTCGTAGACTAATTGAGATTTTTTTGTTGGAGTGACAGCAGTCAGATTAAATTTTTTCATCTTTAATAATAGTTTTCTCGAATAATTTGTACCTACTGGAAAGCAAATGTTTTGTACCCCAAATTTATGCCATTTTCTTTGTTGGTTGTGTTTTTTTAAAGTAACTCGTAAGTACATATTATTAAATAACACTGGTCGACAAGTTTTTGTTACAGAAATAAAATTCAACTTTTCTAAAGGATTTCGATGCGCTGAATCCGAATCTGAAGTCAGATTTTCTGTAATACGTACAGTTTTTTAGATATTCATGCCCAAATAGGCGAAAAACGCGTTTTTTTGCTATATTCACTCCTCAATATCTTTTAAATTACTCACTTATTTTAAAAATTGATTAAAGCTATTGAAAACGCTGACATTTCTCTTGAAGAAACCGTTTTAATATTTCAGATATCCTTCTTGTAACTTGCAATATTTCATATTAAGCTTCATTAGTTTTGCAATATTTTCTCCATACAAAAATAATTAAAAATTTTGAAGCACGCTTTTAGGCAGTTTATTATATTATGGACGTATGAAAGTGGCTTCGTAAAAAAAATTGTTCTGCTGAGCAACTACAAAATTTGATTGCGCCTATAACATACTACAAATGCTGCCGTTGTTTTCGACGACAAATGCCTTATTGTGCAAAAACATATAATACTATATACCTAAATTAGATATCCGAAAAATGAAAACGTTGTCTTCAAGAGAAATGGCTGAGCTTTCAATAGCTTTAATCAATTTTTAAAATAAGTAAGTAATTTAAAAGATATTGAGGAGTGAATATAGGCAAAAACGTGTTTTTCGCCTCTTTGGGCATGAATATCTAAAAAACTGTACGTATTACAGAAAATCTGACTTCAGATTCGGATTCAGCGCACCGAGATCCTTTAGAAAAGTTGAATTTTATTTCTGTAACAAAAATTTGTTGAAATTTTGTCGACCAGTGTAATACGCAAGAATTTATTTCTTTTTTTTTGAAATAATTTTCGTTTTACATAAAAAATGGCAATAAAAATCAATTATTTTCTTTGCATTTTAAAGTTGTAGCGTTCCTCGAAAAAATATATTTACTTTTTTCAACCCAAAATTTCGGAAATTAATTAATGGCGAAATTCCAGAACAAATCGCGGAACTCCGGGATTATTAAAAAAAATCTCGAAGATACCGTCATCGCAAAAATCAGAAAAATTGGAATCCCTAGTATCTACATACATATGTACATAGTCCACTATCAAACAGGGATATGTGAAATCGTTTCGATTTTTAGTTTTTTTATGGATTTTGTACCAGTATTTTAAGATGTATAATGTCCATTAAGAATTTATTGCAAAATCCTTCCGTATTCTGGAAAAAATTGCATTAAATACGAATATACTTTCAAAAGTCTATCTGAAAAAATTGCTCACACGCCTAATCACACATTGGTGTAATTATTAGGCATTTCAATTTCAAAACTAAAAAATACTTAGGGGATTCACAACCTGTCATATTACGTCATATCGTCATAAGTCATAATATTTTGTTGTTGCATTCTATGCTGTATGTGTACTAAATAAATACTACTCTGCACGATATGTTTTTGGTTCGTCATATTTGATCAGCTGTTTTTGTTTACTTCTTCACAAGGCTTCGGAAAAGTGATTTATAACTATTTCCGTTCAATATTTTAATATGACATACGACTTTATGACACTTTGTGAATACCCTAACTATTTCAAAACTATCTAAGAATGTGAAAAATTACTGACTTAAAGCTAGCTATGTGATATATTTAATATTGAATTTGCAACCACCTGTTTATTGCGGTTTAATTTTTTTATGTTAATAAATATTCAAAGGAAATAGAGCTTGATGCCAGAGTGGTTTTTTTCTAATTTGTGGCTTAATACAGAAAATTCATACAGCTCTATTTGAAGGTGGACTGCTCATATGCACATACCAACCATCTTAGTTTTTCTTTTCCTTTTATTTCCAATAACTAATTTTGCTCATCTTCGTTTATGACATTTAGCTTTAAGAGAGTGGATATTGTATGGCAAGGTCTTTAAAAGCCCGTCTCCACATAACTTGATTCGCGAGCGAAACATCTAGGAAAACATCTTGCTAAATAACCCGTCTTCACGTGGCTGATCGTGATTCAGTTTAACATTTCTCTTCTTGTTCTTCTTAAATGTTTGTTTGTTTGCTTATTTTTGCGTTTTTGTTTGGTCTGTGTGAGATTTCGATAGATTTTCGATACAAAATTAGAGAAGGCATCGATATCATCGCGTTTGGCAAGAGGATTGAGAACGAAACAAGTGTTTCAATCTTCACTCGCTCTCACAAATTTGTATGGAAATTGACGAGATTCGGCACTCGTTTTGAGGTCGAAACCAGATTGAGAGAGCGGGTGCAGAAAAAAGAGCGAAACACGTTATGTGGAGACATGTTATGAGAGTACTCATCTCGATGGTATGTCTGACATAAGTACAGCACAATCAAAGTGTTCGTTGATGTAATGAAAACGCACGAAACAATCCGAGAATGCCCAGGTATTGCAAGAAGGTGCCCAAGGTCCAAAGTTTCTCTGTATTTGATTTTATAAAATGGCATTACCTAAGCCAACCTTTCGATACTAATCCTGGTTGGCGATTTAAACCTAAAATGTATGCTGTTATCGAAAGTCTAATATTTATTATCCAGCTTAGAATCAAGTATAGATAAGTAATTAGGGACTCACTAATGTCATAAATTCTTATATTACAGGTGGCTGCTGTGGTTCTACCAAGAAACGCACCATTGTTGGTGGCTGGGCATGGGCCTGGTGGCTGGTGACAGATGTACAACGTCTCTCCCTAGAAGTGATGACACTCAATCCCATGTGCGAGAATGTCGAAACGGCACAAGGTGTACCATTGACTGTAACTGGCGTGGCACAATGTAAAATCATGAAGGTACATATTTTAAGAAAACTTTATTCATTCGTTTCAATGCAGTTTTTATACTCGGCTGTACTAGTACACAGAGTACATATTATAGTTTTGATCACATAACGGTGGATTATAACGCCATGAATTAATCGAGATAGATATGAACTTATATACATATATCAAAATGATCAGGGTAAAAGAGAAACCGATTTAGCCATGTCCTTCTGTACGTCTCACAGTACTTCGTCTCCGTATAGTGAATCGGAACAATTAGGGGAGTAATCACAGAACAATGAAATTTGGTGTACTGGCATAAAATAATAGAGATAAGAAAAAAACGAAGTTTTGGCCAAATCGATGCAAGGACATGACTACCTCCTATATATCCTTAATTTTAAAAATGTGATTTCAACTTCAATTTCAGACAGAATGAAATAAAATTTGGCGTATGAATGTAGAATTATGTTTTTAGACTTTTTTTGCTCTTTTTTTAATTTTGTCAAATTTTGTAAAATTTTATGTGTTTCACCCAAAAAAGTCATTATTATATCTATGTTTTTATACTCAGCTGTACTAGTACACAGAGTATTATAGAGTATGGCAGATTTACCAGGTAAACTCGGTGGCGAATTCTAAAACTGGCCAATCGGAATGCGCGAGTCACAAGCGAATTCAGAATTTAACCACGGCGAAATATAATTTTGACATTACACTACAAAATACATTGGACATTTCTGAATTCGCCCCGAGCCTACCTGTTAAATCTGCCTTGACTGAATGAACAGCTGTTGGTTTGGCGTTGCCGGACTTGTACTTCATAATTTCATGAAATGATGGCGAAATTCATGAATAATTTTCGTGAACAATTAAATTCATGAAAATTCGTTTATGCAGGGAAAATTCATGAAATTATTTCATGAATTTGCCAACGTATAAACGTAGTAAATGCTGAGTTTAGAGCTTTAGCAGAACATGAGAGCATTAAAAAATTTAGAAATTTGAGTATATACCTAAAACGTTTTTGTTTTGTGAAATATTTTTGCATTGAATGGAGCTGTGTATTTAAAATAATTTTAGTTTAAGTAACTTTTTATTTAATAAAAAATTTATATGAATTTAAGCTTTTATAATGTTATTTTTAGAGGAAAGATTTTGCTTGAAAAAGCAATAATATTTTGAATAGCTAAAGAAGAAGATATAATTTGGGATTAGTATAAGTCCTTAGAAAAAATATGCTACCAAAAATGATGGTACATTTTCCTTTGATTTGGTACATTTTACTTGCTCAATTAGTACAAAATCAGAAAACTCATTTTCCATCCCTGCTCTGGCATAGCAGGCGAGCACTCTACCCACTGCACCACAGCGGCCACTTTCCCCATATACTATGTACCTATGTATATATCGAAAATTTGGTATCTTAGTCACTAATATAAGCTGGAGTGATGGGAGCTCAGGCCCTTATGATTATGGTGAAATTTTCGAAAATGGGCGGTGTGAAACGCCCACTTATTAATGGACAAATTTTGAAAGTTTTATAACTCATAACTCAGAAACCTTAGCAGATATATCGAAGAAATTTGGTACGCGTGATGTACATACTCAGGCAAATGTTTGGACGAAAATGTGCCAAAATCGGTTGACGATCACGCCCACTTTTATAAATGGGTATTATAAAAGCGCCAAATAAAAATATTTTAAGCGACTTCTTTGTCAAATATAAAGATAATTCATTCAAATTTTGTGGTATGGGTTCAACTATAGACATAAAACAAAACCCTGCAAGATCCCTGCAAAAAGTGGGACCACGTAATATGCTAGTACAGGACCAGGTTACGTTGTGACAGTTCCTAGTTACAGAGGTGGTCCAAATATATGAAAAAATATGGTTACATTAACATTCCGATGTCATTGGACATGACCACCCCTGCTTCACCGCTGCATAACAAAGGACTATATAAAAAAAACCACCCCATTTGGGCCATAGACTAGTATGCTTACAGTGGACCACGTTTTAAACTACATCCCAATACCCTAGACCGAGCCAAATTGCCGACAGACGAATTAGTTGGCGGCGAACGACAATTTACATTCGATGTGGTCCGATGCAGCATAACATGTAACCAAGTCCGTAACCACGTCTCTTCAGACCTACTTTAAAGCCCCGTCCCATTGGACTACCTGGTCCTCAAATTTTTGAAGGGTACCGATGCCCTTAAGAATGTGATAGGACATATGCCAATACTTTTGGTCATACCTGCCGGTCATATGACCGGTAAAATGACCAGCACGTTTCTTGCAGGGAAGACACAAACATTTTTTAAAATGGATTTAAAATACATATGGCAACGGCTCCATTTGGAAGCAGGAATATACGAGGTTTCGGAGCCCATAGCTCAATAATATGACTAAAAATATGCACGAAAAATGTCAAAATATGCAGGCTAGTATGCCTGAAAAATGCCTGAAATATGATCAAAAGATGTACATGCATATGTATGTATTTCATTTCAAGTTAACATTTTTATTTAACGAATTTTTGCAGAATAATAAAAAAAAAAATAATAATACATATAAGAACTGAAACGTATAATTCACATTTTCCACATTTCAAGAACTTGTTTTAAGTACTATACAATACTTCAAATTATGCATGGGATCTTTTTACAAAGCGAATGAAACAATTATATTAATATTGGGAAGGGTTTCATTGAACTATCATATATTTTACTATATTTACTTGTAAACACGAATACATGTATAGAATATGCAGAAGCAAACAAATTAGATAGCTGTTGAAGGAGAATAACAAGTCAGCTGATCAGAAGAACCGACCTGTTTAGTAGACCCTGTCACTTGTTTTACATTTTTCATTCTTTTTGCCATTGTAACCAAACTATTTGACAAATTTTTGAGTGTGATAGAAAAAAATGTGTTTTGGAGCTTCCTTCACCAGCTCTTCTAGATGTCAAATCGCTACGATGTCTAATAAAACTTTTTGATGCACTTATGTGATGCAATGTCTTGCATATATGTATGGCTTTTTCTACATTTTTACCGATATCTCAAAAACTTGGTCTGCCACAAAAAAAAAAAATGGATATGACATTCGGAATCAGCGTAAAATTTCGCTTTAGAAAAGTATTGTTTTATTCTTGGTAATTTTTTTTTGTCGAGTAGTGTTATCTTTTTTAAATGTTTTTAGAAATGCAATATTTTGACTTAAGTTAATAATAATAAGAAGCTCGGATTTAATGTAGTCTACTGTGATAGCTGTGGTGTAGTGAGTGGAGTGCTCGCCCGCCATATCAGAGATCTCGGCTTCTAACCCCAGTTCGGACATACGCCAACAATTTTTTTATAATTAATTAAAACCAAATTATTGGTGCAAATCTCGGCAGTAGGCGGCGTACCCTCTCCGAGTTTATTTCTGCCATGAAAAAGCTTCTTGCAAAAATTGCATTCGCCGTTCGGAGCCAGCATAAATCTGTAGGTCAACCCAATTATTAGTTACAAATAAAAATTAAGGAGCACGCCTCGAATTGGGAGAAAAGCTCGGCCTTAAAACTCGTCAAAGCTATATCAGCGCCATTGTATTATATTATATTATAATTTCGCAGCTACACTCATTTGTAATTATTTAAATACCATTAAATAATAATATAATTCTAGCTCTACATTTCTGAAAAAGCAGTTCTACAAATACTTTACATTATTTTTTCGTTTTTTATTTATTTTCCATTATCGGTAAATGATCGTCGGAGAATCTTGATTTCAAAAAACAAACATATGACATCTAATGAGAAATTAAGGTATGTTCCTTTCCATTTTTGGTTTTAAATTATTTTTAAATTTTATTGTTAATTTATGTAGTATGTGTTTTTTTAACTCTTGCAACTTTATGTATATTTTACTTTCATTTAATTTTTTAACACTTTGCACAATCTGGTTGTATGTACTTAAATATGTATAACATTTTATAATATACATTTCCGAAATCTTTAATCCTCTATTCATATTTCTGCACATTTTTCATATTTTAGTGAAATAAAAATATGTACATATTCATATCTTAATTGTTATTTACACAAGAAAATATGATTCCTAAAAAAAAAGAAAAAAAAAAAACAGTAGATAACGAGCAGAGATGTTAAGTATTGCAATCATCGTGACTTTCAGCCCTTGAAGTCCCATTCTTTTTCTTGAAATCTTGAATGCAGCCTTTCAGTCTTTTTTTTTGACTGATGATTTAAAATTTGAAGTCCCCAGTATTTTTGGCAAGTATGACTGACCATTCATTTTTTTCATTCACTGATGACTGGCGATATTTTTTAAGCAGTCATTTAGTAAACAAGTACCAAAAATATGCTCTCTATGTATTTTAGCTGTAATAGTATTTATTTTGCATATACCTAAAATGGTCAGTTTATAAAATCTTTGAAATACATATCGCTAGCTTAGAGTGCAAACTGTGTAAGTCCATCTTTATGAAAAAGTGTATTTTTATGTACAATGCTAGAAAAATCAAATACGCACCGCGCTAAAGAAGTCGGTGACTCTAGTCATATTTCTACTCGTTGTTATTCAGTGATACGCAAATTGTGTAAGTCGAAAGAGCGAAGAAAATTGTGTAAGTCCAAAATATTTACATGAACAGAACATTTTTTTTTTCATTTCGTAATTTTTTTTTATTTTTTCTTTTTATCTCTCCTACAAAGTTTGAAAAAAAGAACTTACGCAATTTGCACTCTAAGCTAGCGATATCTATACTAGAGCGTATCGAGAAAAAAAAGTTCGCCGTACGCCCCCATATGATCTCTTTTTCGAAAACATTTCCGGAAAATTTTTTTTGGACCCCACTAGATGTCGATAAAATTCAATTTTTCATATCTTCGGTTTTATGGAAGGTTCCTACTTTATAATTGTATTAACCCTGTGTACGCCATTGGGGTCACTTCCACCCAGTACATAGTTTATACCACCTTAATGTAACTTTTTTTTTTGCTGGTATGTTAAACGTCGTCGTATTTCGATCGATGCCGTAGAACCGCAAATAAAACACATTTAACGTTCCGAGGAATATGCGTTTTTCGCTTCCTGTGGTTTCTAGGTTAATTTTATAAAGTTTTTTTCTGAAGAGTCTCCTACTGAAATTTTATACCGAATAATTTTCTAGAACATTTTAACCATTTAGCACCCCTAAGAAAGGGTTATTTTGACCCCTTTTTATACAGTCAGGAAATAGTATTTTTAAGGTCGCTAGAGGGCTGAAATGTTCTAGAAAATTATTCGCCTTAAAATTTCATTAGGGGTCTCCTCAGAAAAAAATCTTTGTAAAATGGACCACATGTAAAAGACCACAGGAAGCGAGAAACTGAATCGATCGAAATACCTCTTTTGAAAAAAATGAATGCTTATTGACGACGTTTAACATGCTGGCAAAAAACGTTACATTAAGGTGGTATAAACTCAGTACTGGGTGGAAGTGACTCCAATGGCGCATGTAGGGTTAATACAATTATAAAGTAGGAACCCTACTCTCATGCCAAAGAGATTGGTGTCTCAAACTTAGGGATCGAATCTTTAAAAACCTAGTAACCCCTATGAGAAAAATGGCAAAAGACTGTAGCTGCAATAATTTCATGATTGTAATCAAATGATTGCAGTAACGGGGTGGATTGCAGCCAGGTGACTGCACAGTTAAAATTTACCAGTCAGAATGAAGGCTTACTTTTTTAATTCCCAGCCATGACTGACAAAAAATGAATAGCAGTCATTTTGACCCCAATCAAAAGACTGCGCTGTCACAAAGTACTGCATTACTTAACATCTCTGATAACGAGTACATAAGTTTGTATCGGAGAAAGTGTCCTATTGGATGCAAGCTACAAGCGAGGCAATACTCCGGTATCCTACGTCAAAGATATAGTCAGTCGGAAACTCTGAATTATCTGAGCCAGGATTTTGGCTGAGGAATGAAAAAAATCTAACCTTAATTAATGGCTTGACACGATGTAGTGAAAAAACGGCTGCGGAAATAACGCCCGCGGGCGTTGTGGTTGTTTTTTCGCAAGTCTCTAAGTCTTGCCCAAACGAATGCGGCTAATATTACATTAAAGCCTGCTTATGTGTTATAAAAGACTAAGGCCCGGTTTCATCAACAATACTTAAGTCAGAACATAAGTGAGACGAGATTCCATGCTAAACTAAATTTTCGGTTTCACCAAATAGTTTAAGAAAATAGTTTTGCACTCAGCAACCCTCCCAGCTTTTTTGCCAAGTACTGTTTTTTTGGTTGCTGTATTTGCTCATTTTGTCGTCATATTCGCTCTTTTGCTTGTTGACTTTGCTAAAGCGACTCAAATTCTTAGTTCAGTTTTAGTCAGGACAAAAGCTGACTAACGTCTAGCTAACTTATGGAAAAGCTAAGAACGAGTGGTGAAACCTAAAACATACAAATTTCCACTAAACTAATCTTAGTATGGTTGGTGAAATCGGGCCTAAGTCTTGCTATACAACCTTTATATTGAATTAAATAAATTTAAATATTTTATATACGCAAGTCGTTAAAATCGGAGCACTTTTATTTATTCCGCCCACTATCGTAGAGGGCGTGGCGTTTGTTCAATTGGCACCATATTTAATTTTTCTTCTTCCTACATTGAAACAAGAGCCTGTAATGAATTTCAGTAAAATTGAAGCATTCTAACTATTTTTGTCCTTTCTTTCTATGAACTCGCAACAATATGCGTCATTTGTGTATTTACAATTGGGGCGATGGATATCCATCAATTTTTTGTTTGTCAGAGTGTTAGTTGACTAACCAAAGAAAGAATCATAGTTCGTACCCTGCAAAAAATGCGATTAATCCGGGACGTGTGAGCGCTTACGTTTTTATCTGTAAATAACAGTTATTTAATGAGTCTCTGAAAACGATAACTGTTATTTGGAATATGTGCTTTTTATACTCAGCTGTACTAGAAGACAGAGTAGTATAATTTTGATTTGCTAACAGTGGTTTGTAACAATATGAAATAATCGAGATGGATATGGACGTATATATATCAAAATTATCAGGGTGAAAAGAGAATTCGATTGAGCCATGTCCATCCGTCTCAAATATCACGAATGCAAGACTGGGAAGGTTGGTATTGAAAATGAGCGAAATCGTACCATGACCACGCCTACTTTTCCAATATAGTCTATATCGGAAATTTGCTATCTCAGTCACTAATATAGCTGGAGTGATAATATTTCATCCACGTAATGAGCTCAGGCGATTATAAAGAAATATGGTGACATTTTGGGAAATGGGCGGTGCCACGCCCACTTATGAAAGGGCAAACATTGAAAGTTGTATATGGCGTAAATCAGAAACCGTAGCAGATATATCCATGAAATTTGGTACGCATGATATACATACTCTGAAAAAAATACTCGTAGTTAAATTAACAACTTTCGGCTATTGAATCTCCGTCTTTGATTCAACAGCAAAAGTATTTGTTTTACAGCAAAGTTTTTGATCCAACAATTGATTCAAAAACGGGCGTTATTGTTTCAAAAACTTGCTTGCTTTTAAAAATTTTTTTGTGAGAAAACCAACAAAAACAATCATGATGGAGAGCAGATGAAGAGAAAAATCCAAACAAAAGTTTATTTTTAGCATAAAATTTTCCCCAAAAGTCTCCGTTGTTGATTTAAAGACAAAAGTATTTGACCCAACAGTTTCCGTTGTTAACAAAACTAATGAGAACACATTTTTTTAAATTTTGTTTTTACAATGATTTATATAATTCATGGATTCTTTTTTAGAAAAAGGGAAGTATAATTAGGTTACTATGTACAATTCAATATAATGTTGAATGTTCCACTATGTGATGATTGGATAGAATTTCTGGTTGATGTCATGCTTTGAATCCGGAGGAGAATATAAGATAAAGAAGAAAAAGCAGAATAAGAAATAAAGACAGCAACCAGTGAATGAAGGAGAGAAGAAGAGGAGAACAAGCGGAGGCTACATATTTGCAGTTGGGACCCGGGTGGAGAGAAGATGAAGAGTGAAATGCAAACAAAAATTTATTTTTAGGTGAAAATTTTTTCCAACAATCTCCGTTGCTAACTTAAAGGCAAAAGTAGTTGATCCAACAGTTTCCGTGGTTGACTTAAATCAACAACGCTCGCACCTTTGAAACAACAATGGAGCGTTGTTGGGCACATTTTAACTGTGGAAAGTAGTTGATTTAACAGCGAAAGTCTTTAGATTTACGTTTTTTTTTTGTTTCAGAATACTTAGGCAAATGTTTAGACGAAAAATTGCCAAAATCGGTTGAAGGCCACGCCCATATTTATATATAGGTATTATAAAGCGGCCTAATAAAAACATTTTAAGCGATATCTTTGTCAAATGTAAAGATATATCATTGAAATTTTGTGGCATGAGTCCAACTATAGACGTAAAAAAAAACAAAATGTTTTGAAAATGGGCGTGGCACTTGCGAAATTCTCATCGTTATTCAAACCACCTCACAAAGCTTTTAATACAGAATCACTTTAACGTATGTATGTATGTATATACTTAGTTTATTATGCAAATAAAATAAATATATATATATATATATATATATATATATATATATATATATATATGTACACATTGTATGTTTAAGTATTGAGTATTGAATATGCCAGCAAACATTCTCGGAGCTCTCATAATTTTGGAGGCCGATATAAGCCCGAAAAATGTGTATAATATGAGCTTGAACTTTCGGAAACCAATATTAGTCCGAGATATATGCGAATCATGAGCCTCAAAATTTTTAAGTTAACTTCTTAGGTGGCGATACAGAGGTTTTATGGAGAGTGAAATTTTAAAAAATAAATATACGCTTATTTCTGTTGAACAGAAATAGCAATCAGCAAAAGGTCAAACGTTTACCCGGCTTTCCCCTCGATATTTTTGGGCGATATTGGTACCATATAAAAGCAGGGACCCATAATAACTGTTATCGAAATATTTTTAGACAAAAAAGTCAAAATCAAATTATCGCCGTAGAAAAAAAATTTTCATATTTCTGAAGTCCTCTCGACCTCCTCTCCAAGAACCAGACATGATTTTTATTTTTCCAACTTTTTCGGAAAAAGTCCCATATTAACTGTTAAAAGTTGACTTTTATTTTTTCAGTCAAATAATAACAGTTAAAATGTGACTTTTATTTTTTCCGGCAAAAATAAAAGGCAATTTGAAATTACAAAGAGACCGTTAGCCCAACTAGAGTAAATTTGGTATCAATGGACTCGTCGTAAGTCCTAGATTCCAACGACATATAATACATGTATATACATACAATTATATACATATATTATGACCAAATATGTAATCTATATTATTGTATGGTGAAAATATCAAGCACTTAGAAAAAAAAACTGCCAAAAATCAAAACGATTTCCTAGAAAGCTAAAAGTTACACTTTGTTAGGCTAAAATTATTTGTTCTATAAGACTGTATACTCAGAAGTTTTCTAAAAAATAAAAAAAAAATTTTTTTCGAGTAAACTCTCAAAAAGAGCGAAGAATAAAAGGCAATTCGAAACTACAAAGAGACCGTAAGCCCAACTAGAGTAAATTTGGTATCAATGGACTCGCCGTAAGCCCTGGATTCCATCGACATAAAATATATGTACAGTCTGTCAATTAGTTCTTTGCAAAATGAAAACAGTTCAGAAATTTGTTTTCATACTGGTATTTGGTCAACTAAAATAACTTTTTAATTCTTTTTAATAATAATAATAATAATAATAATAATAATTCCCAACGGTTTACCCTCCATATCCCGCCCGACCGCCGCGAGGGGCGCAATCCGCATGACGCACGGATATATATTTTTAATTTTGCCAAGGTGTTGAGTGGCTGGAGTTTGTTAAACGTCGAGTTCTTATGCTGCTCAGCTACAGAATATAAATTCATCAGCTGATTACACATACTTAAGTTTATATATACACTTAGAAGCAATTACTTAGTTAACAATAAAATACATATTATCCTAAATTAGTAGAAGGAAACTATATCTAGTAGACAAATTGTTATTTGTTAAGAATTGAAAGAAGAGTTTTCCTTATAATGGATAGAGAGTCAGAGATGTCAAAGTAGGTAGAGTATGTGTTAAAACTTTTGCATAGATATCGGAATGGCTCATATAATTCAAAATTAGTTTTACATTGTTTTAAAAATAATATTAAACTAAATATTAAACTAAATATGGTTACAGCATTTAATAATAATAATAATATAATACAATGGCGCTATTATAACTCTGACGAGTTTTATGGCCGAGCTTCTCTCCCAATTCGAGGTGTGCTCCTTTTTGTTTTTCCTACTAATTGGGTGGACCTACAGTTTTATGCCGGCTCCGAACGGCGAATGCATTTTTGTGAGAAGCTTTTTCATGGCAGAAATACTCTCGGAGGGTATGCCGCCCACTGCCGAGAGGTGATCGCTGCTCTTAAAAAACCCAATAAATGGATTTTTACTAATTAGAAAAAATTTGTTTGGCTCGGACCGTGGTTTGAACCCGAGACCTCTGGCATAGAAGGCGAGCACTCTACCCACTGCACCACAGCGGCCACAGCATTTAGGGCCAACAAAATCCAAAACCTAAAGCATTGAAACAACAGAAAAGAAACAAAAGTTTAAAAAATTTGAAAAGACACATTGTAAATTAATTCTTTGGAATTTTTTCACATGTGACAGAAACTGAAAAAAGCAGACCTGATCGTTGAAATTTTGGTATGATGGCCACTAGCCTCAACCACACATTGTACACGAAGGGTCATGGAATGAATTAGGCCCTGCAGCCCATGAATTTCGCGTAGTTTATGCCATTTTTCCTGAATGGCATTAATTACAGCCTTTTTCGCTAGTAGACCCTCGTTTTCTGTCTTGTTATTTCAAGAAAGGCTAAAAAAGTTTGACTGGGCTTAACCTGGGACTTTGGGCAGGTGTATCCATTGCTTTGGTGCAATTATGCAGTACCCAAGTCCTGCACAGCAACGATTTGTTTTTAGGAACGTTGTTCAGGTACATCTTGTACTTTAATTTATTGGCGTTTTTAGGTTAAAAAATGCAAATTTTTATTGCGATCTTCGACTACTCGTCAAGCTAAAACTCCTTCATCATCAGGTCATTAAAAATCCGCAGTCCGCCAGCACCCTTGGAGGATAAACAACTCCACATTATTGCAGACAATTTGGTCTAATATTCTTCTGTAGCAGAGCTGTGTTGGTTGTTCTCGAAAGTGTTCCGTGTCCATAGCGATGCATCGTGCGTATTTTTGTTTCATCGCGAACGTGTATACGTGTATATGTATTATATGTCGCTGGAATCCAGAGCTTACGACGATTCCATTGATACCAAATTTACCCTAGTGGGAATTACGGTCTCTTTGTAGTTTCGAATTGCCTTTTATTTTTGTCGTAAATCACTGTTTTCGAGAGTTTAACTCCAAAAACAATTTTTATTTTATTTTTTGATTTTTTAGAAAACTTCTGAGTACACAGTTTTATAGACCAAATAATTCTAGCCTAACAAAGTGTAACTTTTAGCTTTATAGGAAATCGTTTTGATTTTTGGCAGTTTTTTTTCTAAGAAGTGGTTGATATTTTCATCATACAATAACATAGATTACATATTTGGTCATAATATATGTATATAATTGTATGTATATACATGTATTATATGTCGTTGGAATCTAGGACTTACGACGAGTCCATTGATACCAAATTTACTCTAGTTGGGCTAACGGTCTCTTTGTAATTTCAAATTGCCTTTTATTTTTGCCGGAAAAAATAAAAGTCACATTTTAACTGTTATTATTTGACTGAAAAAATAAAAGTCAACTTTTAACAGTTATAGTCTGCCGAAAAAAAATAAAGTCAAAAAATAACTTTTTGATCGTAACTTTTATCATAAAAGTCATAACTGGTTGGGTCCCTGTATAAAAGGTATTGAACCTGGATTTAAAAAAAAAATGTACCTATTATTATTCCCAGGTCGGGTTCCCAGATTTGGGTGAAAACGTGAATCCGGATGACCCCGAAATATTTCTGAGCAATATTGGTATCAAGTGAAAGGCGTTGGGCAGCGCTTTTATATAGAGACTAGCTGACCCGGCAAACTTCGTTCTGCCCAAAATATATTTTTTTATTAATTTCATTTCAAAAATTGTTATTACACGGTATTGTTTTTAATAGAAAATTAACGATTTTTCACTACTTCACTGTGTATACAACTTCAAAAATATATAATTTTAGTATTCAGTTTAAGGCTGCACGATACACAACATTTTTAGTTTGCTGTTCCGAATATTTATTTTCACTGAGTATTGGCTATTTTAACCAATTAGGTAAGAGAATTTCAGTAAAATTGAAGCATTCTAACTATTTTTGTCCTTTCTTTCTATGAACTCGCAACAATATGCGTCATTTGTGTATTTCCAATTGGGGCGATGGATATCCATCAATTTTTTGTTTGTCAGAGTGTTAGTTGACTAACCAAAGAAAGAATCATAGTTCGTACCCTGCAAAAAATGCGATTAATCCGGGACGTGTGAGCGCTTACGTTTTTATCTGTAAATAACAGTTATTTAATGAGTCTCTGAAAACGATAACTGTTATTTGGAATATGTGCTTTTTATACTCAGCTGTACTAGAAGACAGAGTAGTATAATTTTGATTTGCTAACAGTGGTTTGTAACAATATGAAATAATCGAGATGGATATGGACGTATATATATCAAAATTATCAGGGTGAAAAGAGAATTCGATTGAGCCATGTCCATCCGTCTCAAATATCACGAATGCAAGACTGGGAAGGTTGGTATTGAAAATGAGCGAAATCGTACCATGACCACGCCTACTTTTCCAATATAGTCTATATCGGAAATTTGCTATCTCAGTCACTAATATAGCTGGAGTGATAATATTTCATCCACGTAATGAGCTCAGGCGATTATAAAGAAATATGGTGACATTTTGGGAAATGGGCGGTGCCACGCCCACTTATGAAAGGGCAAACATTGAAAGTTGTATATGGCGTAAATCAGAAACCGTAGCAGATATATCCATGAAATTTGGTACGCATGATGTACATACTCTGAAAAAAATACTCGTAGTTAAATTAACAACTTTCGGCTATTGAATCTCCGTCTTTGATTCAACAGCAAAAGTATTTGTTTTACAGCAAAGTTTTTGATCCAACAATTGATTCAAAAACGGGCGTTATTGTTTCAAAAACTTGCTTGCTTTTAAAAATTTTTTTGTGAGAAAACCAACAAAAACAATCATGATGGAGAGCAGATGAAGAGAAAAATCCAAACAAAAGTTTATTTTTAGCATAAAATTTTCCCCAAAAGTCTCCGTTGTTGATTTAAAGGCAAAAGTATTTGATCCAACAGTTTCCGTTGTTAACAAAACTAATGAGAACACATTTTTTTAAATTTTGTTTTTACAATGATTTATATAATTCATGGATTCTTTTTTAGAAAAAGGGAAGTATAATTAGGTTACTATGTACAATTCAATATAATGTTGAATGTTCCACTATGTGATGATTGGATAGAATTTCTGGTTGATGTCATGCTTTGAATCCGGAGGAGAATATAAGATAAAGAAGAAAAAGCAGAATAAGAAATAAAGACAGCAACCAGTGAATGAAGGAGAGAAGAAGAGGAGAACAAGCGGAGGCTACATATTTGCAGTTGGGACCCGGGTGGAGAGAAGATGAAGAGTGAAATGCAAACAAAAATTTATTTTTAGGTGAAAATTTTTTCCAACAATCTCCGTTGCTAACTTAAAGGCAAAAGTAGTTGATCCAACAGTTTCCGTGGTTGACTTAAATCAACAACGCTCGCACCTTTGAAACAACAATGGAGCGTTGTTGGGCACATTTTAACTGTGGAAAGTAGTTGATTTAACAGCGAAAGTCTTTAGATTTACGTTTTTTTTTTGTTTCAGAATACTTAGGCAAATGTTTAGACGAAAAATTGCCAAAATCGGTTGAAGGCCACGCCCATATTTATATATAGGTATTATAAAGCGGCCTAATAAAAACATTTTAAGCGATATCTTTGTCAAATGTAAAGATATATCATTGAAATTTTGTGGCATGAGTCCAACTATAGACGTAAAAAAAAACAAAATGTTTTGAAAATGGGCGTGGCACTTGCGAAATTCTCATCGTTATTCAAACCACCTCACAAAGCTTTTAATACAGAATCACTTTAACGTATGTATGTATGTATATACTTAGTTTATTATGCAAATAAAATAAATAAATATATATATATATATATATATATATATATATATATGTACACATTGTATGTTTAAGTATTGAGTATTGAATATGCCAGCAAACATTCTCGGAGCTCTCATAATTTTGGAGGCCGATATAAGCCCGAAAAATGTGTATAATATGAGCCTTGAACTTTCGGAAACCAATATTAGTCCGAGATATATGCGAATCATGAGCCTCAAAATTTTTAAGTTAACTTCTTAGGTGGCGATACAGAGGTTTTATGGAGAGTGAAATTTTAAAAAATAAATATACGCTTATTTCTGTTGAACAGAAATAGCAATCAGCAAAAGGTCAAAACGTTTACCCGGCTTTCCCCTCGATATTTTTGGGCGATATTGGTACCATATAAAAGGTATTGAACCTGGATTTAAAAAAAAATGTACCTATTATTATTCCCAGGTCGGGTTCCCAGATTTGGGTGAAAACGTGAATCCGGATGACCCCGAAATATTTCTGAGCAATATTGGTATCAAGTGAAAGGCGTTGGGCAGCGCTTTTATATAGAGACTAGCTGACCCGGCAAACTTCGTTCTGCCCAAAATATATTTTTTTATTAATTTCATTTCAAAAATTGTTATTACACGGTATTGTTTTTAATAGAAAATTAACGATTTTTCACTACTTCATTGTGTATACAACTTCAAAAATATATAATTTTAGTATTCAGTTTAAGGCTGCACGATACACAACATTTTTAGTTTGCTGTTCCGAATATTTATTTTCACTGAGTATTGGCTATTTTAACCAATTAGGTAAGAGTATTGATACGTATAGTATACCTCCATAATGGTTTTCAGGCCCTTCCTCCAACCCTTTTAGATATATTCAGCCTCAAAAGTTTAGTATGTATGGGAGGTGCAATGCCCCATTTTTCGATAAATCTTTTCTTTTTTTGGGTGAACATGGTATTGATATCGTATATCTGCATAGTGATTTCTATGTACATGCCATGAACGCTTTTATGGATATTTAGCCTTAAAAATTAAGAACGCATGGGAGGAGCCACGCCCCCTTTTCCCAAAAGTACTGTTTTTTTCATAAGCATGCTATTGATATCGTTAATCTCCTGATCAATTTTCAGGTCCCAACCTTAAACGCTTTTATAGATATTCAGCTTGAAAAATTAAGTTTGTATGGGAGGTGCCACGCCCCCTTTTCCGATAACCTACACTTTTATGCGGAAAAATTGTTTTGATATCATATAGCTCTGTACCAATTTCCAGGTCCCTGACTTAAATCCTTTTAAAGATATTCAGCTTAAACAATTAAGTGTTGTTGGGAAGTGCCACGCCCCCTTTTCCTATTATTTTGCGTTAATATGGAATTGTTATCGTTTATCTCCACACCAATTTCCAAGTCCCTAGCGTAAACAATTTTAGAGATATTCAGCATGAAAAATTAAGTTTGTATGGGAGGTGCCACGCCCCTTTTTCCGATAACCCCCACTTATATGCGTGGGAATGGTTTTGATATCATTTATCTCTGTACCAATTTTCAGCTCCCTACCTTAAACTGTTTTAGAGATAATCAGCTTTCAAAATTAAGGTTGTATGGGAGGTGCCACGCCCCCTTTTCTGATAACCCCCACTTACCTGAGTGAGAAGGGTTTTGATATTACCTACCTCTATACCAATTTTCAGCTCCCTACCTTGAACTGTTTTAGAGATAATCAGCTTTAAAAATTAAGGTTGTATGGGAGGTGCCGCGCCCCCTTTTCTGACAACCCCCACTTTTCTGAGTGAGAAGGGTTTTGCTATCACCTACCTCTATACCAATTTTCAGCTCCCTACCCTAAACTGTTTTAGAGATAATCAGATTTAAAAATTAAGGTTGTATGGGAGGTGCCACGCCCCCTTTTCCGACAACCCCCACTTTTCTGAGTGAGAAGGGTTTTGATATCATCTACCTCTATACCAATTTTCAGCTCCCTACCTTGAACTGTTTTAGAGATAATCAGCTTTAAAAAGTAAGGTCGTATGAGAGGTGCCACGCCCCCTTTTCTGATAACCCCCAATTTGCTGAATGAGAAGGGTTTTGATATCACCTACCTCTATACCAATTTTCAGATCCCTACCTTGAACTGTTTTAGAGATAATCAGCTTTAAAAATTAAGGTTGTATGGGAGGTGCCACGCCCCCTTTTCTGATAACCCCCACTTTTCTGAGTGAGAAGGGTTTTGATATCACCTACCTCTATACCAATTTTCAGCTCCCTACCTTGAACTGTTTTAGAGATAATCAGCTTTAAAAATTAAGGTTGTATGGGAGGTGCCACGCCCCCCTAACATTTTTTAATTTTTTCTTCGACTAAACCTTCGCGGGGTAACAACAAACAAACCCTCCTAAGGAAGTATTTGATTTGGTTCAGCCGTTTTCAAGTTTTAGCGTTACAATTAAATACCAAATCATTTTTATATATATAGATGTACTGATTATGATTTCTAGGTCAAGTCCTCAGATATTGGTTAACATGTGGATCCGGATGGCCCCGGAATATTTCTGAGCAATATTGGTGTCAAATGAAAGGCGTTGACCAGGACTTCAATACAGAACTCTTTTAATTGTGATGCAGGCTCATACGATGTATGCAATAACACTCGGATCGGGCGACCACCAGATCTGAAATACATACATTTCGCACTCCTAAATGAGCTCATAATGAGTGTGAACGCTCCGGTTTAGGGTTCCTTTCTGACTCCTTTATGACTCCTAATGTTTGCTGACAAATTTCATATATCGCCCGTTTTATGCAATAGGGATTCAACTCGAAATTTTCGATTTCTGGGATTTTGCCATATTGTTCAATAACTGAGTCGTGCCTTTGAGTCTAGCCTTATAAAATGCTCAAAAGGATAAAAATGGCGGAAATAAAAGTGATTTTGTAGTTAGCCGTAGAAAGAAACTATTTGAAATTATAAAAGTTTATTTGCGTTTTCCCAAAAAAAAATTTTTTTTGAGTTAAATCCCTATTGCATAAAACGAGCGATATGTATATAAATTTTTTTTGCTGGTGATTTGTTTGTTTTTATTTTAAAAATAGTGTTATTCAGATTTTAAATGTACTTTTTTCCTTTTCTCCTTTCTCTTTTGCTGTCACCAACAAAATTATGGAATTTACAACGAATTACGCCATAATCTATCACCATCAATAAACAACAATTACGAATAAACAAAAAATAAACCAATCAAAAAACCTGCATTCATCAATTTTTCCTACAACCACAACCACAACTCCAATTTCAACCACAACAAACAACAACATTATGCCAAATGCTCAGATGATGAACGTGTATTATTTTCACCATCAGGCTGACGAATTATTGGGCACTGCCAGTGAACAATTTCTGGGAAAAAGTGTTAAGGAAATCAAACAAACAATTTTGCAAACTTTAGAGGGACATTTGCGTGCTATACTCGGTGAGTGTTTATTGTAAACTTAAATAATTGTTTACTTCTTTTGGGCGAGGCCAAAGATCCCACCTGGCCACGTTTAGTGTGATTCGTTTATCACCATTAAATAGTACCCAGTTGCAGAAAAAAAGTCTGAAACGTATCACACTGGACAAGGCCAGGCTGATTATTCGAAATATTGAAGAAATTTAATCATGACCTATCTACATATATATTAATACGCAAACATATTTTTTTGTCGTACCAAAATTAAGATCTAAATGTCATCGCATCGGAATGAAATATACATATGTATATCATACTAGCTGACCTGGCAAACTTCGTTCTGCACAAAATAGATTTTTTTTATTAATTTCATTTCAAAAATTGTTATTACATCGGTATTATTTTTAATAGAAAACTAGCTGACCCGCCAGACGTTGTTCTGCCTAAAATTTATTCCTATAAAGCCTAAGGGGAAAGTCCTAGATTACCGTGTTGCTCACCATTATATCCCTATCTCTAATTCCTAATCCCTATATTAGTGCTGGAAAACCATCGATAGTGGTCCCATCGATTGATCATCGATAGTTTTAAAGGCAACCATCGATAGTATCGATGGTTTAATATATGTACGTAGGTGGCCCGTTAAAGGGAAATGTGGTACTCAAATATTTAATGCACATATACATACATATGTTTGCATGTATGTATTTAAAAGAAAAATATAAATTTTTCTTAGAAAGTTATTATAAAATTAATTAAAAACCAAAGTTTATGTAAAAAGTTCAATACAAAAAATAAATCATTAACTATTTAAAGTAAGAATACTACATATACACATTTGCACATATACAGTTGTCCACAAAATAATATGAGAGCCGAAATCAAAACCTAAATTGCTCAATTCTCAATAAAAAAACCGTTTTATTTGCAAGTTTTTTTCATAAAATTATTCACTAATCTTTTATTTATATATTCACAGCCCACATATTCCAATCAAGTACCTTAAAAATTGTAAATCTCAGTTTTTTTGATTAATTTTTTTAACAGACGTTGTAGTTATGTACCAAGTAAAATACTATCGATGGTTAAATAAAACCATCGATAATCGCTATGGCATCGGCCCCATCGATAGTATCGATAGTTCAATCGATGGTTTTCCAGCACTACAACATATACTTTGATAAAGTAATATATGTATATACTATAAGACCACATTGACTACATACACTGAGAGAAAAAAAATATATGGAGGGGTCAAAGAAATTGTTTACCTATTTTGAACACTACTTTCTTTGTTTTGAGTAAATTTTCCCTAAAAATGTTAAAAGGTTTATAAAATATTGTTGTTACATGCGTTACCATGGTTTCATATACTTGTTTTGAAAAAATTCATACATTAAAATAATGAAAAATTCTTTAAGCGCCATTCCATTCCCAACTTTCCTTGTTTTGAAGACTTGATTTCTATAATTTTGAGAAATAAAATTCCCATACAAATCCCCATGGCAACGAATTTGTTTGAATGTTTTTTTATGTTTTTTCCACATTTTTGAGAAAATTTACACAAAACAAAGAAAATTTTGTATTGGGACGCGTGTTCAAAATAAGGAAAATTATGTCTTTGATCGAGAGAAATTTTTTTTTTGAGTGTAGGAAACAAATAATAGGTTAGGTTAGAGTGGCTGCCATAGGGGCACACTTAGGCCAGTGCATAGGCCCATTGTGATACCACAAGAGGAAAACAGATTACTCCTCCTTTTTAAACCAGTTTGATAACCTAATGAAATTCACCAGGTCCTTTATGTCGACAACCGCGACTTTAGATAGGCTCTCCAGGAAAGGTGTCCCAAGAAAGCGTCGTCTGGCGCTGTTAAGAGCAGGGCAATGGCAAATGAGGTGTTCGATAGTCTCCTCTTCCTCATCATCTTTGCAGCTTCTGCAACATCTACGGTAGGGTGCACCCAGTCTCTCTGCGTGTTTCCCGATGAGGCAGTGTCCTGTAAGCACCCCTACAAGGTTCGAGATTTCCTCTCTCCTTAGAGTACATATTTGACGAGATCGCTTGTGGTCCCAATTCGGCCAGGTTTGTCTTGATGTTCGACATACTGGGTTCTGTTGCCATCTGTCGCTTGCTAGTTTATAGATATGCTATTTAAGCATTAGCTTGCATGTGGCAAACGGCATACCTATGCGTTCTTTGTCAGGAAGAACCTGCTCGGTAGTGCCTTGCCTTGCAAGCTCATCTGCCCTACAATTTCCCTCGATATCCCTATGTCCCGGGACCCATACGAGGTGCAAACGGGTCTGTTTGGCCATCTCCTGCAGAGATCGGCGACAGTCCAGTGTTAGTTCAGAATTGAACGAGTTGGAGCCAAGAGACTTAATTGCTGCTTGGCTGTCGCTGAAGATGAATAGATCCCTGTGGATAGGTTCATGTCCTATACGGTTGACAGCCTCCATTATAGCTGACACTTCAGCCTGGTAAACGCTGCAGTGGTCGGGTAGTCTAAAAGCTAGCTGTAGATTCAAGTCATGTGAAAAGACTCCACCTCCAACTTTGTTGTCCAGTTTCGAGCCATCGGTGTAGATGGAAACGCTACCTGGGGTTGGATAGCACCGATTTGGCTCTTCCCACTCATCCCTTTTTGGAATCCTTGTTTCGTAGTTGCTGTCTGCAACTATTGTAGTAGTACAGCGGTCCGTACTACCGGGTAGAAAACCTAAATTGCTTAGAATGCTAGAGTGTCCTGTGGCTTTTGTATGCCAAACGGATGACTCTCTTAAACGTAGAGCTGACGTAGCCGCTACTTGAAAACCTGCTAAATCCAATGGCAAGATATCTAGAATGGCCTGCAGAGCTTCACTAGGCGTCGTCCTGTGTGCTCCACTTATGCTGATCATGCTATATCTGTGGACTCTGCTCAGAACGTTAAGGTTTGACGCCTTGCTCAAAGCGGGCCACCATACTACGACCCCATATAGCAGGATTGGTCGAATGATCGCAGTGTAAATCCACCTGCAAATTCTGGGACTAAGTCCCCACTTTTTGCCTATGGGTCTTTTGCATGTGTATAAAGCAATATATGCTTTGTTTTGACGCTGAATGATGTTATCCTTCCAGTTCAGCTTTTTGTCCAGAACTACCCCTAGGAACTTAGCCTTGTCGGCCAGGGTCAGGCGAACGCCATTTAGTTCTGGTAGATTTAACGGTGGTATTTTATACCGCCTAGTATAGAGGACAAGTTCTACCTTATTTGAATTGACACTGAGCCCACAACGAGAGGACCACGCTGAGATCTCTCGCAGTGCTACCTGCATCAGATCACATAAGGTCTGTGGGAACTTCCCTCTGTATGCTAAAGCAAGGTCGTCCGCATATGCCACGACTCTCCCGCCGCCCCAAACTGCGTCTCTTTTTAAAAGTGAGTTGACAGTGAGGTTCCATAGCAGCGGGGAGAGGACACCACCCTGGGGTGTGCCTCTGTAGACGTAGCGTGTAGATTTGACCTCGCCCATTGATGAGAGTACAATCCTTCCCCTCAAAAGTTGAACAATCAACCCAATCAGAGATACATAAACGCCTAAGTGACGTAAAGCGTTGCTTATGGCCTCTGGGGTGACATTGTTAAACGCGCCTTCGATGTCTAGAAAGGCCACCAGGCAGAACTCCTTATCGGTTAAGGATGATTCAATGGTAGAAACCAGGCTATGTAGTGCCGTTTCAGTAGATTTCCCTTTAAGGTAAGCATGTTGACAGCTAGACAGAAGTTTGCTATCAATTGATATAGAGAGAAAGTTACTTATTATTCTCTCCAAAGTTTTGAGCAAGAAGGAAGAAAGACTTATTGTCCTATAATCCTTCGGCTCATAGTGCGAGGCTTTCCCAGCCTTAGGAATGAATATAACCGAGACGCGTCTCCACGTATTCGGGATATGATTGAATGCAAGACAAGCAACGAATATGCGTTGAAGCCAGCTTGCTGATGTCTCCAGGGTATACAGGAGTTGTGCAGGAATGATCCCGTCTGGTCCCGCAGCTTTATAGGGTTTGAAGCTTTTGATTGCCCACCTAACCCGTTCCTCAGTCACAGGTATATTAACAGCGATACCCGTTGATGGTATCGCCAGTCCATTTCGCGAGCTACCAGGAAAGTGTGTGTCCAGTAGCAGCTCTAAAGTTTCCCTTTCTGAATTGGTCCAGGATCCATCAGGCTTCCGAAGGTAGCCCAATGACGTTTGTGTTCTTGAGAGCACGCATCTAAGTCTTGCCGTCTCATCGACGCTTTCGACTCCGGTACAGAAGTTCCTCCAAGAGGTTCTCTTCGATTGTCTCAGGGCTTTTTTATAAGCCCTTAGATTTTCTTTATATTGCAGCCACTCGGGCTCATTGTCGAGTCGTTTGGCTCTATTGAATTGCTTCCTGCAAGATTTTCGAAGTGAGTCCAGTTCGCAGGACCACCAATGAGGTTTCCGCTTGCCACGCGGTCTTGGTTCCGGACAAGCTAAGTTAAAAGCGTTTGATAGTGCATTAGTGAAGGTGCCGACCAGATCCTCCAATTCCCCTGTCGATGAGGGATTACAGGGTGGAAGATCCGGTAGCCCCTTAACAAATAGTTCATTGTGAAGATCCCAGTTCGTGTTACGTGGGTTCCTTTTTAAAACTGATTGTTGAATGGAGAAATCTAAGATTATTTCTATATATCGGTGGTCAGAGAAAGAGTGTTCATCAAGAACGCGCCAGCCTTTGACACCCTCATAAGTTTTTTCACTACATAAAGTGAGGTCTAGTACCTCTCTTCGATTTTTAGTAATAAATGTTGGTTCATTACCTATGTTACACACTACCATGTTAGTTGTCAAAAGGTAATCAAAAAGTGACTCACCCCTTTCATTTGTGTCAGAGCTGCCCCATTGTACATGATGCGAATTTGAGTCCGCTCCGATGAGTAGATGGCCGGGGCAATATTTGGCCACCAGGTCCATCATCAAACCTTGTGGTGGAGGTGTGCGTGAATCATAGGGCATATACACCGATGCCAGAGTTACCGGTGTGCCCTTGATCGTTGTGCTGGCCGCAGTAATGTCGCCGTCGCTAAAGTTAGGCAAGAGAAACATTGTTAGCTCGTACTTAACCAATATACAGGTTCTTATATTACCTTCAACACAAGCTCGGATGAGCCTATATCCAGTGGCCCCCAGTCCGCAAATCCTCAAGTTATTCACCCAAGGTTCTTGGATGAGGACCACATCAACGTCGCCTTGAGAAAGCCGCCTGATGAGAGCGGCTGATGCCGCTTTAGATCGGTGGAGGTTTATCTGTAGCACTGTCATGAGTGTCCACAGCCCCCACCCCCTCAACCACCGTGACGTCGGCAGCCTCTTCGTCGCTGTCCAGCAGGACATCCTCCATTGTCAAACCATGCAGAGCATCTGCACAATTTGACGTGGCGGACTTCATGCTGTCCACGTCGGTGAGATCCGCCTCCGCTTCGGGCGCCTCGATGTCCGAGTCCACCGAGGTTTCCGGAGCGGCGGCGCGCTGAGCGTCGCCACGGTACACGTGAATTATGACATCCCCGACGCCATAATTCACCCTACCCTGGCACTGTTTAAGTGGCTCGAGAGCCTCCTTATTCAGCGCCAGGACCACCTCCCTTCTCGGGCCCACTGCGTCTTCGACTCGAATGACGCTCCAATTCTGCATAGGGAGGGATGGGTTCATAACCTGCAGCATTCTGAGGATACTCTCAGGAGCTGCTGGGGTTACAGGAACCCATACCCTGGCCCTAGGCCGGACCGGAACGTCCTTCCAGTCGACGACCTCTAGTCGCGCACCGGGGTACACCTCGCCGATCCTCGCGACCGCAGCCTTATACAGACTAACGGTCCTTGCGTCATCGCAAGCGAGCACCTTGATTTGGCCTTGGTACCATCCCGCGTCTCTACCACGTGGGGGTGGTCCTGGAGACGCCAGCACGACGTCAAGAATGGCGTCGGTGATGGCGGCCAGGACCCACAACCACTTGTCCTTCGGGATGGCCCCACGGTCATTTCCGCGGTCCAGGACCCCAACGAGGATCCTGTCCCTGGCAACCTCGGCGAAGGTTGGCTTGGGCACACCGGCGTGCTGCTGTAGCCGCTTCGGATGGGGCTTTATCTCCTCATCCGATCTTTGGCGCTTAAAGGGAGTGCGACTTTCCACAGTTTTCCCCACGGCGATTTGGAAGGATGGCAGCAGAGCTCTGGCCCTAACTACCGCCTCCCTCACGTCCTGGGGCAACGTTTCGAGTGCCACCCCCGCGTATCGTTTGAGGACCTTTGCGGCCCTCCGTTTATCCCCATATTGGGGTTTATTGTCCAGGGGGAGGCGGCTCGTAGTTTCCCTCGCTGCCGCTCCCCCGGTAGAATTATTTCCATCGGCTACCTTCCCCTTCGAGTCAGCATGGCCAGGTCGTGAAACCACTGCCGCTGACGTCGAGGGAAAAGTTGCCTTACCGGCGCTTGATTGACCCCTGGCCTCAGCAAGAGCTGTACGGCTCGCCGTTTCCAGCGCACAGTGTGAGATTTAGTCAATCTAGCATCTCAAAATTAATTTTTATATGAAGATGTAGAGATATGAATTTGAAATTTGGCACGATCGTTAAGGAGATTATAAGCTTCAATATGGTGAAAGACAACTAGTTCCAACTAGTGTCAAAGGGGACTAGTTCCGAACTAACCTAAAAACACTAGTTGGGGACAATTTTTTTTACACATTTATATTCAAAATTTCTTCTTTTTTTCTCTTCTAACTAAAACTTGTCGATATATTGATATAAGCACCCACATACAACCATTTCTATAAAATTCTTCAAGTTTCGAACTTTAGTTTTCGATGATTCTTTGCAAATGAGAAAAATAAAAAGTTAATGTTGTTTCAATGTTAAATTTATTGATATCTAAAACATAATAAAGAGGAAAAACTAAAAAATTCAACGAAAGTTCTTAAAAGAATGGAAAATATTCAAAATAAGATATTAATCAAAAACCAAAATAAAGAAATTATATACAAATTATACAAAGGTAAAAAGCGAAAAGTAGAAATAAAAAAAAAAATAAGGAATTTATACAAAAATAAAAATTCCAGAGAGCTGCAAGCAAAGTTTTTTGATTGCTTAACGAGGTCAGCATGGATACAATTTCGGACTGCATGGTATCGTATGCAATCGTATTCCACGGTATTGCTCAGTTGATAAATTTTAGTCTAAGATCATGGCCAGTGCTTCATCTGGTGTAAGACTTTTCTTTTCAGTAATGCTTACCCTTGCTCTTTATATAGCTGTACCTCTCGAAGGGGATGAAGCCGACAACTCTTTGACAATGTTTGCTGAGTCTCTTTTTCCACAGGATCTCAGATGCATTGCGGTAGCCATAGTTAATTGTTCCGAAGCTACATTTGATATTAACTCTTTGCATTTCCGTTTTTGTGTACTCGAAGCACTTTCAGCAAACTCTTTTTCTCGCCTTCCGCGTTGAGGTATTTGTTTTGAAGTTGATGGTGTGTGATCAAGAGCAAAATCAACAGCAGAAATTTTTGAACTTAGCCAAATAGCATTGTCATGCATAAATCTTGCTTTATCACGGTGAGATTTGTCCACCGCGATTGAAACTGGAAGCAAAGCTTTTTTATACGATCTTTAATTTTGGTATCGTCAACATCTGGTCCAAAAATTGATATAACGTGCTTTTCGACCGCTTCTGTTTTTTCGCTTTTCACCTTGCTCAACCAAATCCAAAATAGCTCCTCTCGCGATATTTCACTCATACTAAAAAAAGGCAAAAAATGGGCAGGATTTTATTTGTTAAATTTGTTTTGGGCACATTAACAAAGATTCTGCTGGCATTCCCATCACGGAACTCCGTGGGACTTGGAAGTTCTAGTCTATCAAATATTTGAAAACTTTAAAATTTGTCTTACCTTTCAGGTGGTTATAAAACAATTTTTTCAAAATACTTGAGTGGAAAAATAAATATTGTATAAAACAAAAATTTTAAGTTTAAGTAATAACCTTCAATACAAAAAATATTTTAGGCCAAAAAAACCACTCACAACTTCGACCTGATTACTCAAACTTTTGTGATCAATGCAAGCTTGCAAATCAATTGTAGCATGCTATGCAATTGCACGTGTTTGATAGCTGTTATCACGCCAATAACATTTTTTTATTCTCTTTTGTGTTTGTTTTCGTAACAATTGGGGTCTCTTCTCACGTAAAAAAAATATAAGCGAGTTACGAAAACATTTTTTTTTTTGAATTTCGAGATGCCAGATTGATTAAATCTCACACTGTGCAGCGTTGCCGTGGCAGCATCCTTGCTGGTGCTGGGACCCATCAAGTCACCCTTCTCCCTAATGATGAAGGCTACCTTCTCCTTTGGCGTACTATGGCCAGGTTGCGAAACCACTGCCACCGCCTCTGGGAGAAAGGTCGCCGTACCAACACTCGATGGACCGCCCGCATCAGTGAGGTCTGGGCGGCTCGCCGTTTCCAGCGCTGCCGTTCCAGCGTTCCCACTGGAGTTGGGATCCATCGGGCGTCGATCGTCCCTACTTTCGGCTACCTTCTCCTTTGGCTCGGTGTGGCCAGGTCGTAAAACCATTGCCACCGCCTCGGCAAGAAGGTTCGCCGTTCCAGCACCTGGGAGGTGTCCAGCATCAGCAGGAGCTGGATGGTTCGCCGTTTCCAGCGCTACCATACCGGCGGTCCTACTGGTGCTGGGGCCCCCCAAGCCGCCAGTTAAAGTTCTTGTTGTTTGGTGAGAGGCAAGCCTCCCACCCACATGCACGCCATGTAGGCGCGAAAGCGTCCTTGGCGCTTGCGCCGACGCAGTCCTCCGAGAGGAAGAGGACGAAGTTTTTTGTTTTTTGTTTTTGTTTAGATTTAAATTTTCCATGCTAAAAAGGGCCCCAACTCGAAGCCGCTATCCTTCCCCGTTTCGTGCAGTCACTAAGGATCCCAGGTTATGTATGAAATCAGGGACAGCCTGGGGAGGTTGGAACCCCCGCCGTCATGTGGGGGGGCCCAGAGCCATCCGTGCAAAGACAGGAGTAATCTCAACTGCACCTGCACCGCCAACTTAACGGCGACGGCTGGGAACGTACTCCGAGACTTGCCAAGTTTTAACGGGGCGGAAGACGGTTGCGACATTAGCCTGACAGCCATTTTTGTGGGGTGTCACCCCCACATACTCAGGTGTCAGATTGTCACGCCCGCCAGCCCGAAGCAAACTAATCCGAATAGAAGAGCCAGAGAAAGTCCGTAGACAAAGCAAGGTCAAAAAGGAGGTGTGGTCCTCACCTACTTTATCTGTTCCCCTTCCTAGATGGTTGGGGTTAACAGTGCCACCAAACGTGAAGGAAAAGTAGGAGATTGAGAGTGAGAGGTGAGAGGCTTCATTTCCAAGGATCGGCCATCGAGTTAACACATCACTAACCTTTTTGGCACCACAAATAATACACAAACATATTTTTTTGTCGTACCAAAATTAAGGTCTTAATGTCATCGCATCGGAATGAAATATAAAAATAATAATTATAATACAATGGCGCTATTATAACTCTGACGAGTTTTATGCCCGAGCTTCTCTCCCAATTCGAGGTGTACTCCTTTGGTTTTTCCTACTAATTGGGTGGACCTACAGTTTTATGCCGGCTCCGAACGACGAATGCAGTTTTTGTGAGAAGCTTTTTCATGGCAGAAATACACTCGGAGGGTATGCCGCCCACTGCCGAGAGGTTACCGCTGCTCTTAAAAAATCCAATAATTGGATTTTTACTAATTAGAAAAATTTGTTTGGTGTTTTGCTCGGACCGTGGTTTGAACCCGAGACCTCTGGCATAGCAGGCGAGCACTTTACCCACTGCACCACAGCGGCCACGGAATGAAATATACATACATATGTATATCATACTAGCTGACCCGGCAAACGTTCGTTCTGCCCAAAATGGATTTTTTTTATTAATTTCATTTCAAAAATTGTTATTACACCGGTATTATTTTTAATAGAAAATTAACGATTTTTCACTACTTCATTGTGTATACCACTTCAAAAATATATAATTTTAGTATTCAGTTTAAGGCTTCACGATACACAACAATTTTAGTTTTCTGTCCCGGAGCGTAAACAAATAGCGAGGACGGTTTTCCAACACGGGAAGACGCCACATACAGCTGACCATGTGAAAAGCATGGCATTTCTAGGTTTATGCCGCATACTTCCAACGACTGCCCTTGTGATTTGTTAATTGTCATCGCATATGCAAGTTTCACTGGGAACTGCATACGTTTGAATTGGAAGGGCAAATCTGTGGAAGATAAGGGAATCTGGGGAAGTAAGCATTCCTCTCCCTTGAACGGGCCTTTCAAAATGCTTGCCACTATTAAATTATCCATTAGCTTTGTAACAATCAGTCGTGTACCATTGCACAGTTTGGGAGCATATAGATTGCGTAGCATAATAACAACAGACCCAACTTTGAGACGCAAATGATGAGGAGGCATTGAAGGCAAATCCAGAGAGTTTAATAACTCCACTGGGTAATTTACTTCTTCGTCTTCATTTTCATCGCGATCAATAGATTTATAAGAAGGCAGATCTCCCGGAATTTGATTTTGAATCGTCCAATTCAATTCGTTGACATCAATATTTTTTGCTGCTAAAATTGCGCGTGCGGCTAACCATTTTTGATGATTAATATTCGCATTTTCATTATTAGGCTAAACATATATCGAGCAACCCTAGTACTCAAGTGCTTTCCAAAAATGAAAATCAGAAGAAAAATACTCAACGCTTTGCATACTTTATTGAGCTTTGAAGGCGTACGAACATCACGTTCGCCATTCTGGAATCGCCCATGTATAAATAGGATATGCAGAAGTAAACAAAGTGGATAGCTGTTGAAGAAGAACAAGAAGTCAGCTGATCTGAAGAACCGACCTGTTTAGTGGACCCTGCATAATTTATTTATTTATATATATATATGTAAATTTGTACTTCAGTGTCAATAAAAATAACGAAATGTTAAAAAAAGTTTTACATTCAAATAATGATGACTGTATGTATATGAGCAGCGCAATTTTTTTGGGGAGTTTTAGCAAATAAAAAAGCTAAAAAAAGCCAAAGCTAAATCAGAATTTTTGCAGCTAAAACCGGGTATCCACATCACAAGAAATGCTAAAAATCCATATAAAAAAAAAGCTTAAGAAATGGTCAAGAAATTTTCTTGTGTCAAATTTTCTTTAGGCAGTATCCACTTCACAAGAAAATTTATTACATATTTTGACGAAAAATTGGGTTGGCAACGCTGGTTTTGCCAAGAAATGTATACGATTGTATGTATATACTTCTACAAGAAGAAAAAATGAAATGTCGAAATTACTTAAGAAATAAGTGCCAATTTTTTCTTGAGCAATTTTTTATGATCTGGATACCCAGCTTAAAAGACAAGAAAAAAAGCTAGAATGGCAATGCTGGATGCTATTAGGTGTTTTCATAATCATATTTTCAATATTTTGACCGCCCACCCCAGACATGGGCATACTCCCATTCTCCTATTGGGCAAATTCACAAATTTTGTAGCACATTTGAATGAAGAAATACGAAAATTATTAAATTCGCCTTGAACTTGTCACACAAAGAGGAATGACAAATAGTATGCACATATACAAAACAAAGTTGGCAGAGTAAAAAATGTAAATAAAAACTATTTTAAGAGCGAGACGCAAAAATATGACAAAATAATATGCTAAAATATGCATTTATAGCAAAATATGCTAATAAGTCAAGATAGGCAAAAATAAGCCTTTTTGACCTAAATATGCGAAAATATGCCCTAACAAGTTAGGCTATTCTCTTCGTCTTGAGTTAAAGCGCCGATATATACATATTTATTACATATAAATAGGACTGCAACAGAAAAATATGCATTTGCATATTTCCTGTTGCCATAGTTGTCACAATTCAAAAGGTAAAATAACATAAATTAAGAAATACGAAATGTAGTTATAAAACAAATTATTATATTTTTATACCATGTCTCCACATAACGTGTTTCGCTCTTTTTTTCTGCATTTTCTCTCTCAATCTTGTTTCGACACGGAAACCAGTGCCGAAACTCGCCAATTTCCATACAAATTTCTGAGAGCGGGTGAAGATTGAAACACTGTTTCATTCTGAATCATCTTGCCAACCTCGATGATATCGATGTCTTCTCTAATTTTGTATCGAAAATCTATCGAAATCTCACACAGCCCAAAACAAAAACGCAAAATATAAGCAAACATACAAACATTTAAGAAGAGCAAGAAAGAGAAATGTTAAACTGAATCACGATCAGCCACGTGGAGACGGGTTATTTAGCGAGATGTTTTGCTAGATGTTTTGCTGGTGAAACAAGTTATGTGGAGACGGGCTTTTAGATGCCTTGCAAACGTAGCGATGTTTGGCAATATTTTAAGGGATGGGATGGGAACTGTGCCACCTGTGAGCAATGTAAATCGATAATAAGCTACAACGGAGTATCTATTGACACCTTAAGTTTAAGATGAACTTAAGCAACAATTCTTAATAAACACGCAGCAGAAGAGGAAGTGGAAGAAGTTGAGGACGCAAGTATAGGCACAGGTGCAGGAGCATTGCATGGTTGTACAGGACAAATTTACCATTTACCACCGAATGCTCCAACGGTGTAGAGAAAACGGCGAACAATTGTTTATAACAATGTTAAAGCATGTTCAAATTGGCGTGATTTAAGGGTTATTTAGGTAAAAATCTTTGTTTCGGCGTTCATTACACTGCTCTACAGCCAAAAAATACTCTGAACGCCACTATCCTATCTATATGTAAAATCCAGGGCTGTGCGCACGGGGGGGGGGGGTTTGGGGGTTAAAACCCCCCCCCCCCCATGACCAAATCTAAGTTGCAATGATTTTGCAAAAATTTTCAAAATACAGTTTATAAATTTTGCATTGAATTTTGACTCATAATTTTTGACAATATTAGTTACAATAATTTTACGGAAGAAGAATTGGTAAAAGTTGCAAAAAACAAGGTTGGCCAATACATAAGTTCGGCACTTTGAATTGCACTTGGAGCTTTCCGAAATTACAAAGTTGTGTAGCATATGTTCGTTTGGCATTTTTACTGTAACTGTACTGATAACAAAAAATTTTCATTTTGTGAAAACAGTGAGCAGTTTCAATTAACAAGTACTGTAAACAGTACACGGAAAGAAATTTGTATACTTGAATCAAGAAAAATGCTTTCTTGAACTCAATTTAGAAAATTTTTAGGGAAATAAGAAAAATTTACTTAATTATTACTGCAAATAAGAAATTGAGTTTTCCAAAAATGAGACAATTATTTTCTTATTCAAGAACACTAACAAAATCTATAGAAAAAAATGTTGAAAAAAAATGTTTAAATAAATAAGAACATCTTTTCTTAAATTTACTTAAATGCAGAAAATCTTTTTGCTAATATCAAGAAGAATTTAAGAAAATTGTGTTTCGACGAATTGGAACAACAAAATACAGCGGAAAAAAATGTAAAATGAATAAGAAAACGTTTTCTTGAGCGAAGTAAAATTTTTCTTGCTGAATTTGCATTTCCAAAGTTACATGTATTTTTTTTCATTTTCCATCCGCTTTGCATATTTCTGAATATTTTTGCAATTCTCAGATTGTTAGTGAAGCATTTGGTATAAGGAGTTCACTACTTCCATCTTCATTTATATTAAATAAAATGTTGTCATTTCAATAAACAAGTCCTTTTACGTTTTTAATATTTTTAGAAAATATTTGCTTAATTTAATATTTAATATTTTCTTATGCCTCAGACACACATGTGGTATGAATATTAGAATATCAATATTATAATTTGGCTATGCTATGAAAATTTTCAATTAAACTACAATATGAGGGTGACACATATGTATGTGGTATAGATCGAAATATTATTACTATACTACGATGTATGTCTCTCGCATTACTTACTTAAGCTCGTATAAGAAAAGTTTTACTTGCAACAAAAAAATAATTTCTTAATTTATTTCAAAAAACAAGAAAAAAACACTTACCCTAAGTAAAATATTTCTTATTTATTTAAAATCCAATTTTACTTGAAGCAATAAAATGTTTTCTTATTTATTTAAAATCCAATTTTACTTGAAGCAAGAAAATTTTTACTTATTTATTTAAAATCCAATTTTCTTGGATTTTCTTGATATTAAGAAATTATTTTCTAAGTTCAAAATCAAGTCTAATTTTTCTTGTCTCGGCATTGATTCTAGTAAAAAAATCTATCCGTGTACTATTCAGGACCTGGTTAACTAGGTTTTGGTGAATCAAAATGAGTTTCAGAAAAGTTAGAGAACATTTAAATTTATGGTGTATGGGTCTGGATATCTGTTTCAGCAAATATGTTTATCTTAGTGAAAAATGTATGCGAATGCAAACCAAAATTAAACCCCCCCCCAAGGCTAATTCCTGCGCACGGCCCTGGTAAAATCGGTCGCTCAATCCGAAAATTTTCATTTCATTTTTATTTCTTTTGGAAGGTTTTTGAGATATCGACAATTTACCAGGGACCGTAACGATTATCATTTTTATAAAAAAAACATTTTTAATCGTTATAATTTGATTTTTTTTTGCGATGAAATTTGATTGATATTTTATGATTTTTATTTTTTCGATCAAAAATAATTTTTATTATTAGATTTAAAATTTTCCGATGAAACTTGATCGATATTTTATGATTTTTATTTTTGATCGAAAAAATAAAAATCGTAAATAATGGTTATTTAAAAATTTAAAAAATAAAGATCTTCAGAATAAAGATGAGGTCACATTTGGATAGAATGTGCTAAAATCATTATATCGGCATACTTGCATTTTATTTTTAATGAAGTTTTCATAATGATTTTTTCATCCGAAGAAATGAAAATAACCATTAAAATCGGTCCCTGCAATTTACCGTTATTTGGCCAATAGCTTCACCTAAACCAGTATATCTCTTTAACGCATTGAGCGACATATCTACTTTGGACCAAGCGAAAGAACACTAAATTTCCTATACATGGCTCCTATAACATTTTTCTCTAGGTCTTACAGTTTCTGAAATATAGATGAGTCGATTTGAAAATTCTAAATTTTTTACGAAAATTTGAAGAAAAAATTGACTTTGTCAGGCAAGATCTTTAAAACAAATGTTTTTACCTTTAGTTTTACTCCTTTACTTAAAGCCCCGTTCTATTGGCAAAAAGAAAAAAAGAAGAAAAAAATCCATGGTAAAATGGAAAAGTTATAGGCGATCATGTAAATACATTCAAGTCGCGCAATGCCACTGCACGGGTACATTCTATGCATGTTATACCCGTAAATGGCCTTGTATCTACTGCTCTGCCAATGCGCTGCTACTGCAGATGTGTAGGTATTGGTACAATATGCATAGAATGTACCCGTATAGCAGGGTTGCGTGATTTCGAATCAATTTTGATTTCAAATCAACTTTCAAATAAAGAATCGGCTAGATTCGTAATTCAAAATACATTCAAATAAAAAATAATTTTTATTTGTGATTCATTTCACAAAAGAATGAAAAATAACCTTTGGTTCGTGATTCAAACTATTTTCAAATAAACGATAAACGCTTTCGCACATTGTGCATGTGTTGGTGCCATTTACATAGCAACGATCCCGACTGTTTCAGTAAAAGTTTGGCTTGATCTGGAGCCCGATGTAATAATTGAAACGCGCATATTAACTAGCGACTGTGAGCCTTAGCCAGGCGTACTACTGGAGACGCTGTAACTCTCCTTGCTGGGCACACCCATCAGCAGGATTCAGTCCATATTATTATTAATATTATTGAGCGGATCCAGCCCATCACCGCTTTTATTTGGTAGGTTTCTGGTAGGAAAGAGATTTCATTAGTGGCAAACCTGGTGCAAAGGTCAATACTGATAAACGGTTTAAGCTTAATAGTCTAAGCACATTCCGACCAGCAACTGCAAAGCAGCATCTTTCTTGACTTCGAACGTCGTCTGAAGTAAGCGTCTCAAATATTTTAAGACGACGGCATTGAATATGGTCACGTACTTAAACCGCACACATACACACGTTTCTGACTGTACATGTGCATTACCGCTTTTCAAATTAGAAATACTTCTATATTTGCTAAAAGAACGTTCCAGTTCAAAATTTTATTCAAAAAGACCCCTGTTCAGAAAAACTAGACTAAATTTTACAATAAAATTGCAACTTGCTGACCTTGGGAATTTTGATCTTTACTCAGTTTCGCGTACCTTTTACGAAGCTCTTCCACCGCTCGCTGGAACTCTTCCACGCTGTCTGCAATTTGGTTCGAATTAAATTGGGAATTTTCTTGAAACTGAAATGACTCGCCCTGTCCATCAGTCTCATTCGGCTTAATAGCAGTGTCCACAGCCTCACTGCTTACCGATTGAAATGATTCGTTATGTTTAGCCTCACCAAGTAATACTTGTCGACGATATTGACTGAAATCCGTTGTGCCAATATTCAATGGACGTGATGTTAGTGTCGAATAAAACGAATTTGAACTAACTGGCAATGACTCTGTGGTGGATGGTTGGTAGCGTTTATCGAAAGTGGAGAAGGAAGGTACACTGGGCGCCGTTGATGGGGTAGTAATACCACCTCGCAAAATATTGACGGGGATCAATTCACCATTTACCCCAACAACAATCAGTGTATTCGCGGGATACTGCACATTGTTTAAACTACTTGCGATCGGTCGGGTGATAGACGATGAGGTGCCCTGGATTCTATTGGTGTTAGATTGAGCGATGTTTTGTGAAGCCAAAAAGTTGACGTTATCATTGAGTAATGCTTGTAAGTTCTGTAAATCTGCTTGTAAAACACGAAAACCAGCTCCACCTCCTCCTAAGTAAAGATATATGCATGGGAATGCAGGTAATATTATAAGATGTTTAAATGTAAAGTTATAATAACGTTTGCGTTACCTCCACCGCCACCACCGCCGCTTCCTGAAGTTTGAGGAATTATAATAACTGTGGGTGGAATGAAAATGAGAATCTGTGTAAAAATTAGTTATAAAATATCTGCTACCAACCTCCACCGGTGGCAACGCCAACACCGGCACCGGTGCCATTCAAAGAAACAACGCCACCTACGGGGACACCGCCACCACCTCCTCCACCACCACCTCCTCCCCCGCCTCCTCCGCCAGCAGCACCAGTGCCTAGAAAATTATTGCCAGCCCCTAAAAATGGCGGGAGAAATGGGCAACCGCATATACCAGGGGATCCGGGCGGACCTGGCAGACCTGGTGGTCCACGTGTATGGTGATAAAATGATGGCATATGTGCGTAGCCGGGCGCACCTGGTGGGCCAGGAGGACCCATCGGACCTGGCGGTCCTGCCTCACAATCACATTTCATCAACGATGCTCTCACGTCTGACCATAATATTGTAATTAAAAAAAACTCACTAAAAAGGATAGCCAAAGTGCTAAACGAAATCATTTTTACTACAAATATTTCCACTTGTTTCCAACAGAACAATGTAAACGAGTTAAAGAACAAATTTACAATGGGAAACTGAACCGTCCCTGCAACTATTTATATATGTAGGTACATATGTAGCTTACTAAAGAAAGTGCTTTTTTAAACATATTATGTATTTATGTATCTACCTATAGGCCGTTAAGAACTGCATAGAATTGACTTTCTCAAACCATTCTTTGAAAATCTTAGACGCACACTCATTCTTTTAAAAATCCATTCACTTCGCATCTGAAAATCCCGTTAATTTTATAACCTTCAAAGACGCATGTCGCGCCTCCACCAAACCAAAGTTATTCATCGCCAATAGCTAAAAACATAAAATTATGCAGATATGTAACATAATGATTATACCTGAAGCATTAACACATAACATGACATGTATTATCTAAATATCTACATATGTATTTACATCTGAATCAATTGGACATAAATTAATATGTAAAACATGTAACCCAATGCAAGGAATACTTAAATCACACATATGTATGTATGTACGCATATGTACGTATGTAGGTGTCACTAAATACATAATGCAGTGAGATGCAACATTTTACGATTTTCATTGAGCATTCAGTCAAAGCAAACTATAATTATATGATAATAAATAGCTTTAACTGTGATCATTTGCATTGGCGTAGTAACGGGGGGCATAAAATTTCAGTAGGAGTCTCTTCACAAAAAATCTTTGTAAAATGAACCTAAAAGACCACAGGAAGCGAAAAACTTACATATATTCTTCGGAATGTTAAATGTGTTTTATTTCCAGTTCTACTGAATCGATCGAAATACTTCTTTTGCAAAAGATTGATGTTTTTTGACGACGTTTAACATTCCGGCAAAAAAAGTAACACTAAGGTAGTATAAATTAAGTACTGGGTGGAAGTGACCCCAATGGCACACATAGGGTTAATACAATTATAAAGTAGAAACCCGATTCATAACATCATGTAACTACATATGCATGTATGTATGTATACACGTCAGTCGTCGTCATCGCGATAAAAATTTGGTTTTTGTTGTTATGTTCGGTTAACTGTTAGGTACTCAATCAATTAATCCAATGTAGGTACTCCATGGATTAATTTAATTGTTATGCGGGACTGGAGTATATACTCCATTGCAATGACATGCAATGTTAATGGGACCATATTTATACTCAGCTGTACTAGTACACAGAGTATTATAGTTTTAATCACATAACGGTGGATTGTAACACCATAAAATAATCGAGATAGATATTGACTTATATATATCAAATTGATCAGGGTGAAAAAAGAAATCGATTGAGCCATGTCCGTCCGTCTGTCCGTCTGTCTGTCTGTACGCACGATAACTCGCGCAAAAATTGAAATATTTTGATGAAATTTGGAATGCAAGTTGGTATCAAGACTGGAACGGATGGTATTGAAAATGGGCGAAATCGGACCATGACCACGCCCACTTCCCCTATATAGTAAAAATCGGAAATTTTGTATCTCAGTCACTAATAGAGCTAGAGTGATAAAACTTCACCCACGTGTGGAGCTCAGGCCCTTTTGAAGAAATTTGGTGAGATTTTGAAAAATGGGCGGTGCCACGCCCACTTATTAAGGGCCAAACATTGAAAGTTTTATATGTCATAACTCAGAAACCGTTGAAGATATATCGATGAAAATTGGTAGGCGTGATATATTTACTTAGGCAAATGTTTGGACGAAAAATTGCCAAAATCGGTTAACGACCACGCCCACTTTTATATATGGGTATTATAAAGTGGCCTAATAAAAACATTTTAAGCGATATCTCTGTCAAATATAAAGGTATATCATTGAAATTTTATGGCAGGAGTCCAACTGCGGATATAAAACGAAAAGCATAAAAATTTTGGGAAAATGGGCGTGGCACCGCCTCTTTTTAGAAGCAGGAATATACGAGATTTCTGAGCCCATAACTCGACAAATAATTTAAATATAATGACGAAACTTGGTGTGTACACTTTTATTAGTTGTGGTAATACATGTTCAAAATTTTAGCGAAATCGGTTGGCGACCATGCCCACTTTTATATATGGGAACTATAAAGGGGCCTAATAAAAATATTTTAAGCGATATCTTTGTCAAATATAAAGATAATTCATTCAAATTTTGTGGCATGAGTTCCACAATAGACCGGAAACAAAAAATAGAAAAATTTGGAAAATGGGCGTGGCACCGCCTCTTTTTAGACAAAGGAATATACGAAATTTCGGAGCCCATAACTCGACAAATAATTGAGACATTAAGACGAAACTTGGTTTATACACTTTTATAACTTGTGCTAATAGACACGCAAAAATTTATTCAAATCGGTTTATGACCACGCCTACTTTTTAACAAAGATATTTCTGGAACACCCTTTGGGAATTTGTAACGTGACATCTTTGCAATTAGAAGTCATAAAGGAATGAAATTTTGCACAAAGAATAATATTCATATGCTTAGTTGGATGACTGATAAAAATGTTGAAAATGGGCGTGGCTACGCCTACTTTATGCAGCACTCGCTTTATATAAAATACACCGTGTTTTCATCAAACGCAAACAAACAATGAAACCATACAGCTGAGTATCTAATGTTCGATTCCACTCGAACTTAGGCTTCCTTACTTGTTTTTGTATGAAATGTGGCAAGTTAGGGAGTACTCGGTTGGTCCATAGCGATCACTCCATGGATTAGCGAATGGAGTACTCAGAATTTTTGCAGGGATGTATGTAGCTGCTACATACATGTTTATATTAATCGAATTCACAAAAATGTCGCTATATTTCCATTGATTCGCTTTCCAAATCGCAAAAAGAGGAATTTTCACAGCAAAATTCTATCAGTCAATTACCCCGAGCCCGGGCTTTAGAGGACCCGGAAATCTCGAAATGATATCCAAGCTTTTTGCTTACAGAAAATAAACAAACAACACCTTTAATCACCTTTCGTAGATAGCAATCATTTTAAATTTCAACAAATTTTATAAATCTCTTAACGTGTCTGCACCCCACTTAACGCCGAAACTCCACAAGAAAAAATTCTGTTACCTTTTGTCTACAAAAATCATTTGTAAAATGGCGCCGAATTGACATGCGGTGTACGCCGAAGTACTTAATAATTATAATACAATGGCGCTATTATAACTCTGACGAGTTTTATGGCCGAGCTTCTCTCCCAATTCGAGGTGTGCTCCTTTGGTTTTTCCTACTAATTGGGTGGACCTACAGTTTTATGCCGGCTCCGAACGACGAATGCAGTTTTTGTGAGAAGCTTTTTCATGGCAGAAATACACTCGGAGGGTATGCCACCCACTGCCGAGAGGTAACCGCTGCTCTTAAAAAATCCAATGATTGGATTTTTACTAATTAGAAAATTTTTTTTGGTGTTTTCTCGGACTGGGGTTTGAACCCGGGACCTCTGGCATAGCAGGCGAGCACTCTACCCACTGCACCACAGCGGAAGCACTTAAAGTTAAAAAAAAATTGTTTAAAATTGGCGATATACATATCGTCGCTCCGGAAGAAGAAAGACGCATGTCAGTAATTTGTCGACGAAAAAAGGCGCATTAAAAATATGTCGGGGAAGAAAGACGCTTTACAAAACATGTCGACGAAGATAGACGCATTAAAAAATATTTCGACGAACATAGACGCATTATAAAATATTTCGACGAAGAAAAACGCATTAGCATTATTAACTGCGAAGAAAGCCGCATTAGCATTAATATTGACAAAGAAAAATAAAAAATCGAATACGTCTTTCTTTCCTAAAAAGTATTTATGTAAATGCGTCTTTCTTTATAGTAAAAAAAAAATAAAGCGTCTTTCTTCGTTATCAAAAAAATAAAGAGTCTTTCTTTCGAAAAATATTTTTAATGCGTCCTTCTTTGAAAGAAAAAAAGTTTGCGTCTTTCTTCCTCAACAAAACAGTTTGCGTCTTTTTCCTTCTATAGCGACGATATGTACATATGTATGTAAAATTTTTTATTCACAGAAAACGAAATTACTGAAAAGTTAATTTTTTCGTTTAAACTTGAAACAATATTTTTTTGGAATAATTGTGTTGATAATTACACTACTCGACAAAAAAAAATCACCAAGAATAAAATAATACTTTTCTAAAGCGAAATTTTACGCTGATTCCGAATATCATCTCCATTTTTTTGTGGCAGACCCAGTTTTCAAGATATCGGTAAAAATGTAGAAAAAGCCATATTGCAAGATATTTATCATATAAGTGCATCAAAAAGTTTTATTAGACATCGTGGTAATTTGACATCTAAGAAGATCTGGTAGAGGGAGTTCCAACAAACATTTTTGCCATCACACTCAAAAATTGGTCAAGTAGTTTGGTTACAATGGCAAAAATAATGAAAAAAAATTGGAAAAAAATCGAATTTTCTTAAAGAAATTTCAGATTCGACTGTTCTAAAATCAGAAAAATTATATGGGGGATAAAAATTTAGCCCCTTTATCCTATAGAGAATTTAATTGTGAACATTTTAAGACTAATGTTGCAATAATCGGATGTACCGGTATTTATATTTATCTATTTTTATTGAAAGTCCTTAACAAAAAATTTTCCAGAAGAGTAAGATTTCAGAAACAAAAATTGGGTTTATTCATAAAAGTTCATTAAGGAGTAATTCTTAACATTATTTCATTCCATTTATTATGTGTTTTGAAGTGCACAATGTCTCTCAGAACAGCTATTAATAGGAAAAAGAATTAATTAATCTGTTTTTCGCGATTTTAAGGAGAGGATAAATAATGAGGGATGTGAGTAAGTACTTTTGACTACTCTTTTGTTTTGTGATTTTCTGGATTTGTTACACGTATGATTGTCCAAAAAATAATCTCCCATCATACGCTCGTACCAAGATCCTTGATATCGCCTTTCATTGATTAAATCTCTCACCATGTTCATCACTTTCAGCACCTAAGCTTGTAGGGAAATTATCCAGATGTGAATACAAGAAATGCGTTTTAGGCAGCAACTTTTTTTGTTCTATAGTTTTGCAATAAAGTAACTTTTTGGTTAACTAGAAATACAACTTTTTTATTTCGTATGGGGACCATGTACATAACGTCGTACCATACGAAAACTAACATACGATTTTTTGTGGCCGACGAAAAGTAACAAAATCGTGTTTTGGTTGACGAAAAGTAACAAGTTCAAGTTATGGCTGACGAAAACTATCAATTACGTTTAAACAACAACAACAATTTTAATGTAAAAACAGTATATAATTACTGATACTTTTCGTCAATAATAAAGGTTATCGCATGGGGATAAAATGTCATGGAAGCAGGAATGTAGAAGAATTTGACAGAACGACTCCCCTATGGAAATGCTAGGGTGCGTGTGTGTGTGGCTTATGTTAACAAAAACAAAATGCTTGTGTTCGTGTGTTTTTGAAGATTGAAGAAGAAGTCAGCTGATCGCCTGCATACTCCTTCCTTGTTCCTTCATGGGATTTGTTGTTGGTGGCCTAATGCTACAGACATGCAGTGAGCCCTGGCCAATCAGAAGAAAAGCGCGCCAATATTAGGTCTTATCCACGTTGCAGATTTGGGTAACTTCATACAACTTCGTGAAAGAAAAGTAGACCAAACCTGCAATTATTTCAGCACGTGGATCAGAACTATTTTTCGATATGTACCAGTGGTGGAAAATTACTCGTGTTTGTGTATTTTTCGGCCCTTTACGAAGCAGCTTGGTACTTATGCACACCCGACCGGACAAATTTGACACAATTTTAATTTTCCATCACTGGATGTACTCATTCGATTGGATACCGTGGTTGACTCGATACAAAAAAATATCGTTGCAAAAGAATCGAGTAAAAAGTATCGGTATCAAATGCAGAAAATATCGATATGGTATTTACGCTCTTTTCCTAGCCCCGCGGGGCCTCGGAGCGGGCGACTTTATTGCTCTCTCATAGATTTGCTCACACGTATAAGGCAAGCGCTCTCTATGCATAGTGAAAAATTGAAGTGCGTTTGCAAACAGTGTGTACGTTATACACTATGTTTGCAAATCACTTGATAAACGAATGTTGACTGCTACGCATGTAATTTGTATAAACGCGCTGATTGACAATTTTAGGATGTTTAATATTGAGTGGGAAGACAAGTTTTAATTTTCCGAAAACTTGTTCGGTAATGCTGAGTGTTTAGTTTGCAAATATGTAACTAAACGAAATAGAGAGTACTATGTTAAAAGGCATTATAGCCGAAACCGTTATATTTATGAATCGGTAACGGGCAGTTCTAGAGAATTATTTATGTATATGCCAACTAAAAAACCGTTTTATGAGGAATAGTTTTTTATTTATATTTTTAATTTTATATATTTTATTTCATTCTACGGTTTCCTTTCTGTCACCTTCCTTTTCGTACCTCTCCTTTCTTCTCTTTTATTGTTTTTTTACTTTACTAATACTCTTTGTTTATCGCGTATTTGGAATTTTTTTTTGGGTGTATCAGCAAGCTCTCTCATATTTCAACACAAGCGCACAATTTGGTAGTGTGCGTTTGATCATCACTGATTTACATCATTGGCATTAAGAATCGCGATCTATGTTGTGCCTTCTCCAAGCTGGACAAAGATGCTAAGAAAATAGGTTGCCGGTCAATATGGATAAGACGAAGTACCTCCAGCCATCATACACAGCGGAGTTGCATACCTCCATTAAGACTTCGTCTATTTTCGCATTTATTCTAACAGTTCTCTTAATCCTCTCTCCGTTCCGTTTCCGATTACAAATATGTACCTACATATGTAGCTTCACCTGTGCTTGCTACCAGAAAATAAAAAGCAGGAAGCGAAACTCACTTGAATAACCTGGCAAAACGTCCAAATCTTGAGTCTGAAAGTATTGCGGCATTCAGCAAAAAATCTAAAAGAGATATTAAAAATGTCTGCCAAAAATATTAGTTCAATTGCATACACGTTTTACAAAATTTACAATACCTATAGAGAAAATCATTATATATACATACATACATATGTACATACGTATATTTTTTTAATTTTAATTACAGGAACGCTTACAGTCGAAGAAGTTTACAAAGATCGCGACCAATTCGCGGCGTTAGTGCGCGAGGTCGCCGCACCTGATGTCGGCCGCATGGGCATTGAAATACTCTCGTTCACCATTAAAGATGTATACGATGACGTACAATACTTGGCATCGTTGGGCAAAGCTCAAACGGCGATTGTGAAGCGAGACGCAGACGCTGGGGTAGCTGAGGCTAATCGCGATGCTGGCATACGAGAAGCTGAATGTGAAAAAAGTGCCATGGATGTGAAATACGCAACGGACACAAAAATCGAGGATAATTCACGTATGTATAAGCTGCAAAACGCAAACTTTGATCAGGAGATCAATACGGCAAAGGCTGAATCGCAATTGGCCTACGAATTGCAAGCGGCTAAGATACGTCAAAAAATCCGTAACGAAGAAATACAAATCGAAGTAGTCGAACGGCGTAAACAAATCGAAATCGAGGCACAAGAAGTGCAACGTAAAGAACGCGAATTGATGGCGACTGTCAAATTGCCAGCAGAAGCGGAGGCGCATCGTGTACAAACAATTGCACAGGGGAAGCAGTAAGCGAGCGTAAACTTGATATGTGTTTAATCATTTATAAATGTTGGGTTTCTTCTTTTTTTTTCAGATGCCAAACAATCGAAGCAGCACGCGCCGAAGCAGAAAAGATACGTAAAATTGGTTCAGCTGAGGCTCATGCCATTGAATTGGTTGGCAAAGCGGAGGCTGAACGTATGCGTATGAAGGCTCATGTCTATAAACAATATGGTGATGCAGCCATTATGAATATCGTACTGGAATCACTGCCTAAGGTGAGTGTATAAACTAGATATTATCTCCGTAGCCTGCTTCTGACGCCTTGATTCGTGTATTATACTTATCTACTTTCACTACATAATTTGCGATAAAGAATGGGCCGTATTAATAAAAACCAAGCAAATGCTTTTACTTAAGATTTTAAAAATTTGACAATAATTTGTATGACCCAAATTTCAAAATTTGAGCAAAAGGTCTGAAATCTTAAGCAAAAGCAAATGCTTGGCTTTTATTAATATGGCCCATTAATAATAATAATACAATGGCGCTACTATAACTCTGACGAGTTTTATGGCAGAGCTTCTCTCCCAATTCGATGTGTGCTCCTTTTTTGTTTTTCCTACTAATTAGGTGGACCTACAGTTTTATGCCGGCTCCGAACGGCGAATTCATTTTTTGTGAGAAGCTTTTTCATGGCAGGAATACACTCTCGGAGGGTATGCCGCCCACTGCCGAGAGGTGACCACTGCTATTAAAAAACCCAATAATTGGGTTTTTAATAATTGGAAAAATTGTTTTGGTATTTGCTCGGACTGGGGTTTGAACCCGAGACCTCTGGTATAGCAGGCAAGCACTCTACCCACTGCACCACAGCGGCCACAAATAAGGGCATATCGATTTGTAAGATATCGATCGGCTACTTCGCGGCAACTCTTGACTAAAAACAGAATTTTTCAGTATGATAAGCGACCATATGACTCATTTGTCAGCAGTATACCAAATATTTCCTAGTCTGCTTAGAACCTCTCATCATTACCATTCTTATGCCACGAGTTATCCTCTGTTTGGTTTTTATTCTTTTCCCTCGATATGGTTTTTATTGTATCATTCTTGAAGAATATCAGAATTTTTAAAAAAATGTAAGTAAAATATATTTGCGGACGTTACACACGTTATTAACTAAATCAGAGATTTTCTTCGAACTTCGAAGTATAAATGATAAAAAATTTTAAGAAAGAAAGAAAAGAGAAAAGTCAAGGGTTGCTAAACTAAATCATAAAGTGACACAACGTAAAATTTTTTAAAATCGGATTTTTTCATTAACTGGTACCTACACAACAACATATGTATGTATGTACCTCCATCGACTGCCAAACAAAATTTTAATCAGTGTCTCTTTTGACTGAGAAATAATCATTTTACTATATAATTGCTTGTAAATAAAAACAGTTTTTGGCTCTCCTGTAATTTTTTGAATTTTGAACTAGTTAGTCATGGGTGACAAAGCTGAACTCTAAAGCTAGAACCGCACCATACTGCACTACGCGACAGTGCAGGATGCGACAAAATATTCTTTGCATATATTCTTTTGTAAACAACTGCTTCAATTGAGATGAACTGCATGACACCACGCGACGAATATGACCAAATAGGCAACTTTGTCATACGACAGAAATTGGCGCAGTAACACCATCGCATAGTTCGGTAGAGCCAACTGCACTTCAAAATATAATGAATGCATGCAAAATGTTGTTGGACGAAGAAATGTTAATTCTGTTAGTGAGTGACAAATAAATTATTAAGTTTTTAGAGAAATAAATAAAAAAATTTTTCAGCTAATTGTCGCGCAGCTCTTTTTGACACCCCTAAAATCCCGGGATAGCTAGAATTTTATCCCGTGATTTTCGGGATAAGGTAAAGAGGGAATATTCCGCTATTATAGCAAAGAAAAGTTATATTTTATATAATTTTTATTGGTCTCAGATCTGTATACTAATAGCATTTCCTATTCTGAATGAAAATGTTGCATTATTACATTGCGGCATTATCAACATGTGTCCTGCGCCCTATTAAAGTGTAGCATTTTTCATGTGATTAATGAAACAAAAATAATGCAACCTTTTACTTGTGCTAAAAGCAGAAAATGTTGCCCGTAGTCGGCCCAGTTTATATTTTGTCAATAGAACAAACATACCTAAAAAAAGTGTCGAGTCTGTGTGGAAGAGAACAAAAAAATGTGACAGCAGCTAGAATAAAAAAGTCCATTAGTCAAAGTAAGGATTAAAATTTTTGATTTTTTTTTAATAATTAAATTTTTTGTGTTGAAGTACGCGTTGTAAGGAAACGTACGTTAGGTATTTTTAAAGCTTTTAGCTTGTGGCGAAATTCATTTGATAATTTCTATTTCCTGATTTTTTGTCATTTATTTCTCAAATGTTTTTTGGAATTTTCCCACATGGAAAGTAAATAATGGAAGAAAATGGAAACAGAATTTTAATTAGACTTGATAGTCTTACAACACTGTACTAAAATTAAATACATGCAGCTCGGAATTCATATCAAAATTTTGCCTCCGATATTTATCTATTCAGAAGTTGCATTCATTTTCTGAATTTTTCGGCAAGCTTGGAAATATTCGCTTAAACAAAGTACGTCGATAAATTTAAAAAAAAAAAATTGTATTGGAAATTATCAAATGATTGCAAGCCTTTTTATTAATATCCTAAAAGTACCAACTGCAAAGGCAAATGTTTTGTTCGCCAAATGTATGTAATTTTCGTTGTATTATTAAATTATTAGGTATTATTAAATAATACGCACGATTTTACATTCCTATTTTATTTTGTTACTAATGAAATAATAAAAAATGGCAATAAAAATCTATTTTTTCTTTGCATTTAAAGTTGTAGCGTTTCTCTAAAAATTTATTTTTTTTCAACCCCAAATGTGGGAAAATAATACTGGTCGAAAAATGTTTGAAACAGAAACAAAATTCTACGTTTCAAAAGGATTTCGGTGTAGTTTTTGAGATATTCATGTCCAAAGAGGCGGAAAACGCAGTTTGTGGCCATATTCACTCCTCAATATTTTCAAAATTACTCACTTTCATTAAAAACTGATTACATCTATTGAAAGTAAATAGAAACGACACAGCGACTGACGACTTCTGTCAAAATTAAAACCTACGCGTTCTTATGAAAGCAACTATTTTAAAGACTACGCGGCGCGACGTGCCATCGACAAAATTAAAGCTTCTCACAAAAAATGCATTCACCGTTCGGAGCCGGCATAAAACTGTAGGTCCGCCTAATTACATAGTAGGAAAAACAAAAGGAGCACACCTCGAATTGGGAGAGAACTCGGCCATAAAACTTGTCAGAGTTATAATAGCGTCAGTGTATTATTATAAATTTTGTCAATGTTGTGTTTCGTTGGTTATTAAAAACAAAATTTACAAAATTATTTCTTTCGTTGATCATCAAAAACAAACTATGAAAAAAATTGTTTCGGATCTTCACTTTGAAAATATCTTGGATAATTTTTTTTTAATAGCATAATTTTTTTTTTGATAACCAACTAAACGAAACAGTGATTTCTCAACACGAACAAACGCTATTAATTACACTACTCCACAAATTTTGATCAACATTAACCACCAAAAATGAAATAATACTTTTCTAAAGCAAAATTTTACGCTGATTGTGGTAGACCCAGTTTTTGAGATATTGGTAAAAATGTGGAAAAAGCCATATATGCAAGACATTGCATCACATAAGTGCATCAAAAAGTTTTATTAGACATCGTGGCGATTTGATATCTAGGAAGTGCTGGTAGAGGGAGCTCTAACAAACATTTTTTGCCTTCACACTCCAAAATTGGTCAAGTAGTTTGGTCACAATGGCAAAAATAATGAAAAAAATTTGAAAAAAAATCGAATTTTTTTAAAGAAATTTCAGATTCCACCGTCCTAAAATCAGAAGAATTGTATGAGGGACAAAAAATTAGCCCTCCTATCCTATAGAGAATTTAATTGTGAACATTTTAAGACTAATTGTGCAATAATCGGATGTACAATTTTTTATATTTACCTATTTTTATTGAAAGACCTTAACCAAAAATTTTCCGGAAGAGTAAAATTTCAAGAAGAAAATTAGGTCTATTCATAAAACTTTATTAAGGAGTAAGTAATACTTAAGATTATTTCATTCCATTTATTACGTGTTTTAAGTGCACAATATCTCTCAAAACAGCGATTAATAGGAAAAAAATTAATTGAATAAAAAAATATCTGCATTCCGCGATTTTAAAGAGAGGATAAATAATGTGAGTAAGTACTTTTGACTACTTTTTTGTGATTTTCTGCATTTGTTACACGTATGATTGTCCAAAATATAAGGTCCGTTCGGCGGCTGCAAATTGCCGCAATTTGCAATCAAAGAAAAATATGTCTTGCTCTCCGAAAGAGAGAAACTTATGCAAATTTACTGGCATTTCAACGAACAGAACTTTGTCAAAATTTGCAGCAAATCAGCTGTTTGTCTTTATTCACAAGTGCATAACAAAATTAAAATTTTACGAAATGAAATCGAAGCAAAGAGCGTATATGGATTAGGCTGCAGTCTGAAAAACTTCACACTAGAGGTCACATTTCGCGCGAGATGGGACCCGCGAAGTGTGACATCTAGTGTGAAGTTTCACTGACTGCACCCTCATCCATATACACTCTTTGTGAAACTTCACACTAGATGTCACACTTCGCGGGTCTCATCTCGCGCGAAATGTGACATCTAGTGTGAAGTTTTTCAGACTGCAGCCTCTTATCCATATACGCTCTTTGATCGAAGGGAAAGCGGGTCGGCGGGAAGCGAAGGCCGCCAACGCAGAAAAGTATTCTTTTGCGAAATTTTCGCTAAACTGCATGTGTGGTGAAATTTGTATGGGAACTTTAACAGCAAATATCTCGGGAACTATAGGCCTCCGGTAGGTGGGGTCTTCAGTTTTGTAATCTGGGGGCCCCCTCTACCCTCCTAAAAAAACCATTTTTTCTAGCCGTGGGGGACTCGTCTAAAATTTTACCTATCTCGGAAACCATAAGCCTCCGGCAAGTATGGTTTTCAGATTTGGGATCTGTGATAGCTCCTCTACACCCCTGTATAAGTCATTTTTTTCGGGGCGTGCTGGAATAATGGAAAAACTTCCCAAGGAATTCTGCCGGCTGAGGGTTATCTTTTTAACGTGCGGCCCAAGGCCGTCAACGCAAAAAGGTATTTCCTCGGTAATAGTGCGCAGTTTTGGTGCCCTGTTTGGTGGATTTTACAACTTTACCAACAAATATCTCATAAACTATATGTTTCCGGCAGGTTTTTATTTCTGTTATAACATCTGTGAAAAAGTTTCTTTTTCGGGGCGTGCGACATTAATGGACATTTTCCCATTTAAGTAGTATACTACCTCCTATTTGCGATTCAACAACGCAGAATCCCGAGAGTGCAGACGATGATCCCACTGCGCTGTCATTAACACGTTTCCTTTTAGCTGGTACCTTATTAAACAAATTAAATCATTTAAATAAACTTTATAAATTAAAATAATATAATTTTCTCACTTCATTTTCTATTGAATCACATATATTCCCGATTTTCATAGTTTTTTGACTTGAAATCACTTTCGACTTTTTTTTTTAATTGTAACCATATGATCGCAAATCAATGTTTTTCAGTCTACTGAACTTTGCAACGACAAATTTCGTCAGTAAAACTTTGCAGCTTTCTTCTTCTTTGAACTGTCAAAATTGCGCTCTCTTCTGCAAATTTTGACTGAGTTTGTGCTTCAAAAAACGCGAATTTGCAGTTTTTTCTACAATTTGCAGCAATTTGCTGCCGCCGAACGGTCCTGTAGTCTCCCATCATATACTCGTACCAAGACCCTTGATATCGCCGTTCAAAACTATTAAGTCCTGATGAAATCTCTCACCGTGTTCATCACTTTCAGGACGGTGGAATCTGAAATTTCTTTAAAAAAATTCGATTTTTTTTCAAATATTTTTCATTATTTTTGCCATTGTGACCAAACTACTTGACCAATTTTGGAGTGTGAAGGCAAAAAATGTTTGTTAGAGCTCCCTCTACCAGCACTTCCTAGATATCAAATCGCCACGATGTCTAATAAAACTTTTTGATGCACTTATGTGATGCAATGTCTTGCATATATGGCTTTTCCACATTTTTACCAATATCTCAAAAACTGGGTCTGCCACAAAAAATGGAGATGATATTCGGAATCAGCGTAAAATTTCGCTTTAGAAAAGTATTATTTTATTCTTGGTGATTTTTGGTGTCGAGTAGTGTTATGGATGTCTCCAGACCAACCTTGCCGAACAGAGTACTAGGCCAGAGGGTCTGAGATTTTTGTAGAGGGGGAGAGGATGGCTTCGTGTGTAGAAGTCCACGTAAGTGGGGAAAGCTTCTGACTGCCATCCACCTGGGGGGCCAGAGCAGCTCACGACATCCTCGCAGTGTCCTCTGGATAGCCACCGAACACCCGTTTGGTGGTGAACTAAAGTGAGAAGGCGACAACTCGACAAGGCCACTCCGTCGTATACGGTTTAAGGGTTTGTTGAGGGGAATAATTGCAGCGTCTGAACACCAGAAGGTGCGGCTGCGAGCGGGCGTCTGTCTTGGAGCAAGCGGCTCGCTATATAAACGTGTAACAGTTGTTACGGTCATCCGGTGGGAATGCGGATAGTCTGAGATACGCGTAAGTTAATTTATACCATATGTTAATGAAACACAGCCAGTTCACTGCCTTGACAGCTGAGTTGCATGACAGGTTGGCTTTGGTACTTTGACACAAGGCTAATGTATAGAAGGTTAACCTACTAAACAGCTGATTGCTAACTTTTTCTACCTTTTTTATTCGTATTGTGGTGCTTATGTCAAACTCAGATCGATTTTGATCTTGACGCAATATGATTTCTACAATGGCGGGCTATGATTTTGACAGAAGCACCACAGAATACACAAACAATTTACATGGAGTATGTATGTATGTCCGTATGCCATACTGCGAAAACCTTCCATTATTGAACCACACTTTGACAGAGACGCGGCAGGCCTCGATACGAAATAATATCTACAAAGAAATTCATTGTATGGTGGGCCGCAGACAAGACAACTCGCAACTCCAGAGATTATCATCAAACATATTACGCAATCGGTAAGCAGTGGCAAGCAGCAGGGCTATAATCAGAGCGAGTTGCATCGAACCACGTTGAATTCCAACACTGGCTGCGCATAGGCAGCGACGCGGCGAGAAAATTAATTGGAGAAACAGCGGGCAGAGCTGTGCGGAGTATTATCGCAATCCAGATTGCGCATAGAACGTCAGCGGTAAGGCACTGCGAAAAAAAGACCATCCCAAGACAGACCCAACGTCGCTGAATCAAGCAGTACACCAAACGCTTTGTGCCCTGCCCATATCTTCAATCAGAGATTACAAGGTAACGATATAGTCGATGCTCTAGATGCGGGGCATAAACCCACTCGCTTCTCAGTGTTAGTAGTGGGCAATAATACCCGGTGCGCCGCTGCAGCGCCGGGTAAAACACAGCACTCGAAAAGGCAAGCGGCGCATCACACAGAGCGTTCAGCGCCGCGGTTCATTTAACACGGTGTGACGTCCAACGCCAGCGTCGCAGTCGGCGCAGAACGATACAGAGCCCTACACATTTTGTCTAACACGTGGCATCATACTTGAAAGAGGTAAACCCACCGCGTGGTCGAACCATCTAGAAGGAGAAACACAGCCGAACATTGCAAAGTCCGTACATGTAAGTTTACAGTGACATCGAACCTTGCAGAAGCCAGCGGCGGGAAGTTAACAGAAAGGCAAGGCAGTGAAGTCGGCGCTACAAGAATGAACTGGTGAGAAAGGCTTGGAGACAGAAGATCGTAACAGCAGCAGCGTCCACTGCTACAGTGGTGCATTAATTCTTTATCGGCGTTAACAGCGCGCGAAAATGTATGGAGTCAGAACAGCAAGGTACGGATCGAAACTTAGCAGAAATCAAGTTTTACAGAAATCGGTTGGAAGCAACGAACCTGGCAGAAATTTAACAGCGTTCAGTCCGCAACGAAGTTCGACATCAAACCGTACAGAACGGAGATCGTAAATCACACCGACATCGAACGTCATGCAACACATGCGACCACGGTTGCACCATTATCAAACAGGAATGTCCAACGCAATGGGTGGTTGGTGGGCGTATTGTTCGTTGTTTGCCATGATATTTATTTATGTATCGAACACGGTTATATATTTCGTAAACTAGTACGTAAGAGAAGAATCTATAGCCTACATTTAGGAGCTGGTTCAATTATGCATTAGTTTTCAACGTCTTCAGGTAGGAACTCGAGCCTCTCAAGTTCTCCCAGTCCAATAGTGGGCTCAAGATAGAACTGGAAATTTTATAATGTCAACTAGTTTGAAACGAAGCAAATAATTGTTGGCATTCCTTTTGTAGTAGTTAGCGTGAGAGTTAGGGTGCATGACGCCTATATCAAGTGAGCGAAGAACGTGAATTGACATGAACCATTGAATAATATCTAAGATTATGAAGTCAACAGGGCACAGGTTGTATGCCATTCTTTCATCTAACAATTATTTGCTTGGCCAGTGTCCACACATTGACATGCCTTGATTGAGATAGGATTAGTTTAGTTTAAGTCTATCATTACTGAAGTAAGACATCTAAGACAGGGTACTCGTGGTGAAGTATACTGAAATAGCTGCAGTGAGAATGATGTGAACGTTATCTTGGCTCACGCAAGGCTTAATAAATTCCGCGGGGGAGAGTTTGTTAATCCAATTTATTTACTATATGCTATAAGACGCAAATCTAATGATTTTATATTTTTTTTCATTTTCTATTTAAACTGATTCATTGAAGTTACCACAAAGTAGGATACGACATCCAATTTATATTTCTAGCAGACTTAGAGTTAAGATTATATGGCTGAAAATGCCTTGAATATGTGTATAATGAATTTGTATATTGAATAAACGATCATGTTTGGATGTGAGTAAAGAAGAAAAGAGAGGTGACGATGATTCATGGTGACGCAATGAAGACGGACGGACGCGGGTGTGATCAAGACGGATAATGGATTGAAAAACCTGAATTGGGGTCGATACGATTTTCGGCCACCATCGACCATGGCGATTTGATATCTAGGAAGTGCTGGTAGAGGGAGCTCTAACAAACATTTTTTGCCTTCACACTCCAAAATTGGTCAAGTAGTTTGGTCACAATGGCAAAAATAATGAAAAAAATTTGAAAAAAAATCGAATTTTTTTAAAGAAATTTCAGATTCCACCGTCCTAAAATCAGAAGAATTGTATGAGGGACAAAAAATTAGCCCTCCTATCCTATAGAGAATTTAATTGTGAACATTTTAAGACTAATTGTGCAATAATCGGATGTACAATTTTTTATATTTACCTATTTTTATTGAAAGACCTTAACCAAAAATTTTCCGGAAGAGTAAAATTTCAAGAAGAAAATTAGGTCTATTCATAAAACTTTATTAAGGAGTAAGTAATACTTAAGATTATTTCATTCCATTTATTACGTGTTTTAAGTGCACAATATCTCTCAAAACAGCGATTAATAGGAAAAAAATTAATTGAATAAAAAAATATCTGCATTCCGCGATTTTAAAGAGAGGATAAATAATGTGAGTAAGTACTTTTGACTACTTTTTTGTGATTTTCTGCATTTGTTACACGTATGATTGTCCAAAATATAAGGTCCGTTCGGCGGCTGCAAATTGCCGCAATTTGCAATCAAAGAAAAATATGTCTTGCTCTCCGAAAGAGAGAAACTTATGCAAATTTACTGGCATTTCAACGAACAGAACTTTGTCAAAATTTGCAGCAAATCAGCTGTTTGTCTTTATTCACAAGTGCATAACAAAATTAAAATTTTACGAAATGAAATCGAAGCAAAGAGCGTATATGGATTAGGCTGCAGTCTGAAAAACTTCACACTAGAGGTCACATTTCGCGCGAGATGGGACCCGCGAAGTGTGACATCTAGTGTGAAGTTTCACTGACTGCACCCTCATCCATATACACTCTTTGTGAAACTTCACACTAGATGTCACACTTCGCGGGTCTCATCTCGCGCGAAATGTGACATCTAGTGTGAAGTTTTTCAGACTGCAGCCTCTTATCCATATACGCTCTTTGATCGAAGGGAAAGCGGGTCGGCGGGAAGCGAAGGCCGCCAACGCAGAAAAGTATTCTTTTGCGAAATTTTCGCTAAACTGCATGTGTGGTGAAATTTGTATGGGAACTTTAACAGCAAATATCTCGGGAACTATAGGCCTCCGGTAGGTGGGGTCTTCAGTTTTGTAATCTGGGGGCCCCCTCTACCCTCCTAAAAAAACCATTTTTTCTAGCCGTGGGGGACTCGTCTAAAATTTTACCTATCTCGGAAACCATAAGCCTCCGGCAAGTATGGTTTTCAGATTTGGGATCTGTGATAGCTCCTCTACACCCCTGTATAAGTCATTTTTCTCGGGGCGTGCTGGAATAATGGAAAAACTTCCCAAGGAATTCTGCCGGCTGAGGGTTATCTTTTTAACGTGCGGCCCAAGGCCGTCAACGCAAAAAGGTATTTCCTCGGTAATAGTGCGCAGTTTTGGTGCCCTGTTTGGTGGATTTTACAACTTTACCAACAAATATCTCATAAACTATATGTTTCCGGCAGGTTTTTATTTCTGTTATAACATCTGTGAAAAAGTTTCTTTTTCGGGGCGTGCGACATTAATGGACATTTTCCCATTTAAGTAGTATACTACCTCCTATTTGCGATTCAACAACGCAGAATCCCGAGAGTGCAGACGATGATCCCACTGCGCTGTCATTAACACGTTTCCTTTTAGCTGGTACCTTATTAAACAAATTAAATCATTTAAATAAACTTTATAAATTAAAATAATATAATTTTCTCACTTCATTTTCTATTGAATCACATATATTCCCGATTTTCATAGTTTTTTGACTTGAAATCACTTTCGACTTTTTTTTTTAATTGTAACCATATGATCGCAAATCAATGTTTTTCAGTCTACTGAACTTTGCAACGACAAATTTCGTCAGTAAAACTTTGCAGCTTTCTTCTTCTTTGAACTGTCAAAATTGCGCTCTCTTCTGCAAATTTTGACTGAGTTTGTGCTTCAAAAAACGCGAATTTGCAGTTTTTTCTACAATTTGCAGCAATTTGCTGCCGCCGAACGGTCCTGTAGTCTCCCATCATATACTCGTACCAAGACCCTTGATATCGCCGTTCAAAACTATTAAGTCCTGATGAAATCTCTCACCGTGTTCATCACTTTCAGGACGGTGGAATCTGAAATTTCTTTAAAAAAATTCGATTTTTTTTCAAATATTTTTCATTATTTTTGCCATTGTGACCAAACTACTTGACCAATTTTGGAGTGTGAAGGCAAAAAATGTTTGTTAGAGCTCCCTCTACCAGCACTTCCTAGATATCAAATCGCCACGATGTCTAATAAAACTTTTTGATGCACTAATGTGATGCAATGTCTTGCATATATGGCTTTTCCACATTTTTACCAATATCTCAAAAACTGGGTCTGCCACAAAAAATGGAGATGATATTCGGAATCAGCGTAAAATTTCGCTTTAGAAAAGTATTATTTTATTCTTGGTGATTTTTGGTGTCGAGTAGTGTTATGGATGTCTCCAGACCAACCTTGCCGAACAGAGTACTAGGCCAGAGGGTCTGAGATTTTTGTAGAGGGGGAGAGGATGGCTTCGTGTGTAGAAGTCCACGTAAGTGGGGAAAGCTTCTGACTGCCATCCACCTGGGGGGCCAGAGCAGCTCACGACATCCTCGCAGTGTCCTCTGGATAGCCACCGAACACCCGTTTGGTGGTGAACTAAAGTGAGAAGGCGACAACTCGACAAGGCCACTCCGTCGTATACGGTTTAAGGGTTTGTTGAGGGGAATAATTGCAGCGTCTGAACACCAGAAGGTGCGGCTGCGAGCGGGCGTCTGTCTTGGAGCAAGCGGCTCGCTATATAAACGTGTAACAGTTGTTACGGTCATCCGGTGGGAATGCGGATAGTCTGAGATACGCGTAAGTTAATTTATACCATATGTTAATGAAACACAGCCAGTTCACTGCCTTGACAGCTGAGTTGCATGACAGGTTGGCTTTGGTACTTTGACACAAGGCTAATGTATAGAAGGTTAACCTACTAAACAGCTGATTGCTAACTTTTTCTACCTTTTTTATTCGTATTGTGGTGCTTATGTCAAACTCAGATCGATTTTGATCTTGACGCAATATGATTTCTACAATGGCGGGCTATGATTTTGACAGAAGCACCACAGAATACACAAACAATTTACATGGAGTATGTATGTATGTCCGTATGCCATACTGCGAAAACCTTCCATTATTGAACCACACTTTGACAGAGACGCGGCAGGCCTCGATACGAAATAATATCTACAAAGAAATTCATTGTATGGTGGGCCGCAGACAAGACAACTCGCAACTCCAGAGATTATCATCAAACATATTACGCAATCGGTAAGCAGTGGCAAGCAGCAGGGCTATAATCAGAGCGAGTTGCATCGAACCACGTTGAATTCCAACACTGGCTGCGCATAGGCAGCGACGCGGCGAGAAAATTAATTGGAGAAACAGCGGGCAGAGCTGTGCGGAGTATTATCGCAATCCAGATTGCGCATAGAACGTCAGCGGTAAGGCACTGCGAAAAAAAGACCATCCCAAGACAGACCCAACGTCGCTGAATCAAGCAGTACACCAAACGCTTTGTGCCCTGCCCATATCTTCAATCAGAGATTACAAGGTAACGATATAGTCGATGCTCTAGATGCGGGGCATAAACCCACTCGCTTCTCAGTGTTAGTAGTGGGCAATAATACCCGGTGCGCCGCTGCAGCGCCGGGTAAAACACAGCACTCGAAAAGGCAAGCGGCGCATCACACAGAGCGTTCAGCGCCGCGGTTCATTTAACACGGTGTGACGTCCAACGCCAGCGTCGCAGTCGGCGCAGAACGATACAGAGCCCTACACATTTTGTCTAACACGTGGCATCATACTTGAAAGAGGTAAACCCACCGCGTGGTCGAACCATCTAGAAGGAGAAACACAGCCGAATATTGCAAAGTCCGTACATGTAAGTTTACAGTGACATCGAACCTTGCAGAAGCCAGCGGCGGGAAGTTAACAGAAAGGCAAGGCAGTGAAGTCGGCGCTACAAGAATGAACTGGTGAGAAAGGCTTGGAGACAGAAGATCGTAACAGCAGCAGCGTCCACTGCTACAGTGGTGCATTAATTCTTTATCGGCGTTAACAGCGCGCGAAAATGTATGGAGTCAGAACAGCAAGGTACGGCTCGAAACTTAGCAGAAATCAAGTTTTACAGAAATCGGTTGGAAGCAACGAACCTGGCAGAAATTTAACAGCGTTCAGTCCGCAACGAAGTTCGACATCAAACCGTACAGAACGGAGATCGTAAATCACACCGACATCGAACGTCATGCAACACATGCGACCACGGTTGCAACATTATCAAACAGGAATGTCCAACGCAATGGGTGGTTGGTGGGCGTATTGTTCGTTGTTTGCCATGATATTTATTTATGTATCGAACACGGTTATATATTTCGTAAACTAGTACGTAAGAGAAGAATCTATAGCCTACATTTAGGAGCTGGTTCAATTATGCATTAGTTTTCAACGTCTTCAGGTAGGAACTCGAGCCTCTCAAGTTCTCCCAGTCCAATAGTGGGCTCAAGATAGAACTGGAAATTTTATAATGTCAACTAGTTTGAAACGAAGCAAATAATTGTTGGCATTCCTTTTGTAGTAGTTAGCGTGAGAGTTAGGGTGCATGACGCCTATATCAAGTGAGCGAAGAACGTGAATTGACATGAACCATTGAATAATATCTAAGATTATGAAGTCAACAGGGCACAGGTTGTATGCCATTCTTTCATCTAACAATTATTTGCTTGGCCAGTGTCCACACATTGACATGCCTTGATTGAGATAGGATTAGTTTAGTTTAAGTCTATCATTACTGAAGTAAGACATCTAAGACAGGGTACTCGTGGTGAAGTATACTGAAATAGCTGCAGTGAGAATGATGTGAACGTTATCTTGGCTCACGCAAGACTTAATAAATTCCGCGGGGGAGAGTTTGTTAATCCAATTTATTTACTATATGCTATAAGACGCAAATCTAATGATTTTATATTTTTTTTCATTTTCTATTTAAACTGATTCATTGAAGTTACCACAAAGTAGGATACGACATCCAATTTATATTTCTAGCAGACTTAGAGTTAAGATTATATGGCTGAAAATGCCTTGAATATGTGTATAATGAATTTGTATATTGAATAAACGATCATGTTTGGATGTGAGTAAAGAAGAAAAGAGAGGTGACGATGATTCATGGTGACGCAATGAAGACGGACGGACGCGGGTGTGATCAAGACGGATAATGGATTGAAAAACCTGAATTGGGGTCGATACGATTTTCGGCCACCATCGACCATGGACGGGAGGGTAGTGAAGGCCGGCCACTCAACATCGTGGGTCATTAAGGGGGACGAGGGGACCGGACAGAACTGAGGGGGGAAGGGGGATATGACCAGCAGAAAAAAGGGGGGGGGGGGGAATCCGACATTCGGCGACGAAACTTTTGCTCAGATGGTGGCAAAGGCAAACAGGTATGGTTTTTTGTATGGTGCGGCCAGCATGCTCCTGAGTCGCAAGAACCACCCCATTCCGGCGAGCTAGTTCGTGCTCATAAGCAAGCATACCTGGCGACGAGGAGGGGCATGCAGCAGCAAGGGGGGGATTATGGAACGTGGTGTCGAACCGATGGCATCGCGAATCATCCCGTGAGATAATGGACATCAGCGGAGTGGGACAGGTGTCCAGGGCGGATGGCAGGTGCCTTAACAGCTCTCCCCTTCGGCCCAAAACATCTTAGGGTCGGGAGCAACCCGATAAGCGGCACGTAACACAGTAAACAACTCCTGCAGTGCAGGTTGTGCGTCGCGCTTGGGACCCACCACGTAAAAAATCCTATCCAATGAAAAATCCAACAATGCCTCGGATGAGACCGCCTGTTTTTGATGACGACCATGGCAAACGTTTAAAGGACTATGATTTGAGGGTATGCACCTGGAACGTCCGGACCCTTCATAGGGAAGGTGCCGCTGCCCAGCTGGTTGATGTCATCGAAAAAGCAAAAGAAGACATCACCGCTATTCAGGAAGTGCGATGGGCGGGGCATGGCTCAAAGAAAATCGGGTCTTGCGTCATATACCATAGTGACCATGCAAAGGAGCACATGTTTGGTGTTGGATTTGTGGTGGGAAAGAGGCTCACCCGGCGAGTACTGTCTTTCACGCCAGTGAACGTGCGCCGCATCAAAGTGAAGTACTTCAACATATCGCTCATCTGTGCCCACGCCCCGACGGAAGAGAAGGACGATGCGACCAAAGACTCCTTCTATGAGCTGTTAGAACAAACCTATGATCGCTGCCCCCGCCGCGATAAAAATATCGCGCTTGACGATTTTAATGCCAGGGTGGGTAAGGAAGGTATCTTTGGCGGCACAGTCGGAAAATTCAGTCTCCACGACATAACTAGTCCCAATGGGACGAGGCTGATCGATTTCGCCGGGTCCCGAAACATGGTCATTAGCAGTACCAGATTCCAGCACAAAAAATACACCAAGCCACATGGCTGTCACCTGATCGAAAAACGCGAAATCAGATCGATCACGTCATGATCGACGGCAGACACAGCTCCAGCATCCTAGATGTGCGCACAATCCGTGGTCCCAATATCAACTCGGACCATTATCTTGTGGCAGCCAAGGTACGCACCCGCCTCTGTGCAGCAAAGAATGTGGCAACAGGAAAGCAAGCAAAGTTTGAAGTGGAAAGGCTGCACATGACGCAGACAGCCCATGAATACTCCACCCGGCTCTCACTCCTGCTCTCTGAGAGCAACCCTCCACCAAGCGATGTATCCTTGGAATGGGAACACATCGCTCGTTCACTTCGCACCGCCGCTGAGGAAACTATTGGATACCAGCGAGCCCGCAGAAAAAACACCTGGTACGATAAGGAAAGCCGCGACGCCTCGGAAATAAAGAACGCCGCCTGCAGAGCTACATTGTGTGCGGGCGCAACACGAAGCGTATGGGAGCGCTATCGGACGGCTAAGAGGGAAGAGAGGCGCCTTTTTCGAATGAAGAAAAGGGAGGCCGAAAGGCGCGAGTGTGAAGAGCTTGAGATGCTGGCGGGTAGGAATGATGTTCGAAAATTTTATCAAAAAGTAAGGCGGATGACTGAATGTTTCAAGACCGGGACAAATTCCTGCCGGAATGATAACGGCGATCTGGTAACTGATGTCCAGAGTGTACTTAAGTTGTGGAGGGATCACTTCTCCTGCCTTCTAGATAACGGCGACAGTGAAATTGCGGAAGGAGAAGATGTTCGACCCGAATCCCCAATAGCAGAGGATGGTAGGAATGTTCCACCACCCGATCATGACAAAGTGCGAATAGCAATATCTCGGCTTAAAAATAACAAAGCCCCGGGAGCTGACGGCTTGCCAGCCGAGCTATTCAAACATAGCGGCGAAGAGTTGATAAGGAGCATGCATCAACTCCTATGCAGAATATGGTCGGATGAAGCCCACCGTCAACAAGCTGATTGGACCTTATCAGTGTGGCTTCAGACCTGGTAAATCTACCATCGACCAGATCTTCACAATAAGCTAAATCCTGGATAAAACTCATGAAAAAGGAACCGACACACACCATATTTTTGTCGATTTTAAAGCCGCTTTTGATAGCACGAATAGGAACTGCCTATATGCCGCAATGTCTGAATTTGGTTTCCCTGCTAAACTTATACGGCTATGCCAAATTACGTTGACTAACACCACCAGCACCGTCAGAATTGGGAAGGACCTCACCGAGGCGTTCGAGACCAAACGAGGTTTCAGACAAGGTGACTTTCTTTCGTGTGACTTCTTCAACTTGATGCTGGAAAAGAGCTGCAGAACTTCACCGTGCAGGAAGCATCTTATACCACAAGAGTGTTCAACTGCTGGCGTACGCCGATGATATCGACATCGGCACTAACACACGCGCCGTATGTTCTGCCTTCTCCAAGCTGGATAAAGAGGCTAAGAAAATGAGTTTGGCGGTCAACGAGGACAAGACGAAGTACCTCCTATCATCACACAAAGAAACAGCACGCTTGGCAGCCATGTCAATGTTGATAGCTACAAATTCGAAATTGCTAAGGACTTCGTCTATTTGGGAACCAGCATTAACGCCAAAAATAATGTCTGCACTCAAATCCAAAGAATCACTCTTGCCAATAAATGCTACTTTGGACTAAGTAGGCAATTGAAAAGTAAAGTCCTCTCTCGGCGAACCAAAATCACACTCTACAGGACACTCATCGTTCCAGTCCTCATGTACGGCGCAGAAGCATGGACTATATCAAAAGCAGATGAGATGGCGCTTGGAGTATTCGAGAGGAAAGTTCTTCGGAGGATTTATGGACCTTTGCGCGTTGGCGAGGGCGAGTATCGACGGAGATTTAACAATGAGCTGTACGCAGGCATTGATATTGTTCAGCGAATAAAGATCCAGCGGCTCCGCTGGGCAGGTCATGTCGTGAGAATGGACGAAGATGATCCGGCCAAGCAAGTATTTCTGTCGAAACCCGCTGAACGCAGAAGAAAGGGGAGACCTCCACTGCGTTGGGAAGATCAGGTGGACAGTGATGCTGGCTCCCTAGGTATTCCCAAATGGCGCCACGCTGCACGAAACAGAATTAGCTGGCGCGCTATGTTGGATTCGGCCAAAATCGTCTAGACGGTTACGTGCCAATTAAGTAAGTAAGTAAAATTGTATGGTTTTAGCTGGAGGTGCAATTACTTTATCCAAAATATCTTATAAGTTTCAAAATTTTATGAAGGTAATAAATTTCTCCCGAAATCCCCGGAACAACCCGCATATCATGCGACTGTACTACAGAAATCTATTCATAATATTTTGCCTTAATATATTCAAGTTTAGAGGTCGCGCAAATGCATTGAAATGAACAAGAGAGGCTTTTGCTTTCATTAAAAAAGGGAACATATATTGTTTTAGGAATAATAGAATAAAAATAGCCTTATACCACAATGATTTTTTCGGTTTAAATTTTTTTGACCACCTTACGCATGCACAAATAAAAATGCTTTTCGCGACCTCTAAAAGAAATTATTTGTTTATTTTTGAGGCGACCTTGAGCTCAATATAATCAATTCAACAAACGCCCAAAAAAAACTTTTATGCTTTCTGCTTTTTATATAAAATTAATATTTTCTTATTATTATAATTTTTTCCAAAAATAGATTGCTGCCGAAGTCGCTGCACCACTAGCCAAAACCGACGAGATTGTTCTCATCGGCGGTAATGATAATTTAACAAACGATGTAACACGTTTAGTAGCTCAATTGCCGCCATCAATTAATGCACTGACCGGCGTTGACTTATCGAAAGTGTTGTCAAAAATTCCTGGAGCCAAGGCGTGAAACTCAATACACCATTCGAGTATGCAAACAACTTGATGCATGATGACGTTGATTGCGTAAAATTAACAAAAAAAAATTTTTGATGGAATATCGATAAAGGGAAATGAACGAACGAAGAGATAAAAATATATACATACATATAAATCAATTAATATAAAAAGTATGTTAAATAACACTACCCCACAAAATTTCAAAAAATTTCATATCCTCGACAAATATCAAAATTATACATGAATACTATGTAGAATTTTCAGATGTGTCAAAAGTAGAACAGTTTTGGAGATATTTTGAAATTAGTTTTTGAGATAAGAAAAAAGTAGAATAACTAATTAGTCAATATCTCCGCCTTTACCGTTCGTTTTAAGAGGATAAAATGTCCTTTTCAACAAAGCAAAGCAGTCCAACAACATTTTTGCAACAGAATAGCCATGGTACTTATCTGAAAGGGGACGTCATCCTGGTCACTTTTGGGGAACAAAGTTATATCCCAGCACGTCTCAATTTTTTTTTATTCGCGGTTAAAGTTTGGGAGGGTCATACACGGTATTTGTACCGCAAGTACAAGATTTTTCAGAGATAGAGCTTTTATGTCAGAGAAAAAGTTGTTCCTAATAAAGAGCTCAACATTTCGTCCCTGTATTCCGACCCGCCACCAACCCCCCCTTCCGCTATTTTTTTGACATTTTTCGCGATTTTTTTTTAATAAAATAGTAATATTTTTTTAAATATTGACACCAGCCTTATGGCATATTCCCGAGAAATATTCCTTGCTAAAATATAGGGAGGGTGTGGGAACAACAAAACCTCACTCGAGCTCTCATTTAAGCAGAAAAATAAGAATCAAAAATGATCAGGACGACGCACAGTGCTTCGTCCCATAGGCAAAATTAAGATAAAATAAACTGCGTAATTTATTCAAGTAATATATATTTTTGTGAAGCTAAATATCACCTGGAATAAATGTATAAATAGAATTTATTATCTCATGCTTTTGTTCCCAATAGAGGTCGCCAAAATCAGTACAATTTTGAGGCAAAACTGTTTTAAGGTAATACGATTTTTAGTGTGTTACAAAAAAAATGCCAAAAATTCATTTTAAATCGTATTACTCTGAAACTTGCCACATTTGCTTACCATTATATGCCCAAATAGCTGAAATAACTTTTGATAAATGATTTACTTCAGAAAGGTGACTAGTTCCATCGAAACATTTGCGACTTTTTTATTGGAGTTCAAAAATTACTAAAGTTTGGTGGAGTCAAACAAAAAATTAAAAAAGAACGCCTATTTTTTTATTTGCGAATTTGGTTAACTTTCAAGTGGTCTTGTAGAATCTGTAAACAAATTGCACTTTTTTTTGCCGGAAATGTAGAATTTGTACAATTTTTTAAAGCCATATTTTCAAAATTTTAGAAAATTCTACAGAACCTTATATATAGCATTTTCAGGTCAAATGAAACCTTTTTAAAGTCAAGTGAAACTTTTTTCAAGTCAAGTGAAACCTTTTTCTAATTAAGTGAAACCTTTTTCAAATAAAATGAAACCTTTTTCAATTTAAGTGAAACTTTTTTCATTTCAAATGAAACCTTTTTCATTTCAAATGAAACTTTTTTTATTTCAAATGAAACTTTTTTCAAATTAAATGAAACCTTGTTTAGTTAGTACAATAACATTCTTATATAAATTTTTTGTACACGGCTTTTACACATCGAAAGTTATTGAACTTTGAATGTTAGTAGTGGTAACTATGTACAACAATATATATGTACCTATATATAATATTTGCAAAATAATCGCAACAACAATTTAATTGTTTAGTTTGTTATTGGTTTCATTATTTTTATATATGTACATGATATATTTATATATGTACTAAAATTAAGTAGATCAAGCTCTTTCAGCCCAGCAAACATTCTTGAAATTCTCATAATTTGGAGTCTGATATGAGTCCGAAATATATAGGTGTGACATATGTGGTATAAAATAATAATAATATAATACAATGGCGCTATTATAACTCTGACGAGTTTTATGGCCGAGCTTCTCTCCCAATTCGAGGTGTGCTCCTTTTGTTTTTCCTACAGTTTTATGCCGGCTCCGAACGGCGAATGCATTTTTTGTGAGAAGCTTTTTCATGGCAGGAATACATTTGGAGGGTATGCCGCCCACTGCCGAGAGACTGCTGCTCTTAAAAAACCCAATAATTGGATTTTTACTAATTAGAAAATTTTTTTGGTGTTTGCTCGGACTGTGGTTTGAACCCGAGACTTCTGGCATAGCAGGCGAGCACTCTACCCACAGCACCACAGCGGCTTATGTGGTATATAAGCTTAAGAAATGTTTACTGACGCTTATATGAGTCCGAATGTTTGCTGGGATACAAACAATAAAACAACAAAAACATTGAAATGCAAAAAGTTTTGAGGTGATGTCGAACTTTTATACATATTGCTAGCTTAGAGTGCAAATTGTGTAAAATATTTTGAATTGTTAACTTTCGAAAAAAAGCCGTGTTCAAAAAATTCATATAAGAATATTATTGTATTAACTAAACAAGGTTTCATTTAATTTGAAAAAGGTTTCATTTGAAATGAAAAAAGTTTCATTTGAAATGAAAAAAGTTTCATTTTAAATGAAAAAAGTTTCACTTAAATTGAAAAAGGTTTCATTTTATTTGAAAAAGGTTTCACTTAATTTGAAAAAGGTTTCACTTGACTTGAAAAAAGTTTCACTTGACTTGAAAAAGGTTTCATTTGACCTGAAAATGCTATATATGGTATGCAAAAAATTTACCGAAATTAATATATGGAACTATTTTTTCTCTCATGCTATAGGAAATTAGCCTAATTAGGATAAAATATACAGTTTTTATAAATATGTGACAAATACTGACAAAAAACATACATGTAATACTAACTTTTTTAGGTGAGACACAATAAATTTTACAAAGTTTGACAAAATTAAAAAAAAAACAAGAAAAAACGACTATTTTTTATTTTAATTTTCGATTCTATGCTAGGAGGTCCTGCTACCAAAAAAGAAAAAGGTTCAAAAATTATGCCGGAAATCGCTAATTTGGTACTTTATTTAACACCCCAAAAATTTTATTTTTTACATGGAAAAATTTAATAATAAAAAATTGTTTCTATGTTAACTCTAATAATATTGCGCTTTTAAAAGTTACAACTTGATATGTGCCAAATCATATTGACATTTTGCAACAAAATAGTGCATTAAACTATAACAACCAACATATTTTCTGAACAAATTTAAAAGTAATTTTCTTTAGAACCATTTTTTGCAATAACTAACGGGAGTAGTCCATCCTTGATTCTAAAAGGACAATTATATATGTTATAGTTCGTTTTTAATGTATTGTGATTACATGTTAATCTAAAAATTACTGTTTTGTAAAAAAGGATATATGGGAGGTAGTAATGTCCTTGCACTTAAAAGGGCGAAACTTGTCACCTAGTTTAAAAACATACTTCTATAAACATACACCAAATTTGATTTCATTCTGTTTGAAATTGAAGTTGAAATCACAACTTTAAAATCAAGGACATATGGGAGGCAGTCATGTCCTTGCATCGATATGGTCAAAACTTCGTTTTTTTCTTATCTCTAGTATTTTATGTCTGTACACAAAATTTCATTGTTCTGCGATTACTCCAGTTTGTTGGACTGTGTAATTAAAATCGCCGTTAAATTGACGAAGTTATGGCGAACAAGAGTTTTTTTTTAATGAAAATTTTCAGTTTTTTTCGTCATTTATATTTTTTTTTAAAGAAATATTAAATATCCTTCTGGTTTCACACTTTGAGTCAATAGCCTATTTCTTAGTGATCATGTTGGCAATTTCCGGATTATAATCAGTAGAAAAATTACAATGCTATAAGAGATTTAATGAAATGTTTATTTTTTATCACAATCTTGCATTTAACTTCATTTTTTTAATAAAGTGTTTAAATGTTGATAGTTTTCACCGTTTTGGTACATTTTGTTGTTCTCGAAGAAGGAACCAGCAAAAATGCCATTCCAATGTCCTTGACATTCCAATATCATTGGTATAGAAATTCCATTTCTTTTATTTATTAGTGAAAACACTCACTGTTATAAAAGTCAGCACTTATATTTGAAGCTTATGTTGAGAGGGTTTCAGAACAAATTTGTTTTTTATCCCGCGAAATAGCGCAGAAATATTTTTTTTTATTTGCAACTTTTTTATTCGACATCCGATTTTTAAAATTGATATGTCATTATTTTAGTCTTTTTGAGCTATGAAGTCGTTTTCACATAGTTGGGTCACCTAACCAACTTTTACGTCTAAAAAATATCCTTTTCGTTTCACCTGAAAAAAATCGCTAAAAATAAAGTACTAATGGGATCTTGGTAACATTACGCTGAAAGTGTTTGCAATTTAATAGGCTAATTTAAAAAAAAAAAAAGAACTTGCATATTTGGAATCAGCAGAAAATTCTACATTGGAATCATGTATCAAATGTTGAGGATAATTTTTTGTCGGGTAGTGTAATAAGAGACAAAGAAATTAAAATTTAAGCACCGATAATCCTTTTGAAAACACCAAAAAACAAAAACTGCAAAAAAATATAAATTATATTAAAAAAAATACTTTTACTAATAAGAAATAAATTTGGCAACGGAAATTCAACCTGTTTGTTAACTTAAAGTAGAATGTGAAAAAAATTGAATTTTTAAAAACGAGGAAAGAAAAGTGGGGTACATTTATTTCCAGCAAAAATGTATGCTGCGAAAAAACTAATTTTAAGCCCTTATTTACACAAATATGCACTTCAGAATTACTAACTTGAATATGTAAACTCAATTCTTTATACATAATACATATTAAACACAAATGAAGTAATGAACCCCAAGTTCGAGTGAAACTGAGTGTGCACAGATACATACGTACGCATGTATGTACCCTGCAGCGAAATCAACTAGTTGTAAACTAATTGACAACTAGTTGGCCATACAGCTCAACTAGTCAGCCATCTATCTTTTTTCCATATTAGCAACTGGTATTTTTAACACGGTGATGACCTAGGAAATGGCAATTGTCAGTATCCACACCAGAGTCATACCACTTGACTGACTAGTCAGTATCCACACCAGCATCATACCACTTGATTGACTAGTCAATATACACACCAGCATCATACCAATTTGCTGACTAGTCAGTGTAGATGGGTACGTTCGCGACGGTAATCAGAACCGCAGTGTTGCAAGTATCACGTTCTTCGCGTGTTTGTGGCAACACCTGCAAAAGTCAAACGTTCGTTTGACACATCAACCGTGCAGTTTGTTTGAATAATCGGCAACAGAAAATTTGTGTCTGCAATTTTTGCTTTAAAAAAATAGAAAGAGAAGGGTAAGCATGATTGCTATATATTTAATGGAATATGCAATAATGTTATTTTAATAACACAAATTAATTGCAAATACTTTTAATAATACTGTTATAGCAATATATCAGCTCAGTATCAGCAGGCAAGGGCAAAATAAGCAACGGGGTTGCTGTACTGCTGCAATTATAAATTTTCATGAACGTACCCGATTTCAGAACTATACCAGTTGACTGACTAGTTTTACATGCTACTACAATGAAAATAAAAAAATGTCTATAGAGAAACGGTATTGATTCGCTATATACTTAGTCACCAAGACTAATTCCCATAAAAGCGACACGCAATGTAATTTTCTATAGACATTTAACATGTACATTTCATTACATTTCTACAGAGGTATTGACAAAGTACCTCTTTTGGTGCCATACGGCGACAAAGGGACCATAGATTCTCTATATCATTGTGCTGTTTTCTAATAAAAATGAATGCAATTTAAACATTTAGGTGCAAATATGTATAATTCATGTATTAGCTTATACCTTTTTAATTTTTATAAATATTTAAGAATATATAGATAACATTAATTTTTAGTAAAAAAAATGGGTGAATTATCTCTAATTAACCATATTTGGGTAAACAAAAAACATTTTTTTTCATTTCCTGTAAACAAACTCTCTAACATCATGCATTTTACTGATCGCGGAACAATGATACAAGCCCACGGGCTTCCTGTCCCTGTAAAGTGCGGGATGTTGCCTCCAGATATCCCGTCAAGTTTACAGATGCGTTCGCGACATATCCATTGTTCCGGAATCTAGATTAATTGGGGATTCTTATTCGCTTTTTCTGTGTCCTTATCCTGGACCAAGAAATCAATCTTCCCCAAGCTTAGGAAGGTTTTGTATCCATATTTAGCACGAAGAACTTCCAATGAGCCAATGTCTATACACATTTTATACTTCTAAATTTGTCGACATTTGAACTAGTGCAGTTGTCGCTGTAGAATACATAATGACGTGGAGACACCTGTCCCCATATTTAATGCAGGGTATATAGATACACATAGATATCAGTAGGCGAGTTCCCGTGGCAGTGATCCAGATCCGGATAAGAAGTTTGCATGCAAGTGCAACAAGAATTCTGTGATCCTGGCGTTTATCTGTATCAATTTCGGATCCGTATAGATTGTAATAGGTTGTTTTGATCCAGATAAATACCAGGATCACAAAATTGTTGTCGCATTTGCTTGCAAAATTTGTATCCGGATCTGGATCACTGCCACGGGAACTCAGCTATTGATTTACAGAAAAGGTTTCAAGTTCCATAACCATTTTTAGTAGAGATATGCTGCAAATATACATACATATACATATACAGGGCGTAGAGAGAAGTTTAATTATATCATAAATAACAAGTAAGGAAAAAAAAATTCAACAACTATTTACAGCGAAGTTTGAGTGTATAGCTATTTCACGAAAAACCATTTTCGATCATCAGCACTCTTTTCGGAAGTGGATGCCACTGGGGATTGAACCCGAGTACATTCCATCTTCAGCCGCAATGTCCCAACGCATTTTCACGCTCGACCATTGAGACTCTGTTGAAGTTGTTGAATTTTCACCAACTTTTCATTTAAAAATTGAATTAAAATAAATTTCGTGCTAAGCACTAAAAAACTCTTTCAAGTAAGGAAGCCGAAGTTCGAGTGGAATCGAACATTAGATACTCACCTGTATGCTTTCATTGCTCGTTTGCGTTTGATGGAACACGGTGTATTTTATATAAAGTGTAGCTAATGATTCCTGATGATGCAACGGGTTTTCAGTACCAATTAATTTTCAGTTTTTCTGCGAATCTAATAACTTTTAAATCTAGGAAGGCCAATTTATTTTGTTATTTTTCTGCGGTGAATTGCATTTTAGTGTGTTGTTTATTTAACGTTTTTTATGTCTTCCACGTCGTTTACCTTAACTTACCAAGTTGCTTTGCATATTGTTCTTAATATCTTGGACTGTAGCCTTTGAATTCTTTGTACGTTAGATTTCGATGCTGAGCCCAATAGTTGTATTCCATACATCCAAATAGGTTTTAAAGCCAGATTAAATATCTTATTACCTAAACCCAGTCTGGAACTTGGACCAACTAACCATTGCAAATGGCTTATTTTCAACTTGGATTGCATACTCTTGTTTGTCAATGTGATTTTTCCAAGCCATTCTTCTATCCAATGTGATTCCAAGGTACGTAACGAAGTCTTTCTGAGTTATTATTTTTCCATTTATTGAGAAAGGTGGGCATGTGTCTTTTTTTAAACGATAAGGTACTGCCAGACGATGCAATGAAAGTGCTTTCAGAAGGTGAAAAAGTAAAATTTTCTCGTGTAGCCACCAAAAAAGTACTTTCTGAAAGTGTTTTCCGAAATTTCAGCAATAACTTTCTTACGAAAAACTTTCTTCGTCTAGCTGCGAGAAAAATACTTTTCAATTCAGAAATACTTTTCACTTTCAATTGTTACATCTGAGTGTTTTACTTTCTGAAAATTGCTAGCTGATAGAGTGTTGTCTAAATGATAGAACCGGCATGTAAATATGTTTTCTTTATAAAAATACATATGTATAAACAAAATACAATTATTAAAATAATTAATAATGACGTTATATTTTTCATATGAACATAAAAAACACAAAGTCTCCACCATCACCATTCCACGCACAGCTGTTTCCTCTCCTACATCTGTCTTGCTCTCACAGCTGTTTGAATTTAATTTGACAGCTGCCAGAAAGTACTTTCAAAAACTCATTTCCCTTTCACCGTGAAGACAAATGAAAAGTAATTCCTGAAAGTTTTCGGAAAGTGGAAGTAAAAAGTGCTTTCTGAAAGCACTTTCATTGCGTCGCACAGTGGGGGCACCTCCATACAAACGCGGCCAAAAATAGTAATAATTGAGCTAGAATCTTGAAACTCGGAACTTAAGCTTTTTTGGTTGAAATTGGTAAACTGTTAAAATCCACCCACAAATACGCCCACCTCCCATATAACGGTATTTTTGAAATTTCAGCATTTTCCTAACTATTATAGCTAAAATGCTCAATTTTGATTAGTGTATACACTTTTGAAATATAAATCAAATGCATTAATCATTTTGGAAAAGGGGTAAAGCACTTCACCGTTTTTAAATTAAAAAATATATGCACTTTTAAGTATTTTATAATCATTTATCATAAAACTTTCATACAAAAAAATCGCGTTTAAAAAAAATGTTATACCAGAAATGAAATTACACTTTTCTAAAAGATTTCAGTGTGCTAAACCTGAATCTGGAGTCAGATTTTCCAAATTGGTTCTAGTTTCTGAGATATTCATGCCCAAATAGGCAAAAAACTCGTTTTTTGGCTATATTCCCTGCTTAATATCTTTTATGTAATTACTTTCCACTCAAATTCGATTAATCCAGTTGAAAGCACAATCATTACCCTTGAAAACAGCGTTTAGTTTCTTCGAATATCTTAATTAGAATTGGAAATATCGATATTTAAGTTTCACCATTTTGACAAATATTCCCCATACAACAAAGTTTAAACTTTTTGAAGCATACTTCTGGGCATTTTGTATGGGAAAAATGTACGAAAACTCAAACAACACCTTCCATAAAAATGTTCATAAAACAAAATGGAGCAAACGAATTTTTACAATTTTTCTCCTGTTTATAAAAGACATTTAGGACTATGAAATATTAAAAAATTGAGGAGGTCATATTTTTGTTTTTTTTTTTTAATTTCATTTTAAAGTTTTACAAATTTTACACATTTTTTGTTTATATTCCAAAAGAAAAAAGCTGTCAAAGATATGAATTAACGCTGATAAAAAAGATTACCTCATAATTTGAAAGTATGCACCATTTACTGCAAGACGATAAAGAAATATTCGATTATTCGCCTAAATATAAACGTTTTTCATAATGTCAAAACTAACATAATTAATGCGTTTACAAAAACGCAGTTTTAGGCCAATGGGAAAAAAATTATAAAAGCAAATGGAGCAAGTGGATTTTCAAAATGAAAATGTAGTTTGATTAAGAATATATTATTCCAAAGCATAAAAAAAAATTGAGGAGGTCATATTTTTTGTTTTTTTAATTTTTTTATTCACAGTCGAGCAAAATTTTTTTCTTATCGACATTTTTTGTCAATATTTGAAAATTCATATTCAATAGTGAACGGTATTTACAACTACGTTATAATTTCTGAAAGAGAAAATCATTATTCATGTAATGATGTATTACTCGAGCTCGTATGTTAAGAATTAAATGAGATAGAGCATTTTGTATGAGGTGTGTTCATTGAGAAATAAAAGAACCTATTTTTTGCTCAACTTTGGGCACCCTGTACGGCTAAACGAAAAGAGACTCAAAAATTTTTATATAAGCTTTTTTATTACAATTTGATATATCTGTCGATCTCTATTTAAAAAAATGGTTTTACTCATACTTTAATTTTGAATTTATTTTTGGCCGCAATCACCCATTGTGCGTCGTGTGGATACTCATGAAAGTTCTTTCAATGATTTGACACTTTCGGAAAGCACTTTCATTGCATCGTCTGGCAGTACCTTTACACATGTGTACATTCATATTGCAAATTTAAAGCGAAATCCATTCGCAATTAAATTTTCAAAATTCAAATTCAAAAGCAAATTTTAAAAGAATTTGGATAGGCAAGCCTAAAACAAATTAAAGCTTTAGCCGCCAATAAAACAAAAAAAGAGCTTAAAACATATAATCGCCGCCATACACGTCAGCTCCGAGCACGATGTATACTTGGGAGGACTTGTGGAAGTGTGGATCGGCTAATGCGCTGCTACGGATGAGTATTTCGAAGTGTGATTTCATATCTTAATCAGCACAAAATTTTTCATGCCTATTACGATATCCGACGGATGCCACTCCCGCGAATGCCATCCGATTCGGACTCCCCTCGCTGGTCAAATTTCACGCTATTACCATAACCGTCGGATTACTGCTTTATCGATTCACCCTGCGTATCGTCTCAAAAGCTTTTTTACATTTTACTACATTTTCAGTTGCAGCGTTGCCACTTTGGTTACTTTTTACCAAAATTGGTTACAATTTTTTCGTTTGGTTACGTGGTTACTTTCGGCCGATTTTCGTTACCTTCAAGGTTCATGTATTGAGCACACCATGGTTAAATACAATTTTTAGGAATACGCTTTTAATTTTTCCAAACTCTAAAATACATATTTGGTATCCAAATTGTTTTGTTGTATTTTTTTTTTATCAAATTCCAACTAATTTATTGTTAGCGGTAAATGGAAAAAATTCAAAAACTATTTCCAGCGAATGTAGTGTGTATAGCTGTTGGGGACAAACCCCCCCCCCCCCCCCCCATTACTACGCCACTGAATGCCTCGTTGAAAAATAAAGAATTATGTCACAGGCAAACAAACATGCGTAAACAAAACTTATGTGTATTACTAAGAAGCCATAAATGTGATTCAAGGATTTTAGGAAAAAACTATTTCATGTACATATTTTTACCTTGAAATTCATTAGTCAAATTTAGTAAGTATTACTTATAATTCTAGCGTTTGTTGAGCCGTAGGAAAGTGCAAGAACCGCAGGAATTTTACCACAATTTACATTCTTTGTACTTATATTCGCTCTTTTGTGGTAAAATTCCTACGGTTCCTGCACTTCCCTACGGCTCAACAAACGCTACAATTATTATACGGTATTGCTGTTATTAACATGCTAATAACAGAAAAGTAACGCCAATTATTTAAATTTCAAGTTTTCTTTCAATTGCTTATCATCTTAATCAAACAATATTAGTATAAACTAAAATGGGAATAAATATGCAATGTATAAGAGTATCTGAACTTGAGATTTTACTTAATGTCTGTCAAAATGGAATATTAAAAAACTAAATTATATAAGAAAATTATTATTTATAACCGTAGCACATAGGTAGATTTTCAAGTTTTATGCGGCCAAAAATATTTTATTGTGTACATCTATTCCAAATTGCTTGTTTAATGCAAAATTTTAATAATTTGTGTTAAAAGTAGAGCTCTCGATTTTTATTGAACATTTTCGAGTAGCCCGAATAGTTGTTGTTCAAATGCTCGAAGAGTTGTTTGTTTGTTTATTACCCGTATGTTTGTACGGGCATTTGAACAATTCGGGTATTTTGAAGTTTGTTTTTTTCTTTTGTTTATTATTATTTTTTTTTCTTTATTATATGTAGTTTTTTTTATTTTTGTTTTTCCGATACACATTTTTTTTGTTTGTAAGCTCGAATGTTTGTACGGGCATTTGAACAATAAACGGGTTTCAAACAAAAACGATCAGATCGAATTGCTCGATACCCGGGTATCTAGGGCTCTAGTTAAAAGTCGATTTTATTGAAAAATATATACAGTGACTCAAAAAAAAAAAAACATACGCCAGAATTTTTAAATTTATTTCTAACAGTTCTGTCGAAAATTTGACTCTCTTATTTTCGTTTAAAAATGTAAACAATTTTTCAATAAAAATCGCCTTAGAGCGCTTTCACATTACTCGGTGCGGTATCGGATCGACATTTTTGATTTTTACCGAAAGTATACCGAAACCTTACTGGCCACATGTATTTCAATTGGCACTTTCACATTAGTGTTGCATACATGAAATCGGAGCGGATTAATTTCGGTATACCGCAACGCGGTAAGACCGGTCAGTAAAATTTGAGGAATTACTGCATACATTTTTGCGGCGTGATAAAAGAAGAACAAAGTCAGTAAAAAACTCGTTTCGGTAGTAAATGTAGCAAGTTATAATGTCTTCGTCTTCGCTAGAAGACATTATTGTTATTATTGAGTGATTTGTTGAAGTTAAAAATTTTGTTTTGCAAATTTCGATGTTTGTTTTCCTATTTTCTGCCGATTACGCACCGAAAGTATTCCCACAAGTGTGAAAAACACAGCAACGCGGAATCGTTTCGGTAAGCCGAAAATACCGAGCAAAAAATGTCGATCCGGTGTCGTACCGAGTAATGTGAAAAGGCCCTTAAGCAGGATTTCTAAGCTTATGGAAAAATCCGAAAAATCGTAGAAATTTCTAAAAGTGGATTAAAAATTTCAAAACGCGGCCAGAATTTATAGAAGATTTTGAGGAGATTTCTAAGTGTACTGTTATGTAGCCAAAAAATTTTAGTGTAAAAAGTGCTATTCTCAATGCTGTAAAAATTTCCGTCGATTTTAGTAATTTTTTTCTGTAGTGTGTTTGCGTTATATGTACGTGAGACCGTTCCAATTAAAATTTGCGAAAAGCCAATGAAATTTTTCAAAAAGTTGAATGTTGCATATTATTATATTACAATTGAATGAGCTGCAAAATTGCATACTCAATAATCTTCTAAAAAATGTAGCTTTATAATTCTTAGCCCCTTTTTATGATAAGTACTTCCTTAACTTTGAAAAACTGGAAATACTATAAATACTGCCTAAAAAGTTAACAATAATCGCTGCTAAATATCTGAGTTACTTTCGAGCATCACCTACATTAACCAAGGTATGCGTTAGAAATATAAACATTAAAATTAAATATAAAGCACAAAAAGAAAATTATTGTAGGTACATATGAAAAACCCTGTATCTAGTAGTGAAGTGCGGCTTTGTGCGACGTAATTTTTTGTCGGCTAACCACTAATTGTACTAGATATCATGTCCGAGGGTTAATTTGACTGAGTCTGACAGAGCAACATAACAAAACAAATTTTTAACATGAAAAAGAGTGGTACTTTTTTTTAAATATCCCAACTTTAAAAGCTTAAAACTATAAACTTAGAATTATTGGAAACCAAGGATATTATTGAAAAGTGTTAATAATTACTTGAACCTTTAGGATTCATCACGAATGAAATGCTAAATAATAAATATTCAAGTTGAAACTAGCACTTAAAAATATGTAAGAAAAAAACAAAAAAATTAACTTCACATATGCTAAGTTACGACCATCTGGGGCAAGTGCAGAGTATGGGGTCGGGAAAAAAGCGACGAATTATTGTTCCCCATTCTATTTCCTATATGTGGGTATGTTTTTTTTTGTAATTGTAACAATTTTACAAAATTCAATTTTGGGCCCATAAAACTTTAAAATCTACCTATGCGCGTAGATTTCCAGAAGAGAATATGAGACTTACTTTTGAAGTATAGTTAAAGACCCTTGGCAACTGACAATCTGGCATGTCAAGCAGTGTGTATGTGTGAGTTTTTGTGTGTGTTAGTGCAATCGGCAGTCGTCGTGCTACACGTTCTTGTTCGGGCTCGCGTTGATGAGAATCAAATCTTTTAGATATTTGCGTCAATCACCCGACACTCACACATATGTATACACTTCTTAACATTCCAGATTTTAAGTGGCCAAAGGCCTTAAGAGTTTGCTATATGTATTATAAGCGATATTTGTGTACTATAATGTTAAATTATAGTCTGAAAAAATTACATTTCGCTAGCTTAGAGTGCAAACTGTGTAAGTCCACTTTTATGAAAAAGTTTATTTTTATGTAGAACGCTAGAAAAATCAAATACGCACCGCGCTAAACAAGTCTGAGATACTTATCATATTTCTACTCGTTGTTATTCAGTGATACGCAAATTGTGTAAGTCCAAAAAGCGAAAAAAATTGTGTAAGTCCAAAATATTTATATGAACAGAAATTTTTTTTTCATTGCGAATTTTTTTTTTCTTTTTTGTTTTTTGTCTCTCCTACAAAGTTTTAAAAAAGGACTTACACAATTTGCATTCTAAGCTAGCGATTTTTATCATTTGTAAAAAAAATTGTAGTTTTTTTTGGTAATTTTAATTTTGGTAAATTTTTTACATTGGCTGTGACATCCCCCCCCCGAAAAATTCTCTAGCTACGCCACTGGAGGCATTCATTCAATTTTCACAATCGACAAAATTGGCTACGATACATTGATAGAAACCGAAGTTTTTGTCATTTTATTCGAGCAACACCAATACACATGTTTATTTTTATACATTTTATTATGCGCCCGCCGGAATGAATACTTTTCCGTCAATCTAGCAATTCGTTTAACTGAGAAACATAGTTGAATTAGATTGTTTTTTTTTACGGCAAAGCGAAGTACTAAATGTGTCGATCGTCATTTAATTATATTTAATTCAACTATGTTGTCAATTAAACGGATTGCTAGTTTGACGGAAAAGTATTCATTCTGACGGCCCTATTAGTCGTATTGGATTCCAAAAATGAAATTTTTTGATTATTTCATTATTGAAAAATATTTTATTATTCAAAACTGCCACAAAAAACAAAGGCACGCAAAAATAAAAAAAAAATACTTGAGAATAAATTTGCTGTGTATCTTATAATCAGTTACACATATCTATGTATTTATGTACAAACAAAAATGAATTTTCAATTGCCTATACCTTTGCAGTGTGTGAAAAATTTCCGGCAACACTGAATAGTATACAAATAAACAAATGCGGTGTTTGCGATATACGGTGTATGCGATATGCGGTGTTTGCGGTATGAGGTGTAAACAACACTAAATACCGCAATATCATTTAGGTTTTCAATCAATGCGGTGACGGTGAATTTTTTTTCTGGGTACTTATTTTTTGAGCCACTCAAAAAATAAGTATTTTTGCGGTGCTTTAGAAAATGCGGTGCACCGCTGCTGATCTCTGATGTAAACCAATTGATGTACTTTAGTTTTTGTTAACCTTATACACTCACGGAAAAAAGTATTGGCACAGCAGACAAAGTTGGTTTCGACCTCAAAAGACTCTTCCAAAAAAATAAAATTTTTATTATTTCCTATTTTTGTTTCATTAGTACAAGTATTAAGAATACGTTAAAGAAAGAATGACATTGATTCATGGAATGGTTGAAGCACATTAATTCGTGTAATAAAAAAGTCGTATTTTTATCCGGAAAAAAGTATTGGCACACTTCACTTTCAGATTAAATAACAACTAAATTTTAAACGCTAGTATATTGTAGGCGTACCGTTTCATTTTCTAACATCATTAAGTGGGTTTGGCATAGAATACACCAACTTTCTGGTAGTTTCCTCCCCAATATTTGGCCATTCTTCCATTAAGGTTGCTTTTAGACTTGGCTTACCACTTTCTTAACCGCCGCTCCAGCTCATCCCACAGTTACTAGATTTAGTTGAGGTCTGGGGACTGTGGGAGATGTTGGAGAACACGAGTAGTGTTATATATACTATAGTACAATTAATTGTTTCTAGTTTTGGTTACTTTTATTTTGTTTTGGTAAATTTAAAATTTTTTAAGTGGCAACGCTGGTCAGTTGTGATTTATTTGCATTTAAAAAAAAATACAATTGAATAAATTGAAGAAAAATTTAACTTTTTTTGCAAATCTATTTGCGTTTTCAATAATTTAATTTGGTTACTTCTTGGAAGCACTCTTTGTTGTGTTTGCGGACTTGACGCTGTTCCAATTTCGTGCGAAGTACCTACTCGCTAAATTTTGTACGGTCTCGAATTATCAACGGATGGTTAGCAATCAACGCTTATGTTTTGATTATAGCGGTACAGAGCCTACCAAAATGTCTTCCAGTGAACTTCTGCGTTTTGCCCTCCACCTATAGCTTCCATTTGGAAGCGGTTATTTGTTAGCTTATTCTTAATACAGGATATGGACCAAGTGATTTTGATGGTGGTGCCAAGGCATTCAAATCCGTGCTTTATGTTGTCCAGAACTCAGATACAACGTCTGGAGACTGCTTGCTTTTGCGATATTTTCGTTAAGCTTCTTCCGCTCAACCAACAAAAAAAAACTGCCCACGTTTTTGGTACGAATTCTGTTTAAAAATAAAATTAACTCATATATTTTTACTTAAAATAAACGAATTATTTTGTTATTCGTTAAATTTCATTGTAATTTACTACACAATGAAATTGCAATTTTTTTAATTTATTTTCATTTATTACAGCTACTGCGTTTCGATTACGGTTATAGGAATGCGGTGGATCCTCGAACCGCTTTATCAACAGGTTTTTATTCCCGGACTGCATTGCCGATCGGTTATGAGAATATAATAATAATAATAATAATAATAATAATAATAATAATAATAATAATAATAATACATTATGAAAATACCAAATGTTATCAAAACGATTCGCATTCCCTACGAAAGGCATCCGCCGGATACCGTAATAGGCATGTTTATTGAATTTGATGGGCATATATTGGCCAGGTTTTTTTTTTGTCGATTTTCTTCGGTTTTAGATTTTCTAATTGCTGTCCATACAGATACATATTTCCATAAAGGATAGAAAGTTGTACTAGACGGAAGAGTCTCAATCGAGTATAATAACAAAAAAATATAATGCATTTTTAGTTATTATATTTATTAATTTAGTAAACATAAAATTAATAATTGTATGCATTCTCTTTAAATATACTTATATAAAAGTAATTATTCACTATATAGTTCTTTTGTTTTTGTAGTGTTTATTTCTTTTCTTAATTTTTGCTTTTCGTATTTATACTTCCTCACTTTAGTTTAAAATTAATTATTACCATTAATTATTTCAATAAAATAATAATTAAGATTTAATATTTTTATTTGCTTGGTTTATTCACCTTTTTTTTTGGTTTGTGTAAAAAATGTTCTCTTTTTTATACGGTTACATACAAATATGCCTTAATGTTTTCTTTTGCAATTCATAGCTTCTTCTTTGTCTTTCATTTAGACTGCTTTGATTTTTTAATTTTTATTATTTTTTTTTTTATTATGATGTATGTATTAATTTCTTTAAACTTCCTCAATTATTATTTTTACCAAATTGGAAGAGAAATCAAAAACATGGAAATGTGTATGTGAACAGATTTTTTTCTTTAATGGCAATAACGAAAAGGTAATGCAAATATCTATGCATTAAAAAGGTGATATAAATTTAAATAAAAACATTATATATATATATATATATTTAAATTTAAAGAAAATTGCAAACATAATAAACAATGCAAAGTCAATAATTTTTACCTTTTACAAAAGGAAGTACAGCCAAATTAAATTTTATTACTATGTATACAAGTAAATATAATAATATATATACTAAACAGGGATACATAAGGAAGCGGCCCGGGCATAAATATTGGGAAAGCACCAATAGGAAAAGTAATGTTAAGTATTTTTTTTTTATATTCATACTCTTATATGAAATCTTTAATATGAAGTTAGGACTTGCACTGTTAAAATGTTGGTGATGAACTACATAAATGTTAACTAAAATGCTTTTGAATGCCTTAGGTAATTGTTCACCCACGTAATATCTCCCGGCTTGTGTTTTTGAATACGTGAAAAACGACAGGTTTTGAAGGTCTTAACTGCAAATACGCCCTTCAACGTGCTGATTTTAGAGTTGTTTTTTATCTGGTCAAACTTTGTAATTGAATGATTTGTTTTCAACTTTAATTTCATCAATTTCTATTTAAATATATATTTCTTATTTTATTTTGTTATATTAATAATTTATTTATGTTAATATTGTTTTTTTATTTATAGTTGAATGAATTGAAAAATGTTATGTACATATGTGTATAATATTTGCGTAATTGTGTATATTTATGTCGGCAAAAGTTCTTTACACAAATTTATGTATAATAAGTTTAAACCAGGGACGGTAATCATTATAACCGAAATAATTTAAATCAGCATGTAATCATTATTCTTCGTTTTATATTTTTTTGTTTAAAAATAATTATTATTTTCTAAGTGTTATTTATTTGATCGAAAGTAATTATTATTACTTAATTTTTGTGAGAATGAATAAGTATTATGCTGGGATTTTTAATTTTTTTTTCTCAAGCATAATTATTATTTCTTGACTTTTACTTACAAAAATGATACGTATACGCCACGGCAATATGCTCATATCTAAAATTAGCGTAGAATTTTAAAGCAAATTATATGTATACTTTAACGCGCTTTTTCCACCATTTATAATAAAATGTCGAACAATTTATCTTTGGAAGTAGTTAGAGCAGACTAGAAGGTGTGTGCATGCAAGATTTTAAGCCAAAAGTCCTACCGGTTCAGGCTGTATGACTTTGAGTTTTATTTTATGAAAAATGAAACAAAAATCAGACTGATATTAGGCTTTGAGGAAAAAAATAAAAATTACACATAATCATTAGGCTTTGAGGGAAAAATAAAAATCAAGAAATAATAATTGTGGGTATGTTCAGAAACGCACAGCGTTGCGTGATTCGAATCAATTTTGATTTCAAATCAACTTTCAAATAAAGAATCAACTCGATTCGTGATTCAAACTATTTTCAAATCAAAGATAATTTTTATTTGTGATTCATTTCTCAAAAGAATCAAAAATACCCTTTGATTCGTGATTCAAACCATTTTCAAATCAAAGATAAATTTTATTTGTGATTCATTTCTTGATTCAAAAAATATCTTTGATTCGAATCAAATTCAAGTACATTCTCGGTAACTTAAAGCACAAAAATGTATAAAATGCACCAAAAGTCCAATAACAGCCAAATTGTATGCTGACGCCAAATGTGTACATGTGTATGTATGTACAATGTACATATATACATATTTCTGATTGTCGTATTTACGTTTCTGCTACGCCGTACGTACATACAGACATACGTATGTATGTATGTGCATAGGCACATTAGGGGCATTTCAGTTATTACATCTGGGTCTGGGTTAAGATAAATTTTTACTGAAACAATCCGGCTCATAATGAAAATTGGCTGCACTTGAAAAGAACTAAAAAGAAGAAGAAACATATACAGCATATACCCAGCAGTAAAAATCTGAAATGAATCCTTTATGAATCACTGATGAAATTCATCATGAGGAGGCATCAGTGAATGCTTTCATATAAAGGCTGCTGAATTTTTTCAAATAAATGGTTTACTTTCCTCATGCCTATATGACTCCGTTCGGAGCCGACATAAAACTGTCCAATGGTAGGAAAATCAAACAAAAACAAAAAAACCTCGAATTGGGAGAGAAGCTCGGCCATGAAACTCGTCAGTTATAATAGCGCAAAAACAATTCTTCTGTACGTTGACCTTAAACTTCAAACTAAAAAATAACTATTTCAATAATTATTTTTTTGGAAATTTGAATTTTAATTACTGAAATAAATTATGAAACTCAAATGGCGGGATTGCTGTGTATTCCATGTTATAAGGAGAAGCCAGTGCGCAGTATAATTTTTCTTCCGGACTTTTTCTCTCCCCTTACGGCCAAAGCAGAAGCTTACAAGAGGCAAATTTGAAATTTGTATTTCCATATATTTTTTATATTAAATATAATTTGTTTTATAGTTGTCAAATTGAAAAATTTGTCAGAAAAGCTGCCGAATGTCAAAAAACCTACCGAAATACAAGCTGGCTCGTGGGTTTATAACCGCCTAGATGGTATTTCGTTTGGTTTACAAGAGGCAAATTTGAAATTTGTATTTCCATATATTTTTTATTTTAAATATAATTTGTTTTATAGTTATCAAATTGAAAAATTTGTCAGAAAAGCTGCCGAATGTCAAAAAACCTACCGAAATACAAGCTGGCTCGTGGGTTTATAACCGCCTAGATGGTATTTCGTTTGGTTTTTTCAATATAGCTTGCACGCTTGCACCAACGCAAAACGATGGTGATGAATATTCAACAAAGGCACTCTGCACACGGAGCGTACTGCTGTAGACGCGTATTAGATACTACAGATGAAAGCTGTACGCTTTGATGTCGCGCACGTATATTTCAATTCAGGGCTGCGCACGAGTCGTCAGCTTCATGCATTCGTCAAAGTATGCTGGCTACATGTCGCTTGGCGTAAAGCAGTGCTGGTAGCTAGGCGTACTACGCTTAGAAAACAGGAAGAAGAAGATGTTTGTTTACATTTTTCCACTTGGTGGAATTTATCAAAGCAGTAAAATTTGTGTAAAAAAGCGGAAAAATTAGTGTATAATTAAAGAAAAAGGAAGATTCCGTAAAATTTGTCATCTTTTCTATTTAAAGCTTCGAAATTTAAAGCAAATACCGTATTATTAATTTGTTTGTTTGTTTTGTGCAGCGAAGTTTCATGTCGCTTCGTGTGCAGATCTTGAGGCGTAGAGAAATGAAATGAGAGACATGAAATGTCTCGTACGCGTCTATGACGATACGCCTCGTGTGCAGAGTGCCAAAGAATGATCAATGATCATTTAGCAGTGAAACAAATTTACTGCAGGGTATATGTATATATATGTATACATACACAAATGTCACTTTTCAGTTCTGCCAAATCAAAAAAGCACTGTGCTGCCAAATCAGCACGGAAAAAACAAATCGAACAGGGCGGATCAGAAATTGAACCAGCAATTTATCTGGTTTAATCGAGCTGAAATCTTTGTTGTTGCATTTACATGCAAAATTTTTTATCTGGGTTAGGATCACCGTATGTGAAACACGGCTATTATTTGAACTAAAGTTTTGATTCAAAATAATTTTTTGATTCGAATCAAAAGTTTGATTCGAATCAAAAATTTTATTCGAATCAAAAATTTTATTCGAATCAAAAATTTGATTCCAATCAAAAATATTATTCGAATCAAAAATTTGATTCGAATCAAAAATTTACTAAGAATCCAGATTCGAAATCATGTTTGAATCAAGAATCAAAAAAGATTTTTGATTCTTTTGAGAAATGAATCACAAATCAATTTTATCTTTTATTTGAAAATAGTTTGAATCACGAATCAAAGGGTATTTCTGATTCTTTTGTGAAACGAATCACAAATAAAATTTATCTTTGATTTGAAAATAGTTTGAATCACGAATCAAAGGGTATTTCTGATTCTTTTTTGAAACGAATCACAAATAAAAATTATCTTTGATTTGAAAATATTTTAAATCAAGAATCAGAAAATATTTTTGATTAGTGATTCAGTCAAATCAAAATCACGCAACCCTGGAAACGCATCATAAAACGCAACAGCGGCAGTGCATATTTTTTGATGATTGTGATGAGCGACGCTTGGTGAAAAATTAAAGCTTATGAACGCTCTGCTTGTACTACAAAAGCAGGTTTCTGAACTGAGTTTCTGAACAAAGCCTATGCTTGAGTAAAAAAATAAAAATTAAAGCATAACACTTATTCCTGATCAAAGAAAAAATAAAAATTAAATAATAATTACTTTTGATCGAAAAAAAATACTCAGACTGTAATTATTACTTTCGATTTTTATGGATAAAACTCATCATTGCAGATTACTAAAGGTTATACAAAGATAAATATAGTGGTATTTTCAAAATTTTGTGATAGTGGAACATACTGATTTTTTTGGTCAAAATTTAAAAAAAAATAATTAAGGTTGTTCTCTGTGTCTAATATTTTTGCCGAGATATCATGATATCTTGAGAAATTTGCCACACAGAGAGAGCGCACCTTTAAGAAAATAAAATTCTAACTGACTTCATTGTGAACTAGCATGTAAGTCATATTCTTTCCACTCTTTATACAACTGTTGTCGCTTTGCTTTGCTTGCTTCAATTTCGAATTAATTAATTTTTTATCTGAATAAAATAAAATACTTAAAAAACAAGAGCTAGAAACATAAATTCAAACTCACTTCTCATAGAAGACCATTGTGAATGTAATAACATGGTTGCATTTCCCGTGATATTTTTCTCATGATATCACATATCACGGGTTGGGATATGAGAAATTTGCCGAAGCTCCAAATTTGACAAGACGTGTATTTTGTTGTTGTGCTCGGCAAATTTATCATACTTATGTCATCTCGGCAAATTTGCCAGGCCAAAATCACAGAGAGAGAACAACCTTATTATTTTCCATCCTTGGTTTCCTTTTTAAATATATCTGTTGTTGTTTAACCCTTACTGCTTGCCCAGAATGGTGTGGCTGTAGTACGTAGTAAGAGCTGTCAAAAGTTAAAACAGTACAATTGCATTGCAATGCCCACAATGTGTAGCTGTGTCTGTAGCGTGTAGTTGTGGCTGTAGTAGAAGTAGAGTTAACTTTAACTTTGTAGCGCGCTACAGTGTGACAGCTCAATTTTTTAATGACGGAAATTCGAAATGAAGGACGAAGAAACGGAAAAATGAATTGAACTTGTAAAAAATAAAGAGTTTTTATGGAATTTAAGGAATCCCCTGTACAAAAATATAAAAAAGATGACATATATGAGATACACTGAGCTACACCATTGTGTTCACATTTTCGAGCGTTGCCACAAAATCAGTCATCAGCTGATGTAGTAAGCTATGTAGTCCGTAGCTGTAGTACAACATTCTGGGCAAGCAGTTATGCTGATCCGTGCATCTGAAGTTTGTTTTTTCACTGTACAGGACTTTTGTAATCAAAGAGGGAGGGAAACAATTAGTTTTACTCCATTCTTATAACTACTCAAACTTTTTAAACGTATTGCTTTCTTTTGCTTTTTGCAATTTGATTTATTACCTACTCTCGGTATTTTAAACCAATATCATACACATATACATCTCGTCATATAATAAATTTATACATACAAATATTCTTAATATAGTTTTCTTGCGTTTTGTTTTAAATGGTGCTATTCTGCTTTAAGTAATCAGTTTCTGCTTGCTTAACTTGCATTTTGTTTTAAAAACACTATTATTTTTATTAAATTTCAAAGAATTTAGACCGAAAAATAAATATGGTATACCGCATCTTGCCCATTTCACACACTCCAGCCCCGTCGTTTTAAGTTGTCCGCTAAAGATTTTTACCCGGCTTTCACTACAATAACACGTACCGCCTTTGCTATTTTGCTTATCTTAAAGTGTGTGGATTTTTACTAGGCCCGCTAGGTAATTTTACTGAAAAAGTCCTTCTGGAATTTCCACCCACGTACCTTCTCGACCCTTCCCCTTTTAATTTTTATTCGTGTATGTTTTTTGTGTTATAAACTTTGCATTTGCTTTTCAGTTTTTCTGTTGGCTCTTGATTTCTTGCTATTTCAGATAGTTTTCTCTTGTTATTTAATTTATATTTCGTGAGATTTTTTTCTCCTTTTTCCTCTTGCACAATTTATTTATTGCTCGAATTCACTTTTATGTTTTCCTTTTACTTCATTGTTGTTTTCGCGTGTGAATGTCACTTATAAAAAAATCAATTAATTTAATTTTCCTTTCAACTATTGTTTGCTGTTGTTGTGTTATCATATTTCAAGATATAAATGTTTACAATGCTAAATATAGCAAGATTTTTTTTTACTTTTATCTGATTTCTTTTGGAGTTGGTTCTGCTTTTAATTTTGTGTCGCATTTATATGAAAAACCACCTTGCCTTTCTCTCTTTAATTATCTACGTCATCATGCTCCTTAGTATTCTGCAGTTCTTTTAACTTCTCTTCACGTGGTTTGGCATTGCCAAAAATCGCTGCCGCCTGCTTTGTCTCTGCTAACGCATTGATGGGCGCCTGAATTGTACGAGGCTTCAAATTCAACCGGGGCCTCTCACTATCGTCTACAAAAGAATCAAAATAATAAATCATATTACGCTTGTTTTCGTATTTTAAGTCGTGCGATGTATAACGACTTTCTAATATCGCACATTTGTTAATAAGTTATCTTAAGTTATTTTTTTTGCCTAACGCGTGCGGTTTTTTTAGGACTACACATTTTCAAGTCCATAGTGAGAATATGTAAGATCGTATTGAGAAACGTAAATTCGTATTAAGAATGCGTCAATCCAATTTTGAAAATGTGGGTTGGGTACGAAATGTCGAAAAAAAAAATGTCGAAAAGTTAAAATGTCGAAAAGTTAAAATGTCGAAATAATGTAATTAATGATGTGTAAAATTCGCGCCAGGACTGGAATTTTTTTGTTATTTTTGAGGGTAGGGGGGTCGTATAGATCACTAAAATGTAAACTATAGGGCGCGAAAATGTATAGTTTGTTAATAATAAATCGGTAAAGGTGAAAAGGTCACCTACCGAAAAAGTCAATTTAGAGCGCTAAAAATACCCGTATACCGCAAAGTTCACTCTAATACACTTCATAATGCACTTACATATATACGCATATTGTCACTTGCGAAGCGAATATATTTGGCGAGTCGAACATGTTAGCGAACACATCTAAAATTTGCATTAAGGTTGTTCTCTGTGTCTAATATTTTTGCCGAGATATCATGATATCTTGAGAAATTTGCCACACAGAGAGAGCGCACCTTTAAGAAAAGAAAATTCTAACTGAGTTCATTGTGAACTAGCATGTTAGTCATATTCTTTCCACTCTTTATACGACTGTTGTCGCTTTGCTTTGCTTGCTTCAATTTCGAATTAATTATTTTTTTATCTGAATAAAATAAAATAATTAAAAAAAAGAACTAGAAACATAAATTTTAACTCACTTCTAATAGAAGACTATTGTGAATGTAATAACATGGTTGCATTTCCCGTGATATTTTTCTCACGATATCACATATCACGGCTTGGGGTATGAGAAATTTGCCGAAGTTCCAAATTTGACAAGACGTGTATTTTGTTGTTGTGCTCGGCAAATTTATCACACTTATGTCATCTCGGCAAATTTGCCAGGCCAAAATCACAGAGAGAGAACAACCTTAATGTGAGTGGCGAATGAACTTTTTCGCGTGCCTTGTGATGTTGCCATTCAAACAAATTGAATAAGTTCATCCGAATTTGACGTTTCTGTCACTTACTAGAGGTGGGAAACTATCGATAGTCCCACCATCGATAGTTTTTGGTAGTTTTAAAAAAACTATTGATAGTGTTCGATAGTCTTAAAAAAATAAACCATCGATAGCACTATCGATAGTACTATCGTATTGAAATAAATATAGATTTGTTCACTGAATCTCTTATAACATTGCCATTTTTCTACTGAAAACAGCTATTAAATCACAGTGCAAAATCAGGATGATATTTAATATTTCGTTAAAATAATGAAAAAAGAAGATGAATGCCGGAAAAATAATTAATAAAAAATTACAAAAAAAATGTTTGGTTCGCCATAACTCCGTCACTTTAACGTCGATTTTAATTATTTTTGCTTTGGTGGAAATGATATTTCATCCTCTGCAAACGTAACATAAAAACTGGTAATAGCGAAGAAATTGACAGACTTGTAAGCGTATTTTTTTTTTCTTAGCTCAAAAACTGAAACTTTAAAATATTTCGAAAACTGTTTCTTTCAAAAAATCTACAAAACTGGAACCGCCTTTTATTCAGTCTGCAAATGTATAAATCAAAAATTTTGTAAATATGTACACACTAAATTCATACAACTTTCAATAGCTGGTACTCTGAAATAGCAATGTGCAATATGGAGGTGTGTAAAGGTTGTAAAACTATCAATAGTACACATTACCATCGATGGTTTTTGATAGTTTTGAAAAAACCATCGATGGTCTTCGATAGTATAGTTTTTAACTCTAGAAATAAGGTAAAATTCTTGCCAGAACTCTAGGTCGGGGATAAAGCGTTGCCAGAAGTCGGCAAAATTGATGATAAGGTGCAATTCTGGCGATTTTGTTTTAACGTTACTGAATGCTTAAAAAAACTTAATGTCGATTGCCAGAAGAGTAATTGAAGGCTAAGTATAGAAAAAACTATTATATTAGTAGATAGTCGATTATACAACTAAAAATACACTTTCAAAATTAAAATAATAAGGTGCAGTTTTGGCTATTCGCTCTTTTTATTACTTATACACTAGTGAAGCTGTGCATTAATAGACAGAAATCAACTTGATGGTTAATTGCATGAAAAGAAGAAAATATTGTCAGAAATTGGTAATACAGAAAAAAATGTTTGCTTTTAAATTAATTTTAGGCAGGTTTGGCCACTTATGTGTACTTTTTATACTCAGCTGTACTAGTACACAGAGTATTATAGTTGTGATTTCGTAACGGTGGATTGTAACAGAATTAAATAATCGAGATAGATATAAACTTATATATATCAAAATGATCAGGGTGAAAAGAGAAATCGATTGAGCCATGTCCGCCCGTCTGTCCGTCTGTGCGCACGATAACTGCGCAAAAATTGAGATATTTTGATGAAATTTGAAATGTAAGTTGATATCAAGACTGGGACGGTTGGTATTGAAAATGGGCGAAATCGGACCATGACCACGCCCACTTCCCCTATATAGTAAAAATCGGAAATTTTGTATCTCAGTCACTAATAGAGCTAGAGTGATAAAATTTCACACACGTATTGAGCTCAGGCCCTTATGAAGAAATATAGTGAAATTTTGGAAAATGGGCGGTGCCACACCCACTTATTAAGGGGCAAACATTGAAAGTTTTATGAGTCATAACTCAGAAGCCGTTGTAGATATATCGATGAAATTTGGTAGGCGTCATATACTTGCTTAGGCAAATGTTTGGAAAAAAAATTGCCAAAATCGGTTGACGACCACGCCCACTTTTATATATCGGTATTATAAAGTGACCTAATAAAAACATTTTAAGCGATATCTCTGTCAAATATAAAGATATGTCATTGAAATTTTATGGCAGTAGTCCAACTCTGGACAAAAAACAATAAACAAAAAAATTTTGGAAAATGGGCGTGGCACCGCCTCCTTTTAGAAACAGGAACATACGAGATTTCTTAGCCTATAACTCGACAAATAATTGAGATATTTTGACGAGACTTGGTTTATACACTTTTATAACTTGTGTTAATAGACACGCAAAAATTTATTGAAATCGGTTTATGACCACGCCTACTTTTTAACAAAGATATTTCTGGAACACCCTTTGGGAATTTGTAACGTGACATCTTTGTAACTAAAAGTCATAAAGGGATGAAATTTTGCACAAAGAATAATATTCATATGCTTAGTTGGAAGACTGATACAAATTTAGAAAATGGGCGTGGCTACGCCAACTTTATGTAGCACTCGCTTTATATAAAATACACCGTGTTTCCATCAAACGCAAGCAAACAATAAAAGCATACAGCTGAGTATCTAATGTTCGATTCCACTCGAACTTAGGCTTCCTTACTTGTTAATTATAAAGATATAAGGATTAGAAGACTGGAAGGGTAAGTTGAAATAATTATAAAAATATTTTTACTTATTTTTATTTAACACAAAAAAATATTTAAAGGGATGATAAACCTTAAAGGTAAGATGAGAAAATGGCCCTAAGAATAATATAATTATAAAAGTAAAGTTTCTTTAACATTCGCAATCTGTTTCATCATTTTCATCGTCACCGCTGGAATTGTCCTAAAACATTTGACGGTGTTTCGAAAAAAATTTTACAGATGATTACCCATAATAATGCATCAAGCATTCATCTTATTTTTGATCGATATTGTTAACCATCCATTAAAGATTACGAGGGCTACTCGATATATTTTTAGCCTAACAATGAAAAAGTGTTGCCAGGTGAAATCTGAAATTTCCATTGGAAAGTCTGACATTTTTTAGTATAATCGTACTCAGAACGTGGTGTACGACCATCATTTGTGTTGTTTACAGTGACTTGAAAAAAATCCATTAAAAATTTCGACGCACCAAGTTTGCCTCCTTGCCAATCTGAACTACGACAACAATTTGATAGAGCGAGATATATCGCAAATATCTGGAGAAATGCTAATCTATCAGTTCCAACAGATCTTGAACCGACTGATTGCGGCTGGATAGAAAAATTTGATGGACAAAGCACATACGAATTTAAATGGTTTGAGGGCCCGCAATTGCCGTCAACAGTTAAAGATGTCATAATAGATAGTGAAGAATCTGAAGGTAAATTATTCAATCATTACATTATGCATACGTTTTGTTATACACCAATTATTTATGAAAATATTTTTTTTTCAGTTGATCTCAGATATTGACAATTCCAGCGATGACGATGAAAATGATGAAACAGATTGCGAATGTTGAAGAAACTTTACTTTTATAATTATATTATTTTTAGGGCCATTTTCTCATCTTACCTTTAAGGTTTATCATCCCTTTAAATATTTTTTTCAATACAAAATTTGACTTTAAAGTCAAGATAAATTTTAAAGGTTACATGAAAAAACGGCCCTTAATGTGTTAAATAAAATAAGTAAAAATATTTTTATAATTATTTCAACTTACCCTTCCACTCTTCTAATCCTTATATCTTTATAATTAAAAAGTACACATAAGTGGCCAAACCTGCCTAAAATTAATTTAAAAGCAAACATTTTTTTCTGTATTACCAATTTCTGACAATATTTTCTTTTTTTTCATGCAATTAACCATCAAGTTGATTTCTGTCTATTAATGCACAGCTTCACTAGTGTATAAGTAATAAAAAGAGCGAATAGCCAAAAACTGCACCTTATTATTTTAATTTTGAAAGTGTATTATTAGTTGTATAATCGACTATCTACTAATATAATAGTTTTTTCTATACTTAGCCTTCAATTACTCTTCTGGCAATCGACATTAAGTTTTTTTAAGCATTCAGTAACGTTAAAACAAAATCGCCAGAATTGCACCTTATCAATTTTGCCGACTTCTGGCAACGCTTTATCCCCTACCTAAAGTTCTGGCAATAATTTTACCTTATTTCTAGAGTTAAAAACTATAACCCCTCCAAATTTCAGAACTGCACCTTATCATTAAATTTTAAAGAAAAATTTTACAACTTTGCCGACTTCTGGCAACGCTTTATCCCCGACCTAGAGTTCTGGCAATAATTTTACCTTATTTCTAGAGTTAAAAACTATAACCCCTCAAAATTTCAGAACTGCACCTTATCATTAAATTTTAAAGAAAAATTTTACAACTTTGCCGACTTCTGGCAACGCTTTATCCCCGACCTACAGTTCTGGCAACAATGTTACCTTATTTCTAGAGTTAAAAACTGTAACCCCCCTAAATTTCACAACTGCACCTTATGATTTTATTTTCAATAAAAATTTACACGTTTGAACGCACGCCCATGCATCCCTCCCCGGGAACGACTTCTGGCGGCAACGCTACGAGATTCTCAACTAGTAAGGAAGGTATTTATATCATCAATTTTACTGCACCTTATCATTTTTTATTTTCGTAGCCAGCTCTTAGTCTATATGGATTGTTTTTCGTAAGAGCAACCAGCTTTTGGAACTGCTGTGGTGTTGTGCGTTTCATCCTGAAGTTTAAAAAAATGATACACTCTCTTTTGTTTTCTTTAATGCTATTAAATACTCACTTTTAAATAGTTTCTACTTTCTTTTTTTTAGTTTTTTTTACCGAAATAAATGCAAAGACGTGCAAAAGCGAACAAATTAGACATTCGCCAGATTTTGACAGATCTAGCGAAGCGAATTAAATTTTTTCGCTACCGGCAATTCGCAAAATTCATTTTCGTCACTCATTCGCAATTTGTCGGCGAATTCGCTGCAGATTCGCATCCCATAATTCGAGACCGCGAAGTTCGCCTAAATTTTCATTCGCTTCGCTAGTGACAATAGGCGCATTTCTGTCGTACCCAAGCATGAAAAGAATACTCGCTTATTCATAAAATTACATTCAAAGCAACAACACCAACTCGACTATTTTTAAAATAGTCGAGTTGGTGTTGTTGCTTTGAAGGTAATTTGATGCATAAGCGAGTATTCTTTTCATGCTTGGGTACGACAGAAATGCGCCTAATATACGTAATATTAACACTAATTTATTTAAAATCGTTTATTAAATAAAATTTAAGAAAATTGACATAAACACGACATTGTATTTATTCATTGTAATGATATTCGTATATCGCTAGCTTAGAGTGCAAACTGTGTAAGTCCATTTTTATGAAAAAGTGTATTTTTATGTAGAACGCTAGAAAAACCAAATACGCACCGCGCTAAACAAGTTTGGGACTCTTGTCATATTTCTACTCGTTGTTATTCAGTGATACGCAAATTGTGTAAGTCCAAAAATCAAAGAAAATTGTGTAAGTCCAAAATATTTACATGAACGGAAATTTTTTTTTTCATTTCGAAAAGATTCGTTTTGACCATAAAACCATCTTTGACTTTATTAGCATACATTTCTTTTTCAGGAAAAAATCAATGAGAATAGTAATTTTTCGAAATTGGTAATTCGAAATTTAACGCTTTTTCACGAAGTATTACTTATAATTCTAGCGTTTGTTGAGCCGTAGGAAAGTGCAAGAACCGCAGGAATTTTGCCACAATTTACATTCTTTGTACTTATATTCGCTCTTTTGTGGTAAAATTCCTACGGTTCCTGCACTTCCCTACGGCTCAACAAACGCTACAATTATTATACGGTATTGCTGTTATTAACATGCTAATAACAGAAAAGTAACACCAATTATTTAAATTTCAAGTTTTCTTTCAATTACGTATCACCTTAATCAAATAATATTAGTATATACTACAATGGGAATAAATATGCAATGTATAAGAGTATCTGAACTTGAGATTTTACATAATGTCTGTCAAAATGGAATATTAAAAAACTAAATTATATAAGAAAATTATTATTTATAACCGTAGCACATAGGTAGAAATATTTTATTGTGTACATCTATTCCAAATTGCTTGTTTAATGCAAAATTTTAATAATTTGTGTTAAAAGTAGAGCTCTCGATTTTTTTTGAACATTTTCGAGTAGCCCGAATAGTTGTTGATCAAATGCTCGAAGAGTTGTTTGTTTGTTTATTACCCGTATGTTTGTACGGGCATTTGAACAATTCGGGTATTTTGAAGTTTGGTTTTTTCTTTTGTTTATTATTTTTTTTTTTCTTTATATGTAGTTTTTTTTATTTTTGTTTTTCCGATACACATTTTTTTTGTTTGTAAGCTCGAATGTTTGTACGGGCATTTGAACAACAAACGGGCTTCAAACAAAAATGATCAGATCGAATTGCTCGATACCCGGGTATCTAGGGCTCTAGTTAAAAGTCGATTTTATTGGAAAATATGTATATACAGTGACTCAAAAAAAAAAAATCATACGCCAGAGTTTTTAAATTTATTTCAAACAGTTCTGTCGAAAATTTGACTCTCTTATTTTCGTTTAAAAATGTAAACAATTTTTCAATAAAAATCGCCTTAAGCAGGATTTCTAAGCTTATGGAAAAATCCGAAAAATCGTAGAAGTTTCTAAAAGTGGATTAAAAATTTCAAAGCGCGGCCAGAATTTATAGAAGATTTTGAGGAGATTTCTAAGTGTACTGTTATGTAGCCAACCAATTTTAGTGTAAAAAGTGCTATTCTCAATGCTGTAAAAATTTCCGTCGATTTTAGTAATTTTTTTCTGTAGGGTGTTTGCGTTATATGTACGTGAGACCGTTCCAATTAAAATTTCCGAAAAGCCAATGAAATTTTTCAAAAAGTTGAATGTTGCATATATTATATTACAATTGAATGAGCTGCAAAATTGCATACTCAAAAATCTTCTAAAAATGTAGCTTTATAATTCTTAGCCCCTTTTTATGATAAGTACTTCCTTAAGTTAGAAAAATTGGAAATACTAAAAATACAAGTTAACAATAATCGCTGCTAAATATCTGGGTTACTTTCGAGCATCACCTACATTAACCAAGATATGCGTTAGAAATATAAACATTAAAATTAAATATAAAGCACAAAAAGAAAATTATTGTAGGTACCCTGTATCTAGTAGTGAAGTGCGGCTTTGTGCGACGTAATTTTTTGTCGGCTAACTACTAATTGTACTAGATATCATGTCCGAGGGTTAATTTGACTGAGTCTGACAGAGCAACATAACAAAACCAATTTTTAACATGAAAAAGAGTGATAATTTTTTTTTTAAATATCCCAACTTTAAAAGCTTAAAACTATAAATTTAGAATTATTGGAAATCAAGGATATTATTGAAAAGTGTTAATAATTACTTGAACCTTTAGGATTCATCACGATTACTTAAATGAAATGCTTTAAATAATAAATATTCAAGTTGAAACTAGCACTTAAAAATATGTAAGAAAAAAACAAAAAAATTAACTTCAGATATGCTAAGTTACGACCATCTGGGGCAAGTGCAGAGTATGGGGTCGGGAAAAAAGCGATGAATTATTGTTCCCCATTCTATTTCCAATATGTGGGTATGTTTTTTTCTGTAATTGTAACAATTTTACAAAATTCAATTATGGGCCCATAAAACTTTAAAATCTACCTATGCGCGTAGTTTTCCAGAAGAGAATATGAGACTTACTTTTGAAGTATAGTTAAAGGCCCTTGGCAACTGACAATCTGGCATGTCAAGCAGTGTGTATGTGTGAGTTTTTTTGTGTGTGTTAGTGCAATCGGCAGTCGTCGTGTTACACGTTCTTGTTCGGCGTTCCCACGACAGCCGGTTCTACGTACCGGAACGACTCGGGGTTTCCCCGACCAAGGGCTGTCATTTCGGTCTAACCCTGTTTAGACCAACCTGCAATGCTCACAAATTACATTCCCTGGAGCAATGCCTTGCAGCAGGATTGCTCCAAAAACTCCTATTAAAATCGGGTATCGAACCCAACCCAGGCCCTACCACATACTACTGCTGCGTGTGTCACAAAAAACTCCACCCAAATGCAACATCGGTAAGATGCAATCAATGCAATGGGTGGAGTCACTTAAAAGTCTGCTCAGGTCTGAACACGCATAGACAGTGGTCAAACAACTATGTTGCCCCATGCTGCCTACGCACCACACCACAAACGACTACAACGCTACAAACAGCAACGACAACAACCACAACGACAACATCACTACAAACAACAACAACAACAACAGCAACAACAACTCACAACTACGAACTCCGCAGTAGGCAAGCTGGAAACAATAACAACAACATCATACCACCGTCCAGACCTGAGCGACTTAGGGCTGATAACATCACCCAGCCAGCAGCACCCCTTACCATCTGCTCGGTGTGCGGGTCCAGAATACCAAGAAATGTGACATCAGTCAAATGCAATTCATGCCTTGGCTGGTGTCACTTTCGAAGGTGCTCTGGACTACGCACAACGAGCGCTTGGACTGCAGCATATACGGCACCATGCTGCACCACAAGGCAGACAACAACACCTGGGGCACAACCCCCAATGGCGCAACAAACATTTACGCCAGCCGTTAACATGCTGCAGTCCCTAACCCCTAGGGTTAATATTACCCCCCCCCCCCCCCCTCGCAACTTCAAACTTCTGCAGCTAAACTGCAACGGCCTCGCAGGAAAGATCGCAGAGATAACCGATTTTATGGACAGACACGGTGTCCCTATAGCAGCGGTCCAAGAACCAAAGCTTCCACCTAGCTCAACACTAGTCAGCCACGCTGGCTACAACATACACCGGAAGGACCGCGCTCGAGGAAACGGTGGCGGCCTAGCGTTCATAACACACAATACTGTGCAATATCGTCTTATCGACCCAGATATCGACCAAAGGGATACTTCCTTAGAATGTCAGGGAATAGCTATCCAATCTGGCGATGTCGTGCTTGAGATCTTCAATGTATATATACCGCCTGTCACCTGCTGCCCTGCGGGATATCTACCTGACATTAGCATGCTATTGAATGGGGATAACCGCATGGTACTTGGTGACTTTAATGCACACCACGATCTTTGACACTCGTATCTGCCAATAGATCGGAGGAGGCAATATCTCGCAGAACAGATAGACGATTCGACATTCTGCGCGGTGAACGATGAGGCCCCCACCAGGATTATGGGAAATTGCAGCAGCTCGCCTGACATCACAATAGCTAGCGCAGGTCTGATAAACAGTGTCAACTGGCAACCGACACTAAACCTAGCATCAGACCACCTTCCCATAATCATCTCAATAGAGACGCCGACTGACTTTATTACAACAGACAAACAGACATACATCAACTTTAACAAAGCGGACTGGGACAATTACACAAGACACACAGAGAGCATCTTCGGTGCGCTGCCCGCACCTACGGATGTGCTCAGCGGAGAGAAAAAGTTCCGCAAGGTCATTGCCAAGGCTTCTGCACGCTTCATTCCGGCTGGAAGGATCCCTGAGATCCGACCACACTTTCCGGGTGAAGCCTCTACCTTAGCCCGGGAGCGAGACCACATCCGCCAAACCGACCCGGGAGACCCCCGCATTAAGGACCTCAACAGGGAAATTCGGTCACTGGTGGATAAGCACAAACGGCAGAAGTGGACAGAGCACCTAAGAACCTGCAACCTCTCTAGTGGGGTGAGCAAGCTCTGGAGCACCGTGAAAGCCTTGTCCAACCCGACAAAACATAAGGACAAAGTGTCCATAGCCTTTGGAGGCAATGTAGAGTCGGACCCGAAGAAATGCGCGAACTACTTTAGTCGACAATTTTTACTGCATCCTCCAGGGGACAAGGCCAAACGTCGAATCTTCAGACGGATGCGCAAACTACCAAACAACGACGCATCCCTTGCTCTCTCACCTACGGAGATTCAGGAAGTCATAAAGAAGGCCAAGGCCTCCAAACCAGTCGGACCAGACGGCATATCCATGTTGATGCTAAAACATCTCGGACAGAATGGAGTAAGATTCCTAACGGAGGTCCTCAATCTGTCTCTGACCAGCCTTGTCATTCCCAATATTTGGAAAATGGCAAGGATGGTCCCTTTACTTAAACCGGGGAAGCCAGCCAATGCAGGAGAATCATATCGACCGATATCTCTCCTCTCCCCGGTTGTAAAGACGCTTGAGGCCGCCTTACTACCATATATTAACGGACACCTACAACTGGCCACACATCAACATGGATTCCGGAAAACGCACAGCACAACAACAGCTCTAAACGCCATAAACACACAGATAGTTCGCGGCCTTAACCAACGACGCCCCTGCGAGAGAACGGTCCTCGTGGCACTTGACTTGTCGAAAGCTTTCGACACAGTCAATCATGCCACCCTAATGGAGGATCTAGACAATTCGAGCCTCCCGCCGAGGCTGAAAAGGTGGATGGCGAACTATCTGAGTGGTCGACAGGCATCGGTTGACTTCAGGAATGGTACCTCAAAACCAAGGAGAATAAAACAGGGAGTTCCACAGGGTGGTGTCCTGTCCCCGTTGCTATTCAACCTATACATCACACTCCCACCTCCACCTGAAGGAGTTCGTATCATATCCTACGCCGATGACTGCTCGATTATGGCGTCAGGCACCGACATAAATGACTTATGCTCAAGAATAAACGGTTATCTCTCCGACCTTTCCCACTTCTTCACATCGCGCAGCCTTGAACTGCAACCCTCTAAGTCCTCCGCGACCCTGTTCACGACATGGACGAAGGAGGTTAGGCTAGAACTTGGCATACGAATAGGAAATATACCCATCCCTACCGTAAACCCAAAAATATTGGGTGTTACCTTCGACAGCCTAGCTTCCTTCTCCGCGCATACGACCGCGATCGCGAATAAGGTTCAAAGTCGCAACAAAATCCTCAAATCGCTCTCCGGCAGCACCTGGGGAAAAGACAAAGAAACCCTTATCGCAACATGCAAAGCAATCGGCCGGCCGGTCTTGAACTATGCATCGCCAATATGGTCGCCGGGGACTTGCAGGACACAATGGAAAAAACTCCAACCCTGCCAAAATTCGGCATTACGTACAGCCACGGGAAGTCTACTCATGTCGCCGGAACATCACCTGCATCACGAGGCACAGGTGCTCCCAGTTGAGGACCATAACATCATGCTTAGCAAACAGTTTCTCCTGGGATGCTACCGCAGAGGGCATCCAAACAACCATCTACTGGAGCCCGAACCTCCCCCCCGGCACATCAAAAAACATCTCTTCAATTTCAACCCAGAGATTGAAAAATACGTAAATCAACCGCTAGACCCCATTACATACAAGCAGGCACTGAAGGAGATACACAACGAAACAGTCTCCACCTTCGTTTCAACTCGCCCCGAATACATAATAATTAGAGACCAACCACCACCAATAGCTGCAGAAGAACTGGAGTTGCCCAGAGAAACCCGAGTTACCCTATCACAATTAAGGTCGGGCTTCTGTAGTAGGCTTAAGTCCTACAGGGCCAGAATTGATCCAAACATACCTAACGTATGTCCGGCATGTGGAGAGACGCCGCATGACACACAGCACCTCTTTGCATGCCACCTTAAACCAACCAACTTAACACCCTTGTCCCTCTGGACAAGCCCAAAAGAAGCTGCAACATTCTTGGGCCTCCCGTTAAGTGAAATTGATGACAATTTGTGAGCAGAACTCGTTGGCTAAGCAGGGCTTAGTACCGCTACAACAACAACAACGTTCTTGTTCGGGCTCGCGTTGATGAGAATCAAATCTTTTAGATATTTGCGTCAATCACCCGACACTCACACATAACGCACACTAAATCAAAAAGCGTCACAACTCAAAATTTTTCGAAATCGGGTTTCTTCCATAAATTGGTACACATAATATATTTCTAGCGGCTGCCAAAAAATCTTTTCCATCAGTCTTTTTTAACTGAGAAATAACTATTATACGTAGCCTTTTCCCATATCATTGCATATAAAAATTAAAAAGTTTTTTGCCTCTCCTGAAAATTTTTGAATTTTGAGTTGTAACGATTTTTGATTTAGTGTGCGATATGTATACACTTCTTAACATTCCAGATTTTAAGTGGCCAAGGACCTTAAGAGTTTGATATGTATATGTATTATAAGCGATATTTGTGTACTAAAATGTTAAATTATAGTCTGAATAAATTACATTTCGCTAGCTTAGAGTGCAAACTGTGTAAGTCCACTTTTATGAAAAAGTGTATTTTTATGTAGAACGCTAGAAAAATCAAATACGCACCGCGCTAAACAAGTCTGAGATACATGTCATATTTCTACTCGTTGGTATTCAGTGATACGCAAATTGTCCAAAAAATTGCGAAAAAAATTGTGTAAGTCCAAAATATTTATATGAACAGAAATTTTTTTTCATTTCGAATTTGTTTTTCTTTTTTGTTTTTTGTCTCTCCTACAAAGTTTTAAAAAAGGACTTACACAATTTGCATTCTAAGCTAGGGATTTTTATCATTTGTAAAAAAAATTGTAGTTTTTTTTTTGGTAATTTTAATTTTGGTAAATTTTTTACATTGGCTGTGACCCCCCCCAGCCCCCCCCCCCCCCGAAAAATTCTCTATCTACGCCACTGGTTGTTGCTGTCTTTGTTATTGTTGTTGTATTGCCCTCAGCCGGCAGAGTTCTCTTACTGGAGTAAAATCTATAGAGCAATCCACAGTACTTTTGAGTAGAAAACCTTTTTGCACTGGCGGCCTTCGGCCGCGCTTACAAAAAATAACCCTGGGCTACGCCATCCGTTTTTGTTGTGTTTTGTCAGCCGGCAGAGTTCTCTTACTGGAGTAAAATCTATAGAGCAATCCACAGTACTTTTGAGTAGAAAACCTTTTTGCACTGGCGGCCTTCGGCCGCGCTTACAAAAAATAACCCTGGGCTACGCCATCCGTCCGGACGTGTGCCCTAACCGTGGCTACCGCCACGGTGATGTCCTTCTGCGTAGTAAACCCTTCAGCGTAGGCGGCCTTCGCCTTAATTTATTCATTTCATTTATTTAGATGAACATATTTTTTATAAAATATGGAATCTCTTAGATACCCCGTAGGGCGCATTATATCGAAGCTGACCTACCTACCGAAAATAAAGAAAAAACATTCCAAGTATTTTTCCACATTTTCGACATTTTTTCGACATTTTAACTTTTCGACATTTTTTTTTCGAGATTATTGTTTTTCGACATTTTGAAAATTTGAAAATCTCGACATTGGTTTTTCGACATTTCGAGGGTATCCCTTAAAATGTAAGTTAAAAATGAGGAAACGTAAATTTAAATGGGGAAGTATAAATTCAAATTGGGAATGTATAAGTAATATAGAGAAAATTCGCATTGAGAATATGTACATAAATTCAAAATGTGAAAATGTAAGTTCAAAATGATATCAAAATAGGAATCTGACGTGTATATAAACATAAACGTGTACGTATATATGAAAGGCTTTAAATCAGGGCTGCTCAGCTCATAAGCACTCAAAGCACAATTGTTTTTGTTTTGTTTCGAATCATAGGCACAGATACATATTTTCACTTCAAATATAAAAATAAAATTTTCTTTGCACTGCCATAAGCACTCAGATATAAACAAAATTTATATGTAGGTGCCTATGATTCATATTTTATGTGCAGAGCAAAGGCACTTTGTATAGGAGCTCGAGCACTGCCGTAAGAAATCGAAATTTACACTAGAGCTCTCGATTTTGTTTGAACATTTTCGAGTAGCCCGAACAATTGTTATTCAAATGCTCGAACCAAGGATTATCTAAAGAAGGGTATCGCGTATGTATACTAAAAAGTGTGAATGTCAGACAAAACGAATTGGCAAAAATTTTACTTTGAAATTCATTTCTTTTCTCTTTCACATTGACATTTTTAAAGAAAACACACACATAAAAACGCAAGTAATATAACCTCTATTTCGATAAACCTTGGCTCGAACAGTCGTTTGTTTGTTTATTACCCGTATGTTTGTACGGGCATTCGAACAATTCGGGTATTTTGAAGTTTGATTTTTTCTTTTATTATTTTTTTTTTCTTTATATGCAGTTTTTTTTTATTTTTGTTTTTCCGATACACATTTTTTTGTTTGTAAGCTCGAATGCTCGAATGTTTGTACGGGCATTTGAACAACAAACGGGCTTCAAACAAAAACGATCAGATCGAATTGCTCGATACCCGGGTGTAAATGACTTGTAAAAGACTGTATTTTATTTATTATTGTAAAATACTTTATTTAATTTAATTTAATCAAAGCAGTTGTTAAATACTTTACATATTTTGCGAGTACCATTTGGCGTGTGTGTTTCAATTTTGGTGTTTTCCTTGCGACTATATCGAAGTTTCGCGAAGGCAGTTGCTCAAGCAATATGTTCGAAATTTAGGTATACGTTAAACTCAGATTGTGAGTATGTATATAATAAAACGATCAAATTCAAAAATTTATGTAATGAGATACAATGCCGTATTTTACGAATACATATAAATGTACATAGAGAAATACATATTTCTTAAAACTATTTATATAATGAAACTTCGAATTCTCTCATCTCGCTCTTTTCAACTATTTTACGAATACATACATAGAGAAATGCATATACACGTATAAACTTAAAACTAGTTATATAATAGAACTTCGAATTCGCTCATCTCGCTCTTTTCAACTATTGCGTACAAATATATATATATGTATGTATATGAATGCCAGTGGGGCATTCTTTCTTTGTGACAACTAATATAATTTCAACGACTTTATGAATGCCAGTGGGGCATTCTTTCTTTGTGACAACTAATATAATTTCAACGATATTATGAATGCCAGTGGGGCATTCTTTTCTTGTGACAACTAAAGTAATTTCAACGACATTCTACCCCCAGGTGAATCCTTACTGGGATTCACAAAACTTTAAGGCTGCTAGCTTCGCTGATGGTCTTTTCAAATTTCCGTTGTTTGTTTGAACGATAGCTGATCGAACTTGCCCATCTTTAGCGGTAAAAACTTCTTTTATGACTCCTTTTATCCATTGATGTCTTGGTAGGTTTGGTTCACAAATTAGTACTAATTGTCCGGGTTGCAAAGGCTCTGCTTTTTCTCTCCATTTTGCGCGACAAATCAATGATGGTAAATACTCAATAGTCCATCGTTTCCAAAGACGATCTTTCAGGGATTGAGCAATTCTCCATTGCTTTCGCGTACATACTTTTTCTTCGTCTAGACTTGGAGTTTGCGTAGAATTCATGCATCCTATCAAAAAGTGGTTCGGCGTAAGGGGTTCCTCGTCATGAGGCGATACGGGAATGTCGGTGAGCGGGCGACTGTTGACTATATTTTCCGCTTCAATTAAAGTGCTTCTGAAAGTCTCCAGACGTGGAGCTTCTTCTTTTAGTACTCGCTCCAAAAGTCGCTTTACGCATTTTACTAATCGTTCCCAACATCCACCAGCAGCTGGGTTTGCGGGACAATTAAAAAGCCATTCTATACCTCGTTCAGTGCATTCTTGTTCAATTCTGTCAAAGTTGAATAATCTCTCTTCGTTGCGTAATAATTTTTGGGCACCAATAAAATTTGTCCCATTATCGCTACGAATTCGAATGGGCGTACCTCGGCGATTCACAAAATTTCTTAAACAAATTATAAAGGCGTCAGTAGACAAATCCTCTGATACCTCTAGATGCACTGCTCTGATGGTTAAACAGGTGAACAATGCAACCCAACGCTTTTCTCTGCGGCGACCAATAGCCACAAAAAATGGACCACAATAATCCACTCCCGTATAAGTGAACGGACGGACAAATGGCGTTAGGCGGTCTATAGGTAATTGTCCCATAATCGGTTGACTAGGTTTAGCAATATTAGCGATACATACCGTACAATGTTTCTTGACAGACTTCAATACTGACCGGATGCTTAGTATCCAGAACTTTTGACGTATTTCGTTTATTGTTAGCATATCATTTTGATGATGAAGTTTCTTGTGCCAATACATGACTAAAATTTGAGTTACATGATGGTGTTGAGGCATGATTATTGGACGGCGTGCCGATACAGGAAGACAGTACGCAACGTCTATGCGACCATTCACCTTTATTGCGCCGTCGCTGTCTATAAACGGTGTAAGTTGGTACAGTAGACTCGATTTCGAAACCTTACCATTACTTCGTAGTTCTTGCAATTCATCGGAAAATGCTTCTTCCTGAACACGACGACATACGAAAATCTCAGCTTCAGTAATCTCGGATACTTTCAGCTCTCCTGAACGACGAATTTTGTTTCTAACGTTGAATATGAATCGCAATACCCAACTCGTTACTCTTATTAATTTATGAAAAGACGAAAATTTTGAAAAATAAATATTGTACTCAACTGATATTACAGTAAGTAAGCAACATTTCTTTTCTTCAGCTGCGCACTCTTTTGACGTAAGTGGCGTAACCTCTTGTGGCCACTCAGATTGCGGAAGTTTCAGAAAATTAGGACCATTTAACCAGTATGTTTGTGAGACGGGATCTATGGTAAGTTTTCCTCGTGTGGCTTGGTCGGCGACATTTAATGATGTTGGCAACCACCTCCACTGTGACGGTTCTGTGTTAGAAAGTATTTCAGCAATGCGACTAGCTACAAATTGCTTGTATTCCCTGATTGTCGAGCGTATCCATAACAATACGGTTTTAGAATCACTCCATAATACGATGTGATGTATAGTAAAATCGTGAAACTCTATAATTGATTTTTGCAAACGGGTTCCAAGGACTGCTGCTTGGAGTTCCAAACGGGGAATCGTCATGCCTTTAAGTGGAGCACAACGAGACTTGGCGGCGACGAATGATGTTTCAACTGCATTTCCCTTGCTAATGCATAGGTAGGCGACAGCAGCATATGCCGTAGAACTAGCATCAACAAAAATGTGTAATTGCACCTCGTGTGCCTCTGGCAGTATGGGAGAATAATACCTTGGAACAGAAAAACTTGTTGCTTGTGAAAAATTTGCCCACCATGACGTCCAATACGTCACGATTGGTGCTGGAATACACTCATCCCAGTCAATTTGTCGTTTCCATAAGGATTGAAGAAGAATTTTCATGCATATAGTAAAATTTGCTAGAAACCCGAAAGGGTCATATATTGCCATTACAATTCCCAATAATTCACGTTTTGTTGGCGGTCGTGAGCACTCCAAAACTGCACACGGAATCTTATGGAAGCGTAAGTGGAACTCGAAGTTGTCAGTTAGGGTATTCCAATACATACCCAATACCTTTTCGACGTTAGGCTTTCTCTCCATGTCAACAATATTTTCTGTGACGTTGTTTTCAGTATTTAACCTGATTTGAAGACCCTTATCATTTGACAAAAAAATTGCGCAGTTTAAACCCTGCTGAAGCATTGATGTAAACGGCTTCCCTAACTACATCCTCTGCTTCCTGAGCGCTCGTGAAACTGACGACTAAGTCGTCAACATACATATTATTTTTGACGGCAGATGATCCACGCGGTATACTGTCTGCAAATTTTAAAGCGTTGATATTTTTTTGTACTCTGCGCAGCACGGTGAGCATGTAGCGCCGAAAATCATTGAAGACATAACGTATGTCTGAATTTCATTGAAGGGATTTCCATCCCGCCATAAAAATCGTTGTGAGTTTTGGTCATCAAACCTAATTGCTACCTGAGAAAACATTTCTTGAACATCGGCGGCGACAGCTACTAAACCTTGTCGAAATTTAAATATGATCGTTAGCAAATATTGTGAATGTTCGGGTCCCTTAAGCAATTCTGAATTGAGATATTTTTGATGTGGCAGCGGCTGCGTCAAAGACTACACGTAATTTGTTTGGTTTGTGGGGGTTGACAACCCCGAAGTGAGGAAGGTACCAGGTCCTAGAATTTGTTAGCAACGATTCCTCTCTCTCGAAATCTCTCTTGCACGGCGATTTTCGTCCGATTCTAAAATTATATCGGTACTACGAACGCCAAAATTTTCGACTGAGAAATATTCGGTGACTAGCTTATGTAAATCTTGAAGTGATTGTGACTGTGTTTCACGAATATGTAAAACTCGTGGCATGTTGACTAAATTCTGGGAGAGTGGGCCATAAGCTACCCACCCAAGCCGAGTTTCAATAGCTATCGGCTGGTTTGGTCCTACATCAACTACGTTTTGAGCTACACCAAGATAGCTGTTGTCGATGCCTAATAATAATACTGGCTGTGCGTTTGTATAACTAGTGATTGGCAAAGATGACAAATGATCAAAATTGTTTTTGTTAAAAGTTTGCTGCGGCAAGTTTAAAGACTTCACGGTATATATATTTTTAATATTATATTCGGCTAAATCACCCCTAATATTGACGGAAACCTTACGTGAACTCTCCTTGCTTTGACCTTCACCATACCACTGTAATGTCAATGGTACTTTTGGTCCACGGAGACCTTATTCTACGGCTATGCTTTCTTCGAGAAGTGTTATTGACGACCCTTCGTCAAACATCGCATATATCCATTAGGACCTGATAATGTGATTGGCAAAATCTTAAAAAGATTGGTTTGATTTTCATTTACACAATTCAATATACGTTCAACGTTATTTGTTGTAGGCTGGTTAGTGGCTTTATGTAACGAAGTATGGTGCATACGCTTGCACCCGTTGATGGAGCATACCTTACTTTGACGGCAATTCGAAAGGCCATGCCCTTTGCGTAGACACCCAAAACATAAATGATTACTTTTGACGAAACTCCATTTCGATTGAACATCGCGTGATGAAAACTTGGGACAATCAATTACCTTGTGTGCTTCTCCACATTCTAAACAGTTGCTATTTTGCTCAGGACGTATATCTTTGTTGTATAGAACACGACGATTATTTACCCCGCTTTGGTGAGAAGTGTTGTGTGAAGTCGCAGACGATGATGACTGTTTAACGTTTGCTTGTATGTGGCGCAAAGATAGGTCAGAAACGCCTGGCAGTAATGATACAAATCTGGCTATTTCGCTTAACCACTCACCAAAGTTTTCCACTGTGGGGAAAGGCATTATATTTGCGGCACGTTGGGTCCATTCATATTGCTTGGACGGAGGTAGTTTTCCTACCAAGCTTTCCAGCAATGTTGGATTCATTAAATGGTGCTGGCATCTGGCTGACTTGAAGAATGCAATAATATTTCTGACTCTGTTGGAAAATTCAAGAATTTGATCCAACTGATTCTCATATATGGACGGAAAACGTTGCACCTTTTGCAACTGTGACTTAATAAGTAGCTCGGGGCGTCCAAAGTTAAATTCTAGTTCTTTGATGACCTTCGGCACATCTTCTGGATAAATTAATAGCGACGTAACGGCGCGTTTGGCAGCGCCCTGCAAAGCTTTATGTAGGCGCATGAGATTTTGCCTATGGCTGTATTGGAATTCGTTACTGGTATCGTTATATTTTGCCAAAAATAATGGCCAGTCTTCGGGATTACCATCGAATGATGGTAAAGGAAATAATTTAGCGGCAGAATTGTCCATAAAAGTTAATGCGGCTGTATTTATGGTAGGCGTTTGCATCATACGTGGTGGCATTTGAGTAGACGTAAATTGTGGTTGGCTTTCAATTGAGACAGGCGCTTGCGATGACGTTGGCATAGATGGCATGGCGGCGTTGGATGTGGCAGCGTTGGCAGAGCTGTCATCCATATGTGCCTTACTACGCTGGGCATCATTTCGCAATTCTGCAACACAATCACGAAGTGAAGTTATACTGGAAATCAACGAGGCAATTTGGTCACCAGGAATCGTAACTTCTTGTCGGGTTTCTTCTGGAACAGGCATTTCGTAGGTGGCTGAACTATACTCCGAATCACCAATTGACTCTGCACTGCTTTGAACGTTTTCAGTATCTGCTTCCTTTTCCTCACGTGTATCCACTGTAACTTCCAGAAGCTTCGACTTTGCTCGTGTAATCATTGACAAAACAAATCGCTCGGATAACAAAATTGAAAACTTGTAAATGACTTGTAAAAGACTGTATTTTATTTATTATTGTAAAATACTTTATTTAATTTAATTTAATCAAAGCAGTTGTTAAATACTTTACATATTTTGCGAGTACCATTTGGCGTGTGTGTTTCAATTTTGGTGTTTTCCTTGCGACTATATCGAAGTTTCGCGAAGGCAGTTGCTCAAGCAATATGTTCGAAATTTAGGTATACGTTAAACTCAGATTGTGAGTATGTATATAATAAAACGATCAAATTCAAAAATTTATGTAATGAGATACAATGCCGTATTTTACGAATACATATAAATGTACATAGAGAAATACATATTTCTTAAAAGGCACATGCTACACTGTCAATATATATTGATGAAATCCGTGGATCGCGATTCATATTGACAGTGTAGCATCGAGTATTGATGGATCGCGAATTTTTAGAAATTTTGCGATCCGCGATCCGGATCGCAATATTGACAATATGGATTGACTGTGTAGCATGAAAATTTTGCGATCCATCAAAATACGTGTATATTTAGAAATTTAGAAATCGGCGATCTGGATCGCAATATTGACAATACGGATTGACTGTATAGCATGAAAATTTTGCGATCCATCAAAATGCATGTATTTTTATAAATTTTGAAATCCGTGATCTGGATCGCAATATTGGCAATAAACGAATTGAAAGTGAAAGTGGGAAAAGGACGGAAGTAAAATATTTTGAATCTCAGAGCGAGAAAAATATCGCAATATACATATTGAACGTGTAGCACCAGTTTGCGATTCATCAAACCATCAATATGAATCGCGATTCATATTGATAGTGTAGCATTTGCCAAACTATTTATATAATGAAACTTCGAATTCTCTCATCTCGCTCTTTTCAACTATTTTACGAATACATACATAGAGAACAGCATATACACGTATAAACTTAAAACTAGTTATATAATAGAACTTCGAATTCGCTCATCTCGCTCTTTTCAACTATTGCGTACAAATATATATATATGTATGTATATGAATGCCAGTGGGGCATTCTTTCTTTGTGACAACTAATATAATTTCAACGACTTTATGAATGCCAGTGGGGCATTCTTTCTTTGTGACAACTAATATAATTTCAACGACATTATGAATGCCAGTGGGGCATTCTTTTCTTGTGACAACTAAAGTAATTTCAACGACACCGGGTATCTAGGGCCCTAATTTACACTAACAAATGTGTAATGAAAAAAAAAAAAAATCAAAAAATGAAAGCACCGTAAAAAATTTGTATTAAAAACATTTTCATATAAAAAATAAAAAAAAATTGTATGTATGTGATACTACCATTTGAAAATAAATTCTAAAATATTATTTTATTGGAATTTATAAAAATATGTATTTTAATGGGCAAAAAAATTTTCAATGCATATAAAAAATTTGTAGATGTATTGATTCTTGTACTTTCAATACGAGAACGTTGAGCAGGCCTGCTTTAATTTCTTTGGGTTTTTTTTAGTAGGCAAAAAACTCAGTTTTTCGTTTTTATACTACACGCTATCATTTTGAAATTACATTTTCTCATTTCCCAATTTGAATTTATACTTTCCCGTTTATTTATACTTAGGTTTTCTCGTCTTGAACTTACATTCCCCAATTTCAGTTTAAGCATGCGAATTTACATTTCACAATACGATCTTACATATCTTCGCTCCGGAAGAAGAAGGACGCTTGCCAGTAATTTGTCGACGAAAAAAGGCGCATTAAAAATATGTCGGGGAAGAAAGACGCTTTACAAAACATGTCGATGAAGATAGACGCATTAAAAAATGTTTCGACGAACAGAGACGCATTATAAAATATTTCGACGAAGACAGACGCATTAGCATTATTAACTGCGAAGAAAGACGCATTAGTATGTATTAATATTGACGAAGAAAAAAACTCGAATACGTCTTTCTTTCCTAAAAAATATTTAAATGCGTCTTTCTTTATAGTAAAAAGAAATAAAGCGTCTTTCTTCGTTATTAAAAAAAAAAATAGTCTTTCTTTCGAAAAATATTTTTAATGCGTCTTTCTTTGAAAAAAAAAAAGTTTTCGTCTTTCTTCCTCAACAAAACACTTTGCGTCTTTTTTCTTCTATAGCGACGATATGTATTCTCATTATTGAGTTGAAAAGGTGTAAAATATGCAAACAATTCCACTGCTTTGCAACACCATCTTAATAGGATTGCGGTTTGTGCCATTCGAAGTACTGTGGAGAGACTATATCATTTCCAGCTGCATTTCAGAAAATTCCGAATGAATTTCAGAAATTTCTAAGTGAAATACAATGGGATATTTCTGAATGTGAAATACAATGGGAAACTCCTGAAATACATTTAGAATTTTCTGAATGGTATATAATTTTCTGGAATGGTATAGTTGAAAAGGACTATGGTCATTTTTTACTTTATGAATAAATACCAGACAAAAATAATTATTATTCCAAAATTCACATATACCTATAATTTTCTATTTCTAACAAAACATCTAACAATACATTTTAAACATACCTATAGTACCTAAAGGGGCAGGCGCCGGTGCGGGACGATCATTATGACTGGGATTAAAATGTGGGCGATCACGTTCTCCTCCCCTATTCCGACTGAAATTATTATAACGGTCACTTCCGCCATCTCTACTTTGGCCACCAAAACTTCCTTCGCGATGATTGCGATCGGTATTCCGATCGTAACGGTCATCATTACTAAAATTGCCATAACGACCGCGATTCGCTGGACGATCTGATATATTTGGATAAAAAGGGAAAAAACGCTATATATACTTCATTTGTATTAAAAACTATTTCGATTAGGGAAAATGTTGTTACAAAAGAAAGAAAACAAACTCTGCATGCGTGTTTCTTGATTTGTGTTGGCACAATAATTGGGTGGACTTGGAGGAGGTAAATTCGAGTGTTTTAAATACGTGTGTGGGTGTTGTAAGGTGAAGCTGTAACAAGATTTTCGAAACAACAGGAATAAAATCTAAATAAATTGGAAACTAGAAGGCTAATAGTAGGTATTAAGAACAAAGCCATAGATTATTGTGGAATCAAACAATACATTTGAGAAATACAGTAGGTAATTTAAATCTGATTTTAGGACAGCTTATTTACCGTTATATCCTCTATTCATGCCACCACCACCACCGCTGCCACCTCCGCTGCGATTCCTATCGTTGTGACTATAATTGTCATTATACGAACCTCTATTGTCAGCACGACTGCCACCACCGCCGCGATTATACTGATTAACACCACCACCAATCGCTCCTCCTTGTCTAGGTGGGCCACGCTTATTGAAACCACCGCCACCGCCTGCTCTACCCCTATACAAATTTTAAAGTGAAAACAAAATACGTCAGCAATAATATACATATCGCTAGCTACATATGTAAAATAATTACATAAACAGAAAATTATTTGTTCATATCGATATGTTTTTATTTTTGTCCCGCCTGTAAAGTTTAGACTTAGCTAGTGATATGCATGTAAGTATATATATATATATATATATATTATACAAACCGGTCATTCTTACGGTCAGCAATGTCAATTCTCAAAGGTGCAGATAAGTCATCCAATTTAATGCGTCCATCACATTCCAAAGCCCGCTCCAAATTATCCAAAGTTTCAAATTCCACATAACAAAATCCTTTAAACTGATCAGTTTCTCGATCCTTAACCAAACGAACATTTTTTACTTCGAAATCTTGAAAAATTTTAATAACATCGCCTTGCACAAGACCTTGTGGTAAGTTTCCGACGTAGGCAATGAATGGAGGCTCACTTGGGAGCTGTTTACCGGGACGATCCCCATAGTTCCTAAAGGAAATATTAAAATATGTATGCATGGATTTTAAATTAAAATTTTTAATGATCCATCAAAGAGTATCAGGCCTTCACTAGATATAAACCCAGATCGTTCCAAAACCTAGTGCAGACCTCGTGTGAATATCTAATTAGTGTCTATGCAAGTACGTGCTCGGGCTCTTCACATTTGAGTTGTGAGCGGCACTCGAGCGTTTGTATCGGAAATTGGAGAAATGGGAAGACCTAGACGATAATAGGCGTGTTTCTTTGGGCATTTCTCTGCTCGATTATACTGGATTCTGCTCTCTTAGCTGACAGTTTTCATACAAACTCAAGGCTGCTCAACGAAATGAGCAAAATAATTCTGTTTCAAAAAATATCCAAAAATTTTTTGTTTTGCTGTTTCATTGATATCAAAAAATATCAAAAAAAAAATGGGTTTTAAAAGAAATATGCTGATTTATGTACCATTATGATTTTTATTTATTTATTTATTTATTGCGAGAGTGAACGGATTGTTGTTGTTGTTGTAGCGGTACTAAGCCCTACTTAGCCGACGAGTTCTGCTCACAAATTGTCATCAACTTCACTTAACAGAAGGCCCAATAATGTTGCAGTTTTTTTGGGCTTGTCCAGAGGGACAAGGGTGTTAAGTTAGTTGATTTGAGGTGGCATGCAAAGAGGTGCTGTGTCATACGGCGTCTCTCCACATGCGGGCGATTGCTTTTTATGTTGCGATAAGTGTTTCTTTGTCTTTTCCCCAGATGCTGCCGGCTAGCTATTTGACGATTTTGCTGCGACTTTGAACCTTATTCGCGATCGCGGTCGTATGCGCGGAGAAGGAAGCTAAGCTGTCGAAGGTAACACCCAAGATTTTTGGGTTGTTTACGGTAGGGATGGGTATATTCCCTATCCGTATGCTAAGCTCTTGCCTAACCTCCTTCGACCATGTCGTGAATAGGGTCGCGGAGGACCCTCTAGGTGCAGTTGGAGGAAGCGTGATGTAAAGAAGTGGGAAAGGTCCGATAACCGTTTATTTTCGAGGATAAGTCATTTATGTCGGTGCCTGACAACATAATTATGCCGGCTGATGGTCATTTTTTTTTTAACCGCTTTAAAAAATAACCCTCAGCAGGCATAATTCTCTTTCTGTATAAATATCCATGTATCAATCCACAGTGGTTTTGTATAGAACACCTCTTGCATTGGCGGCCTTCGGCCGCGCTTTAAAAAAATAACCCTCAGCCGGCAGAAAAATCTCTTTCTGGAGAACTTTAGTATCGGTCAAGTGTTAAAATTAGATGAACTATCATCCACCCAATATTTCCTGAAAGTTTCACTGCCAATTGTTTGTAAATAAATGAAATTCGTTCATTATATCCAAGCTGAGCCTATATTCTTGTAAATCGATTAAAACTTGATGCGAAATATGATCATTTCCCTTTTTACAAGGGAATAGCATTATTATTACTTTTATTTGTGTACAGCATACTCATTGATTAGTTTACGCACTAGTTATTCATTCACAATTAGGTACTCGCCGGATTTGTATTCAACGAAGACGTCGCCGTTCGCCAAAGGCTCATATTGCCGTCATTAGCGTAATGTGAACATTTCAAACGCCTTTCTTTCGTATTTATCCATTATCCCACATTTTAAATATGTATGTATTTCATTACTGTTATGACAGCGGCACATAATTGTTGTTTTTATATAATTTAAATTCACAAAATTTACTAAAAATGTCCAATTTTATAAAATATTTACCTAGCATGCTCAAAACCAGCTCTTCCAGCCATGTTTTATTTTTTCAAAATGGTCTAAGCGAAAAATGTCCATCCAAGCAGCGTTGCCGAATTGACGATTTAATCGTCATTTTGACGATTATTCTTAGTAATGACGATTTGACGATTTTTCCTAACATATAACGATTTTTTCGTTCATTATTTTTTTTACTAAATAATGCAAGTGGCATTATTAAAAATTTAAACCATCTTAGTACAATAATTAAATCGTTATCTTCATGAAATATAAGGATTTATTTCATATTGTAAATTATTTTTAGAGGCAAAATGTTATGAATTATTTTTAATAAACAATGAATTTAATATTTTATATTACATAGGCGCAATGAATAGATAGATATGCAAGCTTTTTTTTCTAAATATGATTTCATTTATAGGCGAATTTGTATGATTTGTTTTTGCGAAAATTTTCCATTAAGGAACCAGGCCCCGAAAAAAATTTATTTTTCAGGGGGATAGAGGGGCTCTCACAGGACTTCCAACCAGCGTTGCCGAATTGAAGATTTTATAATTTGTTTCTAAAGTTGTAAGATTTACCAAATAAAATACCAAAACTGCGAACTATTTCCGAAGAAAACCTCGTATAATAACGCACATATGTATGTTTATATGTCTTCACCCGGATAAATTACTGTCGTATGTGAAATTTGGGCCGCATTGAGTTAATAATGCAATTATACTGAGCTAATCAAGATCTTTCGAATGACGTTATCCGTTTTTTGCTATCTCTTTTAGTTTATTGAGCTGTATTTTGTCGTATATGCAAGATCACTAGCGATTTTGTTTAATTTTTAATGTGCTTTTATTTGTTGTGAATTATTTAATTTATTAACTTTTATGAGAAATAAAATACAATATTTACGTTTTCTTTTTACATGGCCGTTTAAATTCTAATAATTATTTTATGTGATTTGTATATGAGCTATTGGCCAGGTTTTAATTAAGAAAAATTTAAATTTTTTTTTTGTAGATGTTATGGATCCATTTCGGAGACCACCACATCCCCTCATCAGACTTCTTGAAGTGGCCTCAACCGAGGATCGAACTTAAGTCGTTTCGATTGGTAATCCAATGTCAAAAAAATTTTTTTTTCAATTTTTCTTAATTAAAAACTGCCCAATAGCTCATATAAAATTCACATAAAATACAATATTTAACTAATTTAAAAAATCTTTAATTTATACTATGCTGGATTTGAAACGCAACATTTTGCATTTTCGAAGATGGCTTTTCGAAAAGTGTTCATGCTGCCGCGTTTTGTAAATGCGCATTTGAGAAGTTCGAAACAAACTGAGCTAATATCCCAGATTACGCAATCAGGTGTTGAGGTTTATTTTTTTGTTTTGTCTAATTAAAAAAATAGAACAAGAATTTGCAAAATATGTAATAATATAATACACTAATTTTGCAAACCAAACATACCAAACGTACCAACCGCTTTGGTATTAATTTTGATCTCTGTTTTGTTTACTTTCGTTCATTACATGTAGAGTGACGTCATCATGGAGCTCGTGTGCCCATGTGCATGCTACTCTATATGCGTAATCTTGTAGGTATTTCGTTCTTGTATTGCCAGAGTGTTGCCACTATTTTCCATTCGGATTGCAAATTTTTTCGAAGATTTCAGGGTTGCTTTCTGCGTTAGCATTCAAAACGCAAAAAAATAGTTGCGTTATACTATGTTCATGCTGGATTTGAAACGCAACATTTTGCATTTTCGAGGATGGCTTTTCGAAAAGTGTTCATGCTGCCGCGTTTTGTAAATGCGCATTTGAGAAGTTCGAAACAAACGGAGCTAATATCCCAGATTACGCAATCAGGTGTTGATGTTTATTTTTTTGTTTTGTCTAATTAAAAAAATAGAACAAGAATTTGCAAAATATGTAATTATATAATACACTAATTTTGCAAACCAAACGTACCAGCCGCTTTGGTATTAATTTTGATCTCTGTTTTGTTTACTTTCGTTCATTACAAGTAGAGTGACGTCATCATGGAGCTCGTGTGCCCATGCTCATGCTGCTCTATATGCGTAATCTTGTAGGTATTTCGTTCTTGTATTGCCAGAGTGTTGCCACTATTTTCCATTCGAATGGCAAATTTTTTCGAAGATTTAAGGGTTGCTTTCTGCGTTAGCATTCAAAACGCAAAAAAATAGTTGCGTTAAGTTGCATTTTGGTGGTGGCATTTGTATGGAGAAATGTAATAGCATGTTCATGGTGAGCCTGCGTTTTGCGTTTCGGAAGCATTTTTGCGTTTAGTCCAAAACGCAACATTGAATGTTACATTTCTCCATACAAATGCCACTACCAAAATGCAACTTAACGCAACTATTTTTTTGCGTTTTGAATGCTAACGCAGAAAGCAACCCTGAAATCTTCGAAAAAATTTGCCATTCGAATGGAAAATAGTGGCAACACTCTGGCAATACAAGAACGAAATACCTACAAGATTACGCATATAGAGCAGCATGAGCATGGGCACATGGTGACGTCACTCTATATGTAATGAACGAAAGTAAACAAAACAGAGATCAAAATTAATACCAAAGCGGTTGGTACGTTTGGTTTGCAAAATTAGGTTATTATATTATTACATATTTTGCAAATTCTAGTTCTATTTTTTTAATTAAACAAAACAAAAAAATAAACCTCAACACCTGATTGCGTAATCTGGGATATTAGCTCCGTTTGTTTCGAACTTCTCAAATGCGCATTTACAAAACGCGGCAGCATGAACACTTTTCGAAAAGCCATCTTCGAAAATGCAAAATGTTGCGTTTCAAATCCAGCATGAACATAGTATTACATTTCTCCATACAAATGCCACCACCAAAATGCAACTTAACGCAACTATTTTTTTGCGTTTTGAATGCTAACGCAGAAAGCAACCCTGAAATCTTCGAAAAAATTTGCCATTCGAATGGAAAATAGTGGCAACACTCTGGCAATACAAGAACGAAATACCTACAAGATTACGCATATAGAGTAGCATGAGCATGGGCACACGAGCTCCATGATGACGTCACTCTACATTTAATGAACGAAAGTAAACAAAACAGAGATCAAAATTAATACCAAAGCGGTTGGTACGTTTGGTTTGCAAAATTAGTGTATTATATTATTACATATTTTGCAAATTCTTGTTCTATTTTTTTAATTAAACAAAACAAAAAAATAAACCTCAACACCTGATTGCGTAATCTGGGATATTAGCTCCGTTTGTTTCGAACTTCACAAATGCGCATTTACAAAACGCGGCAGCATGAACACTTTTCGAAAAGCCATCTTCGAAAATGCAAAATGTTGCATTTCAAATCCAGCATGAACATAGTATAACATTTAATGTTGCGTTTTGGACTAAACGCAAAAATGCCTCCGAAACGCAAAACGCAGTAGTCCGGGAGCCAGCTGGCATTTTGAGTGACACATTTTAAGAGAGCTAAGATTTTCAGGTAATGTTGCCCTCGTGTTGCTAATAAACGAGGTGAACGTCAGCTGCCATGGTAGCGGTGGGTGTGGCCGCGGCAGCCACCCAAAACCGCAAAATTTCGAGAAAAAAAAACTCATATTAAGAGCACTGAGACTTTGTGTGTACTTTGTTTTTGATGCAAGGAAACAGAAAAAACTAATCAGCTGACTTTGTGGTGGGGGGAAGTACGTCAGCTGCGCCCGCCAACATGTCAAAAATAGGCGAATTCTGAAGTCATATTAAGAGAGCTGAAATTTGAGGAGGTGATAGTAGACGGTACCAGTTTAACAAAAAAAAACGTCAGCTGCAGTTTCCGTGGTGGAAAAGTGCTCAGCTGGCGACCTAAAGATACGGCGCATCGTTATGGGCGCGGGCGCGATGCATGCTTTCACTGCATCTGCTGAGCACTTTTCCGCTGCGAAAACTTCAGCTGGCAATTTTTTTCGTTTAAATCTTGCTGATAACTGTTAGTTTACGAAGTTTTAGCTTTCTTATTATCGAATAACTATGTATTTTTATTAATCAAATAGTGCGTACCTATATGCGCGCGCGCTACGCCTATATCACGGAAGCGGCTACTTCGCTCTCGTGCTTAATTGTGTTATAGACCACTAAATTATTATTTAATTCAATATTTAAGCATTTATGTAAAAAAATACAATAATGTTATTCCAAATATTCCCTATAATCGCCCTCAAATCCTGGCTCGCTTTCGTGGTCGCTGGAGTCCATGTCGATCGTCGGAATCCGAGCCATGCGTTCGTCCTCATATGTAGGAAAACATAATAAATAATATATTATAATATATAATTATGCATAAAAATAGCATAACATAATAATAAAACGATGCAACTATTGTGACCTGGTGTAATACTTTTTCTTCCTTGATTGTAACATCGCCGGCAGAAGGGGGTAGCTGTTCGCCACCGAACCATTTAAATACATAATCAGCAAGAATAAAATAATACTTTTCTAAAGCGAAATTTTACGCTGAATATTATCTCCATTTTTTGTGGCAGACCCAGATTCTGAGATATCAGTTAAAATGTAGAAAAAGCTATATAAGTATGCAAGACTTTGCTCACATAAGCCTCATCAAAAAAAAAAGTATTAGCCATTCACATCCAAGGGGAGCTGGTAAAGGCAGTTCCAACAAATATTTTTTGCCTTCATACTCAAAATTGGTCAAGTAGTTTGGTTACAATAGCAAAAAAATCGAATTTTTTTAAAGAAATTTCAGATTCGATTGTCCTAAAATCATAAAAGCTGTATAGGTGAGAAAAATTAGTTTTAAACAAACTGCTTGTGGACATCTAGGTAACAAAAAGTTACTTTATTGCAAAATTATGGAGGCAACAAATTTAATATGCCGCCTAATACTATGTTCATGCTGGATTTGAAACGCAACATTTTGCATTTTCGAAGATGGCTTTTCGAAAAGTGTTCATGCTGCCGCGTTTTGTAAATGCGCATTTGAGAAGTTCGAAACAAACGGAGCTAATATCCCAGATTACGCAATCAGGTGTTGAGGTTTATTTTTTTGTTTTGTCTAATTAAAAAAATAGAACAAGAATTTGCAAAATATGTAATAATATAATACACTAATTTTGCAAACCAAACGTACCAACCGCTTTGGTATTAATTTTGATCTCTGTTTTGTTTACTTTCGTTCATTACATGTAGAGTGACGTCATCAAGGAGCTCGTGTGCCCATGCTCATGCTACTCTATATGCGTAATTTTGTAGGTATTTCGTTCTTGTATTGCCAGAGTGTTGCCACTATTTTTCATTCGAATGGCAAATTTTTTCGAAGATTTCAGGGTTGCTTTCTGCGTTAGCATTCAAAACGCAAAAAAATAGTTGCGTTAAGTTGCATTTTGGTGGTGGCATTTGTATGGAGAAATGTAACATTTAATGTTGCGTTTTGGACTAAACGCAAAAATGCCTCCGAAACGCAAAACGCAGGCTCACCATGAACATGCTATAAAATTAATTGCTTGCATTCACATCTTGATAATTTCCCTACAAATTTAGGTGCTGAAAGTGATGAATATGGTGAGAAATTTCATCAGGACTTAATAGTTTTTGAAAGGCGATATCAAAGATCTTGGTAGGAGCACTCAGAAAAAGAAACATCAACACGATTCGTGTAAAATTAACACGACCGATCTTTACACGTAGAACAGCAACAATTTTTTTCAAATTACACGATGTGTGAAACATGACTTTTAATTTATAAACGTCATCAGAAATTTTGGTAAATTCAACCAAATTTTATTGTTGATAAAACATGAAGCAATTTTAAAATATACAAGATGATTCAAATATAAAATTTTATTCCTAAATGTCATTCGGAATCTGTTTTATTTAACATGACGATAGTATAAATACAATCTCCAAAAAGTGTTAAAAAAAAGAATGTCAAAACAATTTTGAAACAAAGACAATTTTGTTTTCCAAGCTTTGAAGTTCTTCTGTTCGTGCAAGAGGAATATTATTTATTTATTTAATTTTTTTTTAAATAAAAATAAAGTTTTGCGGTTTTGAATTAATGAGCTAATATTTTCGGTTTACATGTGAGTTAAAAGAGGATTGCATTTTTGTTTTCTAAAAGTGTTTGACCTAAAATATTTTCTTTTTCCTCCTAATAGGGTATTTTAAACAATGATCATACAATGTTTGCCACAAGCCTCTAATTTTTACCCATTACTAACAAGGAGAAGCGGCCCTCAGAGCCGCCTTACTATCGCAGTAAAATGCTATCCTGTTTCCGACACCGGCACTTTCCGTTTCCAGTAGAGCCTTGCAGGCTTTCTGTATAGCGAAAACTTCGGATTCCCAACTCTCGCAGTCTAAGAGCATCTTGAGATGCCGCTTCCTTAACAATAAGTGTACATTTATAACTAGCTTAGGGAATGTTATACATATACATAAATATTATTTAATTTAATAAAAATATACTTTTTAATTTATAAAATCAATCAACATCTGGTTAATTTAACAATAAATTTAAGATAAAGTCAAAAAGATGTTATTGTTAATTTAACACGGCCATCTCGTGTTAATTTAACTAAAAAATCATGTTAAATCAACATTAGATCATGTAAATTTTTTAGAGATTTTAGTGTTAATTCTACAGTTATAATCGTGTTAAGCTAACACTTGACAGTAGTGTTAAATTTACACGTTTACAGGATGGCATACATTGAGCATCGTGTTGAAAAAAATTAACCACAAAATTTGTTGATTTTTGGTTGATTTCACACGATTTTTTTTCTGGGTGAGGATATGATGGGAGATTATTTTTGGACAATGATACGTGTAACAAATCCAGAAAATCACAAAAGAGTATTCAAAAGTAATTACTCACATCTAATAAATTTTTTTGATGAGGCTTATGTGAGCAAAGTATAGCATACTTATGTGGTTTTTTCTACATTTTAACTGATATCTCAGAATTTGGGTCTGCCACAAAAAATGGAGATAATATTCAGCGTAAAATTTCGCTTTAGAAAAGTATTATTTTATTCTTGCTGATTATGTATTTAAATGGTTCGGTGGCGAACAGCTACCCCCTTCTGCCGGCGATGTTACAATCAAGGAAGAAAAAGTATTACACCACGTCACAATAGTTGCATCGTTTTATTATTATGTTATGCTATTTTTATGCATAATTATATATTATAATATATTATTTATTATGTTTTCCTACAGATGAGGACGAACGCATGGCTCGGATTCCGACGATCGACATGGACTCCAGCGACCACGAAAGCGAGCCAGGATTTGAGGGCGATTATAGGGAATATTTGGAATAACATTATTGTATTTTTTTACATAAATGCTTAAATATTGAATTAAATAATAATTTAGTGGTCTATAACACAATTAAGCACGAGAGCGAAGTAGCCGCTTCCGTGATATAGGCGTAGCGCGCGCGCATATAGGTACGCACTATTTGATTAATAAAAATACATAGTTATTCGATATTAAGAAAGCTAAAACTTCGTAAACTAACAGTTATCAGTAAGATTTAAACGAAAAAAATTGCCAGCTGAAGTTTTCGCAGCGGAAAAGTGCTCAGCAGATGCAGTGAAAGCATGCATCGCGCCCGCGCCCATAACGATGCGCCGTATCTTTAGGTCGCCAGCTGAGCACTTTTCCACCACGGAAACTGCAGCTGACGTTTTTTTTTGTTAAACTGGTACCGTCTACTATCACCTCCTCAATTTTCAGCTCTCTTAATATGACTTCAGAATTCGCCTATTTTTGACATGTTGGGGGGCGCAGCTGACGTACTTCCCCCCACCCCAAAGTCAGCTGATTAGTTTTTTCTGTTTCCTTGCATCAAAAACAAAGTACACACAAAGTCTCAGTGCTCTTAATATGAGTTTTTTTTTCTCGAAATTTTGCGGTTTTGGGTGGCTGCCGCGGCCACACCCACCGCAAATGCGCCAGCTGACGTTCACTTCCTTTACCAGGAGTATTCAAAGAACTATTCTACAAAATCTTAGTGCTCTTAATATTGGTCGTCAAAAATGCCAGCTGGCTCCCGGACTATTAGTTCAAATTGGGAGCACATTTTGTCGAACGTTATACACATTTCCTGCAAAACTGTCGCATTCTCTTTCTGGGGTAATATCTATGGACCCAAATATCTCGTTAACTATAAACTTCCGGCAAGTTTTTATTTCAGTTTTGAGATCGGGGAGAGGTCCTCTATTCCCTATAGCACGCTTCCCTAACCCGGCGTCTCCTCAAAACAGAATTCCGTCATAACAAACCAAGGCAGATCTATAAAGGTAACAGCACGGCGGCCATGTTGAAAATCTGTCGTCTAAAACGTCAAAAAGCACGTACGAAAATGTAAACAAGACGGAAGTAAACAAAATAAAAGCAATACGATTTGACAATTTAGCCAAAATGAAAATGAATCAGCTGCTGAGCTTATATTACCGGTGTAGATCTGCCTTGTAATAAACGCCATTATAACATAGATTTCAAATGGAGACCGCCTCTGTCTTCTGGTATAACAGAGATGCCAAAGCAATTGCTTTAACAAGATTTCCTTCCGTCAGTTGACGACGTACCTTCATACATAGTGGGGCCATAAGTGTCATGCAAAGAGGAATGTAGAAGAATTTGACAGATTCGGCCCCTTTATTGTTGCTCCATGATTTGATGATTGGACAGCTAATTTTTCATTTCAACGAAAAATTCACAGTGGCAACATCTCCACATGGAACGTGAAATTTCGCACGGCGTCCATTTTGCTTGAGTGTTTTGGCTTAAAAGATAAATAAAAAGAAGTGCATATATACAGTTTGCGAGCATCATCGCCAATTTTAAACAATTTTTTTTTAACTTTCTAAGTGCTTCTGCGTACACGGCATGCCAATTCGGCGCCATTTTGCAAATTATATTATAACAAAATGAAGTGCCCACGCATATGAAAACATGGATTTTAGACATGATTATGGTAGACAAAATTAACATAATTCTTGTTTTGTGGAGTTTCGACGTAATGGAAAGCTGACCCTTTTTTTTTGTTAATAACGTGTTTTTAGTAAAGATGAGAAAGAATATACTGACGATTTTTTATTCGAAAAATGACGATTTTTCTTCAAAAAAATTCGGCAACACTGCATCCAAATTAGGGCGAACATCTTTGGGTGAAAACAGAATCAATGCGAAACCAAGGTTTATCCAAATAGAGGTTATATTACTTCCATTTTTATGTGTGTGTTTTCTTTAAAAATGTCAATGTGAAAGAGAATAGAAATGAATTTCAAGGTAAAATTTTTGCCAATTCGTTTTGTCTGACATTCGCACTTTTTAGTATACATACACAATTCCAATCAGCTTATCTACTGCCATATCCTTCTTTATATAATTATTGTGCGAAACGTTACGACGCTGCGACGACAGTCTCTTGACGTAAAAATGTCAGTGCGAAGCACGGTATATATATTGAGACGGTAATGCCAGTAGGCGGAAATGTCAAATACTGCTTACGTCACAGGACCAATAAAGCCGCCATGCCAATTGCAAAAGGAAATGACGTATGAGAACCTGATACTTTTTTCTAAAACCGAAAGAAATATGGCGGCCAGCGAACTGACAAGACCATAGCTTTGTTCAACAACTTTACTTGCAAGAAGAGCGTCAGTGGTAAATTAAGAGTAAAAACGAGAAAAAGGGAAAATTATCAACCAAAGTTATTGAACACAAAATCGTAAACATTTGCAAGTAAACAGCTGATGCGCTGTTTTTAAAATTTGATTTTTAGGTTAGGTTGTAATTGAAATCTTTGAAATTGAAAATGAATGTAAATAACTGAGTTAGGAAGACGAAAATCTACTTTGGATATTCCACAACATCGTCAAGATTCCTTTTTGCGCTAATTTATTTAGTATGCAATTAGAAATTTGCGATTCAAATGTTTGCCTATTTCCAAATGAAATTTTTGTGATCATATGTTTTTGACGCTTCTATTTTTTTTAAAGCTGCAAGTAGTTGCAAGTGAAAATTTTACTTGCAACTATTTTCAACTCTCTCGAAGTCTTCTTCTTCTTGATTGGCGCTTAACCGTCTAGACGATTCTGGCCGAGTCCAACAGAGCGCGCCAATTGCTTCTGTTTCGTGCAGCATGGCGCCACTTGGGAACACCTAGGGAGGCAGCATCGCTGTCCACCAGATTTTCCCAACGCAGTGGAGGTCTCCCTTTTCTTTTGCGTTCAGCGGGTTTCGATAGAAATGCTTTCTTGGCCGGAGCGCCTTCGTCCATTCTCACGACATGACCTGCCCAACTCAGCCGCTGGATCTTTATTCGCTGAACAATGTCGATGTCTGTGTAAAGCTCGTACAGCTCATCGTTAAATCTCCGTCGATACTCGCCCACGCCAACGCGCAAAGGTCCATAAATCTTACGAAGAACTTTTCTCTCGAATACTCCAAGTGCCATCTCATCTGATTTTGAAATTGTCCATGCTTCTGCGCCGTACATGAGGACTGGAACGATGAGCGTCCTGTAGAGTGTGATTTTTGTTTGTCGAGAGAGGACTTTACTTTTCAGCTGCCTACTTACTCCGAAGTAGCATTTATTGGCAAGCGTGATTCTTCGTTGGATCTCCGTGCTGACATCATTCTTGGTGTTAATGCTGGTTCCCAGATAGACGAAGTCCTTAACAGTTTCGAATTTGTAGCTATCAACATTGACGTGGCTGCCAAGGCGTGCTGTTTCTTTGTGTGATGACAGGAGGTACTTCGTCTTGTCCTCGTTGACCGCCAAACCGATTTTCTTAGCCTCTTTATCCAGCTTGGAGAAGGCAGAACATACGGCGCAAGTGTTAGTGCCAATGATGTCGATATCATCGGCGTACGCCAGCAGTTGTACACTCTTGTGGTATAAAATGCTTCCTGTATGGTTAAGTTCTGCAGCTCGTATTATCTTTTCCAGCATCAAATTGAAGAAGTCGCACGAAAGGGAGTTACCTTGTCTGAAACCTCGTTTGGTCTCGAACGGCTCGGAGAGGTCCTTCCCAATTCTGACGGTGCTTGTGGTGTTAGTCAGCGTCATTTGGCATAGCCGTATAAGTTTAGCAGGGAAACCAAATTCAGACATTGCGGCATACAGGCAATTCCTATTCGTGCTATCAAAAGCGGCTTTAAAATCGACAAAGAGATGGTGTGTTTCGGTTCCTTTTTCATGGGTTTTTTCCAGTATTTGTCGTATTGTGAAGATCTGGTCGATGGTAGATTTACCAGGTCAGAAGCCACACTCATAAAGTCCAATCAGATTGTTGACGATGGGCTTCAGTCTTTCGCACAATACACTTGCTAAGACCTTATATGCGATATTCAGGAGGCTTATCCCACGATAATTGGCGCGTACTGTGGAGTCTCCTTTTTTGTGGATTGGGCAGAGCACACTTAAGTTCCAATCGTCGGGCATGCGCTCGTCCGACCATATTCTGCATAGGAGTTGATGCATGCTCCTTATCAACTCTTCGCCACCATGTTTGAATAGCTCGGCTGGCAAGCCGTCAGTGCCCGGAGCTTTATTATTCTTAAGCCGAGATACTGCTATTCGCACTTCGTCATGATCAGGTGGTGGAACATGCCTACCATCATCTGCTATTGGGGATTCGGGTCGTACATCTTCTCCTTCCTGTTGCCATTATCTAGCAAGGAGGAGAAGTGATCCCTCCACAACTTAAGTATGCTCTGGACATCAGTTACCAGATCACCGTTATCATTCCGGCAGGAATTTGCCCCGGTCTTGAAACCTTCAGTCATCCGCCTGATTTTTTGATAGAATTTTCGAGCATCGTTCCTACCCGCCAGCATCTCAAGCTCTTCACACTCGCGCCTTTCAGCCTCCCTTTTCTTCTTTCGAAAAAGGCGCCTCTCTTCCTTCTTCGCCGTTCGATAACGCTCCAGGTGTTTTTGCGGGCTCGCTTGTATCCTATAGATTCCTCAGCGGCGATACGAAGTGAACGAGCGATGTGTTCCCATTCCTCGATACTCTCGAAGTCTTACTCTCCCAATTTGGTTCTCTTTTGCAAAAAAATCTCTGGTTAAGTGCTTAACCGGAGATGGTGAAACCGGCCCTAAAAGTGTAGAACAGTGTAGGGCAGAACAACATCTGACAGTTGTCAAAGCAATTTAGTGCAAAGGCTTCAACGAACGAAAACTAACGAAAATGGTGATTTAGTGCAAACCACCTAATTTATGGAAACAAAAAATTCTGATTTATGTAAACAAACATTTCTCAATGATTAAATTTATAGCTACTAAATTTACACAAATTTTCCATTTTTGATCGGATAACTTGCCACATTTTCCTTTGGCTTCACTCGTAAACTTTCCCCAATTGCGATTTGTACTCTTTGAAAAAGTGTATGAGCAATTTCGTTTGGTTGTCTACCCATTCGGCTTTGACCAAGCAATCTACCCGTTTACATATAACATTAAATCTAGATTTGCTGGGAGAGGGATTGTCAACTGTCAATTTTCCTTACCTGCATGACCCAATAATAATATGGTCGTAGCAGTCAAAAGAGAAAAGGCAACTACCGTTCGATGGCTGTTTTCACGAATGTAAAAAACAGATATTTTGTTTTTATTTAACTTGAAAAACGCTAGCAAACACACAAGTTTTTGCACGATTAACACGTTAAAGAAAGTATAATTAAAAAAAAGACGATCATTTCATAACCTATAAAACAGAAAGAAGAAGAGCGACTTACTATTGCGATACGATTCTTGTTGGGCCATACTTACTGGCGTCCATTTTGTTTACTTTTCATTTTGACGTTTCTCCCAAATTCGCCAAAAAATATCGATAACACGAAGAACACAGGGTTGCATTGAGAAAACTATCGTGATAATCTCGAGATTCATTTTAAATCGCGAATTTTTGGTAGCGGATTTTTGTATGGTAAACCTCGAATTTCAATCGAAGATTTTGTGTCAACCTCGAAAAAAGTAGATAAATAGAATAAAATAGAATGTAAATGGCCTATAAATTATAAAACAATTTTAAGGACAAAATCACATTATTTATACTAATACCTTCTACAATATTTTCATCCACATCGCTCAAAAATATATGCCAGTACACGAACGCCGAACGAACTACCGAAACGCCGAAAGCCACGGTGCCGAACACCTCGAAAATCGTATCAGCTACCCCGTCGGTTCGAAGTTAAGTGTTGCCAACTATATGAACTATGTTCGAATCAGCGTTACCAAGTGCTGATGCGAAATTGAGTGGGTTTTTCTCAGGTTTCTTATCTTTTTGATAAAACCAAAAACATTTTTACTTTATTTTACTAAAAACAATTTATTTAAATAATAAAATAATGGATTCTATTGCGATAGCAGCTTTATTAGTAGAGGAAGAGGAGCAAAGGATTTCTCTGAACGAAAGAAAGTTTTTGAGAGATAATAGCAATCCTTTTACTTTAACTAAACAAGCGTAAATTTAATTACAAGCTGAAGATAAAAAATAGTCTTAATTTTGCGTGAAAGAAATCTTTACCTTGTCCTTTTTTCTGTTTTTCATAGAATTATTTTGAACTACATTAAAGCAAATTGTATACAAAAACAGAGGAAAATTTCAATAACAATGTACCCGGCACCGGAACTTTCGTTTCTGATAGATCACTAAAATGCAAACGCAATCTTGCGGAAACTTATAGTTCATTAATAACACAGTATTTTGGCGTAGAGCACCCTTATGCATTGCGAAGGCTGCCGCGCTTTGAAAAGTAACCATCAGCCGACAGAACTCCCTTTCTGGAGTTAGATCTGGAGAGATTTACAGTCATTTTGCGTAGTCGGGAGTGTTATAACTAGTGAAATTATCATTCACAGAACTTTTCCTGAAGGATTCATTGAAACATTCTTAAAGGTTTGAAAATAAATACTGCGGGCGCATTATACTGAAGCCGACCTTCCACCACTTGCAATATTTATTTGAACGCGTCTTTATTGAGACGAAAATTTTTACTAAAATCGTAAATTGTTGGTAATACACATTCATAATTCGTTAGTTGCTTTTTTATAGTAGTCAAACAATAATTATCAACTTCAGAAAATGCGTTATTATTCTTGGGTGAAAATATATTTTAATTTCCAAAACCTACATACGCACGTAAATCACTCTTCTTATCATTTCATAATTTTTTCTTTGAAGGTTTTCTTTGCATATAACAGCAATTCAATGGCGGTGGAAAATGCAATGGACCCACGCCATGTTTGTGGCTTCTCGCGACCGGTTGATTAATGTATTTACACATATTCACACTCAATAACACTTATTACAACTTCATACATGCATTTACATAATTTACTTAAACTTTTATTGTAATTTTTGATATTTTGTTAATATCGCCGCAACCAAATACTTGCGGCAAATTTCGGCACGAAAAACTGTCAAAATGTTCGTTCATTCGGTGTTCATAATGCCGATTACCGAACTTCGAAATATTCGGCACGCCGTCGGTTGTCATAATGCCGATTTGCCGAAACGTCATTTCGGTCCGCCGACGGTGTGCGTGATAGTGGCAATAATCTATATATATATAATCTGCCATGCGGAGAAGAAAACTCCATATTTTTTTAATTTACTTTCTTTATTTTTGGTTTTATATTATTTTGCGGCCTTAAATATTAAAAACAGCTGTTTTCATATGCTTTACAAACTCACACCAGCTATGAAGATGGTGTGGTTTAGTGCCATTATATATACGAGATTATCTACTTTTTTCGAGGTTGACACAAAATCTTCGTTTGAAATTCGAGGTTTGCCATACAAAAATTCGCTTCCCAAAATTCGCGATTTAAAATGAATCTTGAGATTATGACGATAGTTTTGTCAATGCAACCCTGTAGTTTTGGTGTTAGCGATAGTTTTTTGCAGGGACCGAAAATAACGGTTATTTTTTCTAGTGTGGTGAAAAGGTTACGCAAAAATAACCTTTATCTTCTTTTGGTCCTTAATAACCATTATAAAAACCAAAAAACCGTTTTGGGCCTGAATAACCGTTATGGCAACCAAACAAGTGTTTTGGGCTTGAATAACCGTTATGGCAACCAAAAAACTGTTTTGGGCCTGAATAACCGTTATTCAGATTTTTATTTTTTTTTGGTCAGCTATAAAAATCAAGCCTATTTATTTGTCAATATTTCTATATCAAATGGAAGGTGGTGAATTCAGGCCCAAAACAGTTTTTTGGTTGCCATAACGGTTATTCAAGCCCAAAACACTTTTTTGGTTGCCATAACGGTTATTCAGGCCCAAAACGGTTTTTTGGTTTTTATAATGGTTATTAAGGACCAAAAATTTTTTTTTTCTCATGATAATGGTTAAATATGACTTTTACCCCATTTCTCTTATAACCGTTACGTCCCTGGTTTTTTGTTACGAATTGGAGAGAAACGTCAAACCGAAAAGTAAATAAAATTAGCGCGGGCAAGGAAAAAAGGTTTATTTTGCTTTAAAAATATATTTTTTTAAAATAATACATAATATCTGTAGCAGGGGACTTTTGTACACTGCTAGTTGTGCAACTAAACAATTCAAAATCCGTTGTCTCCTTTCCATGGCCTTAATAAATATTAAAAAAGGCGCGATTATGAAAAACAGATGGAAAGCAATTTATATTAATAAAATAAATTTGTCAAAAACTATAATGACAGCTGATTGTCAATTTCGCAGTGAATGTAGTTAGTTGTATATGTAAACGGGTAGATTGGCGAATCGAGATTTACTGATAATCTCGTTATATGTAAACATGGTATTACAATCTGGATTGTATTTGTGTGAGTGTCGGGTGATTGACGCAAATATCAAAAATTTGAGATTTTAGTCGCCGCGAGCCGACAACAAGTACGTGTAGTACGGCGGCTGCGGATTGCACTAACACACACAAAAAACACTCAAATTTGATTAAATCACTCAAAAAAAAAACACTCAAACTGGCAATCCAGATTGTAAGTTGCCAAAGGCCTTAAAATCTATATAACAAATTGTACATATGGAATTCAGATTATGTACTTACATTTGTGCTTGCTCCCTCAAAGTGATGTTTTCTTGCCGCCAGTCAAAATGAAAAGAGGTTTAATAGGCTCGCTGATTGTGAAATTGAGCGCATTATTACGCACCGAGACATCTGGCGATGAACGATAACATCCCTGCAAGAAACCACTGATGGAAACACCAATACATTTCTAATCATGTGTTTGACATTAGTGATGTATATCTTATGTGTATCAGCACTTCCATGGAGGAACAATAAAGGAGAATGCATAAGATCAGCTGACTTCTTCTTCAATCTTCATAAACACACGAACACAAGCATTTTTTTTGTTGACATATTCCACACCCACACGCACCCTAGCATTTCCATAGGGGCCACATCTGTCAAATTCTTCTATATTCCTCTTTGCATGACACTTCTGGCCCCACTATGTATGAAGGTATGTCGTCATGCGAAAACCTTTATTGTTGAATCATGAGCACTTCCTAACATTTGATCAATCTGGTGCCTGACACTAGTGATGTGTATCTGATGTGTATGGCACTCTGCACACGGAGCGTACTGCTTTAGACGCGTATTAGATACTACGGACGAAAGCTGTACGCTTTGATGTCGCGCACGTATATTTCAATTGAGGGCTGCACACGAGTCGTCAGCTTCATGCATTCGTCAAAGTATGCTGGCTACATGTCGCTTGGCGTAAAGCAGTGCTAGTAGCTAGGCGTACTACGCTTAGAAAACAGGAAGAAGAAGATGTTTGTTTACATTTTTCCACTTGGTGAAATTTAAGAAAGCAGTAAAATTTGTGTAAAAAATCGGAAAAATTAGTGTAAAATTAAAGAAAATGGAAGATTCCATAAAAGTTATCATCTTTTCTATTTAAAGCTTCGAAATTTAAAGCAAATACCGTATTATTAATTTGTTTGTTTGTTTGTGCAGCGAAGTTTCATGTCGCTTCGTGTGCAGATCTTGAGGCGTAAGGAAATCGACGCTACATAAAATGTCTGATACGCGTCTATGACGATTCGCCTCGTGTGCAGAGTGCCTATGGCACTCTGCACACGGAGCGTACTGCTTTAGACGCGTATTAGATACTACAGACGAAAGCTGTACGCTTTGATGTCGCGCACGTATATTTCAATTGAGGGCTGCACACGAGTCGTCAGCTTCATGCATTCGTCAAAGTATGCTAGCTACATGTCGCTTGGCGTAATGCAGTGCTGGTAGCTAGGCGTACTACGCTTAGAAAACAGGAAGAAGAAGATGTTTGTTTAAATTTTTCCACGTGGTGGAATTTATGAAAGCAGTAAAATTTGTGTAAAAAATCGGAAAAAATGAGTGTATAATGAAAGAAAATTGAAGATTCCGTAAAATTTTTCATCTTTTCTATTAAAGCTTCGAAATTTAAAGCAAATGCCGTATTATTAATTTGTTTGTTTGTTTTGTGCAGCGAAGTTTCATGTCGCTTCGTGTGCAGATATTGAGGCGTAGGGAAATCGACGCTACATGAAGTGTCTCGTACGCGTCTATGACGATACGCCTCGTGTGCAGAGTGCCTTACTGAAACAAATTCTGAAATTAGGCGTTATTAAAGAAATTTCTGAAATAGGGCATTTTTGAAACATTTCTTGAAATAGATGATCTTTCACTCAGTCGCCCTTATTTTTATTTAAAGCTTTTATTTATTTACTTTTGTGCAATGAATGCATTTTTAATTTTCTTTATTAGTTGTACTTAGTACATTTAATGTTATATAAATATATACATGTATATATATAAATGAATTAAATTTGTTGTTCCTTTATAGAAAAAACAATCTTTTATTTCACATCAGGCAGAAATTGTTTACATCAAGCTGGATCCATTTATAAATCAAGAGTGTTTGCTCAGTCTTGATCTCTATATATAACAGATCTGATATTATTTACATCAGGCAGGACCAATTGTGGCATCAGTCTTTATTTCTACTTTCGCTCATGTCTGATTACATGTTATATCAGGTCTGAGATTATTTACATCAGGCCGGACTTATTTTTACCTCAATCCTATATTTGTTTATTCGCACATCCCTGATTGAAAATTTTGCAAGCCCTGATTTTGTTTACATCACTCGAGTTTTACAATTATGTCAGGTATGATCACACACCGACACAAGGGTTTCCATCAGGATTTACATGTCTCCCGTAGAAATCTGATAAATATTTTGTTCTGCGCACTGATCGAAACATCAGTCTGCATTATCGAACAGATGATTGATCAAATGATCGGAAGTGTTCTTGCAGGGATCACTTTGCAGGTGCAGGGATGCAAATTTTAGTGCATTTCATTTGATACACTTTGAATGAAATTTTGCCGTATTATTTCAAATTATATTTTACTTATAAATTTCATTAGACGCCTTAACAATGTGAAAGCGCTCAAAGTTTGTGCTCACTCAAAAAACTCAGTTCTGTGGGCCTATTCTGTAACCAATGTGCGACAATTTTCGGGCCGGTATCGTAAATTTGCGATCATTTTTGCGATTATGCTATTCTGTACGATTTTTCGGTCGAACTACAATGAATAGTATGCGTACACTATCCGATCGTCATGAGATATTGCTTTACTGCTCGGAAGTACATGAAACACAGCAAATTAACACTTGTACACTTGTACAACAACAGCAGCAACAAGCGTGTATGCACAAACAAAAGTGTACATATGTATGTAGGTATATGTGCGTATGTAGCTAAGGGCCTTTTCACATTACTCGGTACGACATCTGATCGACATTTTTTGCTCGGTATTTCCAGCTTACCGAAACGATTCCGCGTTGCTGTGTTTTTCACACTTGTGGGAATACTTTCGGTGCGTTATCGGCACAAAATAGGAAAACAAACATCGAAATTTGCAAAAAAAAAATTTTTAACTTCAACAAATCACTCAATATTAACAATAATGTCTTCTAGCGAAGACGAAGACATTATAACTTGCTACATTTATAGCCGAAACGAGTTTTTTACTGACTTTGTTTTTCTTCTTTTATTACGCCGCAAAAATGTATGCAGTAATTCCTCAAATTTTACTGACCGGTCTTACCGCGCTGCGGTATACCGAAATTAATCCGCTCCGATTTCATGTATGCAACACTAATGTGAAAGTGCCAATTGAAATACATGTGGTCGGTGAGGTTTCGGTATACTTTCGGTAAAAACCAAAAATGTCGATCCGATTCCGCACCGAGTAATGTGAAAGCGCTCTAAATGTGCGAAATGAAGTAAATAAACGAATAAACGAATAGAGAACTGTAGTAACAGCTATAAAACTTGTACTGGGTACGAGTAGTACAGTAGTCGAAAGGAAAAACTATACGAATCTGCACTTGTACGAATGTCTCATTGCAGCGGTCTAGTATTGCGGGACATTTTTGTGTCGGTAGATATTGCGATTATCGGACGCAAAATAAATTACAGAATTCCAGCACTGAACAGTTTAGTGCAAAAAAATTTTCATCGAACGCTTTTTTCTGGTGCGTTCATCGAACAGACCTAATATTTCTTCTCTGACAGAAGTTGTCAACCCTGGTCCGGCGAATTTTGACAGTTCTTTTTGCACAACTATTTCTGTAGAAGTGTACACGTTTTAACCAATATTTTATAAAGCAGACGATTTGTGCTTTCTTTACGTAGAAAATAGAGAAAATTTGCTACAGCTCATAAAAAAAGGTGCAAAATGGCATTAACTTCACGTTTCTATAGTGAGAAGTATCCAGAGGTCGAGGATGTAGTAATGGTGAATGTATTGTCCATCGCTGAAATGGGCGCCTACGTTCATCTACTAGAGTACAATAATATTGAGGGCATGATCCTATTGTCGGAATTGTCTCGTCGTCGTATTCGCTCCATAAATAAATTGATTCGAGTTGGCAAAACTGAACCAGTGGTTGTTATACGTGTAGACAAAGAAAAGGGCTATATTGACTTGTCGAAGCGTCGTGTATCTGCCGAGGATGTTGAAAAGTGCTCTGAACGCTTTGCTAAAGCGAAAGCTGTAAATTCGCTTCTACGACATGTTGCTGATATTCTTGAGTATGATTCAAGTGAGAAATTGGAGGAATTGTATTTAAAGACTGCTTGGCATTTTGAAAAGAAATACAATAGCAAAACGGTGGCATATGATATTTTCAAACAATCGGTAACAGACCCTTCGGTTTTTGATGAATGTGATTTGGATGTGCACACCAAGGAAATTCTGTTAAATAATATACAACGTAAATTGGTATCACCAACAGTGAAAATACGCGCAGACATCGAATGTTCCTGTTATGGTTATGAGGGCATAGATGCTGTGAAGGCTGCATTAAAATCTGGCTTGGACTTAACGACAGAAGAGTTACCCATTCGTATCAACTTGATTGCACCACCATTGTGAGTATTATAATCTTTTATAATCGCAATAAGTGCTTCTCCGTGTTGAATACTAGGGTCGCTTACGATATAATTAGGGGATTCACAACCTGTCATATTACGTCATATCGTCATAAGTCATAATATTTTGCTGATGCTATCTAGGTTGTATGTGTACTAAATAAATACAACTCTGCACGATATGTTTTCGGGCCGTGCTATTTGATCAGTTGCTTTAGTTTACTTCTTCACAGGGCTTCGGAAAAGCTTTTTTAACTATTTTCGTACAATATTTTAATATGACTTTATGACACTTTGTGAATCCCCTAAATGTGTCTGCCGTATTTATTTTCAAACCACTAAGAATTTTTGGGAAAATTTTCCAATATCCTACAATATATGTACCTGTCCTCGTGATTCTAAATCTAAAAGTCCTATCGACCGAGATGTTTGTAAGATGTAAAATTTACCAAAAAAAAGTCCAAAATCTGCGCACTATTAAGCATAGTACTAATAGGACCCTTACATGATCAAATCATGTGATCAAATCGTGTGTCAGTGGTAGTAAAATATTTATGGATTTTTCACACGTATGTACATGTTTCATGCCGATTAGACCAATATCAACATTTTTTGTTTCTTATCAAATTGGATAGCTAACTTTTGCAGCCAACTACAAACTGGATGCCTAAAGGTTGATTTTTAGTGTGGCAGTTACTTGAACAGTATTGGGGTGTCGATTTACACTCTTTTTCCAAGTCAACTAATAGCTAATTTCTTTTAAGCTCTTATGTAGTTAGGTATCTTTTTATATTATGCAGATTATTTTATAGCCTCCATGTAAAATAAAAACATACTAAATTTTACCAAAAATAATGGCTTCATAGTTTTATAATATTCTGCTGTTTTCTCCCTCGTGATTTTAGTTCCCTGATCTCGTAAGTCTATACCCAATAAATCGCTGTTTTGTTCAATGTCATCATCATGTAAGGGCCCTATAAGTTCGAGAACACAAAAAAAACTGTTCGTGAAATTTCTCATTTCACGACAAAGTTGTACTGAGTTTCTGCCAAGGTTTGTATTTGTGCGAAAATGGGGAGAATGGATGAATCAATGCTGTGCAATTTCGTATAATTGCTGATACTATCAAAATGGGAGCAAGTTGTATAGTTACAGCTGCGGTCAAAATCTTAGTAGTGCACCCACCGTAGATAAAAAATCTAAAAAAATTTGGATTTTTTATACTAAATGTTTATTTTGGATTTTATTACAATAAACTACTACTAATAACAGATACATCATGCAGAAGAACTTAGTAAGTTAATTATTTGTACGGTTTTAAAATAACATTTTATACCTTGCCCTCAAAATATCAACGGTCAAAATCTTAGTAGTGCGATTTTCTTCAATAAAAATATAGTTGAACTAACTATTTATTCAAAAGATTTTAATTGTGGATTAATCAAAAAACTATAATAAAGTGTTTAGTACATCGTAGCGTATCCTTTATTAGATATAACAGGAGCACAACGCCGATGCATCGAGTTTACGAGTGTTTCCCATTGTTCGCTAGGAATTGCTTTCCATGCCCGCTCTTCCGTTTCCCAAAGTTGATTGTTATTTGTGGGATTGCACTGGGCTACTCTCTGCTTTACGTCGCACCATAAATTTTAAATTGAATTGAGGTCTGGAGACTGTACAGGCCCTTCCATGACTTCAACCCTATTTCTTTCAAACCATTGTTTCACTGATTTGCTCGTGTGTTTGGATCATTATCTTGCTGGAAGACCCAAAGCAGCGCCATTTCATCCCGGGCATATGGCAGCATAACCCCCTCCATGATTCCAACATACACTGTGTGATCCATGATCTCCTTAATACAATATATTGGCCCAACTCCATAGAACGAAAAGCAATGCAAATCATAATACTTAATCTTCCATGTAAACTATGGACGGATGAATCTAAAATCGTGTTGTGTGGGACCAGAGGGGCGAGCCAATATGTAAGACGGCCTATTAACTCGGTATAACCCAAAACACACTAATAAGACAATTAAACAAGTCTTATGATTTGCATTGCTTTTCGTTCTATGGAGTTGGGCCAATATATTGTATTAAGGAGATCATGGATCACACAGTGTATGTTGGAATCATGGAGGGGGTTATGCTGCCATATGCCCGGGATGAAATGGCGCTGCTTTGGGTCTTCCAGCAAGATAATGATCCAAAGCACACGAGCAAATCAGTAAAACAATGGTTTGAAAGAAATAGGGTTGAAGTCATGGAAGGGCCTGTACAGTCTCCAGACCTCAATTCAATTTAAAATTTATGGTGCGACGTAAAGCAGAGAGTAGCCCAGTGCAATCCCACAAATAACAATCAACTTTGGGAAACGGAAGAGCGGGCATGGAAAGCAATTCCTAGCGAACAATGGGAAACACTCGTAAACTCGATGCATCGGCGTTGTGCTCCTGTTATATCTAATAAAGGATACGCTACGATGTACTAAACACTTTATAATAGTTTTATTATTAATCCACAATTAAAATCTTTTGAATAAATAGTTAGTTCAACTATATTTTTATTAAAGAAAATCGCACTACTAAGATTTTGACCGTTGATATTTTGAGGGCAAGGTATAAAATGTTATTTTAAAACCGTACAAATAATTAACTTACTAAGTTCTTCTGCATGATGTATCTGTTATTAGTAGTAGTTTATTGTAATAAAATCCAAAATAAACATTTAGTATACAAAATCCAAATTTGTTTAGATTTTTTATCTACGGTGGGTGCACTGCTAAGATTTTGACCGCAACTGTAAGTAGTTTTGAGAAGTGTAGTTAGGACTTACTCCGTTTTTACTTAATTTTTGTCTTCACTACGAAAACGATTTTAATAAATTTATTAATTTTTTCAACATATCGGGCGTGTGCGAACAAAGTAAACAGACAAATAAAGAGCAGGAATTTTTGTAAAATTTGTAATTTTCAGCTCATACAGTTCTCATCAGTTGTTTTCTACATAAATGCATAACGTTAAAAATCCGATATTTTTTCTTGGCATTGTTTGTGTTCCACAAGGTATAAAGAGAAAAGGTAGGTACATTGTCATTGTGACGCTGTCATTTTGATTAAAATGCAGATTTTTGAAGGCTGATCGGATGTCAATTTTAGGGCATAGCGATGCCGGACTAATATTTTGGAACGCGTAAATTTTTATTTAAAAATTTGGGTATTTTCGGAATCAAAACAGACAGATTTTTCTTTGAAATAGAACAGATTTTCCTATGATTATTTCCAATAGAAAAAACAAAATGTAATATTATACGTTGTATGTTAGTTAATAATTTTAATAAAAAGTCTTCAATTTCTATAATTCAGTTAAAATACACATTTTATACCATCTATTCAAAATATTTTTTTTTTGTTCAGCATATTGTTATCAAACTTGCATAAATACCTACATAACGCCAAATGCATGCATTCGTGCGAACATATTTCCAAATAAAAGACGGTTTTGGAATCATAATGATTTCGGAAAGTTTCCAAGATTCAGGAAAGTAGTTTAGTCGCAGGAGACTATTGAAAACGTATAATAACTTGGTAGCAACTGGAGGGAGTTGTTTTACCATTTCACCGGTTATTCTGTCGTGTCCGGGTGCCTTATTATTCTGGATGTCGTTACAGATAACATTATTCAGGTCATTTATGTTGAATTGGAGAGAGACTGTTGGTAGGCGAAGGGCATGTTCTGGGAGGAAATTGCTCCCTGGATTAGGAGTAAATACCCTCGAAAGGTGGGCTGCAAATGCGGTTCCTTTTTCCTGGTCACTTTGAGCAAAGTCACCGTTTTCGATTCGTACTGGAGGGTCCTGCAAAACTGGCCTTTTGAAAGTTTTCAGTGACCGCCACAATGAGTAGTCTGTAGAAGATGTGGCTGTCAAGGACTTAATTCTGTTTTGAAAGTCTGCTTCTTTTTTATTCTGCAGTAGCATCTGGAGCTCATTCGTGCATTTTTTCAGTTCGTATTTCAAAGTTGGACAGCGTAACCTCTGCCAGTCTTTCCTAATTTGCCTTTTCTTGTGAATGAGATCGGTGATTTCGTTTCCTTTGAAATAATTAGGGACACTCCTCTGGGTAGTGTTAGGCTGTGTGTGCGTTGATACTTTTGCTGCTACTTGTAGGACATTTGTGAAGTCAGTAATCGCAGAGTCTACTTCGGCTGCTGATTTAAGGCTTGTATTTAAGTTGGTATGAGAACTGATAAATTTTTTGTACTTAAGCCAGTTTGTAAATTTATTGGTTAAGCTCGAATTCAATTCGTTGAAAGATGGAATTATATCAATAGTTGTAACACAAGGGTAGTGATTAGATGATAGATCGAAAGCCGATTTTATCTTAACCCCTTCCGTACAAAAAATCAACCGGTGAAGCGAAAAATCTGAAAATTCGTATTCTGACTAATTTTGGGTCGCTGATTTCAAATTTTGAAGAAAAATTTTTGTAAGTCCCTTGGTTTTACCGTTATAACGTGTCCAATATATTGGACAGCGGTTCCCAATAACTATAAAAATAAGAACTGTTTCAAGAGTCATTTGTTAGCTTTATTCGTCTTTATAAAAATCCTAAGCAGTTATTTTAACTTTTTATGCATAAAAACTGCTCCAATTTTGTCAACAAATAAAAGTTTTTGAAACATTAGCTTTATTCAATAACTCAAAATTTTTAATTGCTTTTACAAATAGTTGCGAATTTTATGTTCAACAACCCAAAAAATTTGCAAAACAGAGCTAAATTGGGAGAGTAAGACTTCGAGAGAGTAAAATTTTCACTTGCAACTACTTGCAGCTCTAATAAAAATAGAAGCGTCAAAAACATATCATCACAAAAATTTCAATTGGAAATATACAAAAATTTTAATCGCAAATTTCTAATTGCATACTAAATAAATTAGCGCAAAAGGAAATCTTGACGATGTTGTGGAATATCCAAAGTAGATTTTTGTCTTATTTACATTCATTTTCATTCATTTTCATTTGCAAAGATTTCAATTACAACCTAATCTAAAAATCAAATTGTGAAAACAGCGCATCAGCTGTTTACTTGCAAATGTTTACGATTTTGTGTTCAATAACTTTGGTTGATAATTCTCTCTTTTTCTCGTTTTTACTCTTAATTTGTCACTGACGCTCTTATTGCAAGTAAAGTTGTTGAACGAAGCTAATAGCTTTGTTGGTTTGAACTGGTTGGTAATTTTCCCTTTTTCACGGTTTTACTCTTAATTTGCCACAGACGCTCTTTTTGCAAGTACTTGCGAGTAAAGTTGTTGAACAAAGCTATTACTAGCTTTGTTCAATAACTCAAAATTTTTAATTGCTTTTACAAATAGTTGCGAATTTTATGTTCAATAACCCAAAAAATTTGCAAAAGAGATCCAAATTGGGAGAGTAAGACTTCGAGAGAGTTGAAAATAGTTGCAAGTAAAATTTTCACTTGCAACTACTTGCAGCTTTAAAAAAAATAGAAGCGTCAAAAACATATGATCACAAAAATTTCAATTGGAAATATGCCAACATTTTAATCGCAAATTTCTATTTGCTTACTAAATAAATTAGCGCAAAAAGGAATCTTGACGATGTTGTGGAATATCCAAAGTAGATTTTCGTTTTCCGAATTCAGTTATTTACATTTATTTGCAATTTAAAAGATTTCAATTGTAACCTAACCTAAAAATCAAATTGTGAAAACAGCCCATCAGCTGTTTGCTTGCAAATGTTTACGATTTTGTGTTCAATAACTTTGGTTGATAATTTTCTCTTTTTCTCATTTTTACTCTTAATTTGTCACTGACGCTCTTCTTGCAAGTAAAGTTGTTGAACAAAGCTACTGTTGAAAAAATTACCCAGTTAGGGTATACAAATAAAAACTGCTTTTAGTAGCTATAAAATTAACATTACAACTGTTTCCCAAATTAAGGTACGTGATGACAACATCGACAACTAAGAAGGCCGATGGGTTAAAAGCCCTCGAAACAGCTATTGAGAATATACGCAATAAAATCATTGAATCCGAAGGAGAATTTAGGGTAATAATGCCGCCGAAACTTGTGACTGCTATAGATGAAGCCGATCTAGCACGTCGCCTTGAACGTGCTGAAGCTGAAAATCAAGAAGTCGGTGGTGACGATGAAGACGCTGACGAGGATCAAATGGGTATGCAGTTTGATCCAGAGAAGGAGTTAAATCAGAAAAGTGGGCGATCAAATGCGCATAATGACAACGAAGATGAAGACGAAGAGGAATAGATTTAATGTGTATTTAATTTTTCACAGTTTTACTTGTTTATTAAACGAAATGTAGCGTAAATTTCACTTGATTGGTATATAAAAAATTTTATATAATAGCAGTTCTTATCGATGTTCAATAATTTTGTAGTGACTAATAATTCGTATTTTGTATAGCGTAATGTAATATATAAAACATAAAATTTTTCGATTTGTATTCCGCGTTGCTAATCTGCCAAACTATTCACCAGGTAACAATAAAGCTCCATCAACTACTTAATCGTCTGCACCTGCCGCATAGTAAAATTATTTTAAAATAGACATGGCACCTCGCGTCAAAATAGTAGGGAATGACTGGGGTTTTAGATTTAATTGCAGTTCATTATGGCTCCGTAAGACCGAGGTATGTTTTTAAGGGATATCGGTGTAAACTGAAAGGTTTTATCATGGTTTAAATCTAGACCAATTTTCATTTTATTTATTTATTACTAAAAAGTATCATGCGGCTAATACAATTTGTTCTTATATACTAATAAAACTTAAAGTTTTTACAGCGAGATCTCTTGAAAATAAGGGGGGGGTGCTATAAAGCAAACGACAATAAGGAAAGTTTGTGTTATTGCGCAATTGAGAAATAACACCAATTTGCTTTATCGCATATGGTCTTGAGCAATAATGCCAAATTTTCAAGTTGAGGGCAATAAAGCAAAATTGCACATTTGACGACCATATTTACTCATTTCTCCTTTTGATGTGTATTGTTCGCCGCACAGCGTACATATAGACGCGTAATTTTTAATTCCAAATTTTCGCGGCACTTTTGTTATAATAAAAAAATACTTTAAATAAATAAAAAATTTTAATTGAAAATCGCATAATTTTCCAATTTTTGCCTTGGACACATGTTTTTTATTAAAAAAAAAATACTTCGAAGGGGAGCGACGAATGCGGTGGGGTGCTATAAAGCAAACGGCAATAAAGCTAATTTGTGTTATTGCGCCCCCAATTGAGAAATAACACCAATTTGCTTTATCCCACAGGGCCTAGAGAAATAATACCAAATTTTTCAGTGGGCGATTGGGCAATAAAGCAAAATTGCACATTTTACGACCTATTTACTCATTTCTTCTTTTGATGTACATTCTTCGCCACAGTCGCGCGATTTCTAATTCCTAATTTTAATTTATTTAAATTATTCTTTATGATAACAAAAGCGCCACAGGCGAAAATTTGGAATGAAAAATCACGCGATTTTAAATTCCAAGTTTGCATATATTTAAAGTATTTTTTATTATAACAAGTACTATATACATATATGGCCGCAGGCGAAAATTTGGAATGAAAAATCGCGCGATTTTTAATTCCGCACCGAGTTTTCATTCCTAATTTTCGCCTGCGGCCATATATATAGTACTTCTTTATTGATAGTAACCTATCTGTGCAAAGTGCGTGAATTCAGCAAGCATTTTTGTGCCACTGGCAGTTCTGCGCATGCGCCTCAATCAGGGTTGGGCATGACTCAACTAATTTTGAGTGCACTCAGCCTGCAACTACCACTCAAACCTGAGTGGTAGTTAAATTCATGATTTAACTCGATTTTCAACTACCACTCAACTTTAGTGTTGGTAGCAAAAGTGCACAGAAGTCAGTCAAACCCCAAACAATCTTCCCTGCAAAAATCATTGGATTATATGCTCCATTTGTGGTAGGTTGGAGTACTTCCAAATTGACCACTAAGATAGCCCAACCAACCGATTCGTGTATCTGCATCGGTTCGTAGTTAGCCGAACATAACAAAAACCAAATGTTTATGGCGACGACGACGATATGTGTATACATACATAACTACATACATACATATGTTTGTATGTATACACGTCATTCGTCGTCGTCGCGATAAATATTTGTTTTTGTTGTTATGTTCGGCTAACTGTTAGGTACTCCATCAATTAATCCAATGTAGCTACTCCATGGATTAATTTGTTTGTTATGCGGGGATGGAGTATATACTCCATTGCAATGACATGCAATGTTAAATGGACCATATTTTTTGTATGAAATGTGGCAAGTTATGGAGTAATCGGTTGGTCCATAGCGAGCACTCCATGGATTAGCGATTGGAGTACTCGGAATTTTTGCAGGGTTATGGAAAAACTTACATACATACATATGTATATGTATGCGTATAACTTATACATATATGTATGTACATTGAGTATGCCAACTTCAAGGGAAGGACATGTGCATTACAATAGTAGTTGTAGATATTCAAGTGCATCTACTAGTTCGTTCTAGTTAAAGTTCTAGTTCACTTTCTAGTTCACCCCTATTTCAATTTCTAGTTCAACTCTAGTTCACTTATGCCAATTTCAAAACTAACGACTCACATATACTCACATACATATGTATGTACATACATTTCACCACAAGCTGATGTGTTGATTAACTTCTCAATGATTCCACTGCCTAAATAGGTCTCGAGCACCAAATTTGACTGGTAATTAAATCAAAATTCAGCTACCACTCAAATTGAGTGGTAGTTAAATTCGAGATTTAACTACCACTCAATTTGAGTGGTAGTTAAAATCAGGATTTAATTACCACTCAATTTGAGTGGTAGTTGAAAATGAGTGGTAGTTGAAAAATGCCCATCCTTGGCCTCAATTACATCCCTACCAGACAGGTGAGCATATTATAGGTATTTATATGAGCATTGACATTAATGGCGACAGTCCTTAAAAAAGTATTCAATTTTGTTCGGGCCGCGTGAAAAAAGTGAGCACTTCTCCTCCCAAGTTTATACGCCATCTCTTTTTTTACTAATTATTGTTGGAGATCCGTCTCCGGAGATGGCCAAATAAAACATAGTACAAGCAGAGCGTTCATAAACTGGCTCATTGCATGGGGTAGGTGAAATAGGTAAATGTACCAGCTGGTGGGGAGAAGGACGAACTCAAACTGAGCTTATGGTTGCCACACTTGGTAATTAATTCCAAAATAGGTATTTATTGCTGTTGGTAATTTGGTAACTATCAAATGATTTTAGTATTTTTTAATATATATACATAATTATTCTAAGGTGTACTTAATTTGTTAATGTTAAAAATGTTTTATGTAATTTATGAAAATTTACATGATTTTTTCTAAGAGTGTAGTAGAAACATAAACAAAGAAGCAGAATCACGATACCAAAAACAAAAAGGACAAGGAATACATACGTTATAAAAATAAGTAGGAAAGAGGAAATATAGAGGGAATACATCGTCGGTCTCCTGCCAGAAACACGAATGTGTTATGTACGTGTATGTACATAAGTATATATACAAATATTAATTGTTATTACATCAATATATACCCGATAAAGAGCAGACATCGGACTTAAAAAAAATTTTCACATTCGTGTTTCTGGCAGGGGGCCGACGATATGAAATAAGTAGGTACCTACCTAGAATAATTAGTATATAATAGCAACAACAAAATAGTAGTGGCAGCAATAACAACAAATCTCAAAAAATACTATAGTCGCAAACTCAAGCAGAAATACCAAAATTTGGACAGAAAAATATATTTGAATTCTAAGTTTTTTAACCCTAATCACCGAATTTTGAAAAGTTACGTAAAACCGAAAGTGAGACTCTGAGGCTCACCTATGGAGAAATTTTGAAACACATTATTTTGGTATTTGTTTTTTATTTTTATTTATGCAGTTATGAATGCAGAATCATTTTTATACATTCTTATAACGGTTTATGACAATTTTTTTAGTATATAAAGATAAAAAATCTAATTTAATAAAATAGGGTATATTAATGAACTGCAATTTTCACACATTCTTGTAGTTGTTGAATGTTCATTACAAATGGTTTTATTAGATCTGTTATAAATTGTTTTTGTGCACACAATGAGAAAAATTACGAATCAAATGAATATGAATACATTTTTCATATGATCGCCCCTGATATATATTTTCCGCGATCAAATTTAAAAGTTTTAAAACGCGACGTTCGTGGTGAAATTACTGACGCATAAAAGCAGAAGATCGTTCGTTTCTCTATCTGAACGCATCTTTTCCGTAATTTAGAATCTCAGTAAACAGAAAATGATAAGATTTTAATGCTTTTGAAATTGCTGACTTCACCGTTCTCCATAATTTTATGACATCATATGATCTAAAGATCTATGGTGAAATACGACGAATTCACCAAAATCCGGGAGAAGTATGGTGAGTTCACAATGAAAAAACCTCACTGGATAAATCTTGTAAACAACGGATTCAAAATTTAGTTGAATTCTAGAAATGTAAGCTTATTACGGTAAAGATACTTAAGGTGAGTCTTTGAGGCTCACTTTCGGTTTTTCGTTACAATTTTATACGATTGCAAAAAAATGGTTAAAATAAATAAATAGCCCAAAGATCAAAATTATTTCATAATTTACGAACACAAATGGAGGAATACCCAAAATTTCAAGCAAAAAGTTTTTTTGGTTTAGGAATAATTCGCTTTTAAACTTTAAAGTGAGACTGAGAGGCTCACTTTAGAGGATTAGGGTTAAATTAGTTAAATGCAATAAATTTGTTTCTCTGTACTTATATGGTTAATGTCAATAATGAAATAACTTTTGAGTATGACATTTTTATTATTTTAGCTCTAAAGTTTAGGTTTCTAAATATATGAAATTAACAAAATTTCAGATCTCAGTAGAGCCCTCCAGATCGAATTCAATTCCGGGTTTTTTACTTTTATTGTGATCTGTATTCAATTACGCAACTTTTGATACCTCTTGCGATAGCGTAGCTCGAAAAAACTTGTTTTCATACATGAACGGGACACCCTAATGATCGCCCCTCTGCTGCGTTTATGAGCCTTGCGGCGCCCATCCCAGCCATAGGCAATCAAATGAATGTTATGGCACCATTCCATAGGTTCTACGGCGCAGCATCGGTGTTTGCTGTTGTGTGAGCACAGCCGTACGATTTGAAGCTGGTAAATTTATTGCTCTGACGGCGGTGAACTATTTTCCGGCGTAATGGACGGTGTTCTGGCTCAACGATTACCAAAGTTGGCCATTGCTGAAGGATCCATGGACTAGCTGCCGCTGTTGAATGTGATGTGATGTCTGTACAATTTCATTAGCATCTTCAATTGAGATGAAAAATTTGAGTATAAATAAAGCCCAAATTGTGTACATTTCAACTTACCTATGTATGCCGGATGATAGTTTTTAAAATTTCTTATTTTGTGCAACGCTTTTTGTTATTGAAAATATTAGTTGTATTCGCTTACTTTTTCCAGCAGCTTTTCTCTGTCTGCCTCTATCACTCTCTATCTCGCCAAAAACGATTTTTCCTCCCACCAGAGATAATTATCCAAAAAAGTAAAAAAATGCAAATCTATTCAAATCTTGCAGCAAAGACGAACAGCTGATCAAATTAAAACTATAAGAATTAACAAAATATAAACAAATCCTATTTTTACAAAAATTTAGAGGAAATTTGTATTACTTTAGCTTAGTTTCAGCAGTAGATTATGCATGCATTATATTTTACTAATAAAGAAACATGTATGTACATATGTACATATACATATAACTATGGAGTTGCGACTGTCTGCTGGCATTGCAATGCAAAAAAATGTGCGATTAATACCGAAAGATATTTGTCCCGGATTGATCTCTTTCGAGAACAATCGGTCCACAATTAGTCCCCGATTGTTCCCGAACGGGTATAAATGTAGACTAATTGTAGACCAATTGTTCCCTAACGGGTATAAATGTAGATTAATCGCCTTCATCCCGAACGGGTATAAATGTAGATTAATCGCTTTCATCCCGAACGGGTATAATTGTAGATTAATCGCTTTCATTCCGAACGGGTACAAATCTAGATTCCTTAAATGTAGAAATTTTAGAAAAATGTGCAATGTATTTAAAAAATTGTAGAACAACCGGTAAAACGAATTGAACACCCTTTCTTTTAATAACAATGATGAATAATAATTTTAACAAAATGTCCTAAAAAATCCTATGAAAAAATCCTTTAAATTATGCTCATATAATGCATACTCAAAACTTAAAATGTTTTTAATTTATTTATTGAGATTTTTTTTCAAAAGTAAAACATTGTATAATCTTTATTTATATATGCATGAACATTTACAATTTTTTAAAGATTGTTATTAAAAATTGCCTTGGCGAACAACTTGGAAAAATCAACATTTGTACCCGTTGGCGATGAAAGCGATTAATCTAAATTTGTACCCGTTGGGGATGAAAGCGATTGATCTACATTTGTACCCGTTGGCGATGAAAGCGATTAATCTACATTTGTACCCGTTGGGGATGTAAGCGATTGATCTACATTTGTACCCGTTCGGGATGAAGACGATTGATCTACATTTGTACCCGTTAGGGATGAAAGCGATTGATCTACATTTGTACTCGTTCGGTATGTTAGTGATTAATCTACATTGGTACCCGTTCGGGTATACAAGTTGAACAATTAGTCTCTTCATAGGACATGCTCGAACAAATGCGATCAATTCACTCCATATAAAAAGATGTAAAATTGTATTAGTCGCATGCTCCCTTGCGATTGATCCCGGACACGTCCCGGATTAATCGCATTTTTTGCAGGGATGCTGCTGTTATCATTCGAAATTTAGCTCAAGTACAGATGCAGACATAATCAAATGTTATTTATTTACATCTTTCATAATTAATTCGTCCATATTTAACTTTTTTAATTTTGAATTTCAATTTTGCAATTTTCGCAAATTACAAACATATGTTTTTTCATCAGCTGTTTTGCTGCTGGACAAATGTGATGGAAAAAATTTGTCAAGCAGAATTTTGCAGCCTCTCACAAAAATAAACGTCACTTTGCTCTCTCTCATTTCCATCACTTCTGCAATTTTTTTGCGTAAAAAAATGGAAAAAGCGGATATTTGTTGCAAAATTGTAATAAATTGCAACAAATTGCTGTACGCGAGTACACCTATTATTAAATTTGATTTTTTTGTTCAATTTTTTGCAACGTTTGACGTTTCTTTCGTATTTATATTCGCGACCAACTGTCGATTTTTTTGAATAATATGTGCTCTCGCTCTAATATATTACTTTTTTTTTTTTCAATTTTACTACTCTTATTGAGGGAGAACATACAAACCAAATCAAACAAATAAATGTGTGACTGTTCTAGTGGGCAAGTCAACTAATCAAAATTTTAAAGCTCTTTTCTCTCACATTTTCGAAAAAATAGAACTACACGTATATGTGAATAAGTCCGTTCGGCACAAAAATTTGCAAGCAACATAAGCAAAGAGAGAATTATGTCAAACTCTCTCTAAAGCATAAACGTACAAAATTTTCGCCGAACATGACTTTGTCAACATTTGCAAGCAAAACATATGTTATGTAATACATATGTAGTTTAAAACATATTGGGTCGGCTTCGGTATAATGCGCCCGCCGTATTTATTGCAAAGAACAGCGAATTTTTCATTTAAACTTTTAGGAAGTGTTCTGTGGATGTTAATTTTAACACTCCGGACTACGCAAAAATACTGTAGACCGCTCCACGGCTGAGGGTTATTTTCTTAAAGCGCGGCCGAAGGCCACCAATGCATAAGAGTGGTCTACGCTAAAATACTAGCTTTGTTCAACAACTTTACTTGCAAGAAGAGCGTCAGTGACAAATTAAGAGTAAAAACGAGAAAAAGAGAAAATGATCAACCAAAGTTATTGAACGCAAAATCGTTAACATTTGCAAGTAAACAGCTGATGCGCTGTTTTCGCAATTTCATTTTTAGGTTAGGTTGTAATTGAAATCTTTGAAATTGAAAATGAATGGAAATAACTGGATTAGGAAGACGAAAATCTACTTTGGATATTCCACAACATCGTCAACATTCCTTTTTGCGCTAATTTATTTAGTATGCAATTAGAAATTTGCGATTAAAATGTTTGCATATTTCCAATTGAAATTTTTGTGATCATATGTTTTTGACGCTTCTATTTTTTTTAAAGCTGCAAGTAGTTGCAAGTGAAAATTTTACTTGCAACTATTTTCAACTCTCTCGAAGTCTTACTCTCCCAATTTGACTCTCTTTTGCAAATTTTTTGGGTTATTGAACATAAAATTCGCAACTATTTGTAAAAGCAATTAAAAATTTTGAGTTATTGAACAAAGCTACTGTATTATTAATAATTATAAGTTTCATAAGTTTCAACAAGATTTGGTTTCCATTTTAGTGATCCATATGAACCCCGTACCACCCAAACAATTAAAAAATTCCGAGGTCGGTGCATTATATCGAAATTTCATACAAATATTTAAAAAATAATGAAGTTTTACAAAAATTTAAAATTGTTTTCCAGACTGAAAATTCTTTGTCAAGATCAGCTGTTTTCAACTTGCAAATCTTTACTGAGTCCAAAAGACCATAAAAACTTGTAACTTTCTCTCCAAATGAAATGTCGAAATCCGCTCTCAGCTTGCAAAGTTTGTGGAGTGCCGAACAGGATTCGACAAAATTTCAGGAAAATTTGTACAAATTGTACAAATTATCGGCGTGCCGAACATAAGTTCAGAGGCGTTTGAAAAAAAAATTGAAAGGCATCATTGTGTTCTAGGGGACTTATATCCCTTTGTGCTGACAAATAATTAAAATTTGATTTTAGTTTTTAAATTTTTTCATTATTATAAGAAATTTGCCACATTTATTTTAAGATGCAAACTTTTTTTCTGAATTTTTGTTTGAAAATTAGTGGAAATGTTCTTAGAAAAATTCATTTTCTATGCATTCATATTAATGAATCGCGGCCGAAAGCGTTCCATGTTAAAATACTGTGGTCCGATCAATGGGCATTACATCAAAAAGTATAATTCTGCCCTTTGAGGGTTATTTTTGTAAAGTACGTTCGAAGGCCGCAAACACGGTGATCTAAGCAAAAGTACTGCAAATTTCTAAACTGAATAATAATTTAGACCAGTGGTCGGCGAAATCTGAAATGAGGCTGTATTAGTGAGAACAAAAAAGGTTCTCCGCTTGAGGAAATTGAACCGCTTCAAGTGGAGTATATGTAGGACAGATATTTTTAGTTTTGGTTGTTTGTGTTGTTGTTTTTCTTGTTATTGTAATTGGTTTTTTTGCTTTTGTTGTTTTTTGGTTTTTTTTTTATTTATTTTTTTTTTTTGCTTTTGTGGTTGTTTTTGTTGCTGTAGTTTTGGAGAAATTTTATATGATGGAAAACGATCTGTTTTAGCCAACCACCCTTTAATTTTTTCAGAAAGATAACCTTTTTTGATTAAAAAGTTATTTTCCTTTCTCGTCCCCATAATCCCTAAACTCTTTGTGAAATACTTCGCAATGCCTTTGTAGTGCATAATCATTTGTATTATTTTTAAATACTTTATAGCAAAAAAGGCATTGCATATCAGACAAAATAAGGTTGTTCTCTCTGGCTAATATTTTTGCCGAGATATATCTTGAGAAATTTGCCACACAGGGAGAGCGCACGTTTAAGAAAATAAAATTCTAACTGACTTCATTGTGAACTAGCATGTTAGTCATATTCTTTCCACTCTTTATACGACTGTTGTCGCTTTGCTTTGCTTGCTTCAATTTCGAATAAATTAATTTTTATTAATAAAATACTTAAAAAAGAACTAGAAACATAAATTCAAACTCATTTCTCATAGAAGACTATTGTGAATGTAATAACATGGTTGCATTTCCCGTGATATTTTTCTCATGATATCACGGGTTGGGGTATGAGAAATTTGCCGAACCTCCAAATTTGACAAGACGTGTATTTTGTTGTTATACTCGGCAAATTTATCACACTTATGTCATCTCGGCAAATTTGCCAGACCTAAATTATACAGAGAGAACAACCTTAATGTTTATCGTTCGACAGTTGGCAAACGACGCTGAGCCACAGCGATGTTGCTGTGAGCCAAACTGAGCCACTAGAGCCATTGGCTGAGTATCTATGCCTTAAAGCATGCTTTATCCATTCCATTTTTATGCAAACTAATAGCGTTTTCGACTCTGAACGAAAATGTTGCATTATTACAATGCAACATTACACTCTTAGAAATTTTCGTGTAATTTTGCATACAAAAAGGTAGGTTACTTTTTTCCTACCTTATTGTGCGCAAAATCGCACACTGAAAAATTCAACAGATAAGCTGTTTAAATTTAAACAATAAAAGTGTAAAGACTACGCAAACAAACTTTAAATCTAAACACCAATCGAGTAATAAATTGTAATTTCGCATATAAGTTAAACAAAATTACCAATTCACTATTATGTAATTTTACCCCACTCAATTGTAATTTCGCGCACGAGATTTGAAATTACAATTTCTGTATGCAATTTTAATCCAAAATGCGTGTAAAATCGCATGATATGCTCACTTTTGCTGAAAAGTGCGTAAAATTTCGTTTAGAACTGTAAATTACACACTTGTAGTGTAAATCTACGAAAAAAATGTAAATTTCAACTAAAAATTACATATATTTTGGTAGCATATTTACACGCAGTTTTTAGAGTGTATTAACATGCGCCCTGTGTAGGGTTGCCAGATAAAAAATGGCGAAAGGCAGATCGACGAGACCAAAACGGGGGATTTCGGGGTCAACTTAGGAAAATACGGGGTATTTTTTTGGGGGGGGGCGGAGGGGGAGTCCAAATAAAACAAAATGTATTAAACAAAAAATTGGTTTATTCACTTATTTTACATAAAAACAAAGATATCAAAAGTAAAAATTCAATACCGTTTGAACAAAAAAAAAATATTCTTATGTATGTTTAATCGTCGTACCATACGAAAACTACAACCCGATTTTTTGTGTCTGTTTAATATGTAATAGGTAAATAAATGGCATCCTAAACCATAAAGTGACGCAATGAAAAATGTTAGGAGTCACAGCCAATGTAAAAAGTTTACCAAAATTAAAATAAAAATTACCAAAAAACAAATTTTTTAAAAAATTATAAAAATGTAATTTTTTCAGACTATAATTTAACATTTTAGTACACAAATATCGCTATTAATAATGGCTTTGTTCAGAAACTCAGTTTGAAGCGCAACCTGATTTTGTAGTAGAAGCAGAGCGTTCATAAACGTCAATTTTGCATGAAGCGTCGCTCATCACAATCATCAAAAAAATAATTACTGCCGCTGTTGCGTTTCATGCTGCGTTTCTGAACATAGCCTATAAGTTATACATATATCAAACTCTTAAGGACCTTGGCCACTTAAAATCTGGACTGTCAAGCAGTGTATATGTGTGTGTCGGGTGATTGACGCAAATATCTAAAAGTTTTGATTCTCATCGACGCGTGCGCGACAACAAGAACGTGTAGCACTCCTGCAGCGAAACGGCTAACTAGTATGCCAAAATTTTAGTATATTAACTGGTATTCGTATGACAATACCATACCAGTTTATTTAGTCTGATATTATACCAGTTATACCAGTTGAACCACAAACTAGTTATCAAAATACTAGTTTATCAAATGGTATCCAAAAGGCAGCATCATACCAGTTTATTTAATCCAGCTAGGAAAAGCATTGCAATTGAATAAAAAGGGGTATTTTCAAAAAAAGCATAGGAATTAAAACAAGTAAGGAAGCCTAAGTTCGAGTGGAATTGAAATGTTTGCGTCTGATAGAATCACGGTGTATTTTATATAAAGCCAGTGCTGCATAAAGCGGGCGTAGCCACGCCTATTTTCAACATTTGGTGGTCATAACCGATTTCAATAAATTTTTGCGTGTCTATTGACACAAGTTATAAAAGTGTATAAACCAAGTTTCGTCATAATATCTCAATTATTTGTCGATTCTTTGTCTAAAAAGGAGCGGTGCCACGCCCATTTTCCAAAATTTTTCTATTTTTTGTTTCCGGTCTATTGTAGAACTCATGCCACAAAATTTCAATGAATTATCTTAAAAATTGAACTAAAAATAAAAATTTCGTGCTAAGCACTAAAAACTCTTTCAAGTAAAATTGTTAACGTTGTTTGGTATATACATAAAATAAAATACCAACAACAATGTTCATTGCGAACTGCCTACAACAAAAATTCAGCACGTTTGTGGAGAATATATGCAAAAGCATATACACACTAACGTTAATGTTGAAAATGAAAGAGGCAAAAGTGGGGAAAATCCAACAGCTTGCACAGAGTCTCAATGGCCGAGTGTGTTTATCCGTTGGGTCATTGCGGCTGAAGTTGGAATGGACTCGGGTTCAATCCCCGGTGCATCCACTTCCGAAAAGAGTGCTGATGATCGAAAATGGTTTTTCGTGAAATAGCTATACACTCAACCTTCGCTGTAAATAGTTGTTGAATTATTTTCCACTTACCCCAACAATTAAAAATTGAACTAAAAATAAAAATTTCGTGCTAAGCACTAAAAACTCTTTCAAGTAAAATTGTTAACGTTGTTTGGTATATACATAAAATAAATACCAACAACAATGTTCATTGCGAACTGCCTACAACAAAAATTCAGCACGTTTGTGGAGAATATATGCAAAAGCATATACACACTAACGTTAATGTTGAAAATGAAAAAGGCAAAAGTGGGGAAAATCCAACAGCTTGCACAGAGTCTCAATGACCGAGTGTGTTTATCCGTTGGGTCATTGCGGCTGAAGTTGGAATGGACTCGGGTTCAATCCCCGGTGCATCCACTTCCGAAAAGAGTGCTGATGATCGAAAATGGTTTTTCGTGAAATAGCTATACACTCAACCTTCGCTGTAAATAGTTGTTGAATTTTTTTCCACTTACCCCAACAATTAAAAATTGAACTAAAAATAAAAATTTCGTGCTAAGCACTAAAAACTCTTTCAAGTTCGAATTATCTTTATATTTGACAGAGATATCGCTTAAAATGTTTTTATTAGGTCCCTTTATAGTTCCCATATATAAAAGTGGGCGTGGTCGTCAACCGATTTCGCTAAAATTTTGAGCGTGTATTACTACAAGTAATGAAAGTGTATACACCAAGTTTCGTTATAATATATCAATTATTGGTCGAGTTATAGGCTAAGAAATCTCGTATATTCCTGCTTCTAAAAGGAGGCGGTGCCACGCCCATTTTCCAAAATTTTTGTGTTTTTTGTTTTATGTCCATAGTTGGACTCCTACCATAAAATTTCAATGATATATCTTTATATTTGACAGAGATATCGCTTAAAATGTTTTAATTAGGTCACTTTATAATACCCATATATAAAAGTGGGCGTGGTCGTCAACCGATTTCGACAATTTTTCGTCCAAACATTTGCCTGAGTAAGTAAATCACGCATACCAAATTTCATCGATATATCTGCTACGGTTTATGAGTTATGGCTTATACAACTTTCAATGTTTGGCCCTTAATAAGTGGGCGTGGCACCGCCCATTTTTCAAAATTTAACCAAATTTCTTCATAAGGGGCTGAGCTCTACACGTGGGTGAAATTTTGTCATCGCAGCTCCATTAGTGACTGAGATACCAAATTTCCGATTTTTACTATATAGGGGAGGTGGGCGTGGTCATGGTCCGATTTCGCCCATTTTCAATACCATCCGTTCCTGTCTTGATACCAACTTGCATTCCAAATTTCATCAAAATATTTCAATTTTTGCGCGAGTTATCGTGCGTACAGACGGACAGACGGACGGACATGGCTCAATCGATTTCTCTTTTCACCCTGATCATTTTGATATATATAAGTCTATATCTATCTCGATTATTTCATTCTGTTACAATCCACCGTTATGTGATTAAAACTATAATACTCTGTGTACTAGTACAGCTGAGTATAAAAACAGAGTGCCTGAATTTTTATACAATGAGTTTTTTTTAATTACTGAATATCTGGCTTAAGTTTTTTGTTTTTAAACTGAAATGGTACCTTATTAGATATGAAATAAATAGACTTCAAAATTATTTTTTTTTCGCATACCTAAACTGGTATTCGCTGATGTAGATGCTACTAGTATTTTTCTGACCCATACAAGCTGTTATTTAACTGGTATGAGCTTATGCAGAGGAAGACAATTGCCATTTCGTAGGACATTAACACACGAAAAATACCAGATGTTTACATGGGAAATTTACAGTCGGGCAAAGCAGTTGACTGTACCCTGTAAACTGGTATAATTCTAGTTTGCAACTGGTTACTTTCGCTGCAGATTGCACTAACACACACAAAAAAGAACTCACACATACACACTGCTAGACATGCCAGATTGTCAGTTGCCAAGGGCCTTTAACTATACTTCAAAAGTAAGTCACATATCGCTAGCTTAGAGTGCAAATTGTGTAAGTGCTTTTTTCAAACTTTGTAGGAGACAAAAACAAAAAATAAAAAAATTTCAAAATAAAAAAAAATTTTCTGTTCATATAAAAATTTTGGACTTGCACAATTTTCTTCGCTTTTTGGACTTACACAATTTGCATATCACTGAATAACAACGAGTAGAAATATGACAAGTATCACAGACTTGTTTAGCGTGGTGCGTATTTGATTTTTCTAGCTTTCTACACTTAAAAACACTTTTTCATAAAAATGGACTTACACAGTTTGCACTCTAAGCTAGCGATATTCTCTTCTGGAAATCTACGGTTATAAATAATAATTTTCTTATATAATTTAGTTTTCTAATATTCCATTTTGACAGACATTAAGTAAAATCTCAAGTTCAGATACTCTTATACATTGCATATTTATTCCCATCGTAGTTTTTACTAACATTATTATTTGATTAAGATGATAAGTAATTGAAAGAAAACTTGAAATTTGAATAATGGTATGTTAGAAAAATAATTACATTAAATTCTATTAATTAAGATAATTCAATTTATTGAAATCTCAGATTGATTTTCCTATGTTTTTGTGCCAATCTGTGAATAACTTTTCCCACTGTGATACCGATATTTCTGTTAATACTCATTAGGGCAAGTCCGTTCAGCCTATCTTCACCAGTTGAATTTCTTATCCAATTTTGTATTGACATTTTTGGCGTTACTTTTCTGTAATTAGCATGTTAATAACAGCAATACCGTATAATAATTGCATCGTTTGTTGAGCCGCAGGAAAACACACAAAGAGCGAATATGAGTACAAAGAATGTAAATTGTGGTAAAATTCCTACGGTTCTTGCACTTTCCTGCGGCTCAACAAATGCTACAATTATAAATAACACTTCGTGAAAAAGCGCTAAATTTAGAGTTACCAATTTCGAAAAATTACTATTCTCATTGATTTTTTCCTGAAAAAGAAATGTATGTTATTAAAGCATCTCATGGTAAAAGATGGTTTTATGGTCAGATCAATTTTATACAAAACGAATCTTTCGGGGGGGGTTTTGTCCCCAAAACCTCGTCCCTCCGTTACTACGCCACTGGTATATATGTATGTATGTATATAATATTTGTTTCACTTATTTAATCATATTTGGCACTGGTTTTCAAGCTTTTCAAAATATTTTTGCCAATCTCATCATGTTCACTTAGCAAAAAATAAAATTTATTAGGATAGGAGTATAGTGAAAAAGGGGTATCTACGGAGCCTTCCGTAGATAGGGGAACACCAAGTCAAAAAGGGGTAGAATCCCCCCAAAGGGGTACATCTGGCAACCCTAGCCCTGTGCCCTAAGAAAATGTTGCATTTTTCATGTGATGTATGAAACAAAAATAATGCAACCCCTTGTTTATATTAAGGGTAGAAAATGCTGCCCTGTGGTCGGGGAGAGTGCGACATTTTTGGCAATAGAACAATCAACCATTAAAAATGTGTGGAATCTATGTGGAATAGAACAAAACAATTTGACAGCCCGATAAAAATGCAGAATAAATGCGACATTTTTGCCAGAATCGAAAACTCCATATCCTTCTCCAAAAAAGCACCAACATCCATATCACGTTTAAGATGTGTCTTTGTTAGCCCTAAAAGCTTCCATTGCGTGGTAATTACATCAATATCACATTCAATTAGATGTTCGATATCTTAAAATATTTTTCTTTATCATTCTTTCGGATTCTGTAAATCTATAGCTTGCCAGAAATAGCTCAGCTTTATTTTCGATGAAAATGTCTTAATGGAAGAAAATTTTTTCATCGTAAAGGTCAGTTTTCAAGATTCGTAGTATTTTTAATAAAATTATTTTGCATGAAATGGCCCAAAATTAATTTAAAACTTATTTCTAAGTGTGAATACAAAAACGGTAACCGGTCCTTCTCTTTTTTAAACTCTCTTTAAGTTATTGATAATTTTTAATATGTAAGATAAAAAAATAAATTATATTTTTATTTTAGCATCTGCCATCGATTGAGCTAGTTCTCGAGCACGTATACCATTAACGTCAAGTAACGAAGATAAAAAATAGAGCTGTAATGGTTCACATTGCTTAAAAATTCTTGCAATTACGTTTTCTAAAGCAAGCCACCATCGATTACACTACCCGACAAACAAATATCCTTGACATTTGGTACATGATTCCTATGTAGAATTTTCTGCTGATTCCAAATATGTAATCAGATGGTTCAAAAGTCGAACAGTTTTCGAGATATTTCGAAATTTTGAGCTAAGATTACCCATCTGTCAATATCTCCACCATTATCATCTCGACTTTTACGTTATTTAATTTTGTTTTGAGAGGATGAAATACCCTTTCCAACGTCAAAGTGACGGAGTTATGGCGTACAAAAGATTTTTTTTAATGAAAATTTGCAGGGTTTTTCGAAATTAATTTTTTTTGTAATTTTTTTTTACGAAATATTAAATATCCTGCTGGTTTAATTTTTTGAGTCAATAGACTATTTCTTAGTGAACATTTTGGCACTTTCCGGATTATAATCTGTGGAAAAATGGCAGAGTTATAAGAGATTAAGTGAAGAAACCTATATTTATATTTCGTTGAACTTCCAAATCTGGCAAATGTAAGCCACCATAACAATAACACTAGTTTACAGCAAAAAATACCAAGAAATCTGGGTATAAGGGTAAATTGGCATGGGCCCCCTGAGCTCAAAACTATTTATTTTTATTTTCTGCACGGTTAGGCTTTTGAGATAATGGTACTTTCGCAATATTCTGTGCGATGTCCGATAACAGCTAACAGTATTTTAACGACATACAACTTGTAGTGGTTGAGTAAAAACTCACTGAGCGATAGCTGGCAAAGTCAAAATTTTGTGGATTTTTTGCAACTTTTTTAATTTGAAAATAGGGTTTTTATATGTTGGGAAAATCAGCAAAATATTTTTTTTTTTAAATTAGCCTATTAAACTGCAAACAATTTAAGCGTAATGTTACCAAGATCCCTTTAGTACTTTATTCTTAGCGACTTTTTTCAGGTGAAACGAAAAGGATATTTTATAGACGAAAAACTTGGTTAGGTGATCCAACTATGTGAAAGCGACTTCATAGCTCAAAAGGGCATTAGAGCGATATATAGAGATCCACCAGACTAAAATAATGACATATCCATTTTACAAATGTTAAATAAAACAAATATTTCCGCGGTATTTCGCGGGATAAAAAAAAATTTGTCCTGAAACCCTCTCAACATAAGCTTCAAATATAAGTTCTGACTTTTACAACAGTGAGCGTTCTCACTAATAAATAAAAGAAATGGAATTTCTATACCAACGACATTGGAATATCAAGGACATTGGAATGTCATTTTTGCTGGTTCCTTCTTCGAGAAGAACAAAATGTACCAAAACAGCGAAAACTATCGACATTTAAACTCTTTTAATATACGCATAAATAAAAAAAATGAAGTTAAAAACAAGATTGTGATAAAATATAAACATAGGTTTGTTGACTAAATCTCTTATAGCATTGTAATTTTTCTGACTATAATCTGGAAAGTGCAAAAATGTTTACCAGGAAATAGGATATTGACTCAAAGTGTTAAACCAGGAGAATATTTAATATTTCTTAAAAAAAAAATACAAAAAAGTATATGAATGTCGGAAAAAAACTGAAAATTTTCATTAAAAAAATCTTTTAATCACCATAACTCCGTCAATTTAACATCGATTTTAATTTGGCTTTGTTGGAAAGGGTATTTCATCCTCTCAAAACAAAATTAAATAACGTAAAAATCGAGACGGTAATGGCGGAGATATTGAATAATAATCCTACTTCTTTTTCTTATCTCAAACTCTGAAATTTCAAAATATATCGTAAACTGCTCTACTTTTGACCCATCTGATTAGATATTTGGATTCATGTACAAAATGTCGAGGATATGAAAATTTTTGAAATTTTGTCGGGTAGTGTTATTGCTATCAGTGTTTTCCTTTCATTTAAACGTTCAGTGTTGTGTAGGTGAACATTCTTGAAAAATGTTACCCGACCACAAAAGTACGTTTGTTCTTAATACTTCTCAAAAAGGACCAAATCCGAAAAAAGTGGCCCAGTGGCCCAAAGACGAAAAAAGGGACCAAATTTGGTCCAAAGTGGCATCCGTGCATACAACAGTATATTCTAGGAGTTGCTCATCACATGTTTCATGTTCGCACATTTCAGGGCTTTAACTCTTAGTTTGACTCGCTCACTAACCCCCATTGATTTAAAATGGTCAGCATTTCTTCTTACATTAAAAAATCCACTTTATTCAAATTTCACTATTTCATTATTGTTGGAAATTATTGGTTAGTTAAATAATTTTCTTATAACCTCTACGTACGCTTTAATTTTTTTTTACGAAAAAAGACCCCTTCCATTATAAAAATATACCCAGAAGATAAAATAATTCGTTTCGTAAATAATTAAAAATTTTTGGAAATTAATGACACTGCTCTACAACCAAAAAATACTCTGAGCACCACTATCCTATCAATATGTAAAATCCGTCGCTGATTCCGAAAATCGAGTTCATTTTTAATTCTAAGGGAAGGTTTTTCAGATATCGGCAATTTACCGTTATTTGGCTAATGGCTCCACCTAATCCTGTATATATGTATCTACATTGGAGTGAAAAAAATTAATTTCCTATACATGGCTCCTATAACATTTTTCTCTAGGTCTTATATGTAGTTTCTGAAATATAGATGAGTCAATTTAAAATTTTCAATTCTTTACGAAAATTTGAAGAAAAAATTGACTCTGTCAGGCAAGATCTTTAAAACAAACGTGTTACCTTTAGTTTTACTCCTTTACGTGAAGTCCCATTCTATTGGTAAAAAGATAAGCTATCAACGAAGGAAATCCATGGTAAAATGGAAAAGTTATAGGCGATCATGTAAATACAGCCAAGTCGCGCTATGCTTCTGCACGGGTATATTATATGCATGTTATACCGGTAAAGCGGTTTGTATCTACTGCGCTGCTATTGCACAAGTGTAGGTACTGGTAAAATATGCATAGAATCCCAGTTGGAAAAGGTAATGTATGGTAATCTCTTGCCGTAATCTCAGTGTCGCGACATGTCGGTTTAGGTTAGTTGGAAAAGGATATAAAGGCCATAGGATCTACACGTTCCAGAATGCATGATTTTTTTTCATTGTGATGTCCTAGGAAAGTCATGCATCCACTTTTCCCTGCCAAGGTAAGGCAAAAAGGAATGTTTGGATGAGAGTCGCTCTTGCCGTGATCTCAGTGTCGCGACATGTCTGTTTATTTTCTCACAATTGCTCTCTCCCTCTCATTCATTTTATACCTCCTAGTATGACTTAAAAAGAATTAATAATTTTTTTTGCATTTTTCTCTTCATCCTCTCTCCATCCGGATTCCAACTAGAAATCAGCGTTGCCGTTTTAGCCATTTGGTGGCTAGATTTAGTCACCGCCGTGTTTTTTTAGCCACCAAAATTTCGGGTTTGCCCCTAGCCACGTTTTTACCCACCGCTTGTAATGAACCATAATTTTGCACATAGGAAGGATGTGGTAACGTTAATTCAATTCAGCGATTATCACAAATCGATTTAAGTGATAAAAAACAAAACAAGTAACGCAACTATTGATAAATGCCTGTTGATACTCGCTAGTGGAATAACTGACTTTGTATATTGTTTGCTACTTCTACCACTTAGCAACGCCGAAGTGGAAAGAACCTTTTCTGTAATGAATATTGTCAAAACCAAAAATCGAAACAAAATTAATCATACAATGTTGAATGCAATTTTAACTATAAGATATGGCTTAAAGAATGTAAAACAATGTTGCAATGAATGGCGAAAGAATTAATTTATGAAGAGAAAGAGTCAGTTAGTGATGACGACATAATGATAGATATTGAATGTGATATCTAATTTTTTTTAGATATAGTTACATATGTAAGTACATACTATGTATGTATGAATAATATATATATTTTTACACAAATTTATAATTTTTCCTTATATTGTATGCAATACTTCTGTGCCTGAATTTGAAAAATAAATTTAAAACATGTTAATTTGAAACAAAATTTTTTAGCCACGAACCAAGTTTGTTAGCCATTTTTAGCTACAAATTAAATCAAATGTAGCCACCACGAAAATTTTTCAACGGCAATGCTGCTAGAAATATGTAACTTCACTCCTAGGAACTAGCAGCTGCTAGTTCTCTTTTGCGTCTCTCATTGTCGCACCATCTTCCTTTCACTGCTTCATCTAACGCCTTCATATAGTGGGACATTCAACATTATATCATAGGTAGGCATTTTTTTGTGAGGGTGTATTGGTAAATGCGAGAGTAATTTCCCTACAGTGGTGATAAGAGCAAAATTTTCGCGTCAGTCGCTTAACCGACAGCAACGAAGTAACAACGAGATCGCTTTGTGCAAAAATTTTATGAAAATATTAATGCGCGATTAAAAATGACGCAGTGAAAAATTATTTAGAATTGCCCAAAATGCTTTCTCTCATTAAGGGTACGTTCATGAAAATTTATAATCGCAGCAGTACAGCAACCCCGTTGCTTATTTTGCACTTGCTTGCTGATACTCAGCTGATATATTGCTATAACAGCATTATTAAAAGTATTTGTAATTAATTTGTGTTATTAAAATTACAAAATTGCATATTCCATTAAATATATAGCAATTATGCTTACTCTTCACTTTCCATTTTTTTAAAGCAAAAATTGCAGACACAAATTTTCTGTTGCCAATTATTCAAACAAACTGCACGGTTGATGTGTCAAACGAACGTTTGACTTTTGCAGGTGTTGCCACAAACACGCGAAGAACGTGATACTTGCAACACTGCGGTTCTGATTGCCGTCGCGAACGTACCCTAAATCTCCCATAATTTACTATTGCATAAAAAATATTAACAAAGCGACGATATGTGTTATCCCTTTGCTGTCTGCAACAAGACTGGCATGAAAATTATGTTCTAACACCACTGTGGCGCAATTGATTTTTCGCTCTCAACAGCAACTGAAATGAAGAGCATAGGAATACGTGGGAAGAGCGTAAGGCTCAATTGAGTTAGCTTTGCCTATCACTGCATTATATTGATCTTTAATGATGCTTGTCGTCATTGTAAAAAGCAAAACTAAAGAAAACCTTATTCTCATAATTGTTTTTGTTGCTAGATTCAATGTTATAGCTGAGAGCCGATACCTGACCTCTTCGCTTACCTTCGGCTGCATTATAGAGTGTGTCCGATTTCCTATAAGTTAGAAGGTATAGCTGAGAACCGATAACTGAACTCTTCGTTTACCTTGGATTGCATTCTAGAATGTATCCGATTTCTTATAAGTTGGAAGGTATAGCTGAGAGCCGATAACTGAACTCTTCGCTTAACTTGGATTGTATTTATCCGTTGCATATAAGTTGGCAGCCACACAACATAGTGTTTTCTTTTTGATCATATACTTTAATGCAAATTTTGTGTACATCTTTTGATGCGTCCGCAAGGTCATACATGACCACTTTTCCAGCTGGGATGTACCCGTGCAGAGGTATTGCGAGACTTGGCTGTATTTACATTATCGCCTATAACTTTTCCATTTTATAAAGGATTAAGTGGTCATTAGCCAAATAACGGTAAATTGCCGATATCTCAAAATCCTTGTCTTAGAATTAAAAAATGAACACGATTTTCGGAATCAGCGATCGATTTTACATATAGATTGGATAGTGGCGTCCAAAGTACAAATTTCATTTTGTGATCCAGTGTGATTTAAGGCTCTTTATTGGGATCGGTTACGAATGTCTTCATTATTAGTTCGTAACAAAAATAATTCCGTTACTGTTTCGAAATCCATGCCAAAATAGGTCTGACATCGTAGTAGTTGGTATGTATGTATGTATTTATTTCGGTATCATTCTCTGTGCACTTGACATTACCGTTATTTTTCCCACTGGTTTGTCCAATACATTTATTTAAAAAAAATAGTGCTTTAACCTGAGGTAGTTTCTATGTTGTTGTTGTTCGCTGTACGCTTATTTCAATGTGTTTGGGGTATTATAGATGGATGTATGAATTTGAGATAAACATAAGCCCTGTTTTTATTTAAGCGCATATATGTACATCTGCGCTTAAATTTTGTATGGACTGCTAAGCGCGGATAGAGATGTGTGCTTAGAAATGCGTACAAAATATAAACGTAGATGTATATGCGCTTAAATAAAAACAGGGCTATTGTCGCAGAATTCAACATACATATGTATATATGTATTTTAGGGTGGTCCTTAAAAAAATCAAATTAGCTGTTTTCTCCGGTCTCACCTCCCAATTCCGTAACAGCACAAACAAAGATATCACATTTAAATTTTGGTCCCGATCCGAGACGGTTAAGGGGTGTCGCACATGGGTCGAAGTTCAAACCAAAGGACCAAGCAATTTCATATTTTTTTTTATATCTAATGCCCAAAATCGATAGTCTTGTAGTCGAGAATACCAAATATAAATTTTGGTTCCGATTAGAGACGCTTAAGGTGTGTCGCTGTGGTGCAGTGGGTAGAGTGCTTGCTTGCTATACCAGAGTTCTGGTGTTCTAACCCCAGTCGGGCAAACATCAAACAAATTTTTCTAATTAAAATCCAATTAGAAATAGCGGTCACCTTTCGGCAGTGGGCCGCACACAGTGTTACGAGTAGGGACAAAAATGTTGAAATTGTATTTCATAATCAGAAAAATATAAGGGCCGGTTTCACCAGCTCCGGTTAATTTAATCGCTGGTTAGTTTAACGTAAATTGTATGGCGAGCTGTCAAATAAATTGCTTAACCGGGAAAAAATCTCTGGTTAAGTGCTTAACCTGAGATGGTGAAACCGGCCCTAAGTATGAGATTTGATTGGGAATGCCTCAATTAAAACAAATCCAAAATTTCTCGAAAAGATATTGGGTAGTGTAGGTGATATCGAGCCCTCAAAGTAGGCTCTTTTTACATAATAAGCTAAAAGTGCTAATATCGCAATTTTGTATGCACAAAGTCCCAATTCTTGATGTTTTCATAAGACTATTATATTGTTAATCTGGTAGAATCAAAACTTTTGTTACTCTTTGCACACCTGACTTGTACCGTTATAATAAAGAAGCTAATAAAGAAAACAAGCATATAAAGAAAAATTCAAATTTTAAAAGTGAATTAAAAAAATATATCAAAAATTATTGATTTTCTTATTGATATTTTATTTAAACATGTATATTATATTGTGAAGTTTTTAGCTGCGCATATTTGCGCGAATGCAAATTGGCATTTTTCAGCGAGCGGATTCGCGATATTTTCTTAAATGTTTATATTGTGGTCAGCGTATTTGATATCCGATCTCAACCATTTTAGTTTTACTTCTTAGGCTGCCAAAAAGTCAGCCTAAAATCGGAGCACTTTTATCTCTTCCGTCCAGGGCTGCTCAACGAAATGAACAAAATAATTTTTTTTCAAAAAATATCAATAAAAATTATCTAAAAATTATTTTGTTTTGCTAATTATAAGAAACAAAATTTTTTCGTTTCAAAAATTATCAATAAACCTTTAATCAGAATAATTTTGTTTCGTTGATATCAAAAAAATTAACAAAAATTGTATTTGCGTATTTGAATACAGATCACAATAAAAGTAAAAAACCCGGAATTGAATTCGATCTTGAGGGCTCTACCGAGATCTGTAATTTTGTTAATTTCATATATTTAGAAACCTAAACTTTAGAGCTAAAATAATAAAAATGTCATACTCAAAAGTTATTTTATTATTGAGATTAACCATATAAGTACAGAGAAACAAATTTATTACATTTAATTAATTTAAAAAACTTAGAATTCAAATGTATTTTTCTGTCCAAATTTTGGTATTTCTGCTTGAGATTGCGACTATAATATTCCTTTGAACCAGTGGGGCTATTTTTGGCTTCCGTCAGCGTGTTTATACTTTTGGATTATATTTTACAGCATTTTCGAATATTATTTCAAAGCAATTTCACATTTCGTCAATTTCCCGGCACAAAAACACTTCTTTTGGAGATTTTTTCTTTTTGCTATCAGTTGAATAGTGCAGGGGTCCCTGATGGTATTATAGGGTTAAAAACCTAGTATATTATAAAACTTTATTTGATATTCAGTGAATTAGTTTTTTATTATCTACAAAAATCTCCACTCTTTCGAAAAAAATTTTAATTGAAGTTTGGTGTCCCTATTATTTTTCACAAGCTGAAACGAACTCACTCCACAAAATCATCAGCCATTAACAAACGACGCAAAAAATGGCCGATTAAATAACTTTCCATACTTCGGAGACATCTGAGCAAGAAATTAATGTATAAGTTTTGACCATTGTTTAGAAATCGAAGCAGGATCGATCTTTGAAATATTTCAAGGCAAGTGTCCCTATTATTTTTCATATGACTGTACTACCTAAAAAAATTAATTGAATAAAGAATTTTTAATTGAATTATTTTTAAAATTAAAAAAAAAGTGCTGCAAACCTATTTCTGTGTTCAGGGGATTTTTGTTTATCTGATATGACTTTCGTTTAAATAAATTAAATTAAATAATTTTAACACAATTCATTTTAGTAAAGTACATTATTCATATAATTTTAATTGCGAATTCTGTAAGGCTGCGAAAGAAAAATTTTTACACCTATTTTAGTGTCAATATGTGTATATTTGAATTTGATGGATTTTTTTTTTGCATATTAGAAATAATAAAAAATAACATATCGTTATGAAGTTAAAGCATTTTATTTTATATGAAGTTTTAATAGTTTTTCTCTGAGATGATACTTAAAAACAATATACATATATTGTTCTGTTTTTACGATCCAAATTTTCTTGACCTCGCGGGAACACTGAACGTATGAAAACCCATTTTGAGGTGACAACACTGCATACTAGTACCTTCGCCCAGGGCTTGTAGTCTCTTCTAAATCTTTTCTGATTACAGAATATTCGTAATGTTAAAAAATTAAATTTTAGGCAAATAAGAACTTTATGCTTTAGTTAAAAAACCGTATTGAATAGAACTTATAAGAACGAAAAGAATTACATAGTAAGCATGCAAACAATATGCGGATGTAATATATGTTGTGGTGAGTGGGCGTTCTGCATGAATGACAAAACCGCAAAACTTTAAAGATCGGCAGAGCCCTGAAGATCTATTTGTCAAACACGCAAATTTTGAGGGGTCTTACGTTAAGGAAATCAAAAAAAAATATTTCGGGACACCCTAATGTACGTATGTACATACATACAAACATATGTAAAATTTCTTTTCTTCATAGAAAACGAAATTATTGAAAAGTCAATTTTTTCGTTTAAATTTGAAACTATATTTTTTTGAAATAATTGTTTTGATAATTATCAAAACAAAAAAATTTTGTTAATTTTTTTTGATAACAGTTAAAACGAAATGGATTTTGTTATGCTTTTTACGTTTATAAAATCGAATATTTCAACAGAAACAAAATTTTTTTTGTTTATTGTCAAAAATAACGTTATTTTGAAGCCTTGCTTCCGTCAAGTAGCGTAGGGGGCGTGGCAGTTATCCAATTGACACCATATTTAATTTTCCTTCTTTCTACCCTGAAACAAGCGCCTGTGATGAATTTTAGCGAAATTGAGGCATTTAACTATTTTCTTCCTTCTTTACTGTGGACTCGCAACACTTTGCCACGTTTTTGTTGCCGTGTTTGTAATTCGATCGAAATTTCACAGTTTTACATTTCAATTTACCGTAAAGGCAAAAACCAAATTTCGTTAAACTCGGAGCATTTTTATTCTTTCCGCCCACTAGCGTAGGTAGCGTGGCAGTTTTCTAATTGACACCATATTTAATTTTTCTTTTTTTCTACATCAAACAAGAGCCTGTACTGAATTTCGGTAAAATTGAAGCATTCTAACTATTTTTGTCCTTCCTTACACTCCGAGTGTGCCATGAAAAAGCTTCTCACAAAAAATGCATTTCCGTTCTGAGCCGGCATAAAACTGTAGGTCCACCCAATTAGTACGAAAAACAAAAGTTAAGGAGCACACCCCAAATTGGGAGAGAAGCTTGGCCATAAAACTCGTCAGAGTTATAATAGCGCCAGTTTATTATTATTATATTATTAAGGTTTGTCGCACAGGGGTCAAATATGGTAATGTGAAAAACCGTCACCTATTTTTATTTGGTATTCTTGTGTGTAGGACTATCGATTTTGGGCATTAAATATACAAAAAATTAAATTTATTTTTTCCATTCTCCATAGTTTTCTGGACTTTGATCCCTGTGCAGTCTCCGATATGGACAAAAGTTTATATGTGGTGTCTTCGACTATATTAGCATCGACCTAGGGGGTGAGGTTCACGAAATATGATATACAATTTGTTTCCATGCATATGGGGACCACCCTAATGTATATACATATGTAGATCGGAAATTAATTTCAGATAAATCGTATTTTTGAAAGCAATGTGTTGGCGAGTAAAATCCGAAAATCGGTCGAACACATTGAACTCCAGCAATCCATTCCTGTTGTTGTTGAATCAGGCTGCTAACTGGCTATAAATGGGAATGCTAGTGCCATCCACTCATCAGCTAATGATAATTTTGCTCTTTTCAATTGAATCCATATGTTCATGTTTTTGCATCTTATAAAAAAGAGGTACATCCAACACAGTTTTTTTTTTAATTCTAATTTTCCGTTTTTTTTTGTTTTTGTTTTGCGTACTTGTTCTATTGTTTATAGGTTTAGGACGGCGGCGACCATGCTGGCGACGCCGATGTGTTCTCAAAATTTCAGTGACTTCGCAAATAGCGCCGTAGTTGCTTGAGTTTTATTGCCGTTGTGTCGACGTAATTCGGCAATAACATCTTCGCGTTTGTAACCAAGCTTAACCAAATCAGAGACGTCACTCTCTGTGAAGTTATCATTAGATGAAAGATCACTAGATGCTCCACTTTGAGACCTCTTCGACGTTGATGCTAATAATGAAAAGGGAACAATATATTAAAATTTAGCTATGTTAATGAAAATAACACATTGATCAATTCAGTACCAGTATCTTGTTTGCTTTGTTCAATTGCTTGTTGTATGGCGCGCGACTCTGCTTCACTAGCTGACATCTCTAATAGTTTAAGTTCCTCTTCGGAGCCGGTGAGACGTGCGCAATCGGGCAGTTCATTTTCGGGCAAGAATGGTGTTTCTGTGCCGGTAGTACCAATGCGTAGAACATTACGTTGCAAATCAATGTTGCACTTGAAAAAATATATATGTATGTATAAAATATTTGTTTTTAATATGTACATATATGTATACATGTGTATGTATCTATGTGCATATGTGTGAACAAGGAGGGTAATATATGGTCCATTTGTGGCAGATTGGGGTACTTCCAAAGTGATCTTTAACATAGCCTCAAAGGACAGACTCATGAATCAGTATCGGCTCATAGATAGCCGAATATTGTAACGAAAAGTCAATGTTTATCGCGATGACAACGAAGCAACATATCGAGCCCTAACAGCCATAAATGTGAAGATATCCAACAAAAATTAAATTTTACAGCCTTGAAATTTAATTAGGCTCTAACTTCGAAGCGGCACATTTCACAGCCACGAAATTTTGGGAGTTTGTGATAATAAATTACACTGTGACAAAAAAAACTAAAAGTATTTTTTTCGAGGTTAACATATGAGTTGAATTTTCTGAAGTGGGCCACTTTTTTCGAAGTTGTACTATCTTTCTGAAACTTTTTTGTACAGTTCACAACAAAAAAAAAAAAAAAACGTTTGGCCCAGTTTTTCGAAATTCGAATTATTTTCAAAGTTATGGCTATCCAGGCCCGCAGAGAGCCGAGCCGGGCCCCTGGGACAGGTCGCGTTTACGGGCCCCCCTAAAAAATAAATTTAATCTAGTAAAAAAAATAACATACAAAAGTTTTTCAATTCACATTGTCAGTTTTATTTCATATAAAATAAGATTTACTAGAGCACTTACATATAGGCTCTATGCACGATGCGTCTGATTCAAGAGTCAGTTTAGGTGTATTAGTGAAAATGCGCATGTAGTAGTTACACCGACATGACTGGCATGACTCAAGAAAATAAAAATGAGTTTGATATTTTGCTGTGACTCGCCTGTCAAATTTTGTCAGTTAATTTCCAAACCGTTTAAAAAATAAATAACGAAAAGAAAAAATAAATTTTATTTTCAAAAATGTTTGCCAATAAGTTCGATATTGAGGAAGATAAATTTTTTTTTACTTGAATTCATCGAATTATGTATACAGGTCGTCTGAGATATTCATTTCGAACCTTCTGCAATGAAAACTATTCACAAATGAATGACGCAAGTGAGCCTAGAATGACAGCGAGTCAACACGTACACAGATGACTCGCGAGTCAGACGCACTGTGTATAGACCCCAATACATACATAAATGAAATGTTAGATCTCATTGTTTGATTTGCTTACATTAACTTTTTTAAATACATTTTAAGAGCTTGAATCATCCAAGGAAAACCTTCCGTGCTTTTTGGTCTGCGAATATGGAAATTACTGAGTCAAAACTAATGCTGCGAGCAAGGCTGGACGCCAATGACAATGTTCCAAGGCTTGTCAAGCTATTTTGGCTCATAGTAGAACGCAAAAAATGTTTCACGCGAGACAATAGACTGAAAGAACGCTCCCCTTCAGCCACACTGACTGGAAGTGTGCAAAATATTCTTAATGCTATGCAGATGTTAGGAAATAATACTTCCATCTTCAAGTTATGAAGTTTGTTCAGAAGTTGTAATGGTGGCAGCGAATCACATCCCAAATTTGTTAAGTGGATGGCTTTGAGATAAATGATTTCATCTATTAGATCCGTAGAAATATCTATGCCATAAATCGTGCAGAATGCCGTTGCCTTTTCTCTGAGCTCTTCTTCCGACAGATCCTGATACTTCCACAAAAAACTAAATTTAATCGCAATGTCAGTTTATTTATTTAATCCTTCTTGCACTTGTTCCTGGTAATAAGGTGTTGAGTGGTAGAAGTTTATTAAACGTCGAGAACTTATACTGCTCAGCTACAGAAAATATAATTCCATCAGCTGGATATACATATGTACATAGAATAAAATATAAAACTACAAATAAAAGTAATAGACAAAAATAGAATAGTCAATTAGAGCGAGAGATTTGTTGTCACTTGTTAAGAGCGCACAACAGAATTTTTCTTATCAGATAAATAGAGTCTGATATATCGAAATGAGTAGAATAATCATTAAAAGATTTACATAAGCAACGAAGTGGTTCGTGTAATTCAAAATTAGTTCTACACTGCTTTAAAAAGATAGGTTGAAAATGTCTTGATGGTCGAATAGGAACATTTAAGTTTATTTCGGATAGGAGAAATTGACTGCTTATGGATCCTTTCAGTAGTTTAACCAGAAATATTACACCTAACATTTCCCTGCGGCTTGATAAGGTTGGAAGATTAATAAGCTTCAAGCGACTAGTGTACGAGGGAAGATTTGTCCGTGGGTCCCAATGAAAGTTCCTTAACGCAAAAAGTAAGAACTGTTTTTGAATTGATTCCAGTCTATCGGAATGAACTTGATATTGCGGACTCCAGATTATTGAAGCGTATTCTAGTATAGGTCGTACTAATGTTGTAAACAGGGCTTTAGTTACGTAAGGGTCATTAAATTCCTTAGACCAACGTTTTACAAATGCTAGGATACTTTTAGCTTTGTTTACTGTAGCATTAATATGCAGGTTAAAGTGGAGCTTACTATCAAATCTTATTCCTAGGTCAACAAAATCGTAAACCTGTTCCAAACTATAGTTATTAATTGTGTAAGACGCAGGTTGAAGGATCTTCCGTGAAAAGCTCATAAATTTACATTTACTAAGATTGAGTGGCATAAGATTAATATTGCACCACATAGCGAAGCAATCTAAATCATTTTGTAGGGCAGATCTTTCCTCCAAAGAAGAGTAAGACTTGAAAAGTTTCACATCATCGGCATACATGAGAAGTTTTGAGTTACAAATAGCATAAGAAATGTCGTTTATAAACAGCAAAAACAGAGTCGGACCAAGATGGCTGCCTTGTGGAACTCCTGAAGATACGTTAATGATGTTGGAAAAAGCATTTTTAAAAACAACTCTTTGTGTTCTATTAGTGACATATGACGCAATCCATTTTAACAGAATAGGTTGAAAACCAAGAAGATCAAGTTTATGGATAAGTAACGCGTGATTGACCTTGTCGAAGGCTTTGCTGAAGTCAGTATAAATTACATCGGTGTTAGCATTATTCCTAAAACCGTTAGAGACATGAGTTGTAAATTCTAGTAAGTTGGTAACAGTTGATTTGCCTCTACAGAAACCATGCTGCGAACTTACTATTGATGAGGAAATGGAATGATTTAGACAATTGGTGACAATAGCCTCAAATAACTTTGGGATAGCCGAAAGCTTTGCTATGCCGCGATAGTTTTCGATGGAAGATCTACTTCCAGATTTATGTAGAGGAATAATAAAAGATTCTTTCCACGCTTTTGGGAAAATTCCTGACTTCAAAGACAGATTAAATAGTGTGGATAATGGCTGGTAAATATACTCGGCGCATTTGTTTAAAAATATTGAAGGAATCATATCTGGTCCGTAGTTTATGGACTTCTTTATTGTTTTAAGCAAAAATAAAACCTCTTCGGGATCTATAAAAGGGCATTCAAATGTGTTATTCTGAAAAACTTGATACGGGTATTCATTAAAGCTAACATTAGTATTGGAATAATTTGATTCAAAGAAGAGGGCAAAAAGGTTCGCGACATCTTGGCTATCACTGGCATCACAATCACGATATCTCATAGATGATGGAAATCCCATTACTCTACGTTTCGAGTTTACAAAACCATAAAACGATTTCGGGTTGGAAAAAATGTTCTTTTTCATTTTAAATATATAAGACTTATAGCACTTTTTGTTCAGAAGTGAGTACTTATGACGCAGAACTGAGTATTTCATATAATCCTTTTGAGAACCAGTCTTCTTATATATTTTAAAGAAGCGCGATTTTTTATTTTTTAAAGCTCTTAACTCTCTAGTGGCCCAAAGATACAAAGGTTCATTATATTTGCGTTTATGTTTCGGTACGTATTTCTCAAAAAGGTTAAGAATCGTGTTATTGAAATGCAAAACATTTAGATCGACGTTTCCATTATAGTCTGGCCATACCAATCTTGAGAGTTCTTTATTAAGTTTATTATAGTTTGCCTTAGAAAAATTGTAACAAAAACTAGACTCAGAGTTAAACTCTTTTACGTTACCACGGTTATCGTTATTTATAATTTCGTAAACCAACTCTAAAGGAGGATGGTAAACATCAACAGGTGATACCAGGGCATTAGCCCTGTTTACAGTATAATTGGATACATCATCTACAAAAATTAAGTCAAGCATTTTCCCAAACTCGTTTCTAATAGTATTGATTTGATGTAGACAGAGGTCAGATATTTCTTCAATGAAAGTGGTATTGTTAATATTAGATGTAAGTGGCACAGTATTATGATCAGCAATGCGCCATGAAATGTGGGGAAGATTAAAGTCTCCTAAGACGATTATTGAATCTAACTGTGTCATTCTAGAGATAAGAAATTTAAGTGAAGAAATAAGTTGTAAATATACTGATAGATCAGACGAGGGAGGAATGTAACATATTGCAAAATAAGTGTGACCTTTGCCGACCTTAATGCGGATGCATTTAAATTCAAAAGGTAGAACGAGGTTTACATCAATTTCTTCAGATGGTATTGAAGAATGTACGGCTAGCAATACACCCCCGCCGACTCTGTCTAAACGATCATTCCTGTATACTTGGTACATGCTACTAAATATTTCGGAATTAAATGTATGTGGTTTGAGCCATGTTTCAGTAAAACAAATAATATGAAAATTAGATTCAACCGTTTTCAAGTATACGTTAGTTAATTTAGTATTCAGACCTCTCACATTTTGATAGTAAATATTCAAAGCGGATTTAGATACTAGTTTTTTGGAACGGAAGAAATTTTAGCTAAATTTGTATTACGAATTCTTGGTCTGTGTTCGAATTCACGGACAAAAGCTCCGGACGGCCAAAAAGACGTACTCAAAAGAGCATCAAAGTCACTTAAAGGTACATCAATTTTAAACGAGGCAACATTTCGGTTGTAATTAAATTTAAATTTTTTAATAAACAGATTATCAGTTTTAATTTTAGATGAAATGAAAAATTTCAAGTCCTCTTCGGTGGTATCGATGTCGAATCTCGACACGAAAATTGATTTTATAGGAGGCACAACAACCAGCTCTTTAGGTGGGACAACAACCGGTTCCTTCACTGCGGATTGTAATCCGACAGAAGGACCATTCAGTTTGGGATTTTTTCGGGATGTTACTTTTGTTGATGATTTAGGTTTATCATCTACAGGCCTCGGTGAAGCCAAGTCAATCAGCTCCACCGTATTCTGCACATGATCGACCTGAAGATTTTTACGGGCCACTTCATTGTCTGGTGCAACGGATAAAAGGGGATTATTTTGGTTATCAGTATCTAAACACTTGAAGGATTTAAACATACCCTCATAGTACTTAAATTTCTCAGTTAGAGCAGTCAACTCTCTACCAATTTCAGAAAAGCCGTTCCTGGTTTGACGAAATAATTTGAAGAGATCAATTTCCGTTGATCTGCATTTCGAACAAGACCAGCGAACGCCCTTTTTGTCATCGATCGCGTCCAGAACTCTCCCCGTCAAACTGGCACATTTCATATGAGCAAGCCCATCGCAGAGCCAGCAAGTCACGAAGCGTTCGGAGTCGCTTTTCAATGAGCAGTTACTATACATGCAAGACATATTAAAAATAGAAAGTTGAAAATTAAATTAAACAAAAGTAAAAACAAAAAAAAATATAAACAAAATTAGCAAATACTATGAATGTATGGATTGTGTCTAAATAAGCAGTGAAAGGTTAAATATAACGCAAAAAGTTTGATTATCAATAAGGTAGTTTTACAGTTTTAGAGAAACTGGAGCGAGCAGTTTAAGGTACACTTGAGACGCTTAATAAACACGACAAAAAAGGAAAAAGAAGAGAATGAGAGGATGAATAGAAATGCGCAAAGTAAATGTAAATAAAAACAAGCAAAGTAAATGAGTGCGCGCCAAAATTAATTAAATGACAAAATTAGCCACTCAACTGCAACAACAACACTATGCAAAATTGCCTCGGCAACACAATTGATTTAATTAATAAAATAAATGCGAATAATATTATATTGCGACAGTTAAATTATTTAATTTAATTTTAGCACACTATTTAAGCACTTTATTTTGATAAACAACGCAAGAAATATTTTTTAATATAATTTTTTAAAGCACCAAAGCAAAGAGCAAATTATTATACGTCTACACAGCTTAACGTTTACCGCTTAACGTTTACTCTAGTATCTAACTATAAAATCATGGAAATAATAGTAGATAGATAATGGTGATAATGGTTTTTAATAATTTTTTAAATTTTGTATACCTTAACTCTTTGAAATCAATTTAAACAGGGTTACCAACATTTTTCATTTAAAAAGTAAATATTTCTGAGAAGCTTGGTTCACCACCTTACCAATTGCGGTACTTTGGAAACTCTAAATCAAAGTCGATTTTCCTCAATCTCAACTCACTTTTCTAGGATTTGCCCATGTATAAACAAGGTAAATATTTGTTTGGATGCTTATAATTTTAGTTTGGTGATTTGGTTAAGTTAAACACTTCAATTTTAAAACAATTTTTTGTAGCAACAAAATACCTATGTATGTATCTATGAAATCCTATTTCGAGTACTGTCAATACTGCTTTGCCTTTCCGGGCCCCCAAAAACCTTCCGGGCCCCAGGGCGATTGCCCTGGCTGCCCCCCCGTCTCCGCGGCCCTGTGGCTATCAACACAATTAAGCCCGCAGACGGGTTTTTTTTTTTTTTTTTAAATATGGTGTATTATTGTAAATAGCGCCGCAGGCGAAAAATTGGTATAAAAAATCGCGCGTTTTAATTCCAATTTTTGGTTTTTTTTTTTAAATATGGCCCACGGCCGTTATTGCACTGTACCATGAAAAGGCAGTTTTTTTACCCTAACTCCATATTTTGGGGGTGGGTTTATTGGAAGTTCGAATACTGCTGTATGCTTGGTAGGACATATAACATATGAGTTGAATTTTTTTGAAGTGAGCCACCTAAAATTTTTTCGACGGCCATGTATTTTAATGACAGTGGGTAGTATGGCTCACAAAGCTTAAAGAAATATACGTATTTAACAATTTTTCGAAATTCGAATTATTTTCAAAGTTATGGCTATCAACTTTTCGAAGTTCCTCAGTTTTTGCCGATTTTCTCACGATTGGTCAAACCGATTTTGCTAAATTTTGATATACATATATATAAAAGATGATATCTTCTACCAAACTGCATTTCTTATTTTTGCAAATAATTTTTTTTTGCAAACATTATTCGCAATTTTTATGTTCTGGACCACGGTCGGATGGCGCTTTTGTATGATGTTGTTGGGCATTCCATTAGTAACTATTAGCAAAAAAAAATTTTGGGACACTTTAAGGGAGCGGGAGTTATGCATGCTTTAATTCATTATTTGTAGTACTCAGTAAGTAAAAAAAAATGTTTCGTACAAAAATAACAAGTCTGTAAAAAATGTAAGTAACTCCCGCGCCTTTAAAGTGCCCGAAAATGGTGGCCTGTGGTAGAGCTGCAAAACCATCGATAGTCGGACCACTCGATAGTTTCGATAGTCGAAAAAAAACTATCGATACTATCGATAGTTTTTTATGAATATTTCACTAAAATAAAAAGAGGGATGGTTTTGTTTACAGTTTTCTTTCCAAAAAGTCTTTAATTTTTTACGCAAAACAATAATTAAATAAAAGATCAAATAAGAATTAGATACTTCACTTACACTGAGAGAAAAATCAACCAAAAGTTGGTTAATAGTACTAATTTCACACTTGAAATGGAATCAATGTGAATTTTGTTTAATATTACCATTACAATTGTTGATATATTAGACAGTGTTTTTGGTTATATTAACCATGATATTTGTTGATATAACAAAATGTTCGTTCAAATCTTCAACCAATTTCTTGTTACTATTAAACAATTTGTTGGTTATATTTTTATGCCAGTAGCAGCACTGCTATGTATGATCTATAAGAGAGTGTTAATATGTTAACTGAATAACAAAGAAAATTCCAAATACTCACTCTCTCGCTCTCTGCAATTCGGGTCCAGCCATTCAGCTTCGTCAAGCACAAACGGTGTTGAAGGCGATGGTAACAACAGAGCCGAAGCCATAAAGCTTCGTAAATATTTTTACTTTTTTTTAGATATGAATTAACCAATATTTTCCAACTTTCTGTTTGATATTGATTGTTACCAAACTATTGGTTAATGGTACAATGAAAATGTACATATTACATTTTTTTCTTTTTGACATGAATAAATCAACCAATAAAACATTAACCAAGAAGTTGGTTGAAAAAACCATTGTACTTTTTTCTCTGTGTATGTATATAGCATTTTTTGGTTAAATTAAACCTTTTTCAATTTAAAATTTGCACTTGATTTGGAAAAGGTTTCATTTGACTTGAAAACGCTATAGTAATAAAACTAAAAGTAGAACATTTGTTGTTTAGCATCTTTGGCGCTGACTAATACATAAAGGTTCAGACATTGGTGACTTGTAAGTATTTCAGTATCGTTAACCTTATTGTAAATTTATCGCTATTCATGTGAGCTGTTACTGGTGCCGTAAATCTGTAAACAGCTGACACTTGTCGAGGCAGATCTTGGAAGGTAGGCGCATAGCCGAATTAAGAAATTTCCCATGTATTTTGTTATTGTAATTGGTAGATTGTAATGTCAAAATAATATTTCTCCTTGTAAAAATCTGAATTCGCTTGGGACTTGCCCATTACTATTGGCCATGATGTGAATTCGCTTTGATTTTGATATTATAATCTACCTTTGTAAATAAAAAAAGAAGTTTCTGCAGTCGCTAATGCGCCTACCTTCCTATATTTGCTTTCACAAGTGTCAGCTGTTTACGGATTTAGGGTTGCTAACCAAAATCCAATTGGTCTGTAAGTTAAGGATACAGCTACAGAATTACGATAAGGCACCAATGACTAGTAACACAGCTTGTCGTAAGGTTGGTTGAATCAGCTGTTTTATAAGGTTACAGATAAGTCACCAATGTCTGCACTTTAAGGCACATTGTTTATACATTTCATTAATGTAAAGTACCGATAATCAAAAGGCACACTGTTTAAACATTTCATTAATGTAGAATACACTATGCTTTAAATAAATCAAAAAACCAAAAAATACGAAGAATTTCAGTTATGTGGGAGGATAGGTATGGGCCTGCTGAGCACAGAACAATTTCTTTTTTTTTTAATTTTTTTGTATGGTTACGTTTTTGAAATAACGGTAATTTTGTGTTTTTTGTTATAACTTTATTCAAAAATTATGTTCGCTGGAGTTACGCTTCTAACAATATACAACTTGTAGTAATTGAACCACACCTCGCTAAATGACATCTGGTCAATGTCAAAATTTTTAATTTTTTGCGATTTTTGAAAAAGTTTTGATTTTCAAATTAAGTTTTTTATAAAAACTTGTAAAAATCAGAAGTTTTATTTTTTAAAAATTAGCCCGTTTAATTGTTAACGTAATATCAAGGATATCTGATAAAAACATTATTTTTAGCGATTTCTTTCATGTGAAACAAAAAGGATATTTTATGGACGAAAAACTCGGTTAGATGACTTATCCGTGTATAGATAAAAGATAAAATTTGTTTGTGACTTCACCCTCTCATAGGGTTAGCGTTAATCAGAGGTTGAGTAAACGGCCCTTAAGCTAAAGATATAGATACTTATGTATTGTGGAACGATTTTTTCACAAGGGATGACGAAAACCAAGCAAAAAAAAGGAATAATGAAAATTATTTAACTATTGCTTGTCATTTTATATCAGAAGATTTCAAATTGCGAGTAGACACAAAAGCTGCTGTCAGATACAAATCATTCCGCAGCTAATATATTGGAAACCTTGCACCATGTTCCATGAGAGTTACCGTGTTTTGCACCTTCATTGAATTTAGCTGTGCGAGCAAATTGTTTCTTATTTTAAAGGCAGTACTATTGAATATGAGAAGTTTAAGACCGCGCAAGAAGTCTATAGTGTTTTGCAAAAAAAAAATTTTGTAAAACGACGCCCTATACACGGATGAGTCATATAACCGAGTTTTTAGTCCATAATTTTTACAAGTTTTTATAAAAAACTTAATTTGAAAATCAAAACTTTCAAAAATCGGAAAAAATTAAAAATTTTGACATTGACCAGCTGTCATTTAGTGAGGTATGGTTCAATTACTACAAGTTGTATATCGTTAGAAGCGTGGATTTTAGTCGCCTCTTACGACAGACATTCCTTACCACGGGTATATTCTAAGCCCCCTAACCAGCTGGGGTATTAATTTGACCAATTTGATATCGAAATCCATCTCCTCCCTAACATTCAGTATTCTTCTCTTGGGACAAAACTACAAGAATTAATAGGGATAACCATCGATAGTGGAAATAAGTGAATATTTTAAAAATATAAATACACACGCGCCATCTGCTGGAAGATAGCGGTGGTTAAAACCTAATCTCATTAGTAAATATGTTGCATATATTTAGGCAGCAGCTAGATATTACATACATACATACATACATACAAGTGAAGCTAATAAAAGCGTGTTAAAAACTATCGATAGTGACACGAAAAAAAAACTATCGACACTATCGATAGTGCCATCGATAGTTTTGCAGCTCTAGCCTGTGGTGTCCCTTATATTTTAGCATTCCGAAAACCATGGTATTTGTGAAAAGCGAGACCATGCAACACAAACATTACATATTACTCTCCATATGTATTATTATTTAGTAAGTTATTTTGCTCCAACCGTGAACATGTTTCTAATTTTACAGTTTCGATAACGAGGATCCAATCGTTCTTCAAACAGCAAGACGAAAGTCGCAAATAGTTTCCAAAAAGTGAAAATAAAAATCTAAAAGCCGAAAGGGCACGAGACGAAGTAATATTAAAGGGTGTGTCAAATATTTTTACAGAGGCACAACTCCGAAAATTGCAATACTCCGATCACCATATCCGTTCTGATTGGATAGATAAATCGAATGCCCTAACAATACACGCGGCTGGACCCAGGGGCTATAGGAATTTGTATGAAAGAGGTTCTCCCCTTCCATGTGAATCAATTTTGGAGGTGTTTGCAAAAATTAAAATTTAAAGATGGAGTATTGCAGTTCATTATTGAGTTTATGAAAAATGCCACTGCATTATCTCCAGAAGGGTGTTTGACTGATTTGGCATTTGACGAAATGAGCGTTGCCCCGAATTCGGAAAAACGAAAGCCGAAACTAACGATTATAACTTTTACCAGATATTGAACTCAATGTATCCAGTTTGAAACATATCGTCGTGTGAAGTCGTTTTATTTTAAAATTTATATTCATATTGGTTCAGTGCACCAATTTTTGTTGTATCTCAAGATTGAATAAAAACTTTCTAGGAAAGTAAATAATATAATATAAATTTTACTTTTAACAATGCGACAAATATAAATAATTTATTCCCGCTTTTGGACCGGATGTGGCCAATTTAGCCCTACATTTTTTCTTCTTTTCCCTACAGAAATGAAACCCTACCGTTTCAAAGAGCCTACTATTTGAGAATATTGGGCCTAATGAATAAACATCAAGCAAATGCTTTTCTGGACCTTTTGCTTAAATTTCTATGAATAAAAATTTAAGCAATTGCTTTTACTACAAGCATTTGCTTTTTTATTTCATCATTTGCTGAAATCTGCAAGCAATTGCTGAATTCCGTATGAATAAAATTAGCATTTGCTATTTTTTATAAGCAAAAGGTAATGATTTTTTAAGCATGCCCTACCCCATGCTAAATTTTTCAGAAATTAGTTTTCGCTCGATTTTTCTTCCAATTATGGCGCAGTAAAGAAAAATATTATAGTGCGCGACAAGAATGTAAAAATGAAACTTTCGAAAACTTTATCGATTGAACAGTGAGAACGTAGAGTGGCTGGCTTCTTATTTTTGATAGGATGAAGGTGTTTCTGCGCGCAGTTTCCGATCCGGGCTATCAGAATAGTATAGTAGAAGAGCCCGGAATTCATCAAACTACAGTTTAAAAACTTTTAGTTCGGCGATGAAAGAAGTTTTAAAGAAGGCACATTTGTGGATCAACTTTCCGAAATCTCGTGTGGAAATGATTGCAGCTAAAAATGGATGGAGGAAAGTATTATCATTTCCAAATTGTATCGGGGCGGTAGACTATACCAGTTCCGAAGTCAGAAGCATATAGTAACGAGTATGTCAACAGAAGAAGGCAAACCATATAAGCTGTAAGACAGACACACCTGAACATTGTAGGGCCCACTAACCATCCAATTTATTGTTCGACTTGGGCTCGTTGTGCAACAAATCGTCACATTAGTGGGCTTGTTGTACAAGTTGGACAGGCGGTTGGATGAAGATCAAACGATTTTCATATTTTGTCGCGTACAACAAATTGGAAGGTTAATGGATATATTTGACAAACTTCTCGCTGAAGTGAAAATAAGAAATAAAAGTGGCAAAATTTAATAAATTGGTACAAAAATATTGTCAAAATATGCAATATTAAGTGCGAAAAATATAAACATTTAACTTATATATTTTTATATTAAAATGAAGTTGGAACGTTGATTTAAAATATTTTCAAATAAAAGATAACACTACTCGACAAATTTTAATCAACTCTAACCACCAAATATGAAATAATACTTTTTTAAAGGAAATTTTACGCTGATTCCGAATATCACCTCCATTTTTTTGTGGCAGACCCAGTTTTTGAGATATCGGTAAAAATGTAGAAAAACCCATATATGCAAGACATTGTATCATATAAGTGCATCAAAAAGTTTTATTAGACATCTAGGAAGATCTGGTAGAGGGAGCTCCAACAAACATTTTTTGACATCACACTCAAAAATTGGTCAAGTGGTTTGGTTACAATGGCAAAAAGAATGAAAAAAATTGAATTTTTTTAAAGAAATTTCAGATTCGACTGTCCTAAAATCAGAAAAATTATATGGGGGACAAAAAGTTAGCCCCCTATCCTATAAAGAATTTAATTGTGAACATTTTAATACTAACATTGCAATAATCGGATGTACCGTTATTTATCAATTTTTTGAAAGTCCTTAACCAAAAATTGTCCGGAAGAGTAAGATTTCAACAACAAAAATTGGGTTTATTCATAAAACTTTGTTAAGGAGTAATACTTAACATTATTTCATTCCATTTATTATGGGTTTTGAAGTACACAATGTCTCTCAGGACAGCGATTAATAGGAAAAGAGTTAATTGAATAAAAGAATATCTGTATTTCGCGATTTTAAGGAGATGATTAATAATGAGGGATGTGAGTAAGTACTTTTGACCACTCTTTTGTGATTTTCTGCATTTGTTACACGTATGATTGTCCAAAAAATAATCTCCCATCATATGCTCGTACCAAGATCCTTGATATCGCCTTTCAAATACTATTAGGTCCTGATGAAATCTTTCACCATGTTCATTACTTTCAGCACCTAAGCTTGTAGGGAAATTATCAAGATGTGAATGCAAGAAATGAATTTTAGGCCGCATATTACTTTTTTTGCTCTATAGTTTTGCAATCAAGTAACTTTTTGTTACCTAGAAATCCACAAATAATAATAAATACAGCCAAGTCGCGTAATGCCTCTGCACGGGTATATTCTATGAAAAGGAAATTTAATCTTCGTATTAATCTTTCGTTTGGTGTCACCCCAAGGAAGATAGCTCACTGCGTTAAAGAGATGTACAGGATTAAGTGGAGCCATTGACCAAATAACGGTAAATTGCCGATATCTCAAAAACCCTCCCATAGAATTAAAAATGAACCCGATTTTCGGAATCAGCGACCGATTTTACATACAGACAGGATGGTCGCGTTTCATCAGAAAAAAAATATTGACAAAATACTTTTATTATTCGGAAGGGAATTTGTGAGACTTTTTTATAATTTGAAAATGAAATAATAATTATTCTACATACATCTCTGATAATTACATTAAATTCTATTAATTAATATAATTCAATTTATTGAAATCGCAGATTGATTTTCCTATGTTTTTGTGTGATATCGATATTTCTGTTAATACTCATTAGGGCAAGTCCGTTCAGCCTATCTTCACCAGTTGAATTTCTTATCCAATTTTTAATTGACATTTTTGGCGTTACTTTTCTGTTATTAGAATGTTAATAACAGCAATACCGTATAATAATTGTAGCGTTTGTTGAGCCGTAGGAAAGTGCAGGAACCGTAGGAATTTTACCACAAAAGAGCGAATATGAGTACAAAGAATGTAAATTGTGGTAAAATTCCTACGGTTCTTGCACTTTCCTACGGCTCAACAAACGCTACAATTATAAATAATATAATATAATAATACAATGGCGCTATTATAACTCTGACGAGTTTTATGGCCGAGCTTCTCTCCCAATGTGAGGTGTGCTCCTTTTTGTTTTTCCTACTAATTGGGTGGACCTACAGTTTTATGCCGGCTCCGAACGGCGAATGCATTTTTTGTGAGAAGCTTTTTCATGGCAGAAATACACTCGGAGGGTATGCCGCCCACTGCCGAGAGGTGACCGCTGCTCTTAAAAAACCCAATAATTGGATTTTTACTAATTAGAAAAATTGTTTTGGTGTTTGGCTCGGACCGTGATTTGAACCCGAGACCCCTGGCATAGCAGGCGAGCACTCTACCCACTGCACCACAGCGGCCACAATTATAAATAATACTTCGTGAAAAAGCGCTAAATTTCGAATTACCAAAACCCCCAAACTTGATTCACCAGAGAAACATGTAGCAAAACATATCGCTCAATAGCCCGTCTCCACGTGGCTAATCGTGATTCAGTTTGACATTTCTCCTTCTTGTTCTTCTTAAATGTTTGTATGTTTGCTTATTTTTGCGTCTTTGTTTTGGTCTGTGTGAGATTTCGATAGATTTTCGATACAAAATTAGAGAAGACATCGATATCATCGAGGTTGGCAAGATGATTCAGAATGAAACAGTGTTTCAATCTTCACTCGCTCTCAGAAATTTGTATGGAAATTGTCGAGTTTCGGCTCTGGTTTCCGTGTCGAAACAAGATTGAGAGAGAAAATGCAGAAAAAAAGAGCGAAACACGTTATGTGGAGACATGGCATTACTACGCCACTGCTTGAATACATTAAGTTAATACGCAAAACTGTACTTAAAATAGAAGATTCTGAAACGAAATTTTGAAATGTTTTTAGTTTTTATTATAAAGTTTTAAATAATGGTTCTAGAGATGTTGAATTAAACTTGTTTTAAATAAATATTTAATCAGAACTTTGAAGTAAATATAAGTATTATTTTGCATTCACTTTATTTTTTTCATTTAATTGGCTTGGTTTCAATTGTGCTGGGAGAAATTTTTGAATAACTTGATCAAAAAGGGCTAAAACAATAATAAAACTGATTTCAATAATCTAGTATATTACATATTTCGCACTTGTCCCAGGATTTGTATGTATTTGTTGTATTGGATATTTATCCATGTCGATAAATATATTTCATTGCAAATTAAGTCCCGATGTCAGTTTTATAATTCAAAGTTGACGAAGCTCTGGAGTCAAATGTCCCAGGAGTCGCGATGGAATGTCTCATATATAATTTTTATTGATCCTATTTGAGCCAACTTATTTATATTATATTTAACACAGAAAAAACTCAAAAAAAATCAAAACACAACACGGCTTATTTAAGCTCAAAAATATATTAACGATTATTATTGTTTCAGAAAAAAGTTTTTTGTTCTTGATTTTACATGCCTTTATTAATATTTTCCATTTTATAAACACAATTTATTCAAATTCGTTAGCTTTTTATCACCACTTGAGATTTTTATATAATTTGAGTAAAATTTTTTTACGAATACAAAAATCAAAACCAAGACTTTGAAAGCTTTCTGACCAACAACCCAGCTAACAATTTTACCCGAAATCTGTTAGATTTCTATCAGATTGTCGGCAAAAAACTCCGAAATCAATAAGATTTCTGTATGACTTCTTCAAGAGAAATGTATGAAGACGTTGACAGGAATTCTTACAGACATGTCTTGGGAAATTCTTTCTTTTTTACCGACGATTCGTACAGATATCTAACAGATTTCTGAACGAACAATGGGGGGAAATTCCTTTGTTTTCCGACGAATCTGATGGATATCTTACAGATATCTGAAGAAAATCGTGCAGAATTCTGATATATTTTCCGACGAATCTAATAGATATCTAACAGATTTCTAAATAAAACTCAGCTAAAATTCGGTCTCATTTGCAATTAATTAATTATTTATTATTTACTAACTTAAATACATAAACATATGTAATAACAAGTAAGGAAGCCTAAGTTCGAGTGGAATCGAACATTAGATACTCAGCTGTATGCTTTCATTGTTTGTTTGCGTTTGTTCGATATAGGGTGTATTTTATATGAAACGAGTGCTGCTTAAACAGGGCGCAGCCACGCCCATTTTCAAAATTTGTATCAATCATCCAAATAAGCATATAAATATTATTGTTAGTGCAAAATTGCATCCCTCTATGACTTTTAGTTACAAAGACTTCACGTTACAAATTCCAAAAGGGTGTTCCAGAAATATCTTTGTTAAAAAGTAGGCGTGGTCATAAACCGATTTCAATACATTTTTGCGTGTCTATTAACACATGTTATAAAAGTGCATAAACCAAGTTTCATCATAATATCTCTGTTATTTGTCGAGTAATAGGCTTGTAGATTTCTTTGTATAAAAAGAGGCGGTGCCACGCCCATTTTATAAACTTTTTTTTATTTTTTGTTTCCGGTCTATTGTAGAACTCATGTCACAAAATTTCAATAAATTATCTTTATATTTCACAGATATATCGCTAAAAATGATTTTATTAGGTCACTTTATAATACCCATATATAAAAGTGGGCGTGGTCGTCAACCAATCTTGGTAATTTTTCGTCCACACATTTGGCTAAGTAAATATATCACGCGTACCAAATTTCATCGATATATCATTAACGGTTTCTGAGTTATGGCTTATAAAACTTTCAATATTTGCCCCTTAATAAGTGGGCGTGGCACCGCCCATTTTCCAAAATTTTTGTGTTTTTTGTTTTGTCCGTAGTTGGACTCCTTCCACAAAATTTCAGTGATAGATCTTTATATTTGACAGAGATATCGCTTAAAATGTTTTTATTAGGCCCCTTTATAGTTCCCATATATAAAAGTGGGCGTGGCCGTCAACCGATTTTGACAATTTTCCGTCAAAACATTTGCCTGAGTAAGCAAATCACGCATACCAAATTTCATCGATATATCTTCAACGGTTTCTGAGTTATGACATTTACAACTTTCACTGTTTTACCCTTAATAAGTGGGCGTGGCACCGCCCATTTTCCAAAACTTCATCAAATTTCCTCATAAGGGCCTGAGCTCAACACGTGGGTAAAATTTCATCGCTCCAGCTATATTAGTGGCTGAGATACCAAATTTCCGATTTTTTCTATATATTAAAAGTGGGCGTGGTCATGGTCCGATTTCGCCCATTTTCAATACCAACCGTCCCAGTCTCGATACCAACTTGCATTTCAAATTTCATCAAAATATCTCAATTTTTACGCGAGTTATCGTGCGTACGGACGGACGGACGGACATGGCTCAATCGATTTCTCTTTTCACCCTGATCATTTTGATATATATAAGTCCATATCTATCTCGATTATTTCATTATGTTACAATCCACCGTTATGAAATCAAAACTAGAATACTCTGTGTACTAGTACAGCTGAGTATAAAAATAGCCGAAGATTTCAATGGACAAATATGACAGGATTTGTGTTAAAACGAATTCATGATTAAGTATTTATTATATTAAACTAACTTAAATAAGTATGTACATATATCGTCGTTTAAACTTCATAACCGCCTATGTATGCCAAAATGGAGATTTGCCAAACTTTAACTCTTGTCGCCCAGCTCTATCGGTCCATACCATAAATTTGATTTTTGGGAAGCCCGGGAAGGTCTATATTTCCCTCTAATGCCCTTTTCAGCCCTGAAGTCGTAGAGTTGGGCATCAGAAATAAAATTTTAATTTTTGGCACAAATGTCGGGTAGGCGATTATGAAAGTTTCACTTAAGCGGTTATGAAGTTTAATCGGTGATATGTAATTAATTAACTAATTATATTTAAAAAACTTCCGCCGGACTCAAACAGAGTCGTTAATCAGTTCTTAGCGTCTCGCTTGACCCGTTCTCTGAAAGTCTGACGCGACATATCGATTGCTTTTGTTGTATTTATTATGCACATTTGGAATTTCTATTAATTTTTAACCTTTGTGTATTTTCTCAATTAAAATTTTCACGCACGAAATTAAGTATAAAATATTTTGGCGTCTGCTATGAGATATGTTGGAAGGGGAAAAAATTAAATTCCCTAGATATGTATTTCTGATAGAAATCTGTAAAAAATCTATAAGATATGTCCACATAGTCAACTGTGTACACGGATTTTTTTCAGAATTGTCTGAATCAGAATATGTCTGGTAAAATTGTTAGCGGGGAAGTGATTTCCAGTTGACATTATTTTTTTTTATTTTTTACTAGCAGATACCCGTCCCGCTTCGCAGCGACGAAAAAATTTGTATGTTATAATGAGGGTTTCCCTCTACATTTCCCTTTCTCTTTCATTTGCATTTAGTTTTACCTTTACCTTTATCTTTCCCTTTCCTTTAATTTTACCTTTACCATTACCTTTGCCTTTACCTTTATCTTTACATTGCCGAGACCATCCATCACCATCTGGGCCCACTATTTGAGCCATTTCTGGGAAAGCTGTAGGTTGAAGACCTGCTCAACGCCTTTCATTTCCTACCAATATCGCTCGGAAGCATTCAGGGTTCATTCCGGTTCATGCTTTGACCCATATCTTGGGGAGCAGCCTATGTAGGTGTAACTATTTAAAGAGCTTTTTGTTGAAGTCCTCCTCAACAGCTTTCCTTTGCTACCAATATCGCTCGGAAATATTCAGGGGTCATCCGGGTCCACGTTTTGACCCATATCTCGGGACCCGGCCTAGGCATCTCAATGAAAATAACTCTATGTTGAAGGCCTGCTCAGCACCTTTCATTTGATACCAATATTGCTCAAAGACTTGCTGGGTCACTCTGGGTCCACATTTGGGCCCATATTCCGGGAAGTTCCCACTTTTCCGAAAGTCTGTATACCCTATCACCAGCGCATATACCATATGAATCTACTGTGAAAATTTCATAAAGATCGGTTGATTACTTTGGGAGTCCATAAATAACACACACACACACACATACACACACACATTCATTTTTATATAATAGATTTACTACATTAATTTATTTACTACATTAATGTGTAATAAAAGGTAATTATTTTTTTTTTTTTTGGGAAAATCAAAAGTCGATAATTGGGTTTAATTCCTCAATATTTCGATTTTGAACCATAGTGCATTGGCTGAAAGACTGGCGAATAAAGTCAAATTAATCAAAATCTGTCCAAGTGATGTTTAGTACTAGACGTAACACTTGCCCACCTGTAAAACTCAATGGCATGATATACCGCAAAGTGAGGTAACAAAGTACCTTGGTATGCATCTCGACAGAAAACTAACATGGAGAACCCACATATTCACCAAACGAAAAGCTCTTGGTATAAAACTGAGAAATCTTTATTGGCTCATGAATCGAAACTCCCAACTATCAATCGACAAAAATCTCCTGCTTTACTCAGCTATCTTAAAACCAAGGATGCTCAACAAACTATCAAAATATGTTTTCGTTTGTTAACATGCTATGTAAACAAAACGGATATGCAACCGTTAACGTTATCAACGAAATAATTCAACAAAACTGATTTCGTTAACGTTGAAACAAAAACGGTCAACAAAAAAGTTTCGTTTTTTTTTGTTTTGGCAATGCTTTAACGAAAAGCAAAAGAAAGGTTGCCACTTGTAAGAAAAATTACTAACCATAATCTGAAAAACAACCAAATTAACAAAAAACTACCAAATTTGATTTTTATGTGTCATGTATCAAATGTCGAGGATATTTTTTTTTTGTCGGGTAGTATTATACATGTGATTTTGTAAACTCAAAGCCAATCTTTTTCTTTTTGACTTTACATTAGCCCCATTATCTTGCACAAAAGTTCGAAAAAACACACGCTAGATTAGCGAATAACATGGAAAGCAACAATAAAAACTAAGCCAACTGGCTATGTTAAGCGCGTCGAACTGAAAGCGTTTATCTGTTTGTCAACCTGCAACAGCAGTGTTGCTTTGGAAAAGAACGAATAGAAACATATAATTTTTGGAATCTATGTTTTTGGAACGTATGTTCTTGTAGCATAAACATCAACCAAGTGCATAAATATCAGCCAATCGTATTCTTTTATACAGAGGTATACAGAGGCTGCACCAAGCGGACTCTACCGGTAACCATCGGTAACTACCGCAACAACCGAACTCTACCGGTAATTGCCGGTAACACAACCGAACTCTGCTGGTGAATGGCAAAAATTCGAATCCGCCCGAAGCCATCTAACGGGAGTGGTTGTAATAAATATTTAGCAAGTTGAGTGTTCTTTTCACGGTCGCGTAATAGAAAAATCAACTATTGTTAAAACTAATTCGATATCGCTAAAAACCAAAAGAATCATTACCTGTGTTCAATAACAAAAAATTGTTACGAATTTTTTATAAGAACTGTCATTTTCATATGGAGAACTGTAATTTTTTACGAAAAATTCGTATCAATTTTTTTGTTATTGAATACAGCTGTTACCTTTTAGTTTGAATTAGTTTTTATCAAAAATGGTAATTTCAACAGTAAAAAATAAGGCGCAACTATACAGTTAAAAGAGAATGCGTAATTGCCTTTCGATGACCGTTTTTGGTAGATGTTAAGAACAGTGTGTGTTTTGTGTTATAGCATGTTCATGGTGAGCCTGCGTTTTGCGTTTCGGAGACATTTTTGCGTTTAGTCCAAAACGCAACATTAAATGTTACATTTCTCCATACAAATGCCACCACCAAAATGCAACTTAACGCAACTATTTTTTTGCGTTTTGAATGCTAACGCAGAAAGCAACCCTGAAATCTTCGAAAAAATTTGCCATTCGAATGGAAAATAGTGGCAACACTCTGGCAATACAAGAACGAAATACCTACAAGATTACGCATATAGAGCAGCATGAGCATGGGCACACGAGCTCCATGATGACGTCACTCTACATGTAATGAACGAAAGTAAACAAAACAGAGATCAAAATTAATAGCAAAGCGGTTGGTACGTTTGGTTTGCAAAATTAGTGTATTATATTATTACATATTTTGCAAATTCTTGTTCTATATTTTTAATTAGACAAAACAAAAAAATAAACTTCAACACCTGATTGCGTAATCTGGGATATTAGCTCCGTTTGTTTCGAACTTCTCAAATGCGCATTTACAAAACGCGGCAGCATGAACACTTTTCGAAAAGCCATCTTCGAAAATGCAAAATGTTGCGTTTCAAATCCAGCATGAACATAGTATTAGTTGAAAAGCGCCACTGAACAGTAAAGCTTTTCCGCGCAGTAAACAGATGAAATACCAAAACGAAACACAATACTTTGACATTTATTTAAAACAGGAAAAAGAAGAGCGATTTTCAAATAATTTTACCATTATCATTGAGTCATAGTACAAAATAAAAAATTTACCACTTGTAGCGTTTTTTATGATTTAATTACTGGGATGTCTCGGCAACTCTGTTTATAACTCGCTAGAGCATTGCCAACTCAAAAATAAACGCACTCAACTTTTCAACGTTTCAGCGTTAACGCTTGAGTTTCGTTAACGTTAAAAACGAAACGGAAATTATTTTGATAATTTTTATAACGTTGAAAACCTAAGTCGTTTCAACAAAAACGACTTTAACATTTCGGTTAGCGTTAAAATTAACGTTACGATGCATCCTTACTTAAAACCCATTTGGACCTATGGCATACAGCTGTGGGGAACCGCAGCAAACTAAAATATAGATTCTCCAAAGATTCCAATCGAAAACCATTAGAATGATTGTAAATGCGCCCTACTACGTCACGAACGACCAACTACATCGCGACCTAAAGATACCTACTATCGCTCAAGAAATCAGAAAGTATGCTGTATCATACAAAATGAGATTATTAGCTCACCCCAACCCACTCGTTCTAGCACTGACGGCAAGACCAACTAATTTCGTACGCCTGAAAAGAAAATCATTTACAGATCTTTATTGATGCACTACAATAAATGTATGCGCTACTGAGAGCAATCCATACATGCCCGTTATGTTTATTAAGTCTTTATTAATTACTAATTACTTTTAACGTTAGATGTATTTTATTTATACAGTTGGCAAAATATATTGGATGCTAAAAAAAATTATGTTTGTCAATAAAGATACGCCCCTGAAGATAAAAATGTGTTTGGAGAAACGTCGGGCAATCAGTGGCCAAAAGTCCATTACATCTGTTTAGAATTTGTAGTTTTCATAATGGTCGAGTTTCTTTTGGGTGTCAGAGATGTTAAGTAATGCAGTACTTTGTGACTGTGCAGTCTTTTGATTGGGGTCAAAATGACTGCTATTCATTTTTTGCCAGTCATGACTGGGAATTAAAAAAAGAAGCCTTCATTCTGACTGGTAAATTTTAACTGTGCAGTCACCTGGCTGCAATCCACCCCGTTACTGCAATCATTTGATTGCAATCATGAAATGATTGCAGCTACAGTCTTTTTCCATTCTTCTCATAGGGGTTACTAGGTTTTTAAAGTTTCGATCCCTAAGTCTGATACACCAATCTCTTTGGCATGAGAGGAGGGTTCCTACTTTATAATTGTATTAACCCTACGTGCGCCATTGGGGTCACTTCCACCCAGTGCTGGGTTTTTACCACCTTAATGTACCTTTTTTTACCGGCATGTTAAACGTCGTCGAAAAACATTAATCTTTTGCAAAAGTAGTATTTCGATCGCTTCAGTAGAACTGGAAATAAAACACATTTAACATTCAGAGGAATATAAGTTTCTCGCTTCCTGTGGTCTTTTATGTTCATTTTACAAAGATTTTTTCTGAGGTGACCCCTACTTAAATTTTACGGCGATTAATTTAATGGTTAAAATGTTCTAGAAAATTATTCGGCATAAAATTTCAGTAGGAGTCTCTTCAGAAAAAGACTATAAAATTAAGCTAAAAAACACAGGAAGAGAAAAACGCATATTCCTCTACTGAATCGATCGAAATCCCTCTTTTGAAAAAAATGAATGCTTATTGACGACGTTTAACATACAGGCAAAAAACAGTTGCATTAAGGTGGTATAACCTAAGTACTGGGTGGAAGTGACCCCAATGGCGCACATAGTGTTAATACAATTATAAAGTAGGAACCCTCCATAAAACCGAAGATATGAAAAATTGAATTTTAACGACATCTAGCGGCGTCAAAAAAAATGTTTTCGGAAATGTTTTCGAAAAAGAGATCATATGGGGGCGTACGCCGAACTTTTTTTTCTCGATACGCTCTAGTGTACATATCGCTAACTTAGAGTGCAAATTATGTAAGTCCCTTTTTTCAAAATTTGTAGGAGAGATAAAAAACAAAAAAATAAAAAAAATTTCGAGATGAAAAAAAAATTTCTGCTCATGAAAATATTTGGGACTTACACAATTTTCTTCGATTTTTGGGCTTACACAATTTTCGTATCACTGAATAACAACGAGTAGAAATATGAAATATTTTTCTAGCGTTGTACATAAAAATACACTTTTTCATAAAAATGGATTTACACAGTATGCACTCCAAGCTAGCGATATGTATTTCAAAGATTTTATAAACTGACCATTTTAGGTATATGCAAAATAAATACTATTACAGCTAAAATACATAGAGCGCATATTTTTGGTACTAGTTTACTAAATGACTGCTTAAAAAATATCGCCAGTCATCAATGAATGAAAAAAAATGAATGGTCAGTCATACTTGCCAAAAATACTGGGGACTTCAAATTTTAAATCATCAGTCAAAAAAAAGGACTGAAAAGCTGCATTCAAGACTTCAAGAAAAAGAATGGGACTTCAAGGGCTGAAAGTCACGATGATTGCAATACTTAACATCTCTGTTGGGTGTAGCCAAGAGCTTTTGTGCTTTTAACACATGCACAATGTGTAAGAGTGTTAGTGTGATAATTCCTGCTTTAAAGCGATTCTGAACCTTACCACGGACAGCCAAAGATTTTTGAGGATTCTTCCCGGCTACTTCATGTCTGCAGGCCTAATGCGATCCTATCGGTAGGTAATAGAGCTTACGATTCGATCTCGAGCATTGTCGACAAAACCGACTCGGTTTCTCGATTAAATCTCGTTTCTCGCATTTGTCAATAACCCCTGCAAAAAAATGTGCGATTAATACCGAAAGATATTTGTCCCGGATTGATCTCTTTCGAGAACAATCAGTCCACAATTAGTCCCCGATTGTTCCCGTACGGGTATAAATGTAGACTAATTGTAGACCAATTGTTCCTGAACTGGCATAAATGTAGACTAATTGTAGAACAATTGTTCCCTAACGGGTATAAATGTAGATTAATCGCTTTCATCCCGAACGGGTATAAATGTAGATTAATCGCTTTCATCCCGAACGGGTGTAAATGTAGATTAATCGCTTTCATCCGGAACAGGTATAAATGTAGATTACTCGCTTTCATTCCGAACGGGTTCAAATCTAGATTCCTCAAATGTATAAATTTTACAAAAATATGCAATGTATTTAAAAAAATTGTAGAACAATCGGTAAAACGAATTGAACACCCTTTCTTATAATAATAATGATGAATAATAATTTTAACAAAATGTTGTCTACAATATCCTATGAAAAACTCCTTTACATTACGCTCATATAATGCATACTCAAATATTAAAATTTGTTTAAATTTTTTTATATATTCTTTATTTAAATACAATCTTTATTTAAATATGCATGAACATTTACAATTTTTTAAAGATTTTTATTAAAAATTGCCTTGGCTAACAACTTGGAAAAATCTACATTTGTACCCGTTGGGGATGAAAGCGATTGATCTACATTTGTACCCGTTCGGTATGTTAGTGATTAATCTACATTGGTACCCGTTCGGGTATACAAGTTGAACAATTAGTCTCTTCATAGGACATGCTCGAACAAATGCGATCAATTCGCTCCATACAAAGGGATGTAAAATTGTATTAGTCGCATGCTCCCTTGCGATTTATCCCGGATTAATCGCATTTTTTGCAGGGGCATATTAGGGCACAGCCGGACGACACAAGAAATTACTTTCAGAAAGTGAAAAAGTCAAATTTTTGTATTTGCGTTTTTAAAAGAAACAAAACAAAAATTTGAATTTTTCACTTTCTGAAAGTGATTTCTTGCGTCGTCTGGCTGTCCCCTTAGGTTTGTTTAATCAGATCAAAAAATAGAGTAGAGCAGCTCAAGTTAGATCAAAATAGAGCAGTTGTCGAAAAGCAAATAGAGCAAGTTAGAGCAACTCGGAGCAAACATCTCATGGAACACTTTTTAGGCAGCAATTATGGAAACATTTGACTGATTAACATTTCAATACCACTTTACATAAATTTAGAAAAAAATTGAGAAAACAACAACACTCTATGCCCACAATTTCCCCTTTTTAACACGCTTTTATTAGTTTCACCTGTATGTATGTATGTAAACATTGCATACTTTTAGGCGAAAGAGTGGGTATTCATACACTGAAGTTTTTCAGTGTGAGATGTGCTTATTCATTTTGAATACGCAGAGTTTCCTTTTTTTGTTTATTTTTTTCCAAATTCCATTTATTTATTTTGTTGACAGTTGTCAAAAAAAAAAAAAAAATTGCTGCTCTACACGGTAGGCAGGAAGCGACGATAGGTTGCATGAAAATGTCGAGAAAAAAGGAAAGTGGGGTTGTGTTATGTGATGTTTATAGATGAAACATCCGTTGAAATTAAAATCCGAGCTGCTCCTTTTTCAAGGATATCCACATTTTTTGATATTATTAAAATTGATAATATTAAAAAGAATTGGAGCTGAAATACGCGCTAGCTGTGCACGGTGGGCGGGAAGCAACAATAGGTTGCATGGGAATATCGTAAAAACGATGGCCCAACGAATATGTGCCTAGCTGTGTGCTGGTACTAATTTTCGTTTAAAAAAAATGTTGGAGATTTTATTCACGCTTGCTGTGTGTTTATGAAGTATATTAGAATATCAGTTTACGTAAGTGTTTAGCCGGCGATCGTTTTTTCGATATTTTCATGCAACCTATTGTTGCTTCCCGCCCACCGTGCACAGCTAGCGCGTATTTCAGCTCCAATTCTTTTTAATATTAACGTATAGATATGTAAAAATGAGAATTGGATCATTAGATTAAAATATTTACATAAACTAGAAAAATATTTGAACTTAAAATAGCACCATAAAAAAAACGTACTTTTTTTGAAATTTTCACTTTAGATGGACCAAAGTGCATTAACCACTGCAGGTACATCAAAATTGTATATCAAAGAAATATTCCTTTATTTATTCTGAATGAAACATATTATAAGGAATTTTCACGTAGATTAACATGTTAGGAGTTATACGCAAATTAAAGTGGGTACTTTTTGTGTTATTTTATATTTCAGTGGTTATCCTTTAGGTCCTGTTCACATTAGATTTTTCCACTACAGGTGTCCATTTTTCTTTTTAATACCTTTTTTTGTATCCCTTAGCGACCAAATAATGTATTGAAATCGGAAAAATTTGGACGGTGGCGAATTTTCGATTTTCTCAATATTTGATCCTTTCAAAAAAAACAAAAAATGTGGATATCCTTGAAAAAGGAGCAGCTCGGATTTTAATTTCAACGGATGTTCCATCTATAAACATCACATAACACAACCCCACTTTCCTTTTTTCTCGACATTTTCATGCAACCTATCGTCGCTTCCTGCCTACCGTGTCTAACTTACTCCACAAAAAAAGCTAGAGCGAAAAATTGTGCTCTAGATCCGTTTAGAGCAGGCTCATGAAACAAAATGTAGAGTAAATAAGATCAAGTTAGAGTACGAAAAATTGTCATGAAACACAATTTTGTGATCTAGTTCAATCAAGAGTAACCTAGAGCAGCTCAGTAAACAAACCTATTATTTGCCTTGATTAAAAAAATATGAATATCAAAATTTCTCGTATGTCACTGGAAAGAAAAATTTTAATATTATGAAATTTGAATAGTATTTCCCTTCGAAATTTCTGAAACACATTTGGGATTTTTTGAAATACACCTGAAAATGTTTGAAATTATTATGCAGAATACACATGTAAATAAATACATAAAAGCAGAACAAGCTACAAAACAGCATAGTACGCTTAACCGCTACTTCTGCGATGCAATTGAATGTCAAGAAGCTTGCGAGCCTTTCGAGATTCGAGAAGCTCGCGAGAAGTCGAGTCTCGCGAGAAATCTCGTCTCGTTCGAACTCAAGAAATCGTAAGCTCTAGTAGGAAATGGCAAGAGGATATTAAATATTAACCGACGGCTAATATTCATTATATTACATATAATGATAAATAGAGAGATCTTAAGGTCGCAGTGCAATCCTGTAACCATTTCCTTTTTATATTTCTTAGTACTTACCTGATGTCGTTTCAGCATATCTAGCCCGAACAACATATCCATGGGTTGTTTTTCTAAGACTGAAAAACTCGACGTTAAATGGTCATTTTCTATTTGCAATTGAACCATATGTATGCGACCAATTATTTTTTGTGTACCAACACCTTTAGCAACACCATTCCATCTGTAAGCAAAATAAAAAATTAAAGGAACTGCAGTAAAGAGAAGTATATCGGTTCAAATATAAAAGAACTAGAAAAATACTGCATAGCATCTTTGGAAATATATCAACACAAAAAAACTACCGTAAGTACAAACTGACTGGCAAATGGTCGGATCCAAAAACAAAGTTCTGATATCACTACTCAACAAAAAAAAAAATCACCAAGAATAAAATAACACTTTTCTAAAGCGAAATTTTACACTGATTCCGAATGTCATCTCCATTTTTTTGTATAAAAAGCCATATGCATATGCAAGACATTGAATCACATAAGTGCATCTAGGAAGAGCTGGTAGGGGGATCTCCAACAAACATTTTTTGCCATCATACTCAAAAATTGGTCAAGTAGTTCGATTACAATGGCAAAAAGAATGCAAAAAAATGGAAAAAATCGATTTTTTTTAAGAAATTTCAGTTTCGACATCCTAAAATCAGAAAAATATGGGGGACAAAAAGCTAGCCCCCCAATCCTTTAGAGAATTTAATTGTGAACATTTTAGGACTAATTTTGCAATAATCCACAAAAAACTTGTTAAAAACGGCTCCAAGCAGTAACAAAAATGACTCAATCTATCGTGAAATTAATCGTTAGAACTTGAAATTCTGTCTGTGCAAAATGGGATCCGTACGATTAGTCGAAAAAAAAAATGTCGAATCTTAAAAGACCAAATTGAAAAAAAGCTTATTATACCGAATACATTTTTGACCGAATTAAAAAATTTCGAAATAAGAAAAATTACCGAAAAAGGCCGAAATTTGTATACCTACAATAAAAATATAAAAATTTAAGTCTATAGACGTGTTTTATAATAATTTTGTTTTGTTTTGGCCAAGATTTTTCCATGTAAATCCCATTACATACATACATATTTTTCGAATTTTTAGGTTGCTTGCCGCGCGTTTTCAGATTTTCCAAGAAAAGAATGTTATACGACAGGATTTTCAATGTGGAAATTCTAAAAGCATAATTTTGAAAAGCAGTATTTAAAAAAACGGAATTTTGCTCAAGCAGAACTTTTCCAAATTTTGCAGAATTTTGCGACACAGAATTTTGACGCGATCCCCTTTATGAAACATTAAAACTAATCTATTCGAGTAAACTTAGGCAATCAATTAGATATGCAATTCACAACATTAAATATACATAAAAGAGAAACCACAGATGTGCTACGGAACCACAGATATTTCTTCTCCGAAGAATTCAGATTCAGCGAAACGCGTGCGAAGGAACTGAATTCACGAATCTAAATGATTGTAATACATACTTCAGAAGTATTTTTTGCACTTTTTCTATTCTGACTGTCAACAGTTGATCATGTGGTCTCCAAATAATTACGACATATTCTAAATGCGGTCGCAAAAGTGACACATACACAACTACTTTTCATTTTCTTACCTTGTATCGATAAGTCGATTCAAATTGCACCGATCTGCGCAGCCCGCACTCATAATTGTAGTCTGTGCACCCGAATCTACGAAAGCTTTTACCGGTACGCCGTTGACTTTGCAATTTATGTAGCTGAAGCAAACAATAGTTTTAAATCTCTTATTCTCTAAAACCATCGGTAATAACAGAATTTGGAACTTACAGCATAGTAACGGTGCCAAAAATCTCCGGATTATATTCAATAGCTGCTGCCATATTATCTTGAATATTTTTCTGTTTAATTTCCTCAGCGATAAGACGTTGTGCTTCCTCGTCAAACGGATCAGCGTTTAACATACGTAAGCGTTGTAGTTGACGTTGCTTCCTGAGATCGATTTGCTCGCGTAATATTTTTGCGAAATTTTCTAAATTTCCAGATAACAGCGCATCAGCCAATCTTGGGTTATTCTGCTTAAGTAAAGACAATGATTGTGGATTTGATAGAAACATTTGACGAACTGCAGCTGGATCATCATCGTAATTAACATTAAATTCATCAGAGTCTGAGTAATCCATATCGGTAGGCGACGAACGAAAGCCTGGAAGCATCCTTGAGCTGGTACCGCCACCAACACCGGGTAAACGAATATTACTGAAATCTAAACTACCAGTAGTTGCTCCTGTGTCTGAAGAGCGGGGAAACATACAATGTTATATTTATTACAAAATAAGCAGGCAAAAACATCAGAGCGAAGCGGTGAAGCTGTCCCTAGATTACGATGGATGTTTCAGAAAATCTCGATTAGCTTTTAATTTTAAGATATTTAGGAAATAAGTTTTTGAATGCTGAAAGGTCAGTTTTCATGTTTATAGTATCTCAGGTTTCGAACTTCTTTTATGGGTTAAGGGTTTGACAGATGTCCCAACTTAATTGGGACATTTTAAATTCACTCTGGTTTTCCGAAATAACTGTACTTAAAAATAAACATAAATTTTTACTTTTTTGTTAAAAACTTCCTGAGTTTTCGAACTAAATTACCAAAATTTTGAACGCTACTATTTTTTTATATTAGTTCCGTTCTTTTATGGATATTTTATGAAATTTTTTGGGAAATATCAAAAATTAACGTATGTTTTTACATGGCCGTTTTTTTTTTGTTTTCTAATAATTATTTTTATGTGAATTTTTATATGAGCTATTGGCCAGTTTTTTAATTAAGGAAAATTGAAAATCAATGGGATTGTCATTGGACTACCAATCGAAAAGACTTAAGTTCGATTCTCGGTTGAGGCCGCCTGAAGAAGTCTGATGAGGGGATGTGGTGGTCTCCGAAATGGATCCATAACTTCTACCAAAAATTTTTTTTCAATTTTCCTTAATTAAAAAACTGGCCAATAGCTCATATAAAAATTCACATAAAAATTAACACTTTTGGCTGTTTGATAATACCAAAATTTAGCAGAGAGAAAAACTAACATTTAATTTTGCGAGAAGCTGCAAAATTCTGTTGGAAAAATTTTGCCAACCGGAATTCTCCCACAGGAAAACAGCTGACGTAACAAAATTTGCAAAATATAAAAATTAATTAAACAACTTCAAAAGTACACTAAATTGGCAACAAATACTTATGGATACATAAATTATGCAAAATAAGTTAAATACTTTTTTGTTAAGTATTTATATGCATACTAGCTGTACCCGGCCAAGCTTTGCTTTGGCCCATTATAAGCGAAAAATGGCACACTTTAAAATAAGTTGGAAGTATATATATAGAAACCGAAATTTCCTCGGGCTGCCAAATTCAGATAAGCTTAAAAAAGTGAAGGAAAAAAATTGGTATATTTAAAAGTTTGCCCTCTATGTCCTTATACCTTTTTGCTTCGTATTAGTCACCACCTACCTTTCCCTCTACTATTGCCTTTGCGCTTCCATTTATCTTTCCCTTTCCTTTCATTACCGCTCTACCGCTCTCCCTTACCTATAATTCTCCCTTTCATTTCCCCTTTAATTCCTTCTCTCATTCCCTGTCTTACTGTCTCTATCCCCATCGTCTTCGCTCCATTTTCATTATATTCTCCCTCTCATTTCCCATTACTTTGCCTTTCCCATTCCCGTTACCCTTCCCCTTTCCCTGGGGTGCCGGGTTTAGCATAACACAGCCCTTTATTCCACTTCTAATTTGGTACCATCGTTGCTTAAAAACATTCTTGGACCACTCAATTGAGTACCGGGCCTAAGAATCACTAAGAAAAGAGCCCTACGCAACACCTTTCATTTCATACCAATATTAGTGAGAAATATACCGGTATCATCTGGGTTCACGTTCTAACCCAAATCTGGCCCCGACCTAGGAATAACAATGACTTCATTTATTTGCTAAATCCCTGCTCTACGCCCTTCATTTGATACCAATATTGCTTAGAAATATTACGGGCATTCTGGTCCATTTTTTTACCCATAATTGAGGACATGACCTAGGAATCATAATGAGTATGGCTGTACTCTCAACACCTTTCATTTGATACGAATATCCCTGAGAAAAATTACGAGGCCATCCGGGCCCACGTTTTGAATTATACCTGGGGAACCGACCTAGGTATCACAATTAAGACCCTAGTACCGGATAACCAGGCTGCCATTTTTTTGCAGGTCTTCCTAAGCGAAATAAAAAGTTAAAAAAAAAAAAAAAAGAAATGAGTGGGTGAAAAATTAAGGTTTTCAGAAGTTTGCCCCCGAGAAAATTATTTAAGCCATTTGTGAGATCCAGAGCCAAAGTAAATCCGTCTCGCTTCTTCGCAATACCTCTCCTTTTCTTCTTCGTCTTAGACTTCCGCTTCCTTTCCCTCTACTTTCCCTTTTTTACTTTCTCTTTCATCTCTATTTCCTTTTTCTTCCCCTTTTTCTTTCCCTTTTATTTCCCTATCGCTCTCCCTCACCCCTCTTTTTCTCTCCCCCTCTTATTCGTTCCCCCTATCCCTCTCCCATTCTATTTTCGTTTCCCCCCATCCCTTTCCCATTCCTATTCCATTCCATTCGACTTTCCTTTTCCTTTTTATTGCCCTTTACTTAGGGAATCAGGTTGAACATTACACTCAGAAGATCTCTATATTGAAGCCATGATTTCCACTTTTCGGTTTCATCCGGGTCCAAGTTGTGACCTATTTTTGGGGATCCGCCCTATGCATCATAATTATAATTTTTCAGTGTCGAGGTCCTCACCAAGACCTTTCATTTGATACCAATATCGCTTAGAAACATTCGAGGGTCATCCGGGTCATTTTTACCTATATATAAAAGAGTTCTATGTCGAAGTCCTCATCAAGACCTTTCATTTCATACCAATATCGCTCAGAAATATTCGATGGTCATCCGGGTCCACGTTGCGACCCATATCTGCCAGATATTATCTGGGGATCTGGCCTAGGTATAACAAATAAAATAGTTCTATATGAATTTTATATGAACTATTGGCCAGTTTATAATTAAGAAAAATTTAAAAAAATTTTTTGGTAGATCCATTTTGGAGACCACCACATCCCCTCATCAGACTTCTTCCAGCGGCCTCAACCGAGGATCGAACTTAGGTCGTTTCGATTGGTAGTCCAATGTCATCCCATTGAGCTACCACCGCCGTCAGCTTTGTTTTGCTTAATTCTCAATATTCCTTATATTACAATCCACAAAATTTGTATGAAAATATATTTAAGCAAAGTTTATCATTTTACCGAACGATTTTGTTGCGTAAATTTATAAATTTCGTTAAAATACAAGTCTGACACATTTCAGTTTTACTTTTTCAATTCAAAAGAAGAAATTGTGCTTTCTTTCGGCATTTTAGCACGAATTATTAAAATAATTTTTAGAAAAATGTTATATGCATTTTTTATTTTATTGGGGTTTTGTTTATTAATCAAGTTGACATTGACAGCTGACAAGAGTTTAAACAATTATTTACCAAGATGCGTTCATGTAAAAATGTGGATAAACTGATAAATTTTAACAATTTATTACTTCATCACTTTATATGAAGACCACTAATAATTCGTGCCAAAATGCCGAAAGAAAGCACAGTTTCTTCTTATAAATTGAAAAATTAAAACTGACAATGTGTCAGACTTGAATTTTACCGAAATTTATAAATTTACGCAACAAAATCGTTCGGTAAGGTGATAAACTTTGCTTAAATATATTTTCATACAAATTTTGACAGATAATTTATCACAATTATTATTTCATCACTTTACCCCATTTACCAGCAGTTTATCACTTTAGATCAGGGATGGGCACACAAACACATTCAAACAATCTCCGAAAATTAGTGTGTGTTGGTGCGCCCACTGTAGGCCAAAGTGGAAAACGACTAACAACCCAGCAAGAATGGACCCTGCAAAAAATACGATTAATCCGGGCCGTGTCCGGGATCAATCGCAAGGGAGCATGCGACTAATAAAATTTTACATCCCTTTATATGGAGTGAATTGATCGCATTTGTTCGAGCATGTCCTATGAAGAGACTAATTGTTCAACTTGTATACCCGAACGGGTACCAATGTAGATTAATCACTAACATACCGAACGGGTACAAATGTAGATCAATCGCTTACATCCCGAACGGGTACAAATGTAGATTAACCGCTCTCATCCCCAACGGGTACAAATGTAGATCAATCGCTTCCAGCACGAACGGGTACAAATGTATATTTCTCCAAGTTGTTCGCCAAGGCATTTTTTAATAACAATCTTTAAAAAATTGTTAATGTTCATGCATACATATATAAATAAAGATTATACATATAATGTTTTACTTTTGAAAAAAAAAATCTCAATAAATGAATAAAAAAAATTGTAAATTTTTTAAATATATTGCATATTTTTGTAAAATTTCTACATTTAAGGAATCTAGATTTGTACCCGTTCGGGATGAAAGTGATTAATCTACATTTATACCCGTTCGGGATAAAAGCGATTAATCTAAATTTATACCCGTTAGGAAATAATTGGGTTACAATTAATCTACATTTATACCCGTTCGGGAACAATTGGACTACAATTAGTCTACATTTATACCTGTACGGGAACAATCGTTCCAATCGAACAATTGTTCAAGTCAATAGCATACATAACAGCTTATATCGCTTCTTGGATTTAATATTCATTACTCCCAATTTGGAATTCACGCTATCGCAACCTGTCTCTTCCTTCTCCCCAGCAAATATGCATCATTATCCGACTATTTTGGAAATAAAATTCATTGAATTCTTTGATTTACCTACTACAGATGCCATAATCCCTCTGAATTTCGCCCGCTGTGACTTTAATTCTCTAAATGCTGCAGCTGGTGAACTCGACTGGGAGTCTATGTTTGGGGATAACGAAGTGACAGTTTGCTATGATACTTTTAGATCAAATATGGCAAAACTATGCTCGGAATATGTTCCTATTTACAACAAAAAAAAATATAGGGTGCCTTGGTCATCCAAAAGGTTGAGACGTCTAAGGAACTTGCGAAACAAATTTCTCAGAAAATTCAAGTCTACTAAATTGCAATGCCACTACGATAATTTTGTGGTTTATAAGAATGAATTTAATACGCTAAATAAGACTTTGTATGATAGATACATTAGTAATTATGAACGGGATCTTAAAGATAATCCAAAACACTTCTGGACTTACATCAATTCGAAACGAAAACGTACTTGCATACCAAAATCAGTCTCTTACGGAGACTCCACGGCTACCACAGTCAAGCATGCGGCTAACTTATTTGCCGACTTTTTCTCATCTAATTTTTCTTCGAATGATGACGTCCCTGAAAATGAACTACAGCAAATCAGACTTAATATGCACTCAAACATGTCTTATGTAATAGATAATGGCTCCCTTGTTCTCTCTGACGAGGACATTGTCAAGGGAATACATAATTTAAAACTCTCGACCCACGAAGACGCAGATGGTCTCTCGGCTATTTTACTTAAAAATTGTGACTCATTAGTGACGCCGCTGAAATTACTTTTCAATAAATCTTTATTTTCTGGAGATTTCATTAGTGAGTGGAAGAAGACTTCGATAACACCCATATTTAAAAGTGGTAGTATGAATAATATCTCTAACTACAGACCGATTTCCAAACTATCATCTGTTGCCAAATTATTTGAAATAATAGTTAATGAAAAGCTTTATTTCTCGATAAAAAATATGATTTGTGGCAATCAGCATGGCTTTGTACCAGGTAGATCGACGCTAACTAATCTCTCTGTATTTACGGAGGATTGTTATGACGCTTTTCGCAAGGGTGTACAGGTTGATACCGTTTACACGGATTTCTCTAAAGCCTTTGATAAGATTTCTCACAGTATTTTATTAACCAAGCTAGCCTGCTTTGGATTTCATGCAAATACCCTGAAATGGCTCAAATCATATTTGAGTAACAGGACTTGCTCTGTCGTCATTGATGGCATTCGATCTAGGACTTTTATTGCTAAGTCGGGTGTACCTCAGGGTAGTATACTAGGCCCACTACTGTTCATTCTTTTTGTCAATGATATTTCGTCATGCTTCTCTACATCTAAATATCTGCTTTATGCAGATGACCTAAAATTATACTCAGAGATCAGATGTCCGAATGATGCTTTGGCTATTCAGTCTGATCTTAATAACCTATTTGCCTGGTGTGCTAGAAATCGTCTATTTCTGAACATTAATAAATGTCATATAGCAACATACACCAAATTGGACAATCCGATCAAAACCTCATATCATATTGCTAACTCCGTGCTCAGTTCGGTAGATGAAATAAAAGATCTGGGGGTGTTTTTCGACACTAAATTCACCTTCATCACCCATTTTAACTACACTATCACTAACTCACTTGCCACACTTGCCTTTATCAGAAGGAATGCAACTAGCTTTACTGATCCATATACAATGAAAACTCTATTTTCTACCTTCGTGCGGTCTAAACTAGAGTATGCGTCGTTCATTTGGAGACCATATCATGCTATTCATATCAACAGATTAGAGAGAGTTCAACGTATCTTCATTCGTTATGCTCTATTTTCATTAAATTTTTCTCATCCAATTCCGTCATATGAGTCTCGATGCCGGCTGATAAACCTAATATCACTTAAAGATCGAAGAACTGTTCTGGCTCTGAGTTTCATATCAGATATTGCTACTGGTAGGGCTGATTGCCCTTCACTCTTAGAGAGGTTATACTTTAATGTGCCGAGTAGGTCCCTACGTCGGAACGAACTTTTTTATGTAGGCCTTAATAAAACGGCATACAGTGCTAATGCTCCTATTAACAGGTCACTTTCTGAGTTTAACAATTTTACAAACTCTTTAAACCTTGACCTGGCTGATACTAAGTCTACTCTTAAAGACAGGCTAAATAAATATTTTATTTGTAATTTAAGTAACAACATTAGATAATATCGATTTATTTTTATTGCTATTTATATAATTCAATAGTAAGAATCCCGAGGATCTCATTATAATTAAGTGTTAAATGGTTGCAGATTTGTGTAGTCTGTAAGAATTATACATTCATTGACTTCAGAAATTGAAATAAATAAATAATTGTGGACCGATTGTTCTCGAAAGAGATCAATCCGGGACAAATCTCTTTCGGGATTAATCGCACATTTTTTTGCAGGGGAGCGATTACAGCTGATTATTTTGCGTCTGTGTTGGTGAATGCGTTAGTCGCCCTGAAAAAAGCCCTGATTAATCTACATTGGTACCCGTTCGGGTATACAGGTTGAACAATTAGTCTCTTCATAGGACATGCTCGAACAAATGCGATCAATTCACTCCATATAAAGGGATGTAAAATTGTATTAGTCGCATGCTCCCTTGCGATTGATCCCGGTTACGTCCTGGATTAATCGCATTTTTTGCAGGGTCGTTTTACGCTCTTTATTTGTCTGTATTAGTGACAATCGGTGTGTATACGTGTGAATCGCAAACAGCTGGTCTGCCCGCGGGCAAGAGGCTGCTCATCGCTGCTTTAGATGAAGACCCTTATTGTTTTGTTTTAAATATCATATCGTTGGCTTCGTGAGCAAATGTGCTAAGTCCATTTATGGTAACTTTTCAGGAGAGGCAAAAAACCTCCTAACTTTTTTTGTTGTTACTGTTTTAAAAATTTGGAAATGTAGTTTTCTTCCTCAGATGATCGTGCTAAAATGCCAGTTATCGGCACATTTAATATAAAGCTTGTACAAAGATATGAGCTTCTTTAGGACTTAGCACATTTGCTTTCTATGATTTTGTTTTTTTTTAGGTGGACTTAGCACATTTTCTCACAAATTATTATACTCAACTGTACGTAGTAAAATTGAAATATTTTGATGAAATTTGGTACAGAGGCTCCTAACTAGACAGGGAAAGTTGGTATTGAAAATAGGCGAAATTGGATGATAACCACGCCCACTTTCACTATATAGTATATATAGAAAAACACACAAAAAGTGATAATGGATGAAATTCCATCCATGCAATGAGCTTACGCCGTTATAAAGAAATAAATTTGAAATTCTCGAAAATGGGCGGTGCCGCACCCACTTATGAAAGGATAAATTCTAAAAGTTTTATAAGTCATCAATAACTCAGAAACGGTAGTAGATACATACATACATATATGTATAGTTGAAATTTGGAAAGCGTGATTTACTTGATAAGGCAAACGTTTAGACGAAAAATTGTCCAAATCGGTAGACGACCACGCCCACTTTAATATATGGGAACTAAACTTAAAAAAAAATTGTAAAACTGCTTTTGGAAACTTGTGACATGTAACGTGGCATATTATAAAGGGATGAAATTTTGCACTAACAAGAATATTTTAGGCTTGGTCTGATGAGAGATAAAACTGTTGATAATGGGTGTGGCCACGCCCACATTATGCTATACCCTCTCTATATAAAATAGGTGCACCGCCTTTCGATCAAACGCATACAATTATAATAAAAATGTAGGAAGTACCGCAAACTAGTTTGCATACCAAATTGGTGGGAAAGCTAGCCACTCCCGCAAATTATTAACGTTTACAGTCCCAAGCCATGCTTATTAAAGGATTGTAGTAATAATTCTATATCATTCTACAAAACAAATTAAAAAAAAAAAAACAAATAGTAATTTCTTATTTTCACCTGGACTTAGCACGTAGATTTTTGAAAAACAAATTTTTTATGGACTTAGCACATTTGCATAACACTACATTACACCATGAAAAATAGACATTATGGTAACTTCTTTTTGGCAGACGATGTATTTTTAGTTGTACTATCTTACTGCATTAAAATCTCAATTTTAATAAAAATTGAACTGAGCACATTTTCTCACGAAGCCAACGATATGTGAAATAAAGTACGTATCAAGGCAGATCTAGGAAGGTAGTCCCGGTGGCCAATTCAGAAACTACTTTTTTTATATGCAAAGGTAGAGTGTAATCAGGCCCGCAGAGAGCCGAGCCGGGCCCCTGGGACAGTTGGCGTTTACGGGCCCCCCTAAAAAATAAACTCAATCTAATAAAAAATAACATTCATTTAAGAAAATACCTGTGTTCAATAACTGTTATTTTCATATGGAGAGCTGTCATTTTTTACGAAAAATTCGTAACAATTTTTTGTTATTGAACAGAGCTATTATGATGACCCAAAAAATGTTTGTTTTCCGCCTACTTTAGTTTTTTATAAACATATTGGAGATGATCAGTGTCATTTACGTTTCATCAAGGCGTTACTTACGTTTAGGGTTGCCAGACGTACTGATTTGATCAGTACAATACTGATTTTTCGTGCTCCGATGGTTTTAAAAACCTTAAGAAATACTGATTTTTTGGATTTTGTACTGATTTGTACTGATTTTTAGCCGACACTAAAAAAAATTCATTTTTATCACCATGCTCTGTTTTTAATTTTCCAACTGTTTTCATTTGACGTTTGTAATGCCGTGGTTATGCTTACGACAATACTCGACGAGCAAGGTGTAACTGTTGTTGTGCACTCCGACGAGTGGGAGAATTTTCGGACTCTCACATCGATCAAATTTGCTGGGTGAAACAAGCACCCAGCACGCCGAGGTTTCGGGGTAATAATGTGTTATGTTGTGTATGTGCACTCTAATCATTGATTTAAGCGTAACCACCTCTCACCGATGACGAAAATGTGTCCGAATTTCATCGGTCTTTTCTCGTAAGCATAACCACGGCATACCCATGAAACACTTAGGAAGGAGGAAGCAACGCGAACGTTAAAAAAAGTCATAGAAACATGATTGACAGTTAACGATACGGAAACAAAAATAAAATGCCAGTAATAAAGACGATTTTCTCCGCATATATTGTTTTTTTTTTTTTTGAAGGCAATGTACTGATTTTTTCGGGAGAGGTATCTGGCAACCCTACTTACGTTTCAAACACGGTAAATTTGTTACAGAAATGAGGTTTTATTAGGCCTACATTGAGCCACATGGTATTTCAGTTAAAATTTCCAACAAATATCCCTTAATAAGTTACTTATATTGAAAAATTCAGCATCTTCATATGCAAACACTTATATTTTTGAATATTGTATGAAAAGGTATATCTTTTTAGCTCTTCCTCTTTTCAAGCACAAATATAATACGTATTTCACTTTTGCCACCTCTTAACCGAGATAGGGCTTACTCTTTATACTGCTTCTGTGTTATGTTGGGGTTTTGTGTGTTTTTGGCTTGAAGATCCTCTCACGTTCGGTATCCAGCATTATGCTTTCCCTTTATGTGGCTACTCAATCGTCAAAAAAATTAACACTATTTTTACCTGGCGTCACTTACGTTTCACTTTTTAAATGGCAATAATTAAAAAAATGGCTTAAGTATAAAGTTTTAAATGATTCAGATTTGTTTGACAGGTAAATTTTAAAGAAACTTCAAGATATGAGCTAATTTGAAAGATCGGTTTTGAAATTAAGGTAACTTTTCTAGGTTTTTGCGTCACTTACGTTTCATTTTCCTATTTAGATTTTCAGCAAGAAATTATATGTATTACAGCTAAGCAGTAACTAAATCTTAGGTACAGTTTATTTAATCCTTCTTGCACTTGTTCCTGGAAATAACTCCAGTATCTAACTATAAAATCATGGAAATAATAGTAAATAGAAAATGGTACTATTTTTATCTTTGAAATCAATTTAAACAGGGTTACCAACATTTTTCATTTAAAATGTAAATATTTCTGAGAAGCTTGGTTCACCACCTTACCGATCGCGGTACTTTGGAAACTCTAAATCAAAGTCGATTTTCCTCAATTTCAACTCACTTTTCTAGGATTTGCCCATGTATAAACAAGGTAAATATTTGATTGGATGCTTATAATTTTAGTTTGGTGATTTGGTTAAGTTAAACACTTCAATTTTAAAACAATTTCTTGTAGCAACAAAATACCTATGTATGTATCTATGAAATCCTAGTTCGAGTACTGTCAATACTGCTTTGCCTTTCCGGGCCCCCAAAAACCTTCCGGGCCCCAGGGCGATTGCCCTGGCTGCTCCCCCCCCCCCCTCTTCGCGTCCCTGAGTGTAATGTAAAAATCCAAGCGAATTCACATCATGGCCAATAGGCATGGACCAAGGCAAATTCATTCATATGGTAATGGTACGTGAACAGCTGCTTTCTTCTTCTTCTCGTTTTTAATTCACCGTGTACAGAAGAATACAGGAGAATGTCAAACAAGGAAAAATTTTACTTTGAGTTTGACATTTTGATGGACAAAAATTTAAAGCGAATCGAAGCGAATATTGCCGAATTCGCCGTGCCATTACCATAATGAATTTGCCTTGGAATGGACGAGCTCCAAGCGAATTAAGATTTTAACCACGGCGAAATATCATTTTGACATTACACTCTACCAATTACAATAACAAAATACATGGGAAATTTCTGAATTCGCCACCGGGCCTACCTTCCTAGATCTGCCTTGGTACGAATATTCCTGAAATGAATCCATGGCAGTTTTAGTAATTTTCACTTAACACAACTGTTATGCGAAGCAATAAACAGGACTATAAAAATATTGTATTACAAAAATTAAAATTCCATTTTCACAATACTCAAGTTTGAACTCATGTGACAGGAGATCTGAATGTACCACTGGCTTAGTACTCTACAGTCTGATGTGGAGGGTTCCCTATTGCCCAAAAAACCACTCAGTTAAATTGTATCACGAATTTAATTTTTGGACTTTTGGCCAGCTTTTAGAATCAAAAACCCCTATGTGCGTCGTCTGGCTGTACCTTGTTTTTTCTTTTGTTTATTTTTGGAACAAGTGCAGAATAGTTACATTTTAGCTTGAAAAAATCAAAGAGTGGGCGTGGTCCGCCCTTTTTTCTGATTTTAGTGGTGTTCTTTTTTTTTGGTGCACACTAACAGATAAAAATATGAATTTTTTCAAAAGCTTATATCTTCAAAAATACTAATTTAATTTAAAAAAAAAACTAGATGGATCGAAACGTAATAAATTTATCTTCCCTTTGGTACCCATATTTATACGAAAATTTACAAAAATTAAAAAAAAAATTTAACAAAATCAAATTGTGGTCTTTTTGGTAATTATCTAGTTTACGGTGCAACGACTAAAATAGTTCCTTCTTTGAAAAGAGCGGTATCAATCGACGCATTTCGATCTCAGGAACACGAATCAGAAGGCGGAGCGTAACTTTTTTATTTCAATAAGAAGTAATTAACAAAAAACATTATCATTTTTTGCTTGCTCATTACACACACACAAATTCAGCTTATTTCCCTGCAAAAAAATGTGCGATCAATCCCGAAAGAGATTTGTCCTCGATTGATCTCTTTCGAGAACAATCGGTCCACAATTAGTCCCCGATTGTTCCCGTACGGGTATAAATGTAGACTAATTGTAGACCAATTGTTCCCGAACGGGCATAAATGTAGACTAATTGTAGACTATTTGTTCCCTAACGGGTATAAATGTAGATTAATCGCTTTCATTCCGAACGGGTACAAATCTAGATTCCTGAAATGTAGACATTTTACAAAAAAATGCAATGTATTTAAAAAATTATAGAACCGGTAAAACGAATTGAACACCCTTTTTAAATAACAATTTTAACAAAATGTTGCCTAAAATATCCTATGAAAAAATCCTTTACATTACGCTCATATAATGCATACTCAAATCTTACAATTTTTTAAATTTATTTATTGAGATTTTTTTACAAAAGTAAAACATTATATGATCTTTATTTAAATATGCATGAACATTTACAATTTTTTAAGGAAAAATCTACATTTGTACCCGTTTGTGCTGAAAGCGATTGATCTACATTTGTACCCGTTGGGGATGAAAGCGATTAATCTACATTCGTACCCGTTCGGGATGAAAGCGATTGATCTACATTTGTACCCGTTCGGTATGTTAGTGATTAATCTACATTGGTACCCGTTCGGGTATACAAGTTGAACAATTAGTCTCTTCATAGGACATACTCGAACAAATGCGATCAATTCACTCCATATAAAGGGAGGTAAAATTGTATTAGTCGCATGCTCCCTTGAGATTGATCCCGGACACGTCCCGGATTAATCGCATTTTTTGCAGGGTTCTTTACCATGGGATAATACATTCTTCATATTTACTACATCACACCCAAAATTACACAGGCCGATAAAATGAGACCGATTTTTTTGACCACAAACCAGACCATAGTTTCCTAAAGGTTTTCGATGCGCTGAATTCAAATCTGGACGCAGAATTGCTCTATCACGTCAGGATTTTGAGATATCCTATCCTAAATGTGCAAAAAACACCGTTTTTGCCTATTTTTGAGGTTATATCGACGGCTGAGAATAAGATCGCCCTATTTCAAAAATTATTTCAAAAACGCCCTATTTGAAAATATGTTTCAATAACATCCTATTTCAGATTTTGCTTCAAGAACGCCCTATTTGAAAAATTTTCAATAACGTCCTATTTCAGATTGTGCTTCAAAAACGCCCTATTTCAGAGAAAATTCCATATATATTTCTCTGAAATAGGGCGTTTTTGAATAATTGTCTGAAATAGGACGTTGTTGAAACAAATTCTGAAATAGGGCGTTCTTGAAGCAAAATCTGAAATAGGACGTTATTCAAATAATTTTTGGAATAGGGCGTTTTTGAAACAATTTTTGAAATAGGGCGATCTTATTCTCAGCCGTCGATATATAAACGAAAAATTATTTTTGTAAAAAAAGCACACATAGCATCTTAAAGAAGTTTTTCTCTTACGAATGGCGTTGAGTTTATATGAATTAACGTAGGTATGATGCAGTAGAACACTTACCTCTTACGATAAGTCTGCAAATTTCAATTGCTCCATCTTAGCGAAAAAAAAAGATATTTGAGCAAACTTAACGCCATTCGTAAGAGAAAGACTTCTTCTTTAAGATGCTATGTGTGCTTTTTTAAAAAAAAAAAATAATCTGTCGTTTATATATAACCTCAAGAATAGGCAAAAACGGTGTTTTTTGCACATTTTGGTTAGGATATCTCAAAATCCTGACGTGATAGAGCAATTCTGCGTCCAGATTTGAATTCAGCGCATCGAAAACCTTTAGGAAAGTATGGTCTGGTTTATGGTCAAATTTCTTATCGGCCTGTGTTATTTAATATGTTGCAAATAAATACTATTTTTTAATAAAACCAAAGTAAACAATTGAGATTCTTTCAATTTTTTCGAGCGATAATTGAACTGTCACAAAGTTAGTTGGCAACGCTACGCACTATATTGATGAAATTGGCGTAGTTTCTTTACTTGTACTTTGGGTTTAACTAAAATATTATATTTATTTGCAACATATTAGCACATTTTGGGCGTGAAATAGCAAATATAAAGAATGTATTATCAAATGGTAAAAAAATAGATTGAATTTGCGTGTTCGTGTGGGTGTAATAAGCAATTAAAAAATGAAAACGTTTTTTGTTAATAACTTTTTATTGAAATAAAAAAGTTAAGTTCCGCCTTCTGATTCGTGCTTCTGAGATCGAAACGTGTTATTGTAGTGAATCAAATTTATTGAATGAAAAAATATAAAATTTCATTTAGACAAGTAATACAATACAAACGTATGTATGCTAGATTATAAATAACAAGTACTTCAAGTCTTCAGTACATCACCCCCACTAGAATTGAAGTTCTTCAAACCAAGTTGGTTTCTGCATGAGTTGAATTGTGTACTTGTCACTGCTTTTGTAAGGATATCTGCAGCCATTTCTTGAGTGCTTATGTGTTTAATGTTCACAACTTCTTCTTGAACAAGGTCTCTCAAAAAATGATGACGAATATCAATGTGTTTTGATCTTGCGTGATACATGCTGTTATGAGCTAAATCGATACAACTCTTATTGTCAGAATATAGAGTCCATATTTGCTTTTGGTTTTGTTCAAGTTCGTTTAATAGTTCTTTTAGCCAGATTATTTCTTGACATGCTGCTGATAACGACATATATTCGGCTTCTGTTGTTGATAAAACTACAGTGGTTTGCCGTTTTGAGCTCCAAGATATACACCCACCTTGATATATAAATGCATAACCAGTAGTTGATCGACGACTATCAATGTCACTAGCCCAATCAGCATCAGTAAACCCAATTACTTCGCCGTTCAAATCTTGTGAAAATTCTAATTTATATTCAAGTGTTCCTTTAATATATCTGAATAACCGCTTAACAGCTCTCCAATGTACAGTGCCAGGATTTTTGTTGAATTTGGATAAAGCCCCCACTGCAAATGCAAGGTCAGGTCTGCTAATCTGTGCTGCATATAGTAAACTTCCAAACGCCTCTTGATAAGGAACGCCTTTCATCAAATCTCTTTCTTCGTCTGTTGTAGGAGAAAACTCAGTGGAAAGTTTTTGGTTTATATCAACTGGAGTGTTAACGCTTTTACAATCTTCCATATTAAATCTATTAAGGATATCCTTTAAATAACGCTTCTGATCTAACCATAGTTTTCCTGCCTTCCGGTCTCTCGTAATTCTCATACCTAGTATAAACTCAGCTTCTCCCATGTCTTTAATTTTAAAATTCTTCTTCAAAAAACATTTAAGCTTTTCTTTATGCAAAGGATTATTTGAAAAAATAAGGATATCATCCACATATATTGCTATGTAAGTCCTTATTTCCCCTTCTACATAGTAATATAAACAATGATCGCGTTTACTCTGACGCAATCCAAATACTTTTAAAGTTTCACAAAGCTTTTTGTTCCAACATCGACTTGCCTGTTTCAGCCCATACTTATAGCGATTTCTTTAGCCTACAGACTTTCCCGGGTTTAATTTCGAAACCTTGAGGCTGTTGCATATAAATTTCTTCGCTTAAGTCACTTTGTAGAAATGCCGTTACTACATCCATCTGATCAATATCTAGATCATATTTTACCGCTAGAGCCAAAAGCAAACGCACTGAAGAATATCTTATTACCGGTGAGAAAGTTTCTTCGTAATCAATACCTTTTCTCTGGGAGTATCCTTTTATCACCAACCGTGCTTTATAACGCTCAATATTACCTACATAGTCCCTTTTTATTTTGAAGCACCACTTGTTCCATATTGCCTTTTTATCAGGTGGCAGGTCACATAAAATCCATGTCTCATTTTCAATTAAAGATTTATACTCCTCATCCATAGCCTTTTTCCACATCGACGCTTGTGGGCTCTGTAAAGCTTCTATAGTTTGCGGCTCTACTATCGATTCTTGCATCCCCATTATTGCATAACGTTGCGGAGGTTTCTTCACTCTTGAAGATCTTCTAAGTACAGGAATTTCCTCAGCGTCAGATTCTTTGACTACCTGACGATCAGAAACATTTTGTGTTACTTTTTGTATTGGCTCAGGCACTTTAGAAACTGTAGTAAGATTGACATCATTCATGCCTATTACGGTATCCGACGGATGCCACTCCCGCGAATGCCATCCGATTCGCACTCCCCTCGCCGGTCAAATTTCACGCTATTACCATAACCGTCGGATTACTGCTTTATCGATTCACCCTGCGTATCATGTCAAAAGCTTTTTTACATTTTACTACATTGTCAGTTGTGATTTATTTGCATTTTGAAAGAATATAATTGAATAAATTGAAGAAAAATTGATTTTTTTTTGCAAATGGAAGTACTCTTTGTTGTGTTTGCGGACTTGAAGCTGTTCCAATTTCTTACGAAGTACTCGCTAAATTTTGTACTTCTGCATTTGGCCTCGAATTATTAACGGATGGTTCGCAATCAACGATTATATTTTGATCATCGCGCTACAGAGCCTACCAAAATGTCTTCCAGTGAACTTCTGCGTTTTGTCCTCCACCTGTAACTTGCATTTGGAAGCGGTTATTTGTTAGCTTGATCTTAATACAGGATTTGGATTCAGACCAAGTAATTTTGATGTTGGTCCCAAAGCATTCAAATCCGTGCTTAATGTTGTCCAAAACTCAGATCAACTTCTGGAGACTGCTTGCTCATGTTATTTTGCGATATTTTCGTTAAGCTTCTTCCGCTCAATCAAAAAGGAAAACTGCCCACGTTTTTCGTACGAATTCCATTTAAAAATAAAATTAACTCATATATGTATATTTACTTAAAATATATGTATGAATTATTTTGTTATTCGTTAAATTTCATTGTAATTTACTACGCAATGAAAATTCAATTTTTTAAATTTCTATTGAATCCGCACCAATTTTATGACGAATCGAAATCAAAAGAAATTACAGCTACTGCGTTTCGATTACGGTTATAGGAATGCGGTGAATCCTCGAACTGCTTTATCAACATGTTTTTTATTCCCGGACTGCATTGACGATCGGTTATGAGAATATCAAATTTTATCAAAACGATTCGCATTCCCTGCGAAAGGCATCCGCCGGATACCGTAATAGGCATGATTATCTTCGTAAAGTGAAACAGCACTCAGATTTTCATCCCCTTCTATTTCGTCAAGATCTGAAAAGAATTCTTCTTCTGAACCATCTTCCATCAAAGTTTCCGCTGTATTATAATTGTCAATATTTATCAGAAACACATTTTTATCAGATTTTGCACTACTATCCGTAAAAAATTGGTCCTCCAGGAAAACAGCGTTTCTACTAATAATTATTTTACCAGTATTTGGTTTCATGAACCGATATGCCTTGGATTCTGTACAATAGCCAACAAATAAATGCTCTTCACCCTTAGAATCCAACTTTTTCCTTTTCTCTTTTGGAATATGAACAATAGACTTACAACCAAATACTCTCAAATGTTTCAAGCTAAGCTGTCTACCAAGCCATATTTCTTCTGGAATGCTACCATCGAGTCCTCTACAAGGCGACCTGTTTACTAAATACACGGCTGTATTTACCGCTTCTGCCCAGTACCTTTTGCCAAGATTCGACTGTATGAGCATACAACGTGCCTTCTCGATCAGCGTCCTATTCATACGCTCTGCCATTCCATTCTGTTGCGGTGAATACGGGGCTGTTCTTTGGTGAACAATTCCAGCAGACCTCATTATATTTTCCATCTTTCTGTTACAGAACTCTGTACCATTATCTGTTCTCAAAGTTTTAATTTTCCTATCAGTCTGATTTTCAACCAACTGCTTGAACTGATCCTTCGATTTCAAAAAATACCCAAACACTTTTCGGGAAAAATCGTCAATGAATGTCAGAAGATATATTGACCCACCAAACGAAGCAACTTCCATTGGACCGCACAAGTCTGAATGTAAGACCTCGAGCATATCTTTAGCTCTACAACCAATGTCTTTAAATGGTAGTGGTGATATTTTCCCCTTCAGACAAACTGAACATAGATTGTTTTGTGAGAACTCACATTTAATGCCGCCCACGCGATCTACCAACTTCATTAAGTTATCATGACATGGATGACCTAAACGTTTATGCCAGGTAATGGCATTCCTATTTGGTTTCGCTATAAAACTTGATTTGCGTGCTTTATTCAGGCGAAACATACCATCTACAATGCTGCCTGTTGCAATTATATCTTTTTTAGAATCAATTACTTTGCATCCCGTAGAATTAAATATGACTTCATACCCATAATCCACAATTTTGGATATGGACAACAAATTTGCATGCGCTTTCGGTAAATATAAAACATCTCGCAAGCAGATTTCCTCGTTTTTATTGTTATTAATTATCTTCATATCGATGTCTCCTAACCGATCGCCTTCCATTGACGAGTTGTTTGCTGTAACTATGCTAAATTTCGAGCATTGTTTATTTGTACTGAACGCAGACAAATCATTACACATATGCGACGTTGCACCTGAATCAAAGAACCACTCACCATCTTTGTTTTCTCTAGCTGACATTGCTTCACGATTTTATTTTTCGGACAGTTTGCTTTAATATGCCCAAATTCTTGACACCCATAGCATTTCGGTCCCTTTCTAGTATTCTTATTGTTCATTTTGCATGGTTTTCCCAATAGTGCAATATCTTGGTTAAAAGTTATTGACATATCTTGCAGCAACTTCGTCTTGACATAATCCCCGCTTATATCAACTCCAGAATTTTCGATAGCCATTGTCATTGGTTGGTAGATGTCCAGGAAAACCCGCTAGCATCAATGCTCCAATCCATTCGTTGCTCACTGCTAGACCCACATTGCTCAATTTATTCGCTGTGCACATTATGGTGTTTACATAATCTTCTATAGACTGGCAGTCTTCCATACGAGTCGTAATAAGTTTCCTTAAAAGACTTACTCTTCGTGTTAGTCCCGAATCTTGAAACGCTCGCTCAAGGCTAGCCCACATGTCCTTTGCAGTTGCATCGTTCTGTATCATAACATACAGCATCGGCTCCACCAGCAGCACCAGCTTCGATTTTGCTAGAACGTTCTTCCTTGGATCTGTCTCAGTGCCAATTATACATTTCCACAAGTCCTCCATCTGGAAATACGATTCCACTGCAAAACGCCATTGATCTCGTCCTTTTAATCGCTCGATTTGAGGAATATTCGCAAAAGACATTTTGTTTGAAAATTTTTAAAAAATTTTTTAACTTGACCTGTTTCTCTTAGGCGGATATGAGCCCATAACCTATTGTAGTGAATCAAATTTATTGAATGAAAAAATATGAAATTTCATTTAGACAAGTAATACAATACAAACGTATGTATGCTAGATTATAAATAACAAGTACTTCTAGTCTTCAGTACATCACGTGTCCATTAATATCACGCTTGTTAAAAATTGACGAGTTTTAGCCGTTGCACCGTAAACTAGATAATTACCCTTTGCCCATCCCTCCTTACCTTATTTGCACCAAAAAAAAGTCTGTTAAACTCACCTTGAGAAACTTTATCGATCCCAATATAAATTTTGTCGATTTCCAAAATGTAGCTATTCTGCACTTATGCCGATATTGTGCTATAAACTCACCCAGACCTTCAGCAGCTGGAACTACACCCGCATTACGAGTAATTTGAAAACGTTGCAAAATAACGCAGTCACCGTCTTTAATACCAAAATATTTAAGTGGTTTTTTGTCCTCCAATAATGGGGCGCCGTTAAACATAATAATTATTTCAGAGCTAGACATTCCAGATTCAACTTCACAGAAGGCTTTAAAGTTTTCCAGCTCTAGTTCTTCTGAAACGTCCAAGAAGAAGACGTTATCCGTGAGCGTGGTTACGGTTATCTTCATTTTGTCTAGCTTATTTCCACTTTGTTCTATAAATGTAAATCCTAGATTTTTATTAATCCAACTGTTAAATTTTAATGGATGAGGATTGCGATCCAAAATTCAATCGTTTCTTCCTCTATGGCAAAATGTACATTTGTATCTATGTAAATGTTTTGTCCTCACGAGTCTGAACTAAAATTTGGAGTTTTTTACTTTAGCAGAATTTCGTAATTAATTATGTTCTTAATGTATATAAAAAATGAGTTGTTTTATTAAAAAATTTAAAAATATTGCGTTTCACCTCCTTGAATCGCAACAAAAAGCAGATTCTTGAATTTGTTTTTTCACCCCAAAGGTAAAGGTTAACCTACTAAACAGCTGATTGCTAACTTTTTTATTCACATTGTGGTTCTTATGTCAAACTTATGTCAATTTTGATCTTGATACAATATGATTTCTACAATGGCGGACTATGATTTTGATAGCAACAGCACAGAAAACATAAAGGTTGTTCTCTCTCTGTGATTTTGGCCTGGCAAATTTGCCGAGATGACATAAGTGTGATAAATTTGCCGAGCACAACAACAAAATACACGTCTTGTCAAATTTGGAGCTTCGGCAAATTTCTCATACCCCAACCCGTGATATGTGATATCATGAGAAAAATATCACGGGAAATGCAACCATGTTATTACATTCACAATGGTCTTCTATGAGAAGTGAGTTTGAATTTATGTTTCTAGTTCTTTTTTTTAAGTATTTTATTTTATTCAGATAAAAAATTAATTAATTCGAAATTGAAGGAAGCAAAGCAAAGCGACAACAGTTGTATAAAGAGTGGAAAGAATATGACTAACATGCTGGTTCACAATGAAGTCAGTTAGAATTTTTTTTCTTAAAGGTGCGCTCTCTCTGTGTGGCAAATTTCTCAAGATATCATGATATCTCGGCAAAAATATTAGACACAGAGAATAACCTTATAAATAATTTACATGGAGTGTGTATGTATGTATGTACGTATGGTGTACTGCGAAACCTTCTATAATTGAACCAAGATTTCAAGGGTAATTTCGACTGGCATTTTTGTATGGCGAAACTACGTTATTTAAGCGTAATCAACGCCGACACAACGATTTTTGCCTAACAACCCTTAAATTACGCCAATCTGAACATGCATAAAGTCGAAATATTTCTATTTTCTGAACTGTGATTTTGTAGTCCATTTCGTTTAAACATTATTTGAAAGGGCAAAAGTTCTATAAAGAAATTTTTATAAATATAAGTTCGAAGCTTTGTTGTACGAAAGAAGAGTTGGATTTAAGCTTTCCTACGCGGAAAATAAATTTGTATACATACATGTATGTATAGCGCTAGCTTAGAGTGAAAATTGATTCGGGTATCGCCATTTGTTTCATATTCGCGTTTAAGTATATGAACACACCCGACTGGTTTATTTAACCCTCGAGTACTCGCGCCTCGTAGAGTAACACGGATTCTCGCGCATGAGCATTTTGCTCACTCGCTCTTGTAATGTAATTTTTTAATGCATTTACATTGTTAATCATTTCCTTTTTGGATGTAGAAATATTATTAACTAATTGTTTTTGAAATAGCATATTTATTTAAGGAATTCACCTTTTAAAATTTTATTAAATCAATCAAATAAAACATAAATTGGTTATTTCACATGTCACATATAGTACATTAACAAAAATATTTATTTTAAAAAATATAACTAAATAAAATTATAAAATCAGTCTGCGTTATGATTCATATTAAGATTGCCTTCGAAGCAAAATGAGCACGTATATATTACATGTTCCGTGCAGAGTAATTTTGCACATAAAGTTCTTCCTCTGTTTTGAACGCCTATTTTTACTCCTGAGGCATAGCTCGCAAGGACCAGGCTTTTTAGTATACTCACTTATGTTGTCCTCCTTCTCCAAACTATCGGCGGATTGTTCAGAGGTAGTGTTTTGATCACTTTTTTCTGTTTCGCCATCACTGTTGAAATAATTCATTTTCGTCATTGTCTAAGCCTTCGTCATATAACACTTCTTCCAACCAAGAAGAAAGTTGTGAAGAGGCCCTACTACAATGACGTCTGCGTTCCATTTCAACAGTACTTGCAAATATAAATGAAAATATTGGAAAAATAATAAATATCAGCGTTAAACCCTAGGTTTCCAACAAAAAAGATTAACATAAAATACTTACATCGTTTCTCGCGCAATGAGCAAAATGCCGCTCTCAAAAAACAATATCCCATCTGAAGCTGTGATGGTGCACTAATGGAAAGAAATATTCGTCAAAGTATGAATCACAACCACTTGCGAAGGTACTCAACACATCAAGTGCCACAAATCCATAGAACATAGAAATTTCGCGAAATAAAAAATTGCTTGAGCAAAATGCTCATAGCGCGAGTGCTCGAGGGTTAAGAAACAGATGAAAAAAATATATACATACATACATGCATAAGTATTTATTATTAACCAAATTTTTACAGCTGTTGCCAGTGAAATATTTTTCAACGTGGAATCGACTCATATCCAAAAATTATGAGTGCTCAACCTAGTCCCGCCTGCATGACTCCATCAACCGAACAGGAAAGGGTAAGATTGATATAATTAAGTCCGTTTCGGGGAAATTTTGGTCATGCTTTTCTTACCAGCACTATTATTGGGGGTTGTAGAGGAGGTCCTCCTAAGGTCACGCGTTGCTTTACCGATCCAGCGGGGGCGTAAAAACTATTTTTACAGTTGGGACTGACCGGAGGCCCATACCCAGCCAGCATTTTTTGAAAATTTTGATCAAAAAATATTCAAATATCATACCCCCAGATGATTAAAAATATATGAGTGACACCGCAATGTTAATTGGACCAATTTTGTTATACGAAATGTGACACCCTGCAAAAAAATGTGCGATTAATACCGAAAGATATTTGTCCCGGATTGATCTCTTTCGAGAACAATCAGTCCACAATTAGTCCCCGATTGTTCCCGTACGGGTATAAATGTAGACTAATTGTAGACCAATTGTTCCTGAACTGGCATAAATGTAGACTAATTGTAGAACAATTGTTCCCTAACGGGTATAAATGTAGATTAATCGCTTTCATCCCGAAAGCGTATAAATGTAGATTAATCGCTTTCATTCCGAACGGGTACAAATCTAGATTCCTTAAATGTAGAAATTTTACAAAAATTTGCAATGTATTTAAAAAATTGTAGAACAACCGGTAAAACGAATTGAACACCCTTTCTTTTAATAACAATGATGAATAATAATTTTAACAAAATGTTGCCTAAAATATTCAATAAAAAATCCTTTACATTACGCTCATATAATGCATACTTAAAACTTACAATTTTTTTTTATTTATTTATTGAGATTTTTTTTCAAAAGTAAAACATTATATAATCTTTATTTATATATGCATGAACATTTACAATTTTTTAAAGATTGTTATTAAAAATTGCCTTGGCGAACAACTTGGAAAAATCTACATTTGTACCCGTTCGTGCTGGAAGCGATTGATCTACATTTGTGCCCGTTGCGGATGAAAGCGATTAATCTACATTTGTGCCCGTTCGGTATGTTAGTGATTAATCTACATTGGTACCCGTTCGGGTATACAAGTTGAACAATTAGTCTCTTCATAGGACATGCTCGAACAAATGCGATCAATTCACTCCATATAAAGGGATGTAAAATTGTATTAGTCGCTTGCTCCCTTGCGATTGATCCCGGACACGTCCCGGATTAATCGCATTTTTTGCAGGGCAGTTTAGGGCCTACTTTATTGCCACAAGCGCTTAGTTTATACATGCATGTATGGATTAGTTCCGTTGTCTGCAGGGTAAAGTGATTTTTTTTTTGGAAACAACAAAAGTTATTAAAGGTCAAAGTTTATATTATGCATTTTTTAAATTGCAATTACTTTTATTTGGGTTTTGGTGTTAATGAAGGAACTCTAGTTCCACACTCCAGGTTCTGCCTCCATTTTAAGTGTTCTATTCCATGCAATTGATTGAAGTAGTTATGACGTCAGGAACAAAAAGGAAAAAAATGACATTTCCTTTTATTGACGTTCGTGATGTACAGCTGCGGTCAAAATCTTAGTAGTGCACCCACCGTAGATAAAAAATCTAAAAAAAGTTGGATTTTTTATACTAAATGTTTATTTTGGATTTTATTATAATAAACTACTACTAATAACAGATACATCATGCAGAAGAACTTAGTAAGTTAATTATTTGTACGGTTTTAAAATAACATTTTATACTTTGCCCTCAAAATATCAACGGTCAAAATCTTAGTAGTGCGATTTTCTTTAATAAAAATATAGTTGAACTAACTATTTATTCAAAAGATTTTAATTGTGGATTAATAATAAAACTATAATAAAGTGTTTAGTACATCGTAGCGTATCCTTTATTAGATATAACAGGAGCGCAACGCCGATGCATCGAGTTTACGAGTGTTTCCCATTGTTCGCTAGGAATTGCTTTCCATGCCCGCTCTTCCGTTTCCCGAAGTTGATTGTTATTTGTGGGATTGCACTGGGCTACTCTCCGCTTTACGTCGCACCATAAATTTTAAACTGAATTGCGGTCTGGAGACTGTGCAGGCCCTTCCATGACCTCAACCCTATTTCTTTCAAACCATTGTTTCACTGATTTGCTCGTGTGCTTTGGATAATTATCTTGCTGGAAGACCCAAAGCAGCGCCATTTCATCCCGGGCATATGGTAGCATAACCCCCTCCATGATTCCAACATACACTGTGCGATCCATGATCTCCTTAATACAATATATTGGCCCAACTCCATAGAACGAAAAGCAATGCAAATCATAATACTTGTTTAATTGTCTTATTAGTGTGTTTTGGGTTATACCGAGTTAATAGGCCGTCTTACATATTGGCTCGCTCCTCTGGTCCCACACAACATGATTTTAGATTCATCCGTCCATAGTTTACATGGAAGATTAAGTATTATGATTTGCATTGCTTTTCGTTCTATGGAGTTGGGCCAATATATTGTATTAAGGAGATCATGGATCGCACAGTGTATGTTGGAATCATGGAGGGGGTTATGCTATCATATGCCCGGGATGAAATGGCGCTGCTTTGGATCTTCCAGCAAGATAATTATCCAAAGCACACGAGCAAATCAGTGAAACAATGGTTTGAAAGAAATAGGGTTGATGTCATGGAAGGGCCTGCACAGTCTCCAGACCTCAATTCAATTTAAAAATTATGGTGCGACGTAAAGCAGAGAGTAGCCCAGTGCAATCCCACAAATAACAATCAACTTTGGGAAACGGAAGAGCGGGCATGGAAAGCAATTCCTAGCGAACAATGGGAAACACTCGTAAACTCGATGCATCGGCGTTGCGCTCCTGTTATATCTAATAAAGGATACGCTACGATGTACTAAACACTTTATTATAGTTTTATTATTAATCCACAATTAAAATCATTTGAATAAATAGTTAGTTCAACTATATTTTTATTAAAGAAAATCGCACTACTAAGATTTTGACCGTTGATATTTTGAGGGCAAGGTATAAAATGTTATTTTAAAACCGTACAAATAATTAACTTACTAAGTTCTTCTGCATGATGTATCTGTTATTAGTAGTAGTTTATTGTAATAAAATCCAAAATAAACATTTAGTATAAAAAATCCAACTTTTTTTAGATTTTTTATCTACGGTGGGTGCACTACTAAGATTTTGACCGCAACTGTACGTGTGTGGGTTGTTGACAGTAGAACAATCCCTGCAAAAAATGCGATTAATCCGGGACGTGTCCGGGATCAATCGCAAGGGAGCATGCGACTAATACAATTTTACATCCCTTTATATGGAGTGAATTGATCGCATTTGTTCGAGCATGTCCTATGAAGAGACTAATTGTTCAACTTGTATACCCGAACGGGTACCAATGTAGATTAATCACTAACATACCGAACGGGTACAAATGTAGATTAATCGCTTTCATCCCGAACGGGTACCAATGTAGATCAATCGCTTACATCCCGAACGGGTACAAATGTAGATCAATCGCTTACATCCCGAACGGGTACAAATGTAGATTAATCGCTTTCATCCCCAACGGGTACCAATGTAGATCAATCGCTTACATCCCGAACGGGTACAAATGTAGATTAATCGCTTTCATCCCCAACGGGTACAAATGTAGATCAATCACTTCCAGCACGAACGGGTACAAATGTTGATTTTTCCAAGTTGTTCGCCAAGGCAATTTTTAATAACAATCTTTAAAAAATTCTAAATGTTCATGCATACATAAATAAAGATTACATAATGTTTTACTTTTGAAAAAAAATCTCAATAAATAAATAAAAAAAATTGTAAGTTTTGAGTATGCATTATATGAGCGTAATGTAGAGGATTTTTTCAAAGAATATTTTAGGCAACATTTTGTTAAAATTATTATTCATCATTGTTATTAAAAGAAAGGGTGTTCAATTCGTCTTACCGGTTGTTCTACAATTTTTTAAATACATTGCATATTTTTGTAAAATTTAAGGAATCTAGATTTGTACCCGTTCGGAATGAAAGCGATTAATCTACATTTATACCCGTTCGGGATGAAAGCGATTAATCTACATTTAAACCCGTTAGGGATGAAAGCGATTAATCTACATTTATACCCGTTCGGGATGAAAGCGATTAAACTACATTTATACCCGTTAAGGATGAAAGCGATTAATTTCCATTTATACCCGTTCGGGATGAAAGCGATTGATCTACATTTATACCCGTTCGGGATGAAAGCGATTAATCTACATTTATACCCGTTAGGGAACAATTGGTCTACAATTAGGCTACATTTATACCCGTTCGGGAACAATTGGTCTACAATTAGTCTACATTTATACCCGTACGGGAACAATCGGGGACTAATTGTGGACCGATTGTTCTCGAAAGAGATCAATCCGGGACAAATATCTTTCGGTATTAATCGCACATTTTTTTGCAGGGATTTTAATGAATGTTTGTGATGTGCGATGATCATGAGAGCCAAATTATGTTGTTTGATTTAATGATGATTAAAACGTGTATGATTGGTTGTAAATTTATGTGAGCGTATTTGAATTTATATTATATTATATCTTATATGTTAATATTATGTGGATAAGGGTGAATACTTGGACGGTATTTTACCACAATTAAACTTATATTATAAAAGTCTTTAAAAATTTGCTTTTATATTGCTAAGAAAATTGGCTAGATGCAAGATTTTGTTTTTTTCAAAGCCATGAAAAATTTCTTTAAAATTTTTGTGATTTTCGAAAAGCTTATATGATCTTCTAACATTGTTTAGTAGGGGGCATTGACAAGTTATGTGTGTATAGCTATTTTGTTGTTCACATCTGCATACATTAGTATTTACACCTCTTATTTTGTACAGATAATTAGCACCATAGGTGTGGCCAGTGAGGATTAGGTTGATAATTTTTATTTGTTTAGGTTCTAGGGTGCATTTTTTGTACCACATCTGTTTAGGAATGGTTTGAAAAGTTGTGTGAAAAAGATTTGGTTTGGTAGTGGAGAATTCTTGGAATTCTCTTAACCAGGAATTTCTTATATTATTTTTTATGCTTTCATCCCGAACGGATATTAATGTAGATTAATCGCTTTCATTCCGAACGGGTACAAATCTAGATTCCTTAAATGTAGAAATTTTACAAAAATATGCAATGTATTTAAAAAATTGTAGAACAACCGGTAAAACGAATTGAACACCCTTTCTTTCAATAACAATGAATAATAATTTTAACAAAATGTTGCCTAAAATATTCTATGAAAAAATCCTTTACATTACGCTCATATAATGCATAGATACTCAAAACTTGCAATTTTTTTAATTTATTTATTAAGATTTTTTTTCAAAAGTAAAACATTATATAATATTTATTTATATATGCATGGACATTTACAATTTTTTAAAGATTGTTATTGTAGGAGTTACTTTTTTTATTTTTCCATGTTGTTCGCCAAGACAATTTTTAATAACTGTAGGAGTTACTTTGTTAAGTAATTACTTTCAATTATTTGTTAAATACTTTATCTTTTAATCATACAATTTTTATTTTTTGATATACCAAAATTTCAATGAATAAAAGATAAAAGATGAAGTATTTAACAAATAATTGAAAGTAATTACTTAACAAAGTAACTCCTACAGTTATTAAAAATTGTCTTGGCGAACAACATGGAAAAATCTACATTTGTACCCGTTCGTGCTGAAAGCGATTGATCTACATTTGTACCCGTTCGGTATGTTAGTGATTAATAGGGCAACAGAAAATATGCCCTGAAAAATTCGTTTTTAGCGCTAAAAATATGTCCTTAAAAATATAGTTTAGGCACTGAAAATATGCCCTTAAATTTTTTTTATATACTTAATAAAAATATATACGGCATGGTAGGTTGTGTGCTCACCTTTCATGCAAGAGGTTCCAGGTTCAAACCCTGGCCCGGACAAATATCAAAAATTAGTTTTAAATAAAATTAGAACACTTTTTGTAATAAAAAAAATATTTTTATTATAGGTACATATTTGTTTTTATGGGTACAAAAGCGAGATAAAATATTCATATTTTATTAAATTATAATACTTTTTGTAACAAAAAATTATTTTTATTAAAGGTACATTTTATAGGTACAAGAGACAAAATAAAAAAATTCACATTTGCGAAACACCCCTGCAGGAAGAAAAAAATCAATTCCAAAAAGTAGCTGACTTTTAACTGGCTATTTTGAGACAAAAAATAATCAATTTGTATCAAGCAGCAAGAAACCCTTTTTAAGTTAGTTGCTTTGTCATGCAGGAATATCCAAAAAAAAAACGTAAAGTGTGCATTGACAAAAACTTTCAAACGCCTGATGAAAATATTTTTATTCAAAAATATTTAAACTGATAGAATTTTGCTGTGAAAATTCCTCTTTTTGGATTTTGGAAGCGAAGCAATGGAAGTATATCAAATTTTTTCCGAATCTCATGGACGTAAACATGTATGTATGTAACAGTTACATCTGCAACCAATTCCCTTGTATTTTTCGTATAATTTTCTAAAAATGAATGATGTTATATTTTGGAATCAATTATTTTTCACCCAAAAAAAGTGTATTTATAGTTACCCTCCAAGTAATGCAGAAGTACACAGGACTGACTTTTTTATCGCCATTCCCAAATAAAAGTAGTTAGTCTTTTTCAAAGAAAATATACAATTAAAAGCGACCACTAGTGTCTTTGTAAACAGTTTAAAGTCAGTTTTAAGTTAGATGCATTTCCTGCAGGGACATCTTCGTTACCATAAGAAAACAAGTATTTTTACATACGAAAATATATACATACATACATACACATATTTATGTGCATGAATTTAAAATTGTATGTGTTGATGGCAATCAACCCAAAAGACCAGGATGTAAGCGAGATGTAATAGGACTTGAGAACAAGCTTATAACAATTGTCCATTGTAAGCTTATTGCAATACAGTTTTTATAAGCTTAATTGTAAGCTTATTCACAAGCATGATTGTCATAATTGAGGAACACAAGCTTGAAAACATAATTACAATAAGCTTACTTTACACTTGCAATGAAAGCTTGACAAACTATTAATAATAACATTGTAATAAGCTTGCTGTAAAATTTTTTTAAATTTTGGTTTTACAATGACTCATATAATTCATTATTCCTCTTTCGGAAAAGGGAAGTATAAAAGCCTCAATAATGTTCGATATAATGTTGAATGTACCACTATATGATACCGTTGGATTGAATTTCAGGTTGATGTTATGGTCCGAAACAGGAGGAGAAATAAAATAAAGAACATTGCAGTAAAGGCGAAGAAGGAAAGAAGAAGAAAAAAAATGCAAATAAAAATTTATTTTTTTCTTTTTTCTACTATTTATACATACAATTATATTTATAAGCTTACAACAAGCTTTCACAAGTAATATTTTTCTACAATTACATTTGTAAGCTTATAAAAAGGGTGCCGTTTTGATTTTTCTACAATTGTTCTTAAGACTTTTTCAATACTTTACACAAGCTTTCCTCAAGCTTAACGCTTATATTTGTAAGCTTGTTATAATATTATTCTCAAGCCCTTTGGTCCATTGGGAAAATTCCAGTGCAAAACTTGCATACTTATTTATTCAAACTGCTATTGATGTAAACTAAAAATTTTGCGATAAATTTTCAAATAGAAAATTATGGCGATTGTCGCGGTAAGTTTTAAACGTAGAACAAGGAAACACGGTGTACTTTATATAAAGCGAGTGCTGCAGAAAGTGGGCGTATTGGATTTAAAAAAAAAATACCCTTAAAATTCGAGCACAAAATTTTTTGTTGGGGGACGAAATTAGCACATAAATATTGTGTTCATATTGTACTATCAATATCTTGATACATCACATAGGGTAGAAGTTGTATCCAGACCCCCCACTTTTGAAGTCATACGAAAACTCATATAAAACGTTGGAAAAATAAAATTTCCTCGAGGATGAAATTAGCACATAAAAATATTGTGTTCATATTATAATATTACAATTTTGATAATCTTAGCCCCCACTTTTAATTTCATATACATCATATTAATTATAAATTATATAGTTGGTTTTGTACACTGTTCACCTACCTCCCACTTCCCAAGTAATTTTTTTTTTTTTGTAATTAAGAAAAAAATTTTTTTTTGGGAGACGAAATCAGCACAGCAATATCTGATTCATTTTATGTTATTACCATCTTGATTCATTGACGGGGGGGCGGGTCTATGTGAACGTTCACCTGTACCCCCCACTTTTGATTTAAAAAAAAAATACCCTTAAAATTCGAGCACAAAATTTTTTGTTGGGGAACGAAATAAGCACATAGAAAGCACATAAGTCCTAGCCTATCAATTTTCAAATCCATTGAGTGGGGGATCCAGCTGAAAACTATTAATTTATTACAATTTGTACAAAAAGGATTGCCACCTGTTCAAAAATTCAGTTTTACGGTATATTTTGTTTGACTTTGAAGCTTGAAATATTATATGAAAGTGCTTTGCTTGAAAATGAGTAGTTTATCATAATTTTACAGAGCATTGCCACCTGTTAAATTATTTTTTACGCTATGGTTTCCTTGATTTTGAAATTTGAAGTGTCATTTGAAAGAGCCTGCCTGTATATGGATAATAAAATTTAATTTTTATAAAAACGGTTGCCACCTATTTAAAAAGTTGAAATTTGTTTATCATGGGAAAGAAAGAAAGGAAAAGAAAAGAAGAGGAATTGAAAGAGATGAAAATGACGAAGTAAAAGGAAACGGAAAGGGAAAAGCTGAGAGGAAAGTGTACGGAACATAAAATGGATAAATGGAAAAGGAAAAGTAAAAAGGGAAAGAAGAAGAGAAAGGAAATTGTAGAAAGGGGAGTCCGAAAAATCGAATTTTGTTGGTCGCTAAAGGACTAGAATTTTATAGAAACTTATTTGGCATAAAATTGCAGTATGTCTCTTCGGACAAAATATCCAGTAACTATATGCTTTACTTTATATTTTATAGATAAGAAACAATGGGCTTTAAGCCGATTTATATTCTTATCCCTACCCTCAAATTGTCGCACAGTCTAATTGGTCAAATTTTCGACCACGGCGATATTGGTATCGTATATTATATATCAGACTCTTTAACTAACTTATAATAATAATACACTGGCGCGTTTGTAGATCTAGCTAGTTTTATGGCCGAGCTTCTCTCCCAATTCGAGGCGTGCTCCTTAACTTTTGTTTTTCCTTCAAATTGGATGGGACGTACAGTTTTATGCCGGCTCCGAACGGCGAATGCATTTTTTCTAAGAAGCTTTTTCATGGCAGAAATACACTCGGAGGGTATGCCTTCCACTGCCGAGGGGTGACCGCTATTTTTTAAAAACCCAATATTGGGTTTTAATTAATCAGAAACATTTTTTTAGTGTTTGTCCGGACTGTGGTTAGAACGCGAGACCTCTGGTATAGCAGGCGAGCACTCTACCCACTACACCACAGCGGCCACTAACTAATAGCGTTTTCAATTCTTAACGAAAATGTTGCATTATTACAAGGCAACATTATCAACACGCGCCCTGTACCCTAAGAAAATATTGCATTTTTCATATTATGAATGAAACAAAAATAATGCAACCCCATGGTTATATTAAGGGCAGAAAATATTGTCCTGTGGTCGGAGAGTGTGACATTTTTGGCAATAGAACAATCAACCCCGAAAAAATGTGTGGAATCTATGTGGAATAGAACAAAAAAATTTGACAGCCCGATAAAAGTGCAGAATAAATGCGATATTTTTGCCAGAATCGAAAACACCATAACTTAATTCAAAAGGCACACATTTTCTTCTGGAAAGCTAGGTTACAAAAACACACAACCCCACCAACATACTGGTGACAAACATCGGCAAATTCATTGATGCTGGATGGTAGGTTTTAAACAGAAAAAACAAAAGAAAAATTAAAGCAAAATGCAAAGTGGCGGTAGCCATTAGCTTACCAACCGAAAAATCCGAGGTTTGAATCTCGGCGGACGCCCCGAAAAAAAAGTAATCTGAGGAAGAGATGTGGTGATCTCCGAAATATATTTAGGTATAACTTCTACCAAAAAAAATTAAATTTTTAACACCACAATATTTCTTATATGGTTGTAAAAAAGCTCAAAATTTAAATACTTAATTAATAAAAGTATATATTTTTTTATCTGTGGAATGTCATCCTGCTCTATTTGGTTATCACTTATACATACATATATGAAAGGCCGGCAGTAAAAAGTGTACATATCCCACCATGCAAAGCTCGAGAAATAGGCAATAATTGTCAATGGCAACAAATTGGCGACTCGCCGATTTATTGCCTTTGTGAGAAATCGGCAAAATTTCTAATTTATTACAACGTATCGATTTCTTATTACAAAAAATCAGAAACATTTGTTTCCCCTTCTCTTTATAATATCCCACCAAACATTTTGTGTTGCCGGCAATAATAAAATGACTCGTTTCGAAAATAAATATATTGCAAGCAATATCGAAATCTTACCGATTTTCTTATTACTGGTCGGACTAAAACGTCCGCCGAAGACAACTTGCACAGTCGACTCGCTTTCTGATTACCTCAATGATTCGTTTTGTTATTACCAAACATTTTGTGTTGCCGGCAATAATAAAATGACTCGTTTCGAAAATAAATATATTGCAAGCAATATCGAAATCTTACCGATTTCTTATCAGTAGTCGGACTAAAACGTCCGCCGAAGACAACTTGCACAGTCGACTCGCTTTCTGATTACCTCAATGATTCGTTTTGTTATTACCAGAATGAGGTGTTTTCTTATTACCTGAACGATTCGCTTCGCCGTGTTGTATTCGTATCGAAGGTAACTCGCCTAATTGATTCGTTTTCTTATTACCTATTTAAGAAGTTTTCTTATCGCTTTATTGTTCCCAAAGTCGACCTGCGATTTTTTATTATTTTTAATATTTCCTTTATTTTTAGTAAATTAAATTCAATTTTAGATACAATATTAATTAAAGCAAAAGCAAATGCTTAAAATATTTGTATTATTTTAACTTTTCAATTGATAAACATAAATATTTATATATATGTATATACACGAAAAGATAAATTAAAAAACAAAATTATATGGTACATATTAATATTATTGTCCCTGTTACACTTCTTGGTTTTTCCATCCGGTCCTTGATCCGAAAGTCATAGGCTTTTCATTGAGAGGGATTCTAAAAGATACTTAATTGAGAAAAAAATTAACAATTTCCAGGTAATAATACGCACCAAATTATTCTACATAAATTTGTGTATACAATTAAATGTAGAATCTCCAAGAATTACTCCTGCTTCCAATGTAGCGAAAATAAATTGTGACTGATGGGCCCCCAACTCATTCGAAATATCTTGATTGAAAGAAAAGCGTAAATCTGTCATACAATTTGTGCAAAATATTGCTAAGGTTATAAATTTTACCTTCATTTTGGGTTGCATCAATTATTGTAGGGTCCATTGGAACTTTTTTAACGTACTTATATTTTTTCTGAACTTATTCTTTTTTTAATGAAATATTATTTCAGAATTATTTTATTTTGTTATATATTTTTCAAGGCTTTCTGATATTTTCATTTCTAAGCAGCGAGTAAAACCAAATAATTGTTTCCAATTTATTATAAAGGCAACAAATTGGCAAGAAGAGAAGGGGAAACAAATGTTCTGATTTTTTGTAATAAGAAATCGATACGTTGTTGCAAGAAATTAAAAATTTTGCCGATTTCTCACAAAGGCAATAAATCGGCGAGTCGCCAATTTGTTGCCATAGACGATTATTGCCTATTTCTCGAACTTTGCATTTATAAATTGGAAATAATTATTTGTTTTTACTTGGCGATGAGAAATGAAAATATAAGAAAGCCTTGAAACGAATCGTTAAGGTAATAAGAAACCGAATCATTGAGGTAATCAGAAAGCGAGTCGACTGTGCGAGTTGCTTTCGGCGGACGTTTTAGTCCGACTAGTAATAAGAAATCGTTAAGATTTCGATATTGCTTGCAATATATTTATTTTCAAAACGACTCGCTTTTTTATTGCCACTTACAAAGGGGCAAATTTTCAAAGATTTATAAGTCTGGTGCATTTTTACAGTTTCTCTTACAGTTCATATACTGTTGATAGCGGCAAGATGTTCAACGACATTAAAATCATGTTGATAGGCTAAACGGAGAAAAATTTATGGTACAATATATGACATAACCTATGAAAAAGGGGTTTTTGGCCCCTAACTCCATATATTTCCATACATTTATACTCGTTTAAAGCGCAACCGACCGAACGCAAATTGCGATTCCAGGTCCCTTAAACAAATTTAAGAACATATTAAAATTAAAGGAAAAGCTTGGCCTAAAACCCGTTACGAGTTACATTTACGCTAGTGTAGTACATATATGTATATGTTGTCCACATTTGCATATTTCCAGGTATTCCAATGGATCAATGAACTGGCTCACCCGGAAAGCCGCGAAACTGCATTACTCGAATTGAGTAAGAAACGTGAAACCGTGACAGATCTCGCGCCAATGTTATGGCATAGCTTTGGCACCACCACCGCTCTCCTACAGGAAATAATTAACATTTACCCATCGATTAATCCTGCCACACTCACTGCGCATCAGTCGAATCGTGTCTGTAGTGCGTTATCGCTGCTGCAATGCGTCGCGTCGCATCCAGAGACGCGTACGGTGTTCCTTCAGGCACAAATACCACTGTTCCTGTATCCATTTTTACAAACCACATCAAAAACAAGGCCATTTGAATATCTTAGGCTGACGAGTTTAGGTGTTATTGGTGCATTAGTTAAGGTAATACTTCTATATGGCTTAAAGTACCTATGTATGCGAAAGAAATTGGAATATTTTAATGAAGATATCGAGCCGTGTGAGACAAATGGACATATCGACCAAAATTAAAATTTTACAGGAGACATTTTTATGCTCAGATGTACGTAGTACACAGGGTATTATAATTTTCACCTCATAACGGTAACACCATGAAACAAGCGAGATAGATATGGACTTAGATATGAGCCGTTATTTTTGAAAGTGGCATAATTCTCTTTTTAAATGTATCCAGAAAAATATTGATTGTCGTTAATAATTTCAATTTCAATTTATTTCACGTAAGACAATAACATGTTATATTTTCTAGTAAAAAATAAAAACTGAATAGTTACGTCTGGGGATTTACATAATGTCAGAAAGAAATGTATGCACATGCATATAAGAAGAAAGAAATAAAGAAAAAATAAACCCTTGGGGTACCCCACTGCTAAAGGTTTTCAGTTGTAACACTTTATGGCCAGTTCTTACGTGTTGACACCTACTTATAAGATAACTATGCATGAGCTTTGGTGCACTACCACTAAAACCAAAGTATTTATCAAGCTTATTACATAGTAGTGTATGGTTAACTGTGTCAAGAGATTTGGAAAAATCAAGTAGACAAAGCAACGTTAGTTCATTCTTATCAAAGTGGATGGATCCTGATGTCATCTATGATTTTTAACATAGCGCAATGCAATAAGAATTTTTCTCACTTATTAAGGAACAAAGTTCGAAAGTTTTATGTCATAACTCAGAAACCATAGCAAATATATCGAAGAAATTTGGTCAGCGTGATTTACTTGCTAAGAGAAATGATTGGACGAAAAATTGCGAAAATCGATTGACGACCACTCATATATATGGGTATTATAAAGGCGCCTAATGAAAACATTTTAAGCGATGTCTTTGTCAAATATTAAGATAATTCATTGAATACACTGGATCACAAAATTAAATTTGTTGCCTGTACTTTGGACGTTACTATGCTATCTATATGTAGAATCGGTCGCTGATTCCGAAAATCGAGTTGATTTTTGATTCTGTTGAAGGTTTTTGAGATATCGGCAATTTACCGTTATTTGGCCAATGGCCCCACTTAATCCTGTATATCTCTCTAACACATTGAGCTATTGGAGTGGCACCAAACGAAAGAAAATTAATTTCCTAAACATGTAACCTATAACATTTTTCTCTAGGTGTTATCCCACTAAACAATTTGTTCCGATTTCTTTTCGAAAACGTTACGCCGCATCGGAAAAATTTTCCGAAATCGGAACCGATTTAGTTGCGAAATCGTAACGATTTTTGTATGAGGGTTGACACGACTTCGTAAAAAATAGTCTTAACGATTTCGTTACAAAATCTTTTCGATTTAATCTTTGCGAAATGGTTTAGAAATTTCCTATGCCATTTTTTTAATATATATGTACATTTATTTATTAACAGATATGTATATATATGTATTAATTAATAAATAAAATTCATTCAAATAAAATATACCAGTTCTTCAAATACCGATTCCATCAAAGCGACGTTCACTTCATCTAGTATCAAGACAGCTGGATTCTGGAGAAGAGAACAAAATATTTTTATCATTTTTTCTGCAATGCGAGTGAATGTGCACGTTTGTACATACCTTTATGAATGCGCATACAATGGCTACACGTTGTCTTTGTAACCGCTAAGGTATATACCTCGTTGTCCATGGAGTAGCTGTGCCATGAATTCATCAACGTGTATTCAAATGCTGCATTGCTTATTGTTGTACCTATCGGGGTTTAGTCCATGCACATAACGGTGTGTATATGTCACGTTTGCTGCAGGAAAACAATATGAGATAACATATATTAATACTAGAATGGCATTGTTACAAATCCGAGATTCTGTTTACCTGATTAAGAGCACCAATGTAACTACGCAAACAAACTGGATTCAACTCTCCCAAACTGTGATCATGCAACAGCACTCGACCGTGTAGTGGATGGTACAGACACAATAATATTGTGGCGATTCTTGTATTTTTCTAATTATTCATTTTGCAGCTTACAAATTCGTTTTCTTTTAAAATTTAATATTTTTCCTTTTGTTATGAATCTGCGTGCACTGGGCAGAGGCGAGGTGGAGGGCAGGCATGCTTGCATCCCAAGCTAGCTCGTCAGTGGGTGGATCCTTTTCCTTTTCTTATTAACTATCTCTTCCCCAAAAATGCGTTTTCTGGCCTCTTCATACTCTATTTTCCTCTGGTGTAAACTTTTCCTAGGGATTGTTACTTTCTCTTCTTCTTTCTCTTTAATTTCTACATTAACTTCACTTCTTCTCAATATTTTCATTTCTTGGTTTCCGGGGGTGTTTGCCCCTGGCGCGAGTCCCCGGAATACTCTGCCACTTTCAAGTTTCCCTTCCCCGGTTTGAACACACAAAACGATGAATTATCTCCACATGAAAAACAGACCATGTTGTGGAAGGGCGACTTACATATATTTTCATTTTGAGCTCCTGTTGTATTTTTTGCAAAGTGGTCGACAGGCATACCACACGAAAAGCACAACATTAAGTGAAACGGTGACGGACAGAAAGCTTTAATTGTTGACGGAGACGTAACCGGACGATTGGACGGGGACATATTACTATGACTAACTCCTATTTGCTGTGGTGGCTTATTACGCTGACCTCTACCTATTTCTTCTATTTGCTTCTCTGCCTTCACTGGGTATTCAAATTCATGGGATTCAAGCTCGCTTACTGTTTTGCCACGACTCTTATTCTCTTTAATCACCCTCTCAGCCCTCCTACACTCACTTTTCAACTCTGCTAGAGTTTCCATTTTAGAGGCGAAAGTGAGACTGGCTAATTGTGGCTTCAAATTGCTCCTCATGATGCCTACCAATTCCTTTTCAGGTACCTTCTTCCTAAGACGGAAGGTAAGGTCGTGTACCTCAGCGTAGAATTCGTCAAATGATTCCAGCGGTTGTTGCTTCCTCTCCATGATTTCCCTTATGATCTCGTAGTCGGATTCAGCAGTTTTGAAATGGTTTAGCATCTCAGTTTTGAGCTCAACATAGCCAAAAGTAGGGTCATCTGCATGGTCTTCTAAAATTTGCCAATACCATTTTAAGGCATTCCCCGTCACCAAGCAGTGGAAGTCAGTGAATAGCTGGTAATGTGACAAATTGTGTTGTTGGCGTAGCTTCTCTACCCTAAAGATAAAACTTTCGACTGTAATACCCTTATTGGTGCCATCAAATTTCACATGCCACTTATCTAAGTCTATTTTCTTCCAAGCAGGCGGTGGAGTATGAGTGTCGTTGCCTGCGCGAGATTGTTCTCTACCTTCTGGTATGCTATTCTGGCGTTCAGGAGTCGAATTCATGGCTGGTTGACTGGTGTGCACGGAGGTCTCCACTCCAGCGACTCGCTCACTTAGGCTTGTCATGTGATCACGCATGTTCCGGACTTCGATCATACATTGGGCCATCATGTCATTCTGCTGCGCCATCATCGCCATCATTCGTGTTAGCTGTTCCGCTTTTGATACAGATGAATTGGCCCCCTGGTCAGCTGATTTCGAGCTTCCAGCTCCCGAGTTGCTGGGTGGTAGACGCTCCTGCTCCTCGTCTGACATATTAAAAAGCTGGTCAATCTTACGAGAGAAGTTAACACTGCTATCAGCACTATTCACTGATACCTCTTGGGAAATTGTCACTAGTGGTTGACCGCTACTCACTGACCTCAGCACTCTGGCTGTACAACGATTGAGATAATCTGTGGGCCAGAAATCTATTGGTTTGGGAATCCCTGTATCGATCTGTGTAAATATCGATCCTACAATTTGATTTTCTAATTCCCTAGCCCTTGCTCTTGTTGTACTGCGTGTGACCCTGCGGTCTGAATTTAACCCTAAACCACCAGGAACGATTTCTTCTTCCTTATCGTCCATTCACTGGATCCTTACCTCAGATCGAACCGAAGCAAGCACTCAAAATATAACAAAATTAATTTTATAACAAGTAAAGAACTATCGACAATATAACAAAACTCCAATAACACAATTCTATTAAGGATTGTGTGTATATACAAGTATACCGCCGTAATTCAAAAAAATTCTAATATTTCAAATTATAGAAATGCTTTATTAATCTTAAGCTAGAGGTAACACTTCAATTTGAAAATTCAACAAAAGGGCATAAGGGAATTCAATTAAAGTGTAGTTTGGGTATATATATTTACTCAAAAAAATTAATTTCAAAAATTTTTTTTTTTTATGTACTAAAAGATATTTAAGGATATTAGCAAAAAATTCAAGTATTTGTAGGACTAAAACTAGAAAAATTGTAATAAATAAAAAAAATAACTCAGGATTCAAAAGTAAAAAAATATTTTGTTTAAACCAAAAAAAGAAAGAAGCTTTGCTATTCAATTCAAGGAATTCAAGTGATTAATTATTTATGGCTTGTTCAAAAAAAAAATTTAACTAATAATAACTATTGGTATTTATTGTATAATAGGGAATTCAATCGCCTTAATAGCACTAATTAAAATTAATTGAAAAGATGAGTTCAAGTTATACAATTCAGTGTCTTACTAGAAAATACTGATAAAAATTTCAGTGGTATTTAAATGGTTGCTCTTATATCTAAGAAATATTCACCCCGATTCTAAATATCCGCCAGGATCTCAGCCCTTGTGGATTTTTTTGTTCACCAGGAAAATTTCCTCCTATTCTCTTTCACTAGCGAGAAGAAAAACTGGCGAACAGAATTTCGAACATGTGAGCGGATTTTCGAAATCAGCTGTTTTGTTGCAAGGCAGATCTAGGAAAGTAGGCGCATAAGCGGATTCAGAAATTTCCGTCGCATTTTGTTATTGTATTTGGTAGTGTGGTGTCAAAATGATATTTCGCCTTGGTTAAAACCTGAATTCACTTGGGACTGGCCCATTCCTATTGGGCCATGATGTGAATTCGCTTTGATTTTTACATTACACTCTACCTTTGTAAATAAAAAAGTAGCTTCGGAATTTGCCTATGCGCCTACATGTGTCGGCTTCGATATTATGCGAATGCCGTATTTATTTTCAAACAACTAAGAATTTTTCAATAAAATTTTCTGGAAATGTTATGTGAATGTTAATTTTACAAATTTTAAAACCCCACTATGCAAAAATACTGTGCACTGCTCCAGAAATATAAATCCAGAAAGGGAATTCCGCCGGCTGAGGGTAATTTTTTTTGAAGCGAGGCCGAAGGCCTCCAACGCAAAATGTTTTTCTACTCAAAACAACTGTGGATCCGTCCGTAGATTTTACTCCAGAAAGAGAATTCTGTCGGCTGAGGGTTATTTTTTTTAAGCGCAGCCGAAGGCCGCCAACGCATTAGGGTGTACTACGCAAAAATAATTAATAAACTATGTTTTCCCAAGATTTCGTTTGCATTTTAGTGATCCATATGAAAATTCAGGGGCCTGGCCCATATCGAAATTTCCCCACAAATTTTGCATTTTTGTTAAAAAATTGCAAATTTAACAAAATTAAGAGTGAATATACATGGTATTGCTTTTCGGAAGTAGCAGAGGTCTATAAGAGGAAGATTGCTGCGCGATGGTACGAATCCGTTTGACGGAATCTTTATAGGAAATAAAAAAGTTTTTTGAGAGTATTGCATTGATTTTATTAATTTGCAGATTTATTAAATACTATAGAATTAATAAACCTGCGTTCAAATATTTATTGAAAATTTTAATATCACATACACAGCAGCCAAAGAAACTATTTGCAATCTCTCCTATAATAAAACTATGCGCATTCTTCCGTTTTTTTGCTTGAAGATGGATATCAAACGGGAGTTGGAAAAAATTCCGACGTTTGATTGGCTCAATCCACCTTCAGCAAAGTTCTAAATGTTGTTGAAATTGTTGAAAATGAGTTGTATCCGATTTGGATTCATAAAGCTATGAACAGCGACGAAAAAGAAAATTTTTAAGTGCGGTTTTTAAAACAACGACATCTCTAGTGTCCTTGAATGTATTGATGGAACACATGTCCGTATCATCGCTCCATATCAAAACAAGCACCCTTACTACAACCGGAAGGGATACTACAGCCTACAAGCCGCGAAATATCCGGCTGCCCTTTCAATAAACTTACTAAAATATCTATTTGCTGTTTATACTTTCCGTCATAAAAATAAGCAAACCAGTACATAATTATTTCAATTATGTATTTTTTATTAACAAAAGTTATATTCACTCACATTTTGTTCACCATTCACTTAAAATTGTCTTGTGAAAAATCTCACAAAATAATTGCATAAATTCTCGCTTTTATTTTCATTCATGATACCTACTTTTCTTCCTTATTCGCTTTTCACTTTTTCGAACATCATTTAGAATAGCCGGAAAGGGAGAAGCGAAAAAATCCACAAGGAATTTGTGTTTAGAATAAGGGAACAGGGAGAAGCGGAAAAATCCTTGTGGATTTTTCGTTTAGAATCGGGGTGATTATTTATTTGCTTATTCACAAAAATTTCTAATAAATTTATAATAAAACAAAACTATAAATGATGTAATTGGAAAAGAATTGTATTCCGGTTGGAAAAAAAAATTAGAAAAACTAAAACGAATATTTGTGAAGTTTTGGTGTATATGGGTGTTGCTCTAGTGAGGTCATCGTAGTGGTAAAAACGTTGTCTGTCAATGTCTATGTCAGTTTTTGTCTCGGTATTGTAGTGTGTGGCACAACACGCTCAGAGCACTGGCTCTTTACGCGGCTGCTACTACACATAAAAAGTAACATTTACCCCCCTGATGGATGAAGCCATAAGCCTCACGTTAGCCCAGTGTTGTACCGAACTTTCGGTAGCTTTAATAACCAAATCCACCTATTTCCAAAACATTATTATTCGCCGTCTCAACCTCAATGTCTACTCCTAGGTCTGTTAAAGACTCAGGAGGAACACCGAAGTTGAAACGGGAATCCCCCCCTTGGCCAATCTAAGGAATACATATCACTTGCCGCAATAGCAAGTGATGCTATTCCTCAGAATGTCGTCTGTCCTATAGGAAAGGAAAAGAAGCGATAAAGTAGAAGAGGATAGGGGAGAAAACAGTCAGATTAAAAAGAGTTAATGAAATAAAAATAAAAAAAATAGGCTTGGTGCTACTGCTGACGTTGTAGCTAATCAAAAGTCGTGGATGTACTTAACGTTGGGCGCCATTGTTATGAATCTGCGTGCACTGGGCAGAGGCGAGGTGGAGGGCAGGCATGCTTGCATCCCAAGCTAGCTCGTCAGTGGGTGGATCCTTTTCCACCTGCCTTTACCCGCAGCTACATAACAAAATTTACTCATGCCTATAGAGGAAGATGATACTGGATAATAGAGAAACAGAAAAGGATATTGAAATAGAAGGAAAGAGGGAACTAGAATCGGTCCTTGTCCTGTCCGGTGGAGTCTACCCTCCCTCTTCAGCGTGAACACGCGAAGCCATGGGCGCTGTGCTGACTCCGAATACCTTACAGCGCCCCCAAATCCTGTAACCATAGTCAGAGAAGAACGTCAGTCACAGTCCATGTTCTATACCCCTACTTCCCCTCTATTATACTACAACAACACCCACACCAAAACGCTATAAATTTAGCACTGCATCCTGGAATTAATCGGTCTCAAATCTCAAAAAGGAAACAGATAAGCACATATTTTCATATTCGTACAATTTCACTGCGACTTTATTTCAACAATTTTTTTTTTTTTTTTTTTTTTTATACAACCTACTTATTTTCTTCAATATAAATAGGTATGTACAAGTATATAGATATATATGTTTAACTCTCGCGTTTCCCTATTCTTAATTCCAATGTAGCAGAACTCAATAATTCAAAAATCAATATCTCTCTCTAGTGAGGCCTATTCAATCTATCTTAACTCAAAAGATTGTACAAAAAAAAACAAACAAACGATATCTATGGGATTCTGATGATAATAAATGTATGTATGTGTATGTACATGCATATACCTATATATCTTATTGTAAAAGTGGGCCACTGGCACGAAAATTGTTAGCAAAACAAAACGATAGCCCACTTTCAGCCTACCAACAATTTCCGTGGAGTAGATAAGTATATATGTATGTAATAGAGAATAGATATGTAAATATAATGTAAAACCAAACTCACCTTGGCCCGTCCAGCGTTGAAGGCGCCAACAAAGCTACGCGAACCTGGGGTGGAAGAAGAAATAGGCGTTTCCAATATTCCATACGTACCTATCCTCTTGTGTGCATACATACATACAATAGACTCTCAAAGAGTAATTTTCTTTGAATGCACCTGTCAAAGGTGTGAGCCCAATTACTCGCCCGAATTTAGATGCAGCGAGCAAGGCGACCGGATCACATGGCCAATAACCACAAACAAAAAAATAGAAGTAAAAAAAAATATAAACTATTGGGCAAAATAAATAAACAAGTTGAAAAATTATAAAGTGTGCAAAAGGAGCTGAGACTAATCAATCAATCTAAACAAAAAGTGGCCGATCCCGAAAAATAATTTGGATGCATACGAGGTGCACAACACAACAACAAACCTGCGAGAAGCGCGAGGTAACTAGTGCATGTGTGTATCTACTCGTACCTAAATTTTCTTGCGCTTGGCAATACCTATCAACAAAAAAGCTAAATGCTCGTAATGAACGAAAAGGTATATACAAAAAAATTAATTGCAAACAAAAATATTAAAAAAAATATCAAAAAAAAGGTAATATTAAATTGAAAGAAATTGTGGTCGCCGTCGAACTGCTGCCGATGCTCTCCTCTTCCTCCTGTTGCTTCGAGATAAGTATGTATGTATGTATCAATGTGTTCGTTCTCCCCTTCGTTTGGTGTGTTTGATACTCTCCTCTTGTGTTCCAGCTATTCACTTTCTAGGTTACTGTCCCACCAATGTAGTTTAAATATGGATGTATGTCTCGATGTATATCGATGCGGGCTGGGATTTGGTCCAGCAACACAAAAGTACTCCAACCAAGATTTGTTCGATGTAATCAATATCTGTGTGTTCTATGTATGTATGTTTATATATTGCGGTGCGGATCTCCGCTAAGTTTTAGGCCACGAACCCAATACTGTTCCAACCAATGTTTGTATGCTTCTGTTACCAGTTGTTGTTGGGTATCTTACCATTTTACCATTGGCGGTTTAGTTGGACTAATATATCAACTCGGTGTTTAGTTGGCCCAAACCTCGTCGGAGGTCCTTTTTTTTTTTTTTTTTTTTTTTTGTGGCGACCTATAAAGTTACACAAAACAAATTAATATTATGCGGACACTTATGAACATACCCATGCATATCTTTGTTCATATGGAACAATAGCTTAAGTGTACTTAAGAAAAAAATTAGTTAGGAAGAAATTAGTTACTTTCCCAAAAATTGAAATAATTCATCTCCGAGAGTACATTCTGCAGTTTTTGTCTAAAAATATTTCTCAGGCTTTCAACCTGCTTCAGTCTCCATGATTTCACTGAGAAATCATGTGCGGGGAACTGCTACAAAATTACACCAACTTACGAGTATCTTGAAAATTTGCCTTTCGACATAAGCTACTGTTCAACATGAACCCAGATATGCATAAAACCAGCACACAAACGTATGTGCATACATATTTATAAGTATGCAAAAGTATATATATGTAGAGGTATACCTTTGTGCACGTACTTAAGTATGTACGTATATCACAACTTTATCTTACCTCCGATTCCAGAATACCACTGCTTATGCTCCACCCGTGGAGATATGTGGCTATCTTCTCCTCTGACGTGACCCGATGGTTGAAGGATATCTCAGGCTCCTGGCACTTCACTTTTTTTTTTTTCTTTTAAATTTAAACTTTCTTTCACTCACTAGTTTCGTCTTTTTTTTATTCTTTTATTATTAAATTATATTGCTCTTCAACTTTTCTACCTAAAAAAATGTGAACTTTAAAAATTTATTTCTTAAAAATTTCCTTTTTTTTTTTTTTTCTTACACTTTTGATCGCACCAAGATAAAAAACCCGCACAGACCGCAACTATTTTTTTCTCAACCGTTTTCGACGTTCGCCGCCCTTTTATATCCTCGGGTTCGCAAAAAGATTAACGGACTATTATATACATCAAGAAATGTTACTTTCCTCCGAGGAAAGAAAAACACACAGATAGACACATATGCAAGTACATATAGGTGTAATCCTTTCTTCGTGTTCGATCTGAGGTTTGATGGTCGATACGCCTACAACACCACACTGTTAATAACATTCACGTTTGAAACATCTTCACACACACACACACCTACATTAAGCAACATTTAACATTTGTGGCAAAGGCTGTCGTAACACTTTTTTTGAAGTTCAAAATTATGAATTTGAACTTTACGAAATCGTTTCGAAATCTTTAAGCTAGAGCGATCAAAAAAATTTAATTTCCGATACATTCAGATTTCTCTTTACGAAATTAGAACGAAATCGTTAAGCTGTAGCGGAAGACTTTCGACTTTACTCAGAAAAGTCTGACTACCGAAAAAATCGAAACAAATTGTTTTGTGGGATAGTTTCTGAAATATAGATGAGTCAATTTCAAACTTTTCAATTTTTTACTACTTCGTCAGGGAATATCTTTAAACCAAAAGTGTTTTCCTTAAATTTTACTCCTTTACGTGAATCCTCATTGTATTAGCATTAGCAAAAAGGTAAGCTATCATATCATACCATATTTTATTATTGTAAATTATCTACGATTGGCAAAACGTCGTATTAAAAAAGCCATAGTAAAAAGTTTTGATACTTGATTAATTTGAAAATTAAAAACGCCGCGCTCACTAAAAATGTAAACAAACAACACTTGTTTCATACGTCTTTTTTGCTTTTACTCTAACTTCGAAATGGTACAGCTCACAGTTAAGAAATTTTTGGGAGTTGTATGTGTTAATAAAAAAAGTAAGCATCAAGTTTTTATCAGTGTATCGAATACTACCATCTTCAGTTACAAACAGAGCTGCACCATAGCATCAATTTTTTTTTGTTGAGCTGTGTTATTAGCAAACATGGCTCGATATACATATATACATACGTGCCGTAAATAAAGTATTCACGATTTCCTGTCTTTTCTCTTTCTTTATGCTTAGGCTGATGAGCAAGAAGTGATAACCTTCCTTTTAGCAACTGAAATCATTCCACTGTGTCTGCGAATAATGGAAACCGGCTCGGAATTGAGCAAAACTGTAGCTACATTTATCCTGCAAAAAATATTGTTGGACGAGAGCGGCCTATCATATATATGTCAAACATATGAGCGCTTTTCGCATGTTGCTATTATTTTGGTAAGTCTCCTTATATATTTACTGTTCCGAGTGTTTATTGAATTTTTATCGGCATATGTACATATGTTTATCAAAACAGGGTAAAATGGTAATCCAACTTGCCAAGGAGCCATCCGCACGTTTACTCAAGCATGTAGTACGTTGCTATTTACGGCTCTCTGACAATCCCAGGTGAGTAATTGTGCGCTATAACTAGGAAATGTGCATCTATTTCCAAATTTTTCATTTTATACATATGCCTCTTAAGTTTAGATTAGTTGAGCACAAAGTTTTGATGATACATAAAAAGAAAAAGGGACGCAACCCTTGCGATTTTTTTTATTCACCAGAAAAATTTCCGCCAATTCTCTTCCACTAGCGAGAAGAAAAATTGGCGAACGGAATCTCGAACATTCCAGCAGATTTTCGAGTTCAGCTGCTTTGTTGTTTGACGTATGTTTTGGCAATATTTTTCTTGATCAGTGAATTAGAAATATTGAATTTTTGTTAAAAAGCTGTTAATTTAAGCGAAATAAGTGTAATAATACATAGTATGGCTTTTCGGATAGTAGCAGCAGAGGGAATGGAGGATTCTGTAACACAGGAACAGAGGTCTATAAGAAGAAGGTTGGACGATGGTACGAATCCGCTTGATTTGCTAGAATCTTTGTAAAAGATAAAAGTTTTTTGAGAGTATTGTATTGCTTCTATTCTTTTATATAATAGACTGACACTATTATAACTCTGACGAGTTTTATGGCCGAGCTTCTCTCCCAATTCGAGGTGTGCTCCTTAATTTTGGTTTTTCCTACTAATACTCCTAAAGTTCTAGAAGTTGTTGACATTTTTGAAAATGAGTTGTTGGATTAAAACTATGAACAGCGACGAAAAAAGAAAAATTTCAAGCGCGTTTTATTTAAACTACGGCATCCCTATTATGCTTGGATATATTGATGGAACACATGCCCGTACCGTCGTTTCATATCAAAACAAGCACATTTACTACAACCAGTGTTTATTTGGATTTTTTGTCCTAAAAATAAGCATACCAGTACATAATTAATTCATTTATGTATTTTTTTGTTATTAATAAGTTATATTCACTCAGTTGGAAGAATTTATTCGAATGACGAATAATAGATGAATAAATTTTTTAAATCTTATTTGAATAATTTCGTTTATTAAAAAAAATTATTCGAATAGATACTTTTCATTTAATTTTTTTTTGCTATTGTTCAGTTGTTTTTTTGTTTTTGTTTTACCTCGAGTTTTTATTTATTATTTGAAATAAATAAAGTTCCAAATATTTATTCGTAGGGAATTTATCTTAATAAAAACTTGAAAATAAATTTTTATTCCAATTATCTAAATAAAAATTTATTTGAATGATGCCCAAGTCTGTATTCGCACACATTTCGTTCAGCCTTCGATTAACATCTTAGTAGTACGCACATAACTTTATTTTATATTATTTTTAGTAGGTACTAAGAGTTTAGCTTTACTAACAATAGGGAATTTATTTTTTTTGGTATTAAGATTGTACCGCCTCTCACTTAAAATTAAATAAAAGGAAACACTAACGACTTACTAATTTATAAAAAGAGGTCATTACATACCTCAGTGAAATATTTATATGTGCATGGAATAATATTTTATAAAAATTATAAAAAACTAAAGTTATATTTTTTTAAATATTATTTTTTACATATACTAAGACTAGATATGAACTTATACAATAGCAAATCAATTTCTCTTTATTTACTGGTGATTTTAGTTTAATTTTTATTTAATTTTCCCTTAGGAAAAAATTATATGTGCGTCAAAGGATTTTTAACATGTATGTGGCTAGATAACAATATTTTATAAATTCTAATAATTTATATGCTTCCCTTTCTTCAACTGAACCTGGGTCAATCTCCTTGGCATGGAATCTACCAATTTTTGTAAGGTTTGGATGCTTATTTAGTCCCATTCCTTTACCAACGTTTCTTTAAGCTGCTTCATGGTCTGAAACTGTCTACCATTCTTATAAACCTTAGCCGAGAGTATTCCCCACAGGTCCTCAATGGGGTTGAGGTCAGGACTGATGGCTGGCCAAACCAACAAAGGGATGTTTCTGGACGATAAAAAATATTTTGTTGTACGAGCGGTGTGGATTGGGGCGTTGTCCTGTTGAAATATCCACTCATTTCCATAAACTTCTTCAGCAAATTGAATAAGTACATTGTCCAATAACTCAATGTACATTTGGGAATTGGTTTTGCATGGGATGAAACAGAGTGGAGATTTTCCAGCATACCCAAAAGCCCCCCAAACCATTAACGAGCCGCCACCATGGTTTCGCTTAAGACGATTTTGTCTCGGGTGTCTTAAGGCGCGCCAATATTTTTGACAGCCATCGGGACCATCCAAGTTAAACTTTTTCTCATCGCTGAATATAACTTTTTGGAACTCTGTATCCCAGAACTTATATTTATCGGCGAAGGCCAAACGGGATGTCATATGTCTTTTTAAAAGCATAGGTTGAGATACTCGCGCAGTATATGTGACATTTTTGTTTTGGGATAATATTTGGTGGACTCGTCTCCTTGTTACCTTAAAATTAAGATGGGCTTGATTTCACTGCAACTCATACCTTTTTCAACAGCTAGACGCCGAATTGTTCGCTTACAACGTTCATCAATCTCTGATTTTCTGCCACTGCGTTTGGTAGTCCCATATTTTTCCGGGTTTTTTTAGGAAATTAGTAATCGTATTTCTATGGCGTCCCAATTTCGTTGCAATTTCGACCAATGGCACACCACCATCCCTTTGTCCAATTATAAAACCGCGCTCTGTTTCTGTCAAGGTGGATCCGCGTGGCATTTTTTCTAAAAGTTGGAAATCACTCAATATCCGTTTGCAAAAAAAATTATATTTGCTTCACTTGCGATTTGTATGAATAAAGTTATTTTATCTTACTTATTGACATTTGAAGCAGGGAAAATGCGTTTTGCACATATAAATTTTTCCTAAGAAAGGTGGCATATACCACAAGTTTTTATATACCGTATACATTATCAGCGGTTTAAAACTAATCATTATATATAAACGAATTACCAAATATGTAATATAATATTTACATGCCCAAAGATAACTAAACAGTCTTAAATTAGAGAGATAAATTGAATTAATGAAGTGCACATATAAATATTTCACTGAGGTATGTATGTATATGGGTATTTCCACAGAGAGGTCCACCGCGAGCGAAATGTAAAATGCATGCAAAGCAAAGTTTTTAGCTTTTATTAAATAAGAGGAGATATCGAATCTTAAACAAATTTAGATTTTTCAAAGTTAGAGCTAATAAAAAAAGTGATTGACAATTTCGGGACAACCTTTTTTTACTATTTCTCACTTTTCAATGAAGATTCATCCTAATGATTATTTCTTCAGTAGAGGTTTTTATGTCACGTTACGAACGTTACGTTACGTACCTTATAATATTATGTACAAGATAATTGAAGAGATGTTTTCAAGAAAAAATGAAGGCAGTAATACAAGTAAATCAAACTGGTTAAATTATAGTAACTTGCATTAAAAAATGTGTACAATATTCGCAGAAAATCGCCTTTTTATAGGTGCACCTGAGAATTACGTATATTTTGTGTCACGTTACCAACCGGTGTTTGTTGGCAAATATTTTTGAAACGTGTTTTGCTGTAGATCCAACATTTTCACTAAACATAGTGCTTGTAAAGAGATATTCAAAGGCCACATTGATAAAATTAATATATATATTTATCGATACTTTTCTTCACGTTCAATCCGTACGAATGTCACGTTCGTCACCATGGAAATACCCATATGCAAAAAAATACAAAACAAAAGATTCAATAATTATAATAAACAGGGAAAATTTCATTACCTGCTTTCCATTCCACCAGATCGCAGGTCTACCGACGTACCATTTAGTATAATTACATTCATACAGTTCATCACCAACGGAGTGGCACATGTAAGACTTATTTTTGATCTGCCAAGGATACCCGTCCTTTCGCGGCAGATATTTTTCGCTGCTGAACGAAAACCGTCACAGGGTTGCGAGTTCATAGTAGAAGGACAAAAATGGTTAGAATGCTTGAATTTTACTGAAATTCATTACAATGTAGAAAGAAGAAAAATTAAATATGGTGTCAATTGGACAACTGTCACGCCCCCTACGCTAGAGGGCGGAAAAAATAAGAATGCTCCGATTTTAACGAAATTTGGTTTGTGCAACGGCAACAATAACGTGGCAATGTGTTGCGAGTCCATAGTAAAAAAGGAAGAAAATAGTTAAAATGGTTCAATTTCGCTAAAATTCATCACAGGCCCTTGTTTCAAAGTAGAAAGAAGAAAAATTAAATATGGTGTCAATTGGACAACTGTCACGCCCCCTTACGCTAGTGGGCGAAAAAAGGTGCTCCGATTTTAGCGAAATTTGGTTTGTAAAACTGTAAAATTTGGTTGAGATCGGATATCAAATACGCTGACCAAAATATAAACATATAAGAAAATATCGCGAATCTCCATGAAAAATGCCAATAATTTGTATTCGCGCAAATACATATGCGCAGCTAAAAATTTCACAATATACATACTTTTGTAAATAAAATATCAATAGGCGAATAGTAATTTTTGACATATTTCCTTAATTCACATTTAAAATTGAATTTTTCTTTATTTGTTTGTTCTTTATTAGTAGAGTAGAGTAACAAAAGTTTTGATGCTGCCAGATTAACAATATATTAGTCTTATGAAAAATGACGAATTGAGACTTTAGGCGTAATATGTAATGAAATATTGAGCTTCAAAATGGGCATACAAAATTGCGATTTTAACACTTTTACCTTATTATGTAAAAAGAGCCTACTTTGAGGGCTCATAGCAACTACACCACTCAATATATTTTCGTGAAATTTTTTGGATTTATCTTAATTGAGGCATTTCCAATCAAACCTCATACTTAGATTATTCTGACTATGAAATTCAATTCACTTTTATGTCAATTAGTGTTCGATATGAGCTTTGTTTCTTATAAAACTAGCACGTAGCTGTTAAGCGAAATTAAAAGAGAAAAAACGGAAAGAATTACATTCATAAAGAGCGAAACGTACAGAAAACCAAGAAATGAAAAAAAAATGGCAAAGATTAGCGATTAATAATTTGAATGCTTTTTTGACTTTTATTGGTTTTTTACTAAAAAAAAAAACATTCAATTTTCATTATTTCTATCAGAGTTGTAATTATTATAAGAGAAAAAATAAAAATCAAAAAATAATTATTATTGAAAGAAACATATTTTAAGTCTTTCCATAATAGTTATTTCTGAGATATTTTTTTAAGTCGTTTTGTAATTATTATAAATGGGAAATTTTGTTTTATATCTTCAAAGACTTTTATATTGAGACAAATTTGAAAAAAGTCTTTGAGTAATTATTATCCGTAACAAATTGTTTTTTAAGTCTTCAGAGACTTTTTCATTGAGACGAATTTCAAAAATATCTTTAAGTAATTATTTTGAGTAACAAACTTATTTTTTATATCTTCGATAAAAATCTTTCATACAATTTCAAATTGGAAATTTGCTTGAATTTTGAAGTACTTATATGAAAGTTATTTTTATTTTATACCTATATGAAAGTTATTGAAAATTTTCTGAGACTTTTTTGAACTTTGTCTCAATGAAAAAGTCTTTGAAGATATAAAAAACAATTTGTTATTGATAATAATTACGCAAATTTGTCTCATTATAAGTCTTTGAAGACTTAAAAAATATATATTTGAAATAACTATTATGGAAAGATTTTTAAAATATAAGTTTCTGAATAATAACTATAGAAGATTTTTATCATTTTCACCAGGAAAAAATATTATCAAAAGACTTTTAATATTCTGAAGAAAATTTTTAAGACTTTTTTATTATTTCAAAATGAAATAATAATTATTCTACATCTCTGGTTTCTAGCCAAGTTCAAAACCAATGAGATAGATAAGGATAGAATGGAATTTGAAAATACACATACGGGAACGTGATGAATGAAACGGTCACAAAATTTACCGATAGCCTTCAGAATGTGATAGGAAATATCCCAAAATTTGGCCACAGTTGTATGTATTTACATATATTGAAAATGAACCGTACCGTAAATCGTCGTACCATACGAAAACTAGCACTTTCAAAATTTCTTCCATGGAATTTCTTTATAAAAAATTTTAAAACTGCTAGTTTTCGTATGGTAAGACGGAATGCAAAATGTTTAAATATCCAGCAAAGAGTTTGCGAATTATCTTTCTATTTCCGTTAAATACAATAAGGTAAATGCACATAATTCCGTGATACTGAGGACTTTTCTGAATTGCAGGATTATTGGAGCTTAAGCATTTTTGGAGCACACTGAAAAATAAACATTTTACAAATAAATTGATGCATTGAAGCTCATTCTCAATTGCTAAAAAATTAAAATAACTATAATTACTATCTATTTTAATTAAAATTTGATGTACATGCAAATGTCCCAAATTCCGTGACAAAAATTGTCTCATGTCCTTAATTCCGTGAATAAATGTACCTAATTCCGGCATTGTAACAAAATCCACAGAAATAATTTTTCAAATCTATATATTACATACTAGACTTAAATATTTATATTATTATTTTTTATGAAATTGAAATTTGTGTTTATTAACAAAATAAATTTAAATAAAGAAAAAAAATATTAAAAATTTAAATTTTTTCTTCATAAAAATTCAGATACTTATTAAAAAAGGGTAAAATAATAATAAAATTAAATTTCATTAAAATATTTTTAATGTTAAAGAATTAGATATAGATACAAACTTAAACGAAAGACAAAGAAATTACAAAAAAAACATAAAACGTAAATGTAAATATGTATCACGGAATAACCCTAATTCCGTGATATCGCGAGTAACTTATAAGTGGAATATTAGCGAATAGGTTCAAAAATCTATAGCTTTGTTCGTTTACGGATATTTTTTGATGTTTTTCGAAAACTTTTAAAAACAAACACTTTGTCGCCGTTTTTTTACGCCAAATCTCCAACAGAAGAGAACCAACTGAGAGAGAAACCTGACATTTCATTTTGTGAGAAGTTGTTGAATTCTGTTGGACAAATTTTTGCCAACAGCAATTTTCCAACAGGAAAACAGCTGATCAAACAGCAGCTGACTTGAATTTTTGCAAGTAACAAGATTTGCAAAATATACAAATCAATTATAAAATTGGAAAAATACACTAAATTGGCGACAAATATGGATAAATTAAATATGCAAAATAAGTTACATACTTTTTGCGAAGTATTTATATGCATATTATGTACCTTAGTAAATTGTAATCTCCTTTGCGGGAATATATATTAATGGGGCCGCTGTGGTACAGTGGGGAGTGTTGTGGCCACTGTGGTGTGCGGACAGTGGCTAGTCTGCCATACCAGAGGTCATGGTTTGGATCCCCAGCTTGGATAGAGGGACAATTTGTATATAATGATCCACGATCCGATAACAATTAATTTTCCAGAGGGTAGGGGTGGTCTCACAAAGTACTAATAAATTAATGTATGTATGTGTAGAACATCTTTCTGCGTTGGCGGCTTTTGGCCGCGCTTCAATAAAATTACCCTCAGCCGGCAGAATTCTCTTTCTGGATTAATATCCATGGAGCAATCCACAGTTGTTTTGTATAGAACACCTTTTGCCTTCAGCCGCGCTTTACAAAAATAACCCTCAGCCGGGAGAATTCTATTTCTGGAGAACTTTAATATTATAATTTAATAATAGTTGAAAGTGTTAAGATAAGATGAATTATCATCTACGGAATATTTCCTGAAAGTTTCACTGAGCCTGGATAGACAAAAAATTCTAACTAAAACCCAATTATCCGGATTTTAAAAATAGCAGCCACTCTAGGCAGTGGGTGGCACACCCTCCGAGAATAGTTCTGCAGTGGGTCGGCTTCAGTATAATGCGCCCACCGTATTTATTTTCAAACCACTGGAATTTTCGGGAAATCTTCTATGGATGTTAATTTTACTAATTATAACACTCCCGATGGTTCCGCAGATATAATTCGAGAAAGGAAATTTTGCTGGCTGGGGCTATTTTTTTTAAAGCGCGGCCAAATGCCGCCAACGCAAAAGTTTGTTCTACTCAAAAGTACTGTGGATCGGTCCATAAAGGGTTATTTTTTAAAGCATGGCCAGGGCCGGGTGCATTAAATTGAAATCTCTTCTGCGGGGCAGCAGACGCGAAGACATACTGTGTTGGAAAACAGTATGGACATGGGTACAAAGAAAAGCAATTGTTAGTGTGATAATTATTACAATGAAATCCTATTTATTAGATAGTAACAGCGAACCCCAGCGGGTTAGGGGGTCTAGAATATACCCGTTGTGAGGAATGCCTGTCGTAAGACGCGACTAAAATCCACCGGCCTAGAAGGTTGATTATGGCCAGAAAAAATCGTTCGCACGACCGTCGGGCTAGTATCAGAAGGGACTAGTACCCGAGCGTACCGGATTTATCCGGCAAAGGACTGTCACATCCCCTACACTCCCCAAAACCTTCGGGGAGTGCCTTGGTGGCTACAACAACAACAACATGAAGTTAATTGTATTGCAGATACATACATATGTGCATATATCTCCACTGTTTTCAGGCAGAATTGTAACTCCATTAGCTTTTATATAGAACAAACAGTGCCGATTTATTGTAAAAGAGAGTTCCGGATGCATTTCCGAACTTCAAAAAACCTTTTTGCGAGCTTATGCGAACGATTTTTAGATTGAGGAGGTTATCGCGAGGTGACAAAAGACTGACCAAAACGAAACCCAAAACGAATCAAAAGAAATTAAATAAGAAAAATACGTATATTGTCACTTGCGAAGCGAATGAAAATTTAGGCGAACTTCGCGGTCTCGAATTGTGGGATGCGAATCTGCAGCGAATTCGCCGACAAATTGCGAATGAGTGACGAAAATGAATTTTGCGAATTGCCGGTAGCGAAAAAATTTAATTCGCTTCGCTAGATCTGTCAAAATCTGGCGAATGTCTAATTTGTTCGCTTTTGCACGTCTTTGCATTTATTTCGGTAAAAAAAAACTAAAAAAAAGAAGTAGAAACAACAACCAAACATTTTTTTTTGTAATTTTTTATTAATTATTTTTCCGGCATTCATCTTCTTTTTTCATTATTTTAACGAAATATTAAATATCATCCTGATTTTACACTGTGATTTAATAGCTGTTTTCAGTAGAAAAATGACAATGTTATAAGAGATTCAGTGAACAAATCTATATTTATTTCAATACGATAGTACTATCGATAGTGCTATCGATGGTTTATTTTTTTAATAGGCCATTTACATATACGAGATTATCTACTTTTTTCGAGGTTGACACAAAATCTTCGATTGAAATTCGAGGTTTGCCGTACAAAAATATTTTAACGAAATATTAAATATCATCCTGATTTTACACTGTGATTTAATAGCTGTTTTCAGTAGAAAAATTACAATGTTATAAGAGATTCAGTGAACAAATCTATATTTATTTCAATACGATAGTACTATCGATAGTGCTATCGATGGTTTATTTTTTTAAGACTATCGAACACTATCAATAGTTTTTTTAAAACTATCAAAAACTATCGATGGTGGGACTATCGATAGTTTCCCACCTCTAGTAAGTGACAGAAACGTCAAATTCGGATGAACTTATTCAATTTGTTTGGCAACATCACAAGGCACGCGAAAAAGTTCATTCGCCACTCACAATGCAAATTTTAGATGTGTTCGCTAACCTGTTCGACTCGCCAAATATATTCGCTTCGCAAGTGACAATATGCGTAAAAAACTATGTTTTATTTTATTATTTTTATGTTATATGTACATATATACATAATTAACAGCAATAATTTCCACCAATTTTATTATCATTTTAATTTTAATCCTTTTTATCCTTTGAATTTGGGGCTTGTGAATGTAAATAAAAATCAGCTGTTTGCCAAAGCTGTTGAACTCTGCAAATTTTGTGTTCGTTTACCTCTTACGATATTTTTCTCTTGTGAGAGGATAGGTGACATTTTTCTCCAACACCTGGCTGTTGGAGGCTGCTGAGTAAATGCTGTTGGAGAAAGTACGCGAAAAAAGCTTATATCACGAAATTAGGTCAAGAACTTCTCTAGGATTTTATTTAATGGAAAAATGTTTTATTACCATTGGTTATTTTCAAAAACGCTATTTAAAAGAAGAAAGAAGTAAGTACTAAAATTTCCTAATTCCGTGACAGTCACGGAATTATGTACATGGGGAAATGAAAGATGTTTCTAATTCCGTTATGAAGAAAATTTACTTTTAAGAAAAAATTAATTATTGAAATAAGGTTGAAAGTTACAAAAACAAATACCAGATGCCTAATTCTTATAGCCTTAAGAAAATACTCGATGCTCCTTAACCATTCGCTTAAGAAATTTCCTGTATTATGCTAATTTTCTGACCTGTCAGTTTTAAAGTCGTTTTATTAAATCAGTAAGCTCTAAAACAGGCCTGCTCAACGCTCTCGTATTGAAAGTACAAAACTTAATACATTTACAAATTTTTATTAGCACTGAAAATTGTTTTGCTAATTTAAATTTTTTTTATGAATTGCAATAAAATATTATTTTAGAATTTATTTTCAAATGGTAGTATCACATACCTACAAATTTTTTTCAAATTTATATGAAAATTTTTTGAATACAAATTTTTTTAAATTTTTCATTTTTTGAATTTTTTCATTACACATTTGTTAGTGTAAATTTCGATTTGTGACGGCAGTGCTCGAGCTCCTATACAAAGGCCTTTGCTCTGCATATAAAATATGAATTATAGGCACATACATATACAATTTTTTTATATCTGAGTGCTTATGTCAGTGCAAAGAAAATTTTATTTTTTTTTATTTGAAGTGAAAATATGTATCCGTGCCTATGATTCGGAACAAAACAAAAACAATTGTGCTTTGAGTTCCTATGTGGTGAACAGCCCTGCTCTAAAATTACAAGAAAATTATAAATTAATATACTTTGAAGTTAAAATAATATGATATAATATTTTATTTGATTAAATATTGTACCAATTTCTTATTTTAATGAATATAAACGATTATCACGGAATTATGTACACCTTATGTACTAGTAGCAGAGTGGATAAATTTTATGAAACTCCTTTTCTTAATTGAAATTTTTAGTAATGTCATTCTATTTCCTGTATATGTTTTTATAGAGCACGTGAGGCTTTGCGACAATGTCTTCCAGACCAGCTACGTGATGCGACATTTTCAGTCTGTCTACAGGATGATAAATCCACCAAACACTGGCTACATTTACTCATAAAGAATTTGGAGTTGGGTGCTGTTGCACCAACAGATCCACGTCAAATCGGCATGTCTCCACTGACGTCATAAAAAGCAGCAGAAATTTACGTCCATAAAGTACATGGAAAATATTTGATAAAAGTATGAAGCCCGGCTAACAGTGGCGTTGTTGCATATAAGAACTTTAGACGGGTAACAGCGCAGTCCAATCCAACCATCTATGTATATAATAAAACGTAGACACGCTTAGTCCAAACTAATAACACTGGTCCGCAACGAAATCCTCATTTAAGCTTTGGTGATGGATTTTAATGTATTTTGATGAGCGCTTATAACGAAAATCATATTGAGAAAGTCCCCATCACATCAGGTTTAACCTAGGTTTTCCTAGTTTTTAATTTATATTATTTTTTAATCGTTTCTTATTAAACAAAAAACGTAGTGAATTGTTGCATTAGACATTAATGAATAAGTTATCATAAATATTAATTTAAATGTAACTTAATTTGCTAAATGGCATACCCTCGTTGCCTGAACAAACAAACGGCGATGTGAAAATTTACGATTTTTAATTTTTGGTGCAGACTAATTCGGAGCTGGTCTTTTAAATTTTTCAATCCATTTGTTTATATCTCGTTTAGTTCTTGAGATATTTGGTATGCATTTGTTGTATGTTAGAAAATTACCACCATTGGGTATGATTGTGTCGTATGTGTTGAAAGCGTCACATACGACGAATTTTGTCGTAGAAAGTCGTGTTTTTTTTTATTATTATAAACATTTGTCGTATGTGCCGTCAAACTACACATTTTTACAAATGGTTCCTTAGGACTTTAGAAATATTTCACAAAAATAAGGACTTTTGATTTATAGTATATATATATATATATATACTTAGAGTACAGCCAAAGCATCTTGTGGACCATCTCATATAGAATAAATAGTCCCAAACATAGTGATATGCTACAAAAACTTTCGATGCCAAATATTGCAGGCCACGTTTGAATTATTGAATTATTGTTTTTTTTTTTTTGTAGATTCTTGGTTGCTTTATTAATAATTTTATTATTTATTTAATTTTATTAGCTTACCTGATGCACACTTTTTGAAAATTCTCCCAGATTCCGCTAACAGCACTACCAGCGCCTAATGTACTTATACCTTCCAAACATATAGATCTTTATTTTGTTAAGGGCTTTAAAAGTTTAAGAGATGCGAAATAAATGTAATTTCATTGTGAAATAAAAAGTTTATAAACGAAAATGCTTCTATCTGAAAACTCAGTTGTATGGGAGTTATATCTTACAGTATAGTCCTATCTGGTCGATACCGGCAAATGATGAAATGGCCATGTATGTGCCGAATTTCAAGCAGATATCTCAAAAAATGGGAACGTTATTACTTTTCGGGTTCGGCAAAAGTAAAGAATTTTTGTCATACGTGATATGGTGAGAACGTATTGGTGCCCAAACGTCACATACGATTTGTGCATACTGAATTAAAAGTCGCTTATCTCCTCAAGTTTTGAAGATATTGAACTTTTGGCAATTTTAAGGCAACATATATAATACGCTCTACAGTTCGTCTAAAAATCACAAAAATCTACGCATAGTTTTTGTGAAATTCCAATTTAAACTGTGTTTTGTAACATATGTACGTTTTCTCAGGCGACGATTTGCTTATATTCTCATTTCTGATAAACTTTGTTTTTTTTATATAAATTAACTTAAGTCGTTAGAAGAAGGCTAAAAAAGGTACATTACACTGTGTGACAGTGAAAACTTATTTTTGGCGGAGACATACCTCAAGTTGTAGGTCTAGTTAGGTATATAAAAACTTCATACTTAGAATTTCCAATATACTCCAAAATCTGGAGATAGGGGCCAAAAACCCCCTTTTCATAGGCTATGTCATATATTGTACCCTAACTATTTCTCCGTTTATCCCATAAACACGATTTTGATGTCGTTTTCTAAGTACAAATTTAACAATTTTAGTATGGAAAATTTCATGGTAGAAAAAGATTAAAGTAGAATATCATAGGAACTCCTACGCGGATGTGCAAAAGTTATATGTCGTTGCAAATAGAATTAATAGGAGATTGTTCACGTACACTGGTTACCAAATTCATCGAGAAATCCGTGATTAAAAATGAAAAAATTCAACAAAAACTTAATGTGTGATATATTTTTTACAGTTTCTCTGGCATTTATCAAGATACATTAACATTTCGTATAGAGTCAAGTTTTCTCAAGTGGGCCACCTTAAATCGGTTTTTCGATATTGTATAGGCTATGGATCAATTTTGAAAGCTAACAAACATTGTAATATGATCGCAAAGGTATTTTTGCTAGTTTTGATTTTTCAGCGAGTTATTCGCGGTCAAAGTTTTCTTTACTGGTTTTTTCCACGTTCTCATATGTTTAGGAAAAAACACCAATCAGCAGTCTATGCGCTTAATATCAGGCTTCATTTTCAAGAAAAGAAATTTTGGTAACTCCGTACCAAAAAAGTTACAATGTCTTTAGTGGTGAAGGCCGGTTGGGGGTTAAAATCAATTTTTTTATACTTTTATTTTTTTTCTCTTTACAGCTGAAAAGCACGTTAAGGGAAAATATAGAGCATGACAAGACTAAAATAATGACATCAATTTTAAAAATCGGATGTAAGATAACAGAATTGCAATAAAAAAAAACTATTTTCGCGGTATTTCTCGTGATAAAAAAAAAACAAAAATTATCCGGAAACCCTATCACCACAAGGTTCACTTGAAAAATATTACCAAAAATAAAGTATTCAACAGATCCTAATAATATTAGGCTTAAAATGTTTGCAATTTAATAGGCTAATTTTTGGAAAAATAAAACATTGCTGATTTTTACAAATTCTTATTAAAAAGCCTACTTTTAAAACAAAACTTTTTGCTTTCGATCGCAAAAAAATTAACAAATTTTGTAATTGGACGAGCTATAGTTAACCAAGTTTTTGCTCTACCACCGCAAATTGTATGTCTATGGAAGTGTATTTTGATTGTCTTTCGTACAGGGTATAGCTTGTGGTTATCGATTGTAACTTTAGTGCAAAATATTTTTTAATGCAATAACCAAAAAACACAAAAATAAAATTTTTTTCAGGTGAGATAATGGGACATTTTGGGATGAAAAACTCGATTAGATGACCCAACCATGTTAAATCGAAAAAATTTGCAAAGTCAGCCCCTCAATTTGAAGCTTATGGTTGAGGGGGTTAAGGGACCAATTATGGTTTTGTTTTATTACGCCAAATTCCGCGCAAATAGTATTTTCATTCCAACTTTTTTATTTTACATCCGATTTTTTAAATTGGTACGTCATTATTTTAGTCTTGGAATGCTCTATATTTCCCCCTAATGTTCTTTTGAGCTGTAAAGTAAAAAAAAAATCAAAATATAAAAAAATGAGTTTAATTCCTAACCGGCATTCACTAAAAACGTTGTAACTTTATTTTGGTACGGAGTTACCACCATTTTTTTTCCTTGAAAATGAAGCCTGATGTTAAGCACATATGAGAACGTGGAAAAAGCGCGATTATATTCAAAAAATGAACTTTTGAGTTATGCCATTTTTGAAATTTCAAAAACTGACAACTACATCTTGTTCCTAAATAAGTTTCCTAACTAATGCCGAAAAAATCAATAGAATCGAACCATTATTTATCGAGTTACTCAAAAAAATTAAAAACCGCTAAGAAAACTTTGACCGCGAATAACTCGCTGAAAAATCAAAACTAGCAAAAACGCTTTTGCGATCATAATTTAATGTTTGTTAGCTGTCAAAATTGACCCATAAACCATACAATATCGAAAAATCGATTTTATGTGGCTGGCTTGGGAAAACGTGACTCATACTGTTAAAAGCGGCGAAATGTCTTTTTAACATCATGTTGATGGGATAAACGGAGAAAAAGTTATGGTACAATATATGACAACCTATGAAAAATCGATTTTGGCCCCTAACTCCAGATTTTGGGGGCGTATTGGAAATTCTAAGTATGCAGTCTTTGTATGCTTGGTAAGACATATAACATACATATGTCAACCTCAAAAAAGTACTTTAAATTTTTTTATTTTGTGACACCGTGTTATTTATAAAATTATTTTTGCAACGATTTTTCGTCATCACTTAGACTAGCCACACATGACGGCAGAAAACGCGCAGAACTCGGGCAGAAAGCCATAAAAACGCGCGTCTTCATGTGTGCACATTGCCCGAAATACAAGGAAATCGAGGGTTTTTGTAAACCAGCGTTTTCTGCCTGCCCAAGTTCTGCGCGTTTTCTGCCGTCATGTGTGGCTGGTATTAGTTTGAAGTCAAACCGGTTCCCTATATCGTTCTGACGTGTGCCTTGAACGTCACGTAGCCGTCTTATTTTGTTCTTTTAGGTTGGTCCTGTTGACCGTTTCTCGCTTTAGTATTGTGTATCAGATAGCATGTAGTGGTGGGATGAGTTTTATGTAGTATGTAAATTAAAAATAGGAAAACCTATGCTTATTTGGCCAACAAAAATTTTCCTAAATAACTTTAAACTCTGATGTGATGGGACTTTTTCAATATGGTTTTCGTAATCAGCGTCCCAAAATCCATTAAAATCAATCATCGAACCTCAAAGGAGGAAAATTGTTTTTTTTTTTTGCAGACCAGTGTAATTAGCATATAATAAAGGTGAATGGAAATAACTTTTTAATTTATATATTTATCAATAATTAACAGCAAGAAAAATCAAATCAGACATAAACGATATCACAAGGGAATGCTTAAATAATTAACTCTAAGAAAAAAAAAACAAGTATATTCAGCCCTATCATGAATTTCATGTGAAAAATTTCCCTCGGAAAATATTAAGCAAAACAATAACTTTGACACCTTGTTTTTGTTTTGCTTTGTGATTTTTGGGAACATTTTTTTCACATGAAGTTCATGATAGGGCTGATTAAAAAAAATATTTGATAGAATGCAGCAGAATATAGATACATAAAAAATAAAAAAAAATTTACGGTATAAACAAGAATTTTGGTATTAAGAATAAAATGTATCTACACATAATATATATACATTATATATGTATATAAAGGAGACTGTTTATATGATAAAACAAAAATGCGTAATGTTATTTGCCAATAAATCCTAATAAGAGAAAACACAAAATATTACCGAAGGAGGAGTTATATATATAGAAAAATTAACGATAACTGAGTTATGTAATTAATAAAAAACGACAGTAATTAAAAATAAATTTGAAGATTTTAAGTATACCTCAGGGCTGAAATTTATTGATACTTTCAACGATACACAAAAAATAAATTTGTTTATGATGAAATTATTGATTTTAAAAAACTTTAAAAACTTAACAAAATTCAAATTGCTTCAAAAAAAAAAAATGTCAGATTAACTAAATCGGACCTGATCTTTTCATTTTTCCAAGGGTTTACCACGTTATCCCCAAAATCAAAATCCCCAAATCAAAATCCCCAAAATGAAAATCCCCAAAATCAAAATACTTAAAATCAAAATCCCCAAACACAAAATATGAGAATTCTACATTGGACATTATTTCTCAAACTGAAACTCAAAATAAATTGTATACGTGATGATTTCACAAATGTTTATTAATAAATTCATCTCAATAACTTATGATTACATATTTACATAGGGTTGGGTACGAAATGTCGAAAAAAAATATCGGAATAATGTCAAATTAATGATGTGTAAAATTTGCGCTAGTAGAAAACTTTTTTGCATTGGCGGCATTTGGCCGCGCTTTAAAAAAATAACCCTCAACCGGCAGAATTCTCTTTCTGGAATAAAACTTATAGAGCAATCCACAGTACTTTTGAGTAGAAAACCTTTTTTCACTGGCGGCCTTCCGCCGCGCTTATAAAAAATAACCCTGGGCTACGACATCCAAGTCCGGTCGTGTGCCATAACCGTGGTGGTCCTTATGCGTAGTACACACTTCAGCGCAAGCGGCCTTCGCCTTTATTTATTCATTTCATTTATTTAGATGAACATATTTTTTATAAAATATGGAATCTCTTAGATACCCCGTAGGTCGCATTATATCGAAGCCGGCCCACCTACCGAAAATAAAGAAAAAACACGCCAAGAATTTTTCCACATTTTATACATTTTTCGTCATTTTGCGACTTTTTTATTTCGGTAAATTAAAATCCGACATTTCCTTCGACATTATTAGCGAGAACTCCATGGATTAGTGAATGGAGTACTCCGAATTTTTGCAGGGATATATATGTATTTTATATGTATGTATACATGTGTGTTTCGGGTGTTTCCGAAAATGGGTCAACCAAAGAGAAAAATTAAAAATGCACCTAGGCCAAACTTTTTGATACCATTATATAGGTTCGTATTTCCTTTATCACGCCACAAAATTTTATGGACATTGGAGCACTGCTACTTACAAAACTTACGTTTTTCAGACTACCATATAAAATTTTTTTTTTAGCTAAGTGTATATGACTTCCGAAATACATCCGCGAATTCGCAACAAAAGCGCCGGTAGAAAAATGGCCTTTATGAGTACTTAGCCTAAGGTCAGACCTAGGAATATCAACATAGATACATTTACAAAATACTTCAAATCTTGTATAAAGTGTATTCTAAAGTAGTGCTTTTTTTCAAGCGTTCGGACGCAAAATATGCTTTGCAGTAAAAATAAACATACTTACCTTTGTCATATTTTTCAAATTTTTTTTGACAAAACACAGTTTTGGGTGCCCTTTCGGGCAGCGTTAATTTTTTTCCCAAAATCAAAAGGATTCCTGAGTTTAAAAGCCCGTCTCCACATAACTTGTTTCACCAAAGAAACATGTAGCAAAACATCTCGCTAAATAACCCGTCTCCACGTGGCTGATCGTGATTCAGTTTAACCCTTTCGATCCGAACGGGACCTATGTGTCCCACTAAATGTTTGAAGATACCTGACTTTTAAATTAAGTGCATAAAATGGGTTTATCTTATCCCATTTCGTTATTTATGGTATTGTTAGCGGTATTTAGTTCCGTTATTTATATTTAATAGTAAACACGCGCTCAATAGTCGAAAAAAGAACACAAGGTTGGACGCGAATTTTATAAGTGACGCTGTTTTTTGCGATTTTTCTTAGTTTTTGAGATTTAAAATCGAATAAAAGTTTAGTAATTTTTAGCGCTAGTGTTCTCACGATATTTTGAGGTAAGTAAGAATTGAATTTTGTGTTTATTCAAAAAAATATTAGCATCGTTATATTACTGGGACCTATGTGTCCCATCAGTGTTCTTTGGTGGGCTAAAAGTGTCCCAGTCAGGATCGAGCATGTTCATTTCATGGAATTATATTGAGATGGGTTGATATTATTTTTTATTTATAAACTCTTAATTTTACTTCATTACAGGCTCATAATGCCAAAACCACTTGATAACGATGCAATTGCGAGTATTTTGGAGTCCTCAGATGAGGATGATGATTTTTCTAGCGGAAGCAGTGATGAATATGAAGTCTCTGAGAGTGAGGTTTCATCTGATGATGAAAGTATGGAGGAAGATAATGAGGAGGATGCAAAAAATGATTTGCCAGAAACAGACGCCGCAACCTGTTCTCAAAACAATGCTACCATATGGTGTTCTCCCACATCGGATTTTGTACCGAGAAAAACATTGAGTGGTTATAGAGTTCCCGATATAAATCTGCGTTTTGATAGGACTGACAATCCTTTCAACATATTTATGAAAATTTTCCCAGAAAGCCTTTTTATGCGTATTACTCAGTGCACAAATGAACGACTTGAGATAATGCGAAAATCCAATGCAAAGTACAAAGATATAAAGCAAACAGATATTGGAGAAATAAAGATAGTAATTGGCTGTATGATAATAATGTCATATAATCATTTACCAGCCATAAGACACTATTGGTCAAAACATAAATCAATGGGAAGCGAAGCAATTAAATCAGCTATATCGCGGGACAGATTTCAGCTGTTGTCATCGAAAATGTACTTTGCTTCACCTGAAAAGCCTGAGGGGGCATCCAAACTTTATTATGTGGAAGATATGGTAGAATGCCTAAAGTCTCGTTTTGCAAGTGCACGGAATGAAAGTGCGTACCAAAGTATCGATGAAAGCATGACGAAGTTCAAGGGCCGCTCCTCAATGAAGCAATACTTACCATTGAAGCCCACTAAGCGCGGTATAAAAATGTGGCTCAGGTGTGATGCCCTTACCGGCTATACTTACGATTTCAACATCTACTCTGGGAGAGAAGATGGAATTGTGGAAGGAACCCTAGGCGAGCGCGTTGTGAATCAGTTGGCTGCAACAATACGAGAAACGGATGTGACATTATGCTTCGATCGTTTTTTCACGAGTATCAACCTTCTGGAGACTATCAATTACGCCGCATTGGGAACAGTTATGTCTAATCGAAAAAAAATGCCAACCATTGGCGAAAAGTTGAAGAAAGGTGAATGTGTTTTTCGAAAAAGTAACACCGGTTTGATGTACTCCAAATGGCATGATACCAAGGAAGTAGTCGTTGTAAGCAATTGCTATTCTTCTGGAATGTCGACGATAGAAAAAAAATTTAAAAATGGTCAAAAAGCGAATGTCGACTGTCCCGAAATGATCAAATTTTACAGGCAAATAATGGGTGGAGTTGACCGAGCCGATCAAATTGCAGGTCAATATGAATTGGATCGAAAGTCCACTAAATGGTGGAAAAAAGTGTTTTACCGATTGTTGATGATGTCCATTGGAAATTGTTGGGTAATTAGTTCCCAACTTGGAAGGAGACAAAATCCACTAATAGAATTTATCATTGTTCTGGCTGAAAATATGATTGCCGAAGGGAAGGAAAAAGCAGCTGTTCGCCGAAGTGGTATGTCTGGTAGAAAGCGGAAACTAGGAGCAGGTCATCTACCCTTACCAACTTCCAGCCGAAGGCGTTGCTCAAGTTGCACGGAGCAGAAGAGGGAAAGGCGAACGAAGACAGTGTGCGAAGAGTGCCAGATTCCTCTCTGTAAGGATTGCTCCGCACCTTACCATAAAAGAAACCCAAATTTGTAATGCTGTTATGCTTATATATTATTTTTTTATTTATTCTTTACCGAAAATATGAATTGAATTTGAAATAAAACTTATTTTCAATAAAAACCAAAAGCAAGGATTCTTCAGTTATGTGTTCATAAATTACTGAATGGGACAAATATGTCCCACCTAAAAATTCGGACGGGACATATATGTCCCAGCCCCTCCCACCGCCCCTCCCACACCGATTATAATATTGAATGGATAGAACGCCTTAAAATCGTCCATATTAACGACTGAGCACATATAATTATTCCTATTTATTCCAGGGGCTTTCCGGATCGAAAGGGTTAACATTTCTCTTTCTTGCTCTTCTTAAATGTTTGTATGTTTGCTTATTTTTGCGTTTTTGTTTTGGTCTGGGTGAGATTTCGATAGATTTTCGATACAAAATTAGAGAAGACATCGATATCATCGAGGTTGGCAAGATGATTCAGAATGAAATAGTGTTTCAATCTTCACTCGCTCTAAGAAATTTTGTATGGAAATTGGCGAGTTTCGGCACTGGTTTCCGTGTCGAAACAAGATTGAGAGAGAAAATGCAGAAAAAAAGAGCGAAACACGTTATGTGGAGACATGGTATAAGTATATTAAACATTGGAACGTCCGAACGTATACACTTTTTTTCTTCAGATAATTTTTTTTGTTTGTTCCTTATAAAGCTATCTAGCAATGAATTCCGCTCAAAGGGCTATGAGGTGGAGGTTAAACCTCTTGAAAGATGGTCAGAAAAGGAAGGATTTCAAAAACAAAAAAAGAGAGAGAAAAAAGATTTTTAGGAAAAACATAAAAAACCCTTTGAAGGTAAGAATGCTCCAAGCAATTTGGAATAGATGTAGATAATAAAATACATTTGGCCGCATAAAACTTCAAAATCTACCTGTATGCGATGGCTTAAAGTCAAACAAACACCAGCCCTTCAAACATTACACAGTTTCTCATGCGAAAATGGACATCATATTACTGCCGGACGTACAGCGACATCTAAGCAACGCGATATTTAAAATACCGCTGTGGTGCAGTGGGTAGAGTGCTCGCCTGCTATGCCAGAGGTCTCGGGTTTAAACCACGGTCCGAGAAAAACACCAAAACAATTTTTCTAATGAGTAAAAATCCAATTATTGGGGTTTTTAAGAGCAGCGATCACCTTTCGGCAGTGGGCGGCATACCCTCCGAGTGTATTTCTGCCATGAAAAAGCTTCTCATAAAAATGCATTCGCCGTTCGGAGCCGGCATAAAACTGTAGGTCCACCTAATTAGTAGGAAAAAAGCAAAAAGGAGCACACCTCGAATTGGGAGAGAAGCTCGGCCATAAAAGTCGTCAGAGTTACAATAGCGCTATTGTATTATTATATTATTCTTATTAAATTTTGCTAGTACTTTCATCAGTTTTTTTATATTCATCGCCACTATACATTATTAAGTATCGTTTAAGTCCTCAGAATGTGCAAGTAATTTAAATTTTGAATTAATGAGTTAATTGCAATAAAATATGTGCTCAACACTTGTTTTGTTATGAAAAATTTATGTTTTCCTTCATAGAAAAATTTGGAACGTCCGAACAAAATTAAAACCGATATTTCTCCAATAAAAAACGTCTACAGAAATATAACTTTAAAGTAGTGACAGTCCTTGTATATTCCTCTTTTAGTCGTATTTACATCATTTTTTTGTAGCATCAACCAATTAGCAGAATTTTAACGAAATCAGGTGTAACCTCAAACACGAGGTACTTTTGAGGAACGTCCGAACGGCAACTTTAAATCCTTCTACAGTGGTAATGTGTCATCTCTAGAAAAAAAGTTTGATAGCTTTGGATAGAGGAGTACAAATGCTACATATGACAAAAAAAATATTCTGATCCAAAGCCTACTATGGGTTTTATACTGAAAATAATGTCGCAGCATGGAACGTCCGTAACGCTGGAAACACCCATATATGTTATTACGTATCACAGCTCAGATAAGACTCGGCATGCGGTTTTTTAAATATGATCTTCAACGTTGTTTAATCATCTTTTGGGGATTTTGTGACGCTATCCCCGAAAAAATGTGGGGATTTCGTGTTTGGGGATTTTGATTTTAAGGATTTTGATTTTGGGGATTTTGATTTTGGGGATGTTTTTTTTGGGGGATTTTGTTTTTTGGGGATTATGTGGCACTCCCTTTTTCCATATCTTTCTATATCTTTTAGTTTTTGAGCTATTATTAGTGTGCATTTGTCGTATGTTACAAAATTACCACCATTTGGGAATGCCTTTGTCGTATGTCACATACATACGACAAATTTCCGTATAAATTTGTTTTTGTTTATTTGAAAAATATGTCGTATGTGCCGCTGAGCTACTGAGAATAAACCAAAATATTGTATCGAGCTATAGGTTATAGTGATCCGATCTCAATGATTTTCACTCACATATTTTATTTTAGTACTAGCAAATACCCGTCACGCTTCGCAGCGACGAAAAAAAGCTTTTATGTTATAATGGGTCTTTCCCTTCACCTTTACGTTTACCTTTGCCTTTGCCTTTACGTTTACCTTTACCTTTACCGGGACCATCCATCACCATCCGGGCCCACTACTTGAACCATCTCTGGGAAACCGACTTAAAAACTAACAATAAAAATATCTGTATGTCGAATCCCTGATCCACACCTTGCATTTGATACCAAAATCGCTTAGAAACTTTCGAGGGTCATCCGGGTCCACGTTTTGACCCATTCTTGGGGACCCGGCCTAGGCATCGCAATGAAAATAACTCTATGTTGAAGGCCTGCTCAGCACCTTTCATTTGATACCCATATTGCTCAAAGACATGCTGGGTCACTCTGGGTCCACATTTGGGCCTATATTCCGGGAAGTTCCCACTTTTTCGAAATTCTATATACCCTATTATGTGCGCTAGTACCACACGAATCTACTGTGAAAATTTCATAAAGATCGGTTGATTACTTTGAGAGTCTATAAAGAACACACACACACACACATTCATTTTTATATAATAGATAATACCAATTACAAAGTTTAGTATAATTTGATCCTTAAATATGGAAGTTATACCCGAAAACATCTATATCTGAACAATCAATTTTATGGGAGCTATATCTTATATTATTCCGATGTGGTGGTTTCCGACATATAATCAAAATATATTCAACTGCCGAATTTCAAGGCGATATCTCAAAGCCGCATGGCCATTCCGGTTTGGAAATGAGAAGAATTTTGTCGTATGTGCTATTATAAGCAGGTATTGGTGCTCAGACGTCACATACGACTTATGCATAGAGAATGAAAAGTCGTTTATCTCCCAAAATTTTAAAGATATCAAACTTTTGCTAATTGTAAGTCAAAATATAAAATACTCGCTACAGTCCGTCCAATTAACAGAAAAATCTGCCGTATAGTTTTTGAGAATTTCCAATTTAAACTTCAGTCGATTTTCTCGAAAAAATATTGTCAAAATTATGTATTTCTGTTATTTCACCATGGTATTTCGTTTCCTGTGCCTATAAAAAAAAAACTGAAAACCCTATCATATAAATATGTATTCATACATAAATATCTACATTTGACCGGTCCGTAAAAATAAATTTTAAACCACCGGGCTTAGAAAGTTTCCTTTTTCCCTAAATAATTAAAATATTAAATTTGTTGAAGATCGGATAAGATTTAGTGGCCGTGCGCATACGGCGATATATGCATAAAAGTACTTACTACTAGCCCTTAATCGGTCGAAATTAATCAAACTTTACTGATCCTTACACTTTTAAGTCTCTATATACCAGCTTAGTTCGTTCAATGCTTGAATATGTTTCGGTTATATGGAACCCAGTATACTCGATACAGGCATATCGTTTAGAGCGTGTTCAAAAGGCATTTATACGCTTTGCTTTACATCCCCTAAAATTTAATGAGCCCATCCCATCTTACGAATCCCGCTGTATGCTAATTGATCTTAAAACATGAGAGAATAGAAGAAAGATACTGTCACTTTCTTTCATAACTGACATTATTGTTGGAATTGTCAATTGCCCGCATCTGCTTGGTTTAATTAACTTTAATGTACCGTCAAGATTGCTTAGACACTCTTATCTTTTTAATATGGGAGTTTGCCGTAGGTACTAATTATGCGTTAAATTCGCCAATAAGCAGAGCGTTAACTGAATTTAATAGCCTTGCCAAGAAATATGAAATTGATTTTGGGCTTGGAAAAAATTATGTTAAATCTGTTTTAATTCAAGCTTATCGCTAATATAGATACCTTTAAATTATATTAAAATATGTAATTGGAAACATATATTCTTTGTAACTTAGGTTTTTTTAATAGTCTGTAAGAACAGGTTTAATATACAAAATAACTAAATAAATAATAAATAAATAAAATATAGCTATTTAACTCTCCAATTCACATAGCTAAGTTTAAGAAAAAATTTACAATTTCTCTTTTTGGATCGAATAATTATACATAGCATACACCACAAAAATGTGTAAAAATTAAATAACTAACCCCCTATTTTTTAAGGGGGGGGGGGGGCACCTACAGGTGACACTGGGCATTGTGTAAACTATTCGAGCATTTTTTTCTTCTATATCGTTTCAAGAAAAATTTTCGTTTTGTTCAAAAATATTTGTTTATAAACACTAAACAATTAAAATTATGTAGAAAATTATGCACAAAATGAAATATTTACTTATTTTGAGAAATATACTAACATTTGACGTGTAAATCCTCACATATTTTTCGTTTATGAACTCATCGATGTTTTATATTTTAAATATTTGTTTGTGTAAATGGGTAAAAAAATATGTCAAATACAATTTATTCATGAAATTTTAAACTCGCGTTGAGCAACATTTTCCACTAATAGTAAAACGTTGAAATTTTGCACAGGTAATGTGATTAGTTAGGTGAACAAAATTATAAAAAGACTCAATCAAAAAAAAAAAATATGGCTTTGTTCAGAAACTCAGTTTGAAGCGCAACCTGATTTTGTAGTACAAGCAGAGCGTTCATAAACGTAAATTTTGCATGAAGCGTCGCGCATCACAATCATCAAAATAATAATTACTGCCGCTGTTGCGCTTCATGCTGCGTTTCTGAACATCTTCTTATAAATGTGAAATGGAAATTGTGTTTAAACTCAATTGGCGAGAAAACCGCTGAACGGATCCTCACGAAACTTTGCACACCTAGGTATTTTCACCCGGTAATTGCTATAGGCATATTTTTAATCTGATTAAAAGTCAGGGATGGGCACCTCCCATACAAAATTTTCCTTTTTTTCGTAATATCTCTTGAAATATTTCTACTAGAATAATGAAAATTTTTGTGAAGGAATAATACAAAAATATATACTCAACGGATAAACAATTTAGGTCTTGGTGAAGCAGGGATGGGCACTCTCCTCCCATATAAACTGAAATTTTCACATAGAATATCTCTGGAAATATTTGTAGTAGGGTACTGAAAACTGGTGTGAGGGCATATGAGATAACTATGTATTAAACGGGAAAAACACTATGTCTTGGTAACGCAGGGATGGGCACCTCCCATACAAACTGAAACTTTCATAGCGAATATCTCTGGATATATTTATAGTAGGGTACAGAAAACTGGTGTGAGGGCATGTGAGATAACTATGTATTAAACGGGTAAAACTGCTAGGTCTGGGTAAAGCAGGGATGGGCACCTCCCATACAAACTGAAACTTTCACAGCGAATATCTCTGGATATATTTGTAGTAGGGTACTGAAAACTGGTGGGAGGGCATGTGAGATGACTATGTATTAAACGGGTAAAAACGCTAGGTCTTGGTAAAGCAGGGATGGGCACCTCCCATACAAACTGAAACTTTCACAGCGAATATCTCTGGTAATATTTGTAGTAGGGTACTGAAAAATGGTGTGAGGGCACGTGAGATAACTATATATTAAACGGGAAAAAACACTAGGTCTTGGTAAAGCAGGGATGGGCACCTCGCATACAAACTGAAATTTTCACAGCGAATATCTCTGGAAATGTTTGTAGTAGGCTACTGAAAATTGGTGTTGGGCATATGAGATAATTACGTACTCAACGGACAAAAAAAAATAAGAAAACTACATATCTTTGACGTCAAGAATGATATTTTTCTATGTAACTTTTTTGGACTAACTCAATATGCTAATATTTTTAAAAGCACGTGGTGTGAAACCCGCGGGTAACCTCTAGTAGCCTATATATATAAAAAAAATTGGACCTCGCAGATGTGCATACATTTGTACTAATATTTTCGCAAGCTGTTTTTGTTTGGTGCTTAAGCAAAATATTATTCATTATGCAGATAAAGAGTAAGAGGTATGTTATTTTTATTTTCTTTTTGTTCGCCTTTCGTCTAATCAGTGGGCCCTGTAAGGTGTCTCGATTCCACTTATTTGCTTAACCGAATTGGTTAACATATTACATATTTGTTAACTGGTGTCATTGTTCTCCATATGTATATGTATATAGTTGGTTGGTTTGAGCGGCGAGTCCCATTGACTCCAAGTAGCGCCGATGCGCCGTTCTTTTTTTTACCACAACTCGTGACTAAAACCACTAAAAAGGGGGAATAATGAACGGTCCGGAAACCGGGGCAGGCCCCACACCTATATCCATCCCGTTGAATTTAAATATTTGAGCAGCCCCTCGGGCCTGACATCCTTGAGTTCCGAGAGACTGCCGAAGAGAGGTTTGCCGAGGAACTTCATTCTGCCTTGGCAGTGCGAAGGACACTCGCATAGCAGGTGCTCCACCGTCTCTTCCGTTCCAGGAAGATTGCAGCTGCGGCACAAGGTATTGTGGTCCAATCCCAGTCGGGCGGCATATGTACCAATGGTCCAATGCCCCGTAAATACCGCATTTATGCGGGAAATGTCTCTTCTATCCATCTTTAGGATGGCTGAGGATCGCATATGTTTATATAATACGCCATCGAGCTCTGATCGCAGCGTTACTGTAGTAAATACTCAGGTATTATCGTATGCTGATACTGCTGCACAAATGACGCGACTGTCATTAACGCTCTCTGATTGCATTAGCGACACACTCTGCTAGTTCTGCTGGACAAAGTGTTATTAAAAGCCCCAATTGGAATACCAATACTAAAGGCAGACGCCGTCAGCTAAAACCACCTATCGTTGTGGGTTCGAGCAATAATATGGAATTAGGCGTTGTATCGAAGTTGAAATGGTAACATTGATAAAAAGTGTCAGGCATTGATAAAAAGTGTCTGGTATGTTTTATGCTTATCAAAAAGAAATTTAACGTATCTGAGCGTATTAAAATCAATTTCAAGCTGGGTGTGTCTGATAAATTCTATGACAAATTGCTAGTCGCTAATATCTGGCCAGCTGATGTTAAGGTAAGACCATTCGAGTTTTTTCCCAAAGACGGTGCACTCCAGCAAGAATCTTGAACACGCCCGCACTTCGTGGGACCCGCTCAAAGCACATTAATATTTATTTTGAAAATTCATCTGGCATAAGGACCAAGTCCAAGCTTCTCTATGATCTTAGTGCTCAGTTAGAATACGACGTATTCGTAATCATCGAGACTTGGCTCAATGGCGACTTCAATGATAATGAGTTTTTTGATTCTAATATTTACAATGTGTACCGAAAGGACCGTGATATATCTACGACGGGCTTATCCAGAGGCGGGGGTGTACTCATCGCAGTTCAGAGGAAATATCGCTCAGCAGTTCAGTCGCTCAAAGATCCCAATCCACTTATTGACCAGCTTTGTGTATCTGTGCTTGGTACTTCAAAAATTTTTATCTGCGCATCTTACATCCCTCCAAATAGTGAGGACACATTATATAAGCTACATGTAGATAATATCGTAGATTTAGTATCTAAGAGGCCTAATGACAATTTTTGTATTCTTGGCGATTTTAACTTAGGTAACATAACTTGGTCAAATATGCATGACAGTGTTTCATTGATTCCCAATAATATCAAAATTTTTTATGAATCATATCTAGTCGATTGTTTCGCAAGTATTAACCTCGCCCAGATTAATAATTTTCAAAATAAACTTTCACGTATCTTAGACCTTATTTATATAAGTGATAATATGAATTACAACTTATGTGCCTTTTGGCGTTATGTTAATTCAAAGAAATCGTGTTCTAGCATTCCTTCGGAAGTTTTCTATAATGGTAACTATGCGCATTCCGCCGCGGAAGCTGCAAATCTCTTTGCTGATTTCTTTAGCTCTAACTTTGAGCCTAATACGAACTCAGTTTCAAATTTCAGGCCAGAGGACTGCCAAGATTCCCCTCTTAATTTTGGATCACTTACTTTAACACTCGAAGATGTGATTTTGCACATCAAATCGTCCTCACAAACCGATGTAGATGGCCTGTCATCTATACTCCTCAAGAATTGTCCATCTTTTGCTTACCCGCTTTTATTAATTTTCAACAAATCACTGGAGGCAGGCATATTTATTGATGCTTGGAAAGTTACCTCTATCACTCCTATTTTCAAGAAAGGTAACAAGAACAACGTTGCCAATTATCGTCCAATTGCCAAACTGTCGACAGTCTCTAAACTGTTTGAATTTATAGTTAAGCAAAAAGTATATTTCGCAGTTAAACGCTTAATATCAGATAACCAACATGGTTTTATGTCGGGCAGATCTACTGTGACAAATCTCACAATTTTCTCTGAGTTTTGTCTGTCGGCTTTCAATAATCGTGAGCAAGTCGACGCTGTTTATACAGACTTCTCAAAGGCGTTCGACAAAATCAGCCATCCAATATTAATTTCTAAGCTAGAACGGTTAGGATTTCATTCCATTTTCCTTGCTTGGCTCAAATCTTATCTCGCTTCACGCTTGTGCAACGTCGTTGTGGATAATGCAGCTTCCCGAGCTTTTATGGCCACGTCTGGTGTTCCGCTGGGAAGTATCTTAGGTCCCATGTTATTCATTTTATTTATAAATGATATTTCGGGTTGCTTCAATTACTCGAAATTCCTTTTATACGCAGATGACTTAAACGTCTTCATGAATATTTCAAGTGTGTTAGATTCTACCAAACTTCAATCTGACCTTAATAATGTTGCTAACTGGTGTAGCAAAAATCAACTGCATTTAAATTTAAAGAAGTGTTTTCATGTTTCTTTCAGTAAATCTCGTTCTTTGGTTCCTACATCATACTTCATCGATGGCTCTTTACTGAGCACCGTGGATGAAATTTCTGATCTTGGTGTTGTATTTGACTCCAAATTCTTATTTCATAGCCACATGAACTGTACTCTTGCAAAATCATATTCTATGCTCTCTTTCCTCCGTCGATTTAGTTCTGAATTCTCTGACCCCTATACCTTGAAACTTCTCTATACTGCATTTGTACGTTCTAAGTTAGAATATGCTATCTTCATCTGGCGGCCATATTTCGACTGTCACATCCGGCGGCTTGAGCGAGTTCAAAAAACTTTTCTTCGTTTCGCCCTGCGCTCCTTACACTTTACTGATCCGATACCTTCCTATAGTGCTGGATGTCAGCTTATTCACTTAAAATCATTAAGCCCCAGAACGTCTGTACTCTCTCTCATTTTTGTCTACGACATCTTACGAGGAGTTATTGATTGTACTTACCTTCTTGGATGCATTAATTTTAATATCCCTACAAGAAGTCTTCGTTACCATGATATTTTTTATCTAGCTCGAGTAAGAACTCTCTACGCTTCTAACTCTCCTATATACAGAACGCTTAGGGATTATAATTCCATCATGAATTCCACTACTCTCGATTTCTCTATGCCTAAATCTAAATTTAAACTTTTGCTAAATGAATTATTTACTTAGGTTATTTGATTATACTTTCTTTTTAAATAGTATAGTCGTTAATAATTTTGGATTTCTAGTTTTAAGTCAATAATAAAGTTTAATCTTTGACTGGGTCCTTTCAGGCCCAAGTGCCCTTTTTGGTACGCTTACCCCTTACTGGGTATTTTTAACTACATTTTATATTCATTCAATTTCATTAAACTTCGCAAAATTCTATCTTAGTTTGGGTCCTTTCTGGCCCAATGTGCCCTTTATGACACGCTCGCCAACTACATGGTATTTTTTATTTTTTGTATATTTGTTTATTGAATTAAAATATGTAAATAATGTCATTATACCTTTGTACAACCTTCTATCTAGTCTGTAAGTTTCTTGTAATCATAGACTTAAATAAATAAATAAATAAATAATAATATAATATAATGGCGCTATTATAACTCTGACGAGTTTTATGGCCGAGCTTCTCTCTCAATTCGGGGTGTGCTCCTTTTGTTTTTCCTACTAATTGGGTGGACCTACAGTTTTATGCCGGCTCCGAACAGAGAATGCATTTTTTGTGATAAGCTTTTTAATGGCAGAAATCACTCGGAGGGTATGCCCCCCACTGCCGAGAGGTGACCACTGCTCTTAAATACCCAATAATTGGATTTTTACTAATTAGAAAAAATTTTTTTTTGGTGTTTGCTCGGACTGTGGTTTGAACTCGAGACCTCTGGCATAGCAGGCGAGCACTCTACCCACTGCACCACAGCGGCCATATATATATGTATATGTATATATATATATATATATATGTGTAACTCTTCGTATACCTTTGTTTTTGGCTCCCATACCGTGATGCATATTTAAGTATTTTAATTAGCTGATAATTTTTTCATTTCAAATCACCCTGTACCTCTAAAATTTTTATTGGCACTTTTAGCTTTAATTCAACACCTTATTTTTTGAAAATCGAACCAAAAATTTAGATCTTAGGGCATTCACAAAAAGTATTATAAATATAGTTCAGCTAATAGAATACAAAAAAAAGGGCATTTAGTCACTTTTTCAAAATTGAAAATTTTCAAATATTGGAAAAAGGTGGAAGAGATTTCGATTGTTTCCCATAGTAGAAGTTCCAAACTACCATAAACAAAAATTTCATGGAATTTTATGATGTTTTTTTTTGCCTCCAAAGTTTACCAATTTTCGGATTTTGGTATGTTTAATCATATATTTATTTATTATTAAAAAAATATTTGTATACTTGTTTTTTTCATGAACCATATATTTTTTGGTTTGTCGCATATATCTTTATCAAATTGCAAAAATTGATTTTGCTGGGAATAAAAATGTATTTTTAACTGCGACCACTTTTATGTGCGAAGCGCCGAAATGAAATGGTATGTAGAAAATAGGTGTACTTTGAGGGGTTTGTGAGGCTGAAAGTTGTTTTTATCACAAAATAACTTATGAACTTCTCTTAGTTGGTAGGCATGGGTAACACTGCGCTGCGCGGCGCAATTGCGCTAACACCAACCCTGGCGTTATTGCGCTAACTCCGATTTGAGAAATGCGCCAACTCAATATAGCGCCAACCCTATATTGCGCCAACTCAATTTTGCAATATAAAACTGACTCAATTTCGTGCGCTAACACCAGCACCAATATAGTGCTAGTGTAAAATGGCACCACCACAAAGCCAATAACAGCACACCGTATATGACACCGTCACAATTATGTATGCTTGATAGTGATCTAAGTGAATCTAATTTCCAGCATATTTTCACAAATATACGGAATATGTTTCCAAATGATTATGGAAATTAAAATTAATTTTGCGCCAAAAGAAATAAAACGGGGATAGTAAATAGGAAGAAGCGAACAAGTGTTATTTATCGATTATTCCATGGCAATTGCGCTAAAGGTGTTATTGCGCCAGAAAAGTGCGCGGCGCCACGTTTGGCGCTGGTGTTATTGTATCAGCGCCAAAAAAATTGCGCCATTACCCATGGCTATTAGTTGGAGTTTTAGCTGTAACTTGACATCAAAACATCTAAGTTTCAAGACAGTCAATTTTTGTATTTTTGTCCACCTTAGCGGCACTCTGTGACACTGGGAATTGAATAGTTAATAGCTTACTTTACTCTTAATTAACTCTATGTTTCCAATTAGGTTATTACTATTTCCATTGAAATTCCCTATCTAAAAAGCTATCAAACACTAAAGTCAGATGAAAATTACAAGTTACGGGAGAAATACATAAGGTTGCAGTATCGTGGTTCTTACACATAAGTCAAGTAATAATTACACTGCGTGACAAAAACAATAATTTTTTTTGAATACCTTTTGTGAGGTTTACATATTGTTGTAGGCCTTACTAAGTACACAAAAACTGCATACTAAAAAATTTCCAATACTCCCTCAAAATCTAGAGTTAGGGGCCAAAAACCCTTTTCCGTAGGTTAAGGCATATCTCACGTTTTATCCAATAGGGATTTAACACAAAAAAATTTTTTTTGGGAAAACGCAAACAAACTTATAATTTGAAAGAATTTAATTCTACGGCTAACTACAAGATCACTTTAATTTCCGCCATTTTTATCTTTTTGAGTATTTTATAAGACTGAACTGAAAGGTATGGTCCAGTTATTGAAATATATGGCAAGATCCCAGAAATGGAAAATTTTGAGTGAAATCCCTATAGAGGGAAAATAAAACTCAAAAAATAACTTTTATTTTCTGACCGAAAAATAAAAATAAAAAAATAACTTATTTTCGGATGGAAAAATAAAACTCAAAAATAACTTATTTTTTAAGCGAAATATAAAAACAAAAAGTAACTTCAGTCTTGATTCGTCACTCAAACACACCAGACGTGCGAGAAACCTCTCTTCTAATCAATCGGATATTGCTTCGTGTGTGCGTAAAACAATAACAACACTCGGTACATATATATATATATATATATATATATATATATATATATATATATATATTATAAAAGTACCGCAAGCCCTACTTGTGAATTGAACGACCTTGACTTTAAATTTAAGTTTCAAACTTTAAAAACTAATAATTAAATTACAAAGAAAAATTAAAAATTTTCATTGCAGTGGAAAAAGCATTTAAAAATGGCTAAGCCACCAGACATTTGGTATCGTAGTCGGCTAAACTTAGACTCTAAATACATAATTATATCGAGAAACGATAATGAAAAATTTACAAATGTGTCTCCTTTTATAATTAAAAAATCAATAGACAATGCCTTTGATGATGAAGTGGAAATTGCTAAAAAACTTCGTGACGGTTCGCTTTTGGTTAAAACCAAAAATGCATCGCAGACAGCAAAACTATTAAAACTAACTTCTATGCCAACAAGTCCAGAATCTATTACTCCTGTTAATGTATTGCTACACAAACAATTAAATTACTCCAAAGGTGTAATTTATTCTCATGAGCTTCGAGAAATAAGTGAAGAAATTATCCTTAATGAACTAAAAAACCAAGGTGTACATGAAGTAAAGAAAATCTTAAAAAAAGTTGACAATAAACTAAATGAAACTGGCCTCCTTATTATTACTTTCGAGTCTCATACTCTGCCTGAATTTATAAATATAGGTTATGAGCGAAAAAGGGTAAGACCATATATACCATTACCTTTACGTTGTAATAACTGTTTTCACTTTGGGCACATTTCCAAAACATGTGCGAACGAAAAATTGTGCGGTCATTGGGTACGTTCAGAAGGCGCAACGGTGGAGCACAACTGTTGTGTAGATATCAGTAATCGGAAAGTGATACAATTTTCGCCTTCTGAACGATCTGATACATTAAATAAACAAATTAGTATTTTTATTATCCCCAACGTAATTGCCAATAATTTCTCGGCTTTGAAACATTTTTATTACATTCCAAAATTCATAAACACTTTTTATATGTTTTGTACATATGTCAAAATCGTAAGCTCAACATGTTGTGTAAAGTGAGCGTAAAAAATTTATGATAGAAAAAAGTCTCCAAAATCACAACATGTTGTGTTGATCAGAAATACTCAACGTTGCGTTCAGAAGATAAAACACAACAGTTGCGCAACTGTTGCGCCACGGTTGCGCCTTCTGAACGTAGCCATTGTGGCGAAAAATACCACATCGATCCCACAACTAAAGAACTTTGCACCAAACAAAAATCATGTATCAATTGTAAGCACTTTAACATTGCTAACTACCAACAACACAGTGCTTACGAGAAAGCATGTCCAGTATTCATTAAACAAAAAGAAATACAAACAATAAAAACACTTAATAAGATTGACCATAAAACAGCTGTAAGTATTTACAACAAAAATCACCAACATAATTACACTCTTTACTCCGACACTCTTAAATACTCCGAAATACCACCAACTGAAAACCCCACAAACGCTAACTCACCTGATGCAAAAACAACGTCACAATATGGAAAGAGACAGGTCGTCACATATGAAGATACTAGCCGTGTTTCACATACGGTGATCCTAACCCAGATAAAAATTTTTGCATGTAAATGCAACAACAAAGATTTCAGCTCGATTAAACCAGATAAATTGCTGGTTCAATTTCTGATCCGCCCTGTTCGATTTGTTTTTTCCGTGCTGATTTGGCAGCACAGTGCTTTTTTGATTTGGTAGAACTGAAAAGTGAAATTTGTGTATGTATACATATACCCTGCAGTAAATTTGTTTCACTGCTAAATGATCATTGATCATTCTTTGTTGAATATTCATCACTATCGTTTTGCGTTGGTGCAAGCGTGCAAGCTATATTGAAAAAACCAAACGAAATATCATCTAGGCGGTTATAAACCAACGAGCCAGCTTGTATTTCGGTAGGTTTTTTGACATTCGGCAGCTTTTCTGACAAATTTTTCAATTTGACAACTATAAAACAAATTATATTTAAAATAAAAAAATATATGGAAATACAAATTTCAAATTTGCCTCTTGTAAGCTTCTACTTTGGCCGTAAGGGGAAAGGAGAAGTCCTGAAGAAAAATTATAGTGCGCACTAGCTTCTCCTTATAACATGGAATACATAGCTATCCCGCCATTTGAGTTTCATAATTTATTTCAGTAATTTTAAATACAAATTTCCAAAAAAATAATTTTTGAAATAGTTATTTTCATTTAGTTTGAAGTTTGAAGTCAATCAAATTGTTTTTGAGGGAGTATTTGTCTCTTTTCAACGTACAGAAGAACTGCTTTTGCGCTATTATAACTCTGACGAGTTTTATGGCCGAGCTTCTCTCCCAATTCGAGGTGTGCTCCTTTTGTTTTTCCTACCATTGGACAGTTTTATGCCGGCTCCGAACGGAGTCATATAGGCATGAGGAAAGCAAACCATTTATTTGAAAAAATTCAGCAGCCTTTATATGAAAGCATTCACTGATGCCTCCTCATGATGAATTTCATCAGTGATTCATAAAGAATTCATTTCAGATTTTTACTGCTGGGCATATATTGTATATGTTTCTTCTTCTTTTTAGTTCTTTTAAAGTGCAGCCAATTTTCATTATGAGCCGGATTGTTTCAGTAAAAATTTATCTTAACCCAGACCCAGATGTAATAACTGAAATGCCCCTACTGCTATGGTTATGGTTACAATCTTGATTGCCAATCAAAATCGGAAACATTTCGTGATTGGTGAGAGGTGGTTACGCTTACATTGATGATTGGAGCGCACATACACAACATAACACATGATAATTACTGAGCACATACACAACATAACACATTATTACCTCTGAAACCTCGTTTGCTGGCTGCCTGTTTCACACAGCAAGTTTGCTGGATGTGAGAGTCCGAAAATTCTCTCACCGTCGGAGTGCACAACAACAATTACACGGTGCTCGACCAGCTTGATTGGTAGCATAACCAGGCCATACTATGTCTGATTCAACTTCCAATATTACCTTAGTGGATTCCAGTGCAGCTACATCTATTTCCAAAATGAATACCAGTGCAGTCGCAAATGTTACAACAAATACTACTAACACGAAAACTGCTGGAAATAAATCTGTTATTTATCCTAGATCATTAACAAGAAAACAGAAAAGGCAATTGAAACTTGCAGAAATGCGTAAAACTAAACAAAGTAAAAGTAAAAAAGAAACTAATTATAGGAGTGTTTTATTGGGCATTTCTCTGCTCGCTTATACTCGATTCTGCTCTCTTGGCTGACAGTTTCCATACAAAATGTTAGAGACTTTAAGAGACCTTTAGAGAGTATGCCAGCTACTCATTAAACTGATCTTTACTGATTATGCCAATTATCTTTACTGATTATGCCAATTTTTTCTATTGTCAATAAGTGAAATGGTTTCAAATTTTTGTCAATAGATGTCTCCCCTATCTTTTAATTCAACGCAATACCGTTCATTAGAAAATGTTTTCCAATTCCGTACCAAAGAACGTATATTGTACAATTTACGTTCTTTGTACGTACTTTAACGAACGGTGTTCGAAGATAAGGGAGACATCTATCGATAAAAAGTTGAAGAAATTTCATCAAATAAACACAACTTTTTTCCAATTCCTTTACTTTAACGAACGGTTGTTTAATTTTCTCTTGTTTTTATACCAGTGGTTGTTTTTTTCGCAAGTCTCTAACTCTTGCCCAATCGAATACGGCTATTAGGAGTGTTTTATTGGGCACTTCTCTGCTCGCTTATACTCGATTCTGCTCTCTTGGCTGACAGTTTCCATACAAAATGTTAGAGACTTTAAGAGACCTTTAGAGAGTATGCCAGCTACTCATTAAACTGATCTTTACTGATTATGCCAATTATCTTTACTGATTATGCCAATTTTTTCTATTGTCAATAAGTGAAATGGTTTCAAATTTTTGTCAATAGATGTCTCCCCTATCTTCGAATTCAACGCAATACCGTTCATTAGAAAATGTTTTCCAATTCCGTACCAAAGAACGTATATTGTACAATTTACGTTCTTTGTACGTACTTTAACGAACGGTGTTCGAAGATAAGGGAGACATCTATCGATAAAAAGTTGAAGAAATTTCATCAAATAAACACAACTTTTTTCCAATTCATTTACTTTAACGAACGGTTGTTTAATTTTCTCTTGTTTTTATACCAGTGGTTGTTTTTTTCGCAAGTCTCTAACTCTTGCCCAATCGAATACGGCTAATGTTAGTCTTAATTTTACTAATTCAGATGACGAAATGTTTAATCTTTCTGATATTTAATTTTTAGTTATGGATTTAAGTATTATTCAATGGAACATGAAAGGTTATTTCAATAATTATGTTTCACTTTCATTACTCATCAATAAATACAAACCTAAGATAATAGCCTTACAAGAAACTCATTTATGTCCGAATAAAAGTTTTCCTATACCTAACAACTTTCAAGAAATATCAAATTGTGTTAGTAGTTGCTCCAACGGAGTAACTTTATTAATACACAGGCTATGTTCAGAAACGCAGCATGAAGCGCAACAGCGGCAGTAATTATTATTTTGATGATTGTGATGAGCGACGCTTCATGCAAATTTTACGTTTATGAACGCTCTGCTTGTACTACAAAATCAGGTTGCGCTTCAAACTGAGTTTCTGAACAAAGCCACAATTCAATTCAATTTAAGCCTTTACAACTCAATAATGATTTTACTGCTGTAGGTGTCGAAATCCACTCAAAATATAAATTTAACTTAATCAACGCTTATATCGGACCTAGAGAAAACTTTACTTCAGGAAATCTGTCATCAATAATTCAATCACCTAACTTTCCTACAATAGTTTTGGGCGACTTTAATAGTTGGCACAACAGTTGGGGATCTCCTAAAAACAATTGTAGAGGTAACAAGCTAAGCAAATTTATTCAACAAAATAATTTCATTTTATTAAACAATGGGCAACCCACCCATTATACTACCCACAACACTTTCACTCACATCGATCTAACTTTTTGTACGCCAGAATTATACCTTGGTGCGAAATGGTCAATTGAAAAAGACTTGCATGGCTCAGATCATCATCCAATCATAACTACGTTATTTAACACAAATCAAGAAAAAATCAAGAAAAAAGTTTTTAACAAGATTTAAAACCAGTTCTGCTGATTGGAAATATTTTGAAAAATATACTGATGAAATTAAAAACTCCATCCAACCCAGTTCCAATATAAACAAAGAAGCCGCTAATCTAAATAAAATAATATTGCAAAGTGCCTATAAATCAATACCTATAAGCAAACCCTCCTCTAACAAACACAATGTTCCATGGTGGAGTAGTGAGCTGAAAAATCTTAGAAAAGAAAAAAATAAATGTTGGCAAATCCTTAAGCGTAATATTTGTCAAGATTCAATAACTAATTATAAAAAAGCTAATGCGAAATTTCGACGCGAGCTCAAGACTGCTAAACATAAGAGTACTTTTGAATTTACTTCTGAGATAGATCCTAGGACACCACCAAATAAAATCTGGCACAATATAAGAAAGTACTGCGGCCTCAATCCACAAAAAGATATCCACTGTTTAAATAATGCCGTTGATTCAGTAAATATAACTGACAAAGAAGAAATAATCGAGTCCTTTGGTAAATATTGGTCATCTGAATCAAAAGATGACAAGTTTTCTTCAACATTTCGCACAGCAAAAAATAAAGTATTGAACCTCCCAGTAAACTACATACAAAACAAAAAATCTTTACTTATTGAAAAGGAAATAAGTTTTATTGAATTTAGTAATGCTTTAAGTAGTCTCAAAGGACGTACTCCAGGTCAAGATAAAATTAACTACCCGATGATAAACAAGTAAGGAAGCCTAAGTTCGAGTGGAATCGAACATTAGATACTCAGCTGTATGCTTTCATTGTTTGTTTGCGTTTGATGGAAACACGGCGCATTTTATATAAAGCGAGTGCCCATTTCAAAAATTTTTTCAGTGATCCAACAAAGCATACGAATATTATTTTCAAAAAATTTTTCAGTGATCCAACAAAGCATACGAATATTATTCTTTGTGCAAAATTTCATTCCTTTATGACTTCTAGTTACAAAGATGTCACGTTACAAAGTCCCAAAGGGCGTTCCAAAAAATAACTTTGTTAAAAAGTAGGTGTGGTCATAAACCGATTTCAATAAATTTTTGTGTGTCTATTAACACAAGTCATAAAAGTGTATAAACCAAGTTTCGTCATAATATATCAATTATTTGTCGAGTTATAGACTAAAAAATCTCGTATATTCCTTTGTCTAAAAAGAGGCGGTGCCACGCCCAATTTCCAAAATTTTTCTATTTTTTGTTTCAGGCCTACTGTTGAACTTATGCCACAAAATTTCAATGAATTATCTTTATAGTTGACAGAGATATGGCTTAAAATGTTTTTATTAGGCCACCTTATAATACCCATATATAAAAGTGGGCGTGGTCGTCGACCGATTTCGCTGAAATTTTCAACATGTATTACCACAAGTAATAAAAGTGTACACACCAAGTTTCGTCATTATATATCAATTATTTGTCGAGTTATGGGCTCAGAAATCTCGTATATTCCTGCTTCTAAAAAGAGGCGGTGCCACGCCCATTTTCCAAAATTTTTGTGTTTTTCGTTTTATGTCCGCAGGTGGACTCCTGCCATAAAATTTTAATGATATATCTTTATATTTGACAAAGATATCGCTTAAAATGTTTTTTATTAGGTCACTTTATAATACACATATATAAAAGTGGGCGTGGTCGTCAACCGATTTTAGCAATTTTTCGTCTAAACATTTGTCTAAGTAAGTATATCACGCGTACCAAATTTCATCGATATATCTTCAACGGTTTCTGAGTTATGACTCATAAAACTTTCAATGTTTGACCCTTAATAAGTGGGCGTGGCACCGCCCATTTTCCAAAATTTTATCAAATTTCTTCTTAGGGGCCTGAGGTCAACACGTGGGTAAAATTTCATCACTCCAGCTCTATTAGTGACTGAGATACCAAATTACCGATTTTTTCTATATAGGAAAAGTGGGCGTGGTCATGGTCTGATTTCGCCCATTTTCAATACCAACCGTCCCAGTGTCGATACCAACTCGCATTTCAAATTTCATCAAAATATCTCAATTTTTACGCGAGTTAGAGTGCGTACGGACGGACGGACGGACGGACGGACATGGCTCAATCGATTTCTCTTTTCACCCTGATCATTTTGATATATATAAGTCTATATCTATCTCGATTATTTCATTCTGTTACAGTCCACCGTTATGAAATCAAAATTATAATACTCTGTGTACTAGTACAGCTGAGTATAAAAACTCTTCCTTAAATGTAAAACATCGCATTGTTAATTATTACAACAACATTTTCAATAATTATTTACCTCAATATTACAAAATAAGTACTGTTCTACCAATCATAAAACCGAACGCAGACAAAACAAATATAAAAAATTATAGACCTATTTCTTTAAACTCATGCTATGCTAAAGTAATGGACAAGATTATTGCGAATAGACTATGGTGGTACCTAACAACAAACAAGCTCATTAATCAAAACCAGATTGGATTTGTTAAAGGCAAATCAGTTACTGACAGTCTAATATATGTAGACTACTTGATAACTGAATCACTGAGCAAGAAAAGGCACCTATCGATACTTTCGCTAGACTTTGCAAAAGCATTTGATAGAATTGGAATACACTCTATTATAGACCAACTTTTAGAGTGGGGACTTGGTTATAAGATTATTAACTACGTGAAAAATTTTATGACACAGAAAAATTAAAGTCCGACTCGGTGCTACTTATTCCAAAGAATATCCCTTGCATAATGGCATCCCGCATGGATCTCCAATCTCTGTGATCTTATTTTTAATAGCTTTTAATAAGCTCTCTACCATTATTTCACTTAATAAAAATATTAAATTTTCAGCCTACGCTGATGACTATCACTTTCTAATTGATCTCAAAAAAAAAAAAATAAAAACGTAAATTTTGATTTAACTGATTTATTTATAAACATTCAAAATTGGTGTGAGTACTCAGGAGCATCCTTGTCGCCTAACAAATGCAAACAACTACATATATGAAAAAAAAGAAACTGTAAATGCACTTTAATCACAAACACAAATAATTTCCCTGTAGTTAACAGTTTAAAAATTCTTGGAATTTATATAAATAGGAAATACACATGGAGCCTTCACATTAAAGAACTTTCTCTAAGACTTACGAAATCCCTTAATATTATAAAATGCCTATCAAGTAAAAGATTGAATTGCAGCACCATATCTATAACACTGGATCACAAAATGAAATTTTTTGTCTGTACTTTGGACGTGACTATCCTATCTATATGTAAAATCGCTGATTCAGAAAATCAGGTTCATTTTGAATTCTATGGGAAGGTTTTTGAGATATAGGCAATTTACCGTTATTTGGCCAATGGGTCCACTTAATCCAGTATATCTCTTTAACAAAGTGAGTTATCTTCCTTAGGGTCACACCAAACGAAAGAAAATTAAATTTCCTTTTCACTGTTCCTATAACATTTTTCTCTAACGCGTATAGTTTCTGAAATATTGACGATTAAATTTGAATTTTTTCGATTTTTTACGATTTTTTTAAGAAAAAATTGACTTTGTCAGGCAATATCTTTAAAACCAATGTCTTCACCTTCGGTTTTACTCTTTTACGTGAAGCTCCATTCTATTTGGAAAAAGGTAAGCTATCAACGAAGAAAATCCATGGTAAAATGGAAAAGTTATAGGCGATCAAGTAAATACAGCCAAGTCGCGCAATGCCTCTGCACGGGTATATTCTATGCATGTTATACCCGTAAATGCGCTTGTATCTACTGCGCTGCCAATGTGCTGCTACTGCAGATGTGTAGGTATTGGTACAATATGCATAGAATGTACGCGTGCAGAGGCATTGCGCGACCTGGCTGTATTTACTTGATCGCATATAACTTTTCCATTTTACAATGGATTTTCATCGTTGTTAGCTTATTTTTTTGGTAATAGAATGGAGATTGACGCAAAGGAGTAAAACTGAAGGTGAAAACATTGGTTTTAAAGATATTGCCTGACAAAGTCAATTTTTTCTTCAAAAAATCGTAAAAAATCGTCAATATTTCAGAAACTATACGCGTTAGAGAAAAATGTTATAGGAACAGTGAAAAGGAAATTTAATTTTCTTTCGTTTGGTGTCACCTCAAGGAAAATAACTCACTGTGTTAAAGAGATATACAGGATTAAGTGGACCCATTGGCCAAATAACGGTAAATTGCCGATATCTCAAAAACCTTCCCATAGAATTAAAAATAAACCCGATTTTCGGAATCAGCGACCGATTTTACATATAGAAAGGATGGTCGCGTTCAGAGTATTTTTTGGCTGTAGAGCAGTGTAATTAACGTCTTGAAAGCAATTTTAATATCGAAAGTCAACTACGGGTTATTCTTATATGGATCGGCGCCCTTTACGCACCTGAAAAAGCTTAATACCATAATCAACTCTGCCGTTAGAATTACCTTAGGAGCTTTTTGCACATCTCCAATAAATAATATGCTATTTGAAGTCAATATTATCCCAATAGAAACAAACTACAAAATTTTAATTTCAAAACTTTCATCACTGTTAGTTTATTCTTCGCACAGTGTTATCAAAGAAATCATAAAAAAAGTCCGTAATAAAAGTCATTCAGTTATACACAAAGTAATCCACAAGAACTTAAATTACCTTTTCATCCAATAAAAAATATTTCTTGTAACTCTCCCTCATGGTTTTTTGATAACTCAATAATAGACCTAAGCCTATCCAAATTTAAAAAGGGTGATACCCCTTCTGAAGTCTTTATTGCAGGTTTTGCCTTACTTAAATCACAATATAAATACTACAATTTTATTTTTACGGATGGATCACAATGCCAAAATTTAACTGGCTATGCAATTACTACAGAAACTGAAATTTTAAAAATGTCATTATTACCGGAATATTCCACCGTCTTTTCTGCAGAAATAATAGCAATTTTTGAAGCAGTTAACATTACCATCAAAAAGAGAGGCAAATTTTGTATTTGCACCGACTCCTTCTCGGCTCTAAACGCCATTTCTAATACATTAAATAATTCATTTTATCCATCATCGATTAGAAATTTACTAATTAATAATCCAAATAAAGTAAAACTTATATGGGTCCCGTCACATGTCGGCATAAGGGGGAATGAATTTGCAGACCATACTGCAAAACAAACATTAACTTCCCCAATCACATCCTCAATCAATATTAATAAATCTGATGTAATACGCTTTATAAAACTTTCTCTAGGCAATCAAAATCTTGAAATTTTTAACAAAACTTCCAATTGGTACAAAAATAATAATAAGAATTGCAACTCAATTTACGATATTTTAAAACCGAAAAAAGTCCGTGAACTTTCCAGATATGAAGAAACAAAAATAATCAGAATGCGTTTAGGACATTCAAACCTTACTCATAAATATTACCTGGATAAAGCCTATTCAAATAAATGCCATTTTTGCAACTCAGACATTCAAATTTCAATAGAACACATATTGGTACATTGTCAAGGCTTGAGCCATTTTCGACAAATAACACTACTCGACACCAAGAATAAAATAATACTTTTCTAAAGCGAAATTTTACGCAGATTCCGAATATCATCTCCATTTTTTTGTGGCAGACCCAGTTTTTGAGATATTGGTAAAAATGTGGAAAAAGCCATATATGCAAGACATTGCATCACATAAGTGCATCAAAAAGCTTTATTAGACATCGTGGCGATTTGACATCTAGGAGCTGATGGTAGAGGGAGCTCCAACAAACATTTTTTGCCTTCACACTCCAAAATTGGTCAAGTAGTTTGGTTACATTGGCAAAAATAATGAAAAAAAATTTGAAAAAAATCGAGTTTTTTTTAAAGAAATTTCAGATTCGACTGTCCTAAAATCAGAAAAATTGTATGGGGGACAAAAAGCCCCCCTATCCTATAGAGAATTTAATTGTGAACATTTTAAGACTAATTATGTAATAATCGGATGTACCGTTATGTATATTTATCTGTTTTTATTGTAAGTCCTTAACCAAAAATTTTACGGAAGAGTAAAATTTCAACAACCAAATTCGGTTTATTCATAAAACTTTATTAAGGAGTAATACTCAAGATTATTTCATTCCATTTATTACGTGTTTTGAAGTGCACAATATCTCTCGAAACAGCGATTAATAGGAAAAAAATTAATTGAATAAAAAAATATCTGCATTTCCCCATTTTAAAGAGAGGATAAATAATGAGCGATGTGAGTAAGTACTTTTGACTACTATTTTGTGAGTTTCTGCATTTGGTACACGTATGATTGTCCAAAAAATAGTCTCCCATGATATCCTCGTACCAAGACCCTTGATATCGCCATTCAAAAACTATTAAGTCCTGATGAAATCTCTCACCCTGTTCATCACTTTCAGCACCTAAGCTTGTAGGGAAATTATGAATATGTTAATGCTAGAAATGCAAGGCGTTATATTACTTTCCTTGCTATATAGTTTTGCAATAAAGCAGCTTTTTGTTAACTAGAAATCCACAAACAGAACAAAAGTTCTAACTATTTCACGATAGATCGTGTGCTTTTTGTTGCTGCTTGCAGCAGTTTTTAACAAACTGTTTGTGGATTTCTAGGCAACAAAAAGTTACTTTATTGCAAAAGATTATAATATGCCGCCTAAAATTCCTTCACATCTTCATAATTCCCTACAAACTTAGGTGCTGAAAGTGATGAACAGGATGAGAGATTTCATCAGGACTTAATAGTTTTTGAATGGCGATATCAAGGGTCTTGGTTCGAGGATATGATGGGAGACTATTTTTTGGACAATCATACGTGAAACAAATGCAGAAAATCACAAAAGAGTAGTCAAATGTACTTACTCACATCGCTCATTATTTATCTTTCTTTAGGGTGCGCACCGTAATCCCGAATTTTTAAAATCCCGACAGGGCATAATCCAGACTATTTTAAAAATCCAGAAACTACAAAATCCAGACAGTTTAAAATTCATACAGGACAAAATCCCGACAAATCATAATCCAGACAAGACAAAATCCAGACAGATCATAATCCCGACAAGCCAAAATCTAGACAGGGCCATCACTCTGTAGCTCTATTTGAAAGCGAAATTCAATTCGAAAGCACAAGCGTAAAAGTAATATCAGGAGCAAGAAAAAGAAGATGAGGAAGAAGAAGTAGCTGGAAAATTAGAATAAAAATAATAAGAAGAAGAAGAATGAGGATGATGACGATGATGAAGAAGAATAAAAATAAGAAGAAGAAGAAGAATAAAAATAAGAAGAAGCAGGAAGAAGAAGAAGAAGAATATGATGATGAAGAAGAATAAAAAATAAGAAGAAGAAGAATGGTGATTATGAAGAAGAAGAAGAAGGAGAAGAAGAATAAAAAGAAGAAGAAGAAGAATGAGGATGATGACGGTGATGATGATGATGAAGAAGAAGAATAAAAATAAGAAGAAGAAGAAGAAGAAGAAGAATGGTGATGATGAAGAAGAAGGAGAAGAAGAAGAAAATGAAGAAGATGAAAGAAACAACAACCAGATCTTTACCAACACCAACAACAACAACAACAATAAAATCAAAAACAATAACACTGTTATGATGCTTATGAAACGTGAAAAAATCCCGACAAATATAAAAATAGTTTAAAAAAAATCGCGCGATTTTTTTTAAACTATTTTTATATTTGTCGGGATTTTTGTCGGGATTTTTGTCGGGATTTTTGTCGGGATTTTTGTCGGGATTTTTTGTCTGGATTGTGTAGTGTCTGGATTATGATTAGTCTGGATTTGGTCGTGTCTGGATTTTGATTGGTCTGGATTTGGTCGTGTCTGGATTTTGATTGGTCGGGATTTGGTCGAATCTGGATTGTGTATTTCTGGATTATGTGTTTCTGGATTTTGTTTTTCGGGATTTCGTTACACACCCCTTTCTTTAAAATGGCGAAATGCAGATATTTTTTTATTCAATTAATTTTTTTCCTATTAATCGCTGTTTTGAGAGATATTGTACACTTCAAAACGCGTAATAAATGGAATGAAATAATCTTGAGTATTACTCCTTAATAAAGTTTTATGAATAGACCCAATTTTGTTGTTGAAATTTTACTCTTCCGGAAAATTTTTGGTTAAGGACTTTCAATAAAAATAGATAAATATAAATAACGGTACATCCGATTATTACACAATTATTCTTAAAATGTTCACAATTAAATTCTCTATAGGATAGGGGGCTAACTTTTTGTCCCCCATACAATTTTTCTGATCTTAGGACAGTCGAATCTGAAATTTCTTTAAAAAAACTCGCTTTTTTTCGATTTTTTTTTCATTATTTTTGCTATTGTAATCAAACTACTTGACCGATTTTGGAGTGTGAAGGCAAAAAATGTTTGTTGGAGCTCCCTCTACCATCACTTCCTAGATGTCAAATCGCCACGATGTCTAATAAAGCTTTTTGATGCACTTATGTGCTGCAATGTCTTGTATATATGGCTTTTTCCACATTTTTACCAATATCTCAAAAACTAGGTCTGCAACAAAAAAATGGAGCTTTAGAAAAGTATTATTTCATTTTTGGTGGTTAAAGTTGATCAAAATTTGTCGAGTAGTGTAATCTTTCATGATGAAAATCCATTGAATATACTACACAATACCTCACCAGATTGTTATACAAAAGTAATTAAATTTCTAAAAATATCAAAATTGTTAAATCAAATATAGTTTATATGTATATCTAACTCTTCTCAACATGTAATTTAGTTTAATCTATTTTTATTTCCTAACTGATTTGTCTTATTAGCTTAAAATTTAGATCTAACTGAAGGCCGTAGTAGCCATGGCTTCCTTAAATGTAGCTTTAAGTTTTAGACTTAAGCATACATATTTTATAAATAAATAAAATAAAAAAATAACTTATTTTCAGAGCAGAAAATAAAACAGGAAATAATGATTAAAAATCAATTTTTTTATAAAAGCGAAAAAATAAAAGTTAATGCACCTAGACGTAGTCTGCATTACGGTGATTACTAGGCGAATTCTGTAACTCCGTCTCATCTCAAGTCACTAAATTTGAGATTTGAGACATGAGACATTTTTAGTGACTTGAGCCATTTTTGGTATTCAGTAACCGGCAGTCACTAAAAATTTCACCAAAGACTGTGGTGAAAATGTACTGAGACTGAGATAACAAAATAATTTATCGAATACTCACTAATCGATTACATACGAAAAAACGTTTTGGAAATGAATTCATGACCAATATATTGCATTAAAAAAATAAAGCGTATCATTACTAGGTACTTATCACTTATAAAAATAGTTATGAATATAATGTTTTATGAGTGTTTTATCTGAACCGATTCGCAAAAAAAGCATGTAACGCAAAATATTGAAATATCGATAAATATCGTATATCATCACTATTTACACTTGATCGAAATGGCGCAAAAAAGTAACTTAGCAAAACCAGCAAAATTTTATTATTTTGCTAATTTCATACAAATAAACTTGTTTTACTGCAGAAAATAGCAAGCGAACAAGCAAAGAGCAAACAAATTGTAAGTTTTTATAAATTTTGACGCTTTATTTAGTTCACCTCAATGTTTTCTTTATTTTGTGACCTCCTCGCCACTAGGTCACTAATTAGTGACGTATTTTTTGAGACGTGAACTCGCTTACAGAATAGCAATTTGTCTCAAAATCAATCTCACCACGAAAAAGTCTCAAAAGGTCTCTATTAGTGACTTGAGGCAGCTTACAGAATACTAGTATACATCTGTGTACTTCTTTTGCGTTTATCATTTGTCCTTCAGTATGATTTTTTTAGTCAAAATTAAAAAAATAACGACTATTTGCAATCCCTGATAATTTCAGGTCACATACGTACGCTCTACTGTGGGTGTTACCCCAGTAAGAAAAATCATACCGTTTTTATTCGCGGAAAGCACTCTGTCGTCCAAAAGCTGGGATGGCCGCCAAAAAAAATTTACAACAAAATCACTAAAGTTTTTCCAGGAAATCGTTTTTCATAAGTGCAAATGTGTGTTTTACCTATTCGAAGTTAGCTTCTAAAATGCTACGCATTTTTCTTTAACAGGTGCTGTTCACGGTCCTGATATGGACTTATCCAAATTTGATGGCGAAGTGCGGAAAGGGTTCCGTATCGCGAATAAAATGTGTAAAAATAAATAGCTTTATTTACTCATTTACCTATGGAAATAAATTGATTTTATGTATCCAAAATATGAATGCTCTATGCATGAAAAAGTACGTAAAATTATAGTTTTAATTCAGTTGGGAAATGCGCATCCTCAGCCCACTGCTTTGCTGAATAGATGCGCATATACACCGCAGTAATAGCTGCCTGCAAAATTTATGCACTTCACTCATGCAGCATTTTTTTGTGGAACATATGCGCTTCACTTCGTGGCCGCCTGCTATGCCAGAGGTCTCGGGTTCAAACCACGGTCCGAGCCAAACACCAAAACAATTTTTCTAATTAGTAAAAATCCAATTATTGGGTTTTTTAAGAGCAGCGGTCACCTCTTGGCAGTGGGCGGCATACCCTCCGAGTGTATTTCTGCCATGAAAAAGCTTCTCACAAAAAAGGTAATTATTTTGAGTAACAAATTTATTTTTTATATCTTCAATAAAAATCTTTCATACAATTTCAAATTGGAAATTTGCTTGAATTTTGAAGTACTTATATGAAAGTTATTCTTATTTTATACTTATATGAAAGTTATTCTTATTTTATACTTATATGAAAGTTACTGAAAATTTTCTGAGACTTTTTTGAACTTTGTCTCAATGAAAAAGTCTTTGAAGACTCAAAAACAATTTGTTACGGATAATAATTACTCAAAGACTTTTTTCAAATTTGTCTCAATATAAAAGTCTTTGAAGATATAAAACAAAATTTTTCATTTATAATAATTACAAAAAGACTTTAAAAAAATATCTCAGAAATAACTATTATGGAAAGACTTTTAAAATATGTTTCTTTCAATAATAATTATTTTTTGATTTTTATTTTTTCTTATAATAATTACAACTCTGGAAAATACAAACTATTTTTTTTTTCCGAAGCTATAAAAGTCATCGGTTAAATGCTTCCCCGAAGAAAATTATTAACTTTCCCTTCATCGCAGGACCTCTGGCATCAAAATCCTGGCCGTAATATATTTTTGTGATTTAAAAAAAAAAAAAAAACAGAATATAACTATAAAATTATGATTTTTATTTTTTCGAGCCAGAAATAAAAATTATTCCTATCCTTTTATTTTTTAAGGATAGAATAAAAATCATTTGTCAATAACTAATGAACCGCTTATCCGCATTGGTACCAATGGATAGCTTTCAAATGATGGTCAATATGACGGGGTTACCACCTTTTTTTGCCTACATTAGTCATATTTGCCACCTAGTTTTATTTTAATTTAAAAATCATTTGCCAATAACTATTGAACCGCTCATCCAAATTGAGTAAATTTGGTATCAATGGATAGTGGACTGAAAGAGCTCTCCTTCGAAAAGTTGTCACCTATTTTAATTTTAATATACATATGTACATATATATCTAATATAAAAAATGTGCCAAAAAATAATGCCAATTCAATAAATTGGTATAAATAAATGGAGCGTGGAACTTGTTGTACTTACATGTTAGAATTTTCACAGAAAGGTACGCCAGTAAAAACATCCGCAATTTTTATATGATTTCACAAAAATATGAACAATTTTTTAATTCAAAATTACAAACCTATACATTTATATATAGTTTTATAAAATCAAGGACTGAAATTTATTGATATTTTCGACGGTAGACAAAAAAACAATTAAGGAAGCTTAAGTTCGAGTGGAATCGATACTCAGCTACATGCTTTCATCGTTTGCTTGCGTTTAATGGAAACGCGGTGTATTTTATATAAAGCGAGTGCCACATTAAGTGGGGGTAGCTACGCCCATTTTAAAACTTCCCAAAGGGTGTTCCAGAAATATCTTTGTTAAAATGTAGGCGTGTTCATAAACCGATTTCGCTAAAATTTTGAACATGTACTCGTATTAACACAAGTTATAAAAGTGTATACACCAAGTTTCGTCATAATATATCAATTATTTGTCGAGTTATGTATATGCTCAGAAATCTCGTATATTCCTGTTTCTAAAAGGAGGCGGTGCTACGCCCATTTTCAAAAATTTTGTGTTTTGTTTTGTCTTTAGACTCATGCCACAAAATTTCAATTAATTATTTTTATATTTGATAACCATATCTTCTTGAAATGTAATATATTTTAAATAAATAAATAAAATATCGCTTAAAATGTTTTTATTGGGCCACTTTATAGTACCCATATATAAACGTGGGCGTGGCCGTCAACCGATTTTGGCAATTTTTCGTCCAAACCATTGCCTAAGTAAGTACTTAAGACGTACCAAATTTTATCGACATACATATCTGTGACCGCAAATTAAAGTAGCCTAACTCGAGATAATGCGAAATGGAGTTATTGTTATAGTGTTAATCTTTGGAGGAAAACCCATCGATCTGTCTTATCCCGATTTAAATTGGAGTAATATTTAAAAAGTTATTAAGATATAAAAATTATCCTAACTCAGATAGAAACATTTTGCACCAGTTAAAACAACTTATCTTCTAGCAAATCTCTTAAGTCTAGTATTGTATGAAAAATCGTTTTATTAAAACATCCTAACTAGAGTTATGTGGGTACTTCATGGACGTATTTATTTGCGTTTTCAGTTTATTAAAAAAACCTAACTTGAGTTAGGAATTATAATTTTTTTTTGTCAATTTTGTTTTCATAGCCTAACTCGAAATAGGTTATTTTAAGTGTTTTTTTTTTATTTTTACACAATTTATCTCGAGTTAGGTTTTTTTGTTAGAATATTTTTCTCATTTCATGCGTTATTATCTTCAGTTAGGTTTTTTTGTTGGAAGCAAGTGGATACGATAAACTGAGATAAGAGATTTTTCAAGGATATATATTATAGAAATTCAATTAATTATTATATACTGTATACATAAAAAACCTTTTTTCATCAATTAAACTTTAATGTGGCCGCTGAGGTGTAGTGCGTAGAGTGCTCGCCTGCTATACCGGAGGTCTCGGGTTCTAACCCAGTCCAGACAAACACCACAAAAAATTTTTCTAATTGATTAAACCCCAATTATTGGGTTTTTATAAATAGCGGTCACCTCTCTGTAGTGGGCGGCATACCCTCCGAGTGCATTTCTGCCATGAAAAGGCTTCTCACAAAAAAGCATTCGCCGTTGGGAGCTCGCATAAAACTGTAGGTCCACACAAATTGTAGGAAAAACAATAGTTAAGAAGCACACCTCGAATTGGGAGAGAAGCTCGGCAATAAAACTCGTTAGAGTTTTAATATCGCCAGTGTATTATTATTGTTATTTTTTTTTATTTATTAATATTGATAGTTAAGCTTAAAAGCTAGAAACTAACAGATATTTTTATATAGCACTGACAACTCAGGCCTTCGGCTAGTTATTATTGTTATTAAACTTTAATCGTGCAGCCTTTTACAAGGTATGGATCCTGGTAACATGGAGGAAGAAGACTTTCTGAATATGGATTACAGTAGCGACGACTCAATTAAGGACTCATTTTTTAACGATAGTCAGTCGGACACGGGGTCAGATAGTGCTGATTAGCATATGCCTTCCTACACCTTTTTGCGATCTTCTGAATATTTTTATAAACGCTTTATACACTTTTTATTTAACTGTAGATGACTGTTTTTCCGGACAACCTACGTGTTATATGTGGCATGAGACCCTTGCAAATTGTGGTGGCAATGGAATAGCATCGTGCTTATTCAAACACTTAAATAGTTTACCATTCAATATTAAACATGTCGTTTTTTATAGCGATTGCTGTCCTGGCCAAAACAAAAACTCTTTTATTAATACTATGTTTTAAATCTTCATGCAAGGTGATACTAACATTGACAAAATTTACCACAAGTTTTTGGTTCATGGTCATGCCTTAATTGAACGAAAAAAAAAAACAAACGAATATAAAGATTTATCACTGGGTTTATAAACATATGTATTTTGCACATGACTCTATATGTCGATTCCATCACAATTACCAGCTATTTTCTATCAAACAGTAGTGCTACCGCGCCCCTTTTTTCGGCGGTTCCAGCTGTTATAGCTTTGAACCTCTCGCCTGGGAATCTTCACTAATCAATTCTGGATAAACCAAGCTTCTTGTGGTGATTTCCCTAGTACAAGCCTTTTTCAGTATTCGGTAAAATAAAACGCAAATTCAGTTCGGGTTGAAAACGATCCGCGGCGTAGGATTATGGATTATTTTTTTCAGGCACAAACAACAATGATTAGCGAAACGATTTTTATTTTATTTCATTCATTTCAAACAAAAATTAAAAGTCAAAAACTCTAAGACTTCTAATTCCACTACTTAGTTAGTTATATCCACTTAAATTATCGTTTCGGGTCGTTTTCGACTCGAACGTAGGTCTACGCTTAAAAACACTTAACTCGAGTTAAATGGAAATAAAAACCTTATTGGGAAGAATTAGACACAATAAAAGAACTTAACTCGAGTTAATTCTGCTTTTCGTAAAAATTGCATCCAATAAAAGCACTTAAGTTATAAAAGACAATTTTTTGCAATTAACCTTGCTTTAAGATTTCTGGTTCACAACTATTCCTTCTCTACTACAAATCCATTATTTCCCCATTTAAAAAGCCGAATTGGTTCAATGGTTTGAATTTTGACAAAAAATTGAGTTTTCTCCGTTCACCATATTTTGAGTTAGGCTACTTTAATTTGCGGGCACAGATATGTACTACGGTTTCTGAGTTATGACTCATAAAACTTTCAAAGTTTGTCCCTTAATAAGTGGGCGTGGCACCGCCCATTTTCCAAAATTTTCCCATATTTCTTCACAAGGGTCTGAAACCATTACGTGCAGAGGCGGATTATCCCTAAGGCAAACTAGGCACTTGCCTAGGGGCGCGCGAGCTCAGAATTTTTAAACAAATAAAGAAAATAACATATCGACGATTAAGAATTAAAGCTGATCTATAATAGATCGATAATAGATAAATCGATTATATTGCACAAGCATCGATATATTGTGCAATTTGCGCGTTTGTTGCGTCGTCAGGCTTGCCAGTACTGGCGATTTGTCGCCAAATTGGCGATTTTTTACAAACTTTGGCGACCAATTTATGAAAATTGGCGATGGCGACTTTTTTGGCGATTATCAAAATATTAGATTATATTAATAAAAAAGCCTTTTTCTCAAATTTTGAAAGTTTCTTCATAAAAATTTTGTCAAATTACAAAAAATTTGAGAAATAGCAATTGCTTTTTGTTTATTAATACGACCCATTATCTCCACTTTGCCAATAAATCTTACGATATGTAGAGATCTATTGAGAAAATAAATATATACTACATACTCTGGCAACCATTTTCTGCACACTTGAGTGCAAACCAAAATTTTGGTCTGCACACTCGCCTATCCACGATACGACGGTCTGTACAACTTTGACACCCTACGGGACAGTGAGCTTCAGCTGAAACCGCACGTGCTGTTCATCGCTGACATATGTTTTGTGCATCGTCGACAGCACTTTCTTAAGGGCCTTGTGAGAAAAGTGATGCCTGGCTTTGCGTACGTGTGATCTTGCATCACCTTCTCCCTTATGTACTTTGGCTATCTATTCAAAATAGGTTTGTCTCTTTTACTCCAATCACAAGTGATCAAAAACAATAGCACTCTAGTTAGCAGCAGAGTTTATATCTATAAGTTGCGACAGTCTCACTTATTTTGTTAATTTATTAAATACTAGCTGTTGCACGCGACTTCGTATGCGTATAATTTCTCTTCTATTTTTCAACTCTGTTGGTAAATAATAAGTACCAGCAAAAAAGACTGGATTTCAACTCTAAGATGATGGCTGCTTTCAACCAGCTTTCAACAGCTGGGCAGGTAGTCCGTCTTTTCCAGGAGCTTTATTGTTTTGGACCCGGGGTATAGCTGTCCTCACTTCATCATAGTCGGGTGGTGGAATGTTTTTTCCATCGTCAGGGATTGTGGTATCGGGTTCGACGACTCCCTCGCAATTTATCAATGAGGAGAATTTATCGTTACATAACATAAGTACACTCTGTACGTCGGTTACCAGGTAGCCATTATTTTATTTCTTATAACAAAATAGCCATATTAAGCATTTTGAGATTAAGAAGGTTCACATTTTATGAGATATCTCCGAAGCCAGTTTAGGTATTGAAATTAATCAAATGGTTTATGGCAGCATTCATAAACACCTTTCGTTTGATACCCATATTGTACTAACACATTTTGGTGCACATATTGGCCGATAACTCCGAAACCGGTCGAGATATCGAAACAAATAATACCTTAAACTTTAAGTTGAGCGTCTAGCAATCCAATAGAAAAAATTTCGTTCAATTCCATTCAGCACTTTTTGAGTGATACGGCCACAAACATACGGACAGACAGATAGACAGATAAAAGTTCTAAAAATGTCCCATTTCGCCCATTTTCAATACCAACCGTCCCAGTCTGGATAGTAAATTGCATTCCAAATTTCATCAAAATATTTAAATTTTTGCGCAAGTTAGAGTGCGTACGGACGTACGGACGGACGGACGGACAGATGGACAGACGGACGGACATGGCTCAATCGATTTCTCTTTTCACCCGGATCATTTTGATATACATATAAAGGTCCGTATCTATCTCGATTATTTCATGGCGTTACAATCTACCGTTATGTGATTGAAATTATAATACTCTGTGTACTAGTACAAAAATAAAACTAGGTGGCAACTCTGTTATTTTGACTTTTTTGAAGCCTTTTCAGTCCACTATCCATTGGTGCCAAATTTATTAAATTCGGATAAGCGGTTCATTAGTTATTGACAAATGATTTTTATTCTATCCTTAAAAAATAAAAAGATGGGAATAATAAAGAAATAAAAATCAAAGTTTCACGATTACACAGCTCAACAAAAAAGTCGATTTTACTTTTGGTTTTTGGTCGTTTCTATTTTGATAACTACTTTATTATTGAGCTCTCAAGACCATTTTTTTTTTTTTTTTTTAAGGAAAAATTGGGATGAAAGATTAATACTTGTTTGGTAGAAATGGATCTATAACTTCTACCAAACAAGTATTAATCTTTCATACCAATTTTTCCTTAAAAAAAAAAAAAATGGTCTTGAGAGCTCAATAATAAAGTAGTTAAAAAAGTCGATATTTTGGTGCAGCCCTGCTTGTAACTGCAGTTGGTAGTATACGATGCACTGATAAAAAAATGATAACAACTTTTTTGAATCGTACGTGTAGTTTATGAAATATGAGCCCTTAATAGGTTAAGGCATATTTGGCCCGATAACTTTTTTTCTGCTAATCCTATCAACCAGGGACCGAGAATAACGGATATTTTTTTCTAGTGTGGTGAAAAGGTTACGCAAAAATAACCTTTATCTTCTTTTGGTCCTTATTATTATTAAAACAAAAAACCATTATTAAAACAAAAAAACTGTTTTGGGCCTGAATAACCGTTATGGCAACCAAAAAAGTGTTTTGGGGTTGAATAACCGTTATAGCAAATAAAAAACTGTTTTGGGCCTGAATAACCGTTATTCAGATTTTTATTTTTTTTTTTGGTCAGATATAAAAATCAAGCCTATTTATTTGTCAATATTTCTGGACGATATTGATATCAAATGAAAGGTGTTGAGCAGGGCTTTTACATAGAGGTGTATTTGTTAAGATTCGTAGGTCGGGTTCCCAAGTATGGGTGAAAAGTGGACCGGGATGCCCAGGAATGTTTTAAGCAATATTGGTATCAAATGAAAAGAGGCAATCAGAGATACAATCCCTGACAAATAAATAGGCTTGATTTTTATAGCTGACAAAAAAAAAATAAAAATCTGAATAACGGTTATTCAGGCCAAAAACAGTTTTTTGGTTGCCATAACGGTTATTCAGGCCCAAAACGGTTTTTTGGTTTCTATAATGGTTATTAAGGACCAAAAAATTTTTTTTCTCGTAATAACGGTTAAATATGACTTTTACCCTATTTCTCTCATAACCGTTACGTCCCTGCTATCAACACACGTTTGATGTCGTTGAAAAGGCGACATTCTACCGCTTCTATCGGTGTAATCTTTATTAATGTATCTTGATAAATGTCAGAGAAATTGTAAAAACAATCTCAAAAATTCAATTTTTTGTTAAATTTTTTTCATTTTTAATCACGGTTTTCTCTTATAATTGGTAAACCAGTGTAAATGCAAATTTATTTCGATATAATCTTCTATTAATTCTGCTTTCAACGATGTATAACTTGTTCATATCCGCCTAGGCGTTCCTAAGATATTCTACTTTAATTAATATCTGCTGTGAAATTTTTCATACAAAAATATTTACCTTAACCTGGGAGGTCCATACTTTAGTATGAAAAATTTCACAGTAGAAATTGATTAAAGTAGAATATCATAGGAACGCCTAAGCGGATATAAAAAAGTTATACATCGTTGAAAGCAGAATTAATCAGAGATTATATCGAAATATCTTAGCATATACACTGGTTAACAAATTATTCCAGAAAACTGTGATTAAATATGAAAAAAAAATTGAAAAAATTGAACCAAAAATTGAACCAAAAATTGAATTTTTGAGATTATTTTTACAGTTTCTCTTGCATTTATCAAGATACATTAATAATTAATATACAGAAAGAAGCGGTGGAATGTCGCCTTTTTAACGACGTCAAACGTGTGTTGATAGGATACGCAGAAATATAGTTATCGGGCCAAATATGCCTTAACTTATTAAGGGCTCATATCTCAAAAACTACACGTACGATTCAAAAAAGTTGTTATCATTTTTTTATCAGTGCATCGTATACTACCAACTGCAGTTACAAGCAGGGCTGCACCAAAATATCTACTTTTTTGTTGAGCTGTGTTATTTGCGTCCAAATAAAATAGCCAGAAATAATTTTTTTTTATGGATTTTTATTTTAAGAGGAATCCCAGTCCCTGCTCAGCACTAATACAGTTGCATCTAATCCACATACACTAGAGATGGGAAAATATCGATGACACTATCGATAGTATCGATATTTTATTTTCTTGAACACTATCGAAGACCATCGATGGCTTTTTGAAAACTATCAAAAACTATCGATATTAATGTGTACTATCGATAGTTTTACAACTTTTACATCCCCATATTGCACCATACTATTTCAGATTCTGTTGAGGTTTTATATTCGTATATGTACAAAAAAAATTTAAACGACATTATAGAAGGTTTTGAAGATTTTTTTTTGTTTCAACTTCAAACTTTCACTTCCGTGTACTAAAATATACTGGACTGAATGTAAAAAATTAAGATTTTGATGTTTTCTTGAATTTTTCAAATTTTCGGCGATAGTTCTATCGATGGTTTATTTTTTGAAGACTATCGAAGACTATCAATAGTTTTTTTTCAAACTATCAAAAACTATCGATGGTGGCATTGGACACGGTAACATTGTGGATGGCTTACTGATTTTGCGCCCATAGTTTTTAATCGACTTTTATGATTTGTTAAGAAACGCCTTTGAATATAAAAATCAATTTATATCGAAATCATATTTTTCGACTAAGCAATTATTGCAAATTGCCACAGATATAATTTTCCCTTGAAATTTTTCTTACCTTTTCCGTTCATAAAAATTTATTTGAAAATAATCGGAAAATATGTCGTTTGCGTATACCGGTCCTCTCCGTTAATTTTTATACTCAGCTGTACTAGTACACAGAGTATTATAGGCTCTGTTCAGAAACTCAGTTTGAAGCGCAACCTGATTTTATGGTACAGGCAGAGCGTTCATAAACGTAAATTTTACATGAAGCGTCGCTCATCACAATCATCAAAATAATAATTACTGCCGATGTTGCGTTTCATGCTGCGTTTCTGAATATACCCATAGTTTTGATTTCATAACGGTGGATTGTAACAGAATGAAATAAGCGAGATAGATATGGACTTATATATATCAAAATGATCAGGGTGAAAAGAGAAATCGATTGAGCCATGTCCGTCCGTCCGTCCGTCCGTACGAAACGTAACTCGTGCAAAAATTGAGATATTTTTTAAATTTGTGTATGCATTAAATTTTAAAATAAGGGATCTTGAAATTCGAAATTTTTTTTAATGGCAATGAGTGATATCAATGCAAATGTTTATTTTCAATTTATATTTCCATTTTACAGATATACATATTTTTATTTTATTCCTGCTCAAAAGTATAGTGCTTCCTACCATCACCTGGATATTGTTTAGCTGCGACTGGTCGATACATGCGATAATCTTCTAGTCCATAAAATATAATAAAGCACACTGCCATACAACCAAAAAAGCTCAAAAAATATGTAGAGTTTGCGAATCTTGGTTTATCCGGCTGCGAATACCGGTCCTCTCCATACAAATCGATATCGGCATGTACCTGAAAATATAAAAGAAATACCCATTAAATTTTGATGAATTCTAAATATTTACAGGGGACGTAACTGTTACTCGGTTTCCAAAAAAATAAAAAATAACAAGTAAGGAAGCCTAAGTTCGAGTGGAATCGAACATTAGATACTCAGCTGTATGCTTTCATTGTTTGTTTGCGTTTGATGGAAACACGGTGTAGGTACTTTATATAAATCGAGTGCTGCATAAAGTGGGCGTAGCCACGCCCATTTTCTAAATTTTTATCAGTCATCCAACTAAGCATATGAATATTATTCTTTGTGCAAAATTTAATTCCTTTATGACTTCCAGTTACAAAGATGTCACGTTACAAATTCCCAAAGGGTGTTCCAGAAATATCTTCGTTAAAAAGTAGGCGTGGTCATAAAACGATTTCAATAAATTTTTGCGTGTCTATTAACACAAGTTATAAAAGTGTATAAACCAAGTTTCGTCATAATATCTCAATTATTTGTCGAGTTATGGGCTCCGAAATCTCGTTGATTCCTTTGTCTGAAAAGAGGCGGTGCCACGCCCATTTTCCGAAATTTTTCTATTTTTTGTTTCCGATCTATTGTAGAACTCATGCCACAACATTTCAATGAATTATCTTTATATTTGACAAAGATATCGCTTAAAATGTTTTTATTAGGTCATTTTATAATACCCATATACAAAAGTGGGCGTGGTCGTCAACCGATTTTGCTAAAATTTTGAACATGTATTACTACAAGTAGTGAAAGTGTATACACCAAGTTTCGTCATAATATGTCGATTATTTGTCGAGTTATGGGCTCAGAAATCTCGTATATTCCTGCTTCTAAAAGGAGGCGGTGCCACGCCCATTTTCCAAAATTTTTGTATTTTTTGTTATATGTCCATAGTTGGACACCTTCCATAAAACTTCAATGATATAACTTTATATTTGACAGAGATATCGCTTAAAATGTTTTTATTAGGTCACTTTATAAGACCCATATATAAAAGTGGGCGTGGTCGTCAACCGATTTTGGCAATTTTTCGTCAAAATATTTGCCTAAGTAAGTATATCACGCCTACCAAAATTCATCGATATATCTTCAACGGTTTCTGAGTTATGACTTATAAAACTTTCAATGTTTGTCCCTTAATAAGTGGGCGTGGCACCGCCCATTTTCCAAAATTTCACCATATTTCTTCATAAGGGCCTGAGCTCAATACGTGTGTGAAATTTTATCACTCTAGCTCTATTAGTGACTGAGATACAAAATTTCCGATTTTTACTATATAGGGGAGGTGGGCGTGGTCATGGTCCGATTTCGCCCATTTTCAATACCATCCGTTCCTGTCTTGATACCAACTTACATTTCAAATTTCATCAAAATATCTCAATTTTTGCGCGAGTTATCGTGCTCACAGACAGACAGAGGGACAGACGGACGGACATGGCTCAATCGATTTCTCTTTTCACCCTGATCATTTTGATATATATAAGTCTATATCTATCTCGATTATTTCATTCTGTTACAATCCACCGTTAGGAAATCAAAACTATAATACTCTGTGTACTAGTACAGCTGAGTATAAAAACGCTCAAACCGGACAATCCAGATTGTAAGTTGCCAAGGGCCTTTACAGATGTCAATGCTAATACGAATATTTTGTTAATTGTCAATAGGCAAGTCGCGTAGGACGAACTCTAACTATTCCTTATCATATGATAGCCTGGTCGTAGCTCTGAGTGTCTGAAGTTTCAGCAGCTCTGAGTAATGCAAATGGAGTGGCGCAGTTCTTCTTCTTCTTCATGTTGTTCTTGTTCTTGTTCTTCTACTTTCTCTCCTTGTTCTTCTTCTTTTTCTTCTGCTTCTTCTTCTTCTTCGTCTTCATATTCAGCTTCTTCTTCTTCTTCTTCTTATTCTTCTTTTTCTTCTTCTTCTTGTTCTTGTTATCCTCCTTCTTCTTCTTCTTCTTCTTCTTCTTCGTCTTCATATTCTGCTTCTTGTTATTCTTCTTCTTCTTCTTCTTCTTCTTCTTCCTCATATTCTTCTTCTTCTTCTTAATTTTCTTCTGCATCTTCTTTCTCTTCTTCTTCTTCTTCTTCTTCTTCCTCCTCCTCATATTCGTCATCTTCTTCTTATTATTCTTCCTCATATTCGTCGTCGTCTTCTTCTTCTTCTTCCTCTTCTTTTTCTTCTTCATTTTCTCCTTCTTATTCTTCGTCTTCATATTCTGCTTCTTCTTTTTCTCCCCCTTCTTGTTATTCTTCCTCATATTCTTCTTCTTCTCCTTCTTCTTCTTCTTCTTCTCCTTCTTCTTCTTCTTCTTCTTTTTCATCTTCTTCTTCTTTTTCTTCTTCGTCATATTCTTATTCTTCATTTTCTTCTGCATTTTCTTTATCTTCTTCTTCTTCTTCTTAATTGGCCGTAGCAGTCTATACGATTTTGGCAGAGTCTAACAAAGCGCACCCCCCATTTCTGTTTCGTTCTGCCTGATGCCAATTGGAAAGACAACGGGAGGTAGATTCACCCTTCGCATAATCTTCCGCAGTGGAGGTCTCCCTTTTCATCTGCTGCCTTCAGCGTATTTCAATAGAAATACTTACTTAACCGGAGCGCGTTCATCCATCCTCTCAACATGACCTCCGAAACGAAGCCACTGGATTTTTATTCGTTAGAAAGTCCATTTCGTAATTAGAATTAGAGAATATTTGCGAGAACAACAAAAACCAAAACTACAAAAACAACAATAGTACCAGCAACATTTGTTTGTTACACATATGGTAAATTTTCTGACTGCTAACGTTACATTCGCATGGAGTTTTTATTTAGTTTATACGAAATAATAACAAAAATGTTAGAAACGTCCAAGGTTCTGTTACTTATGCTATCAGGTAGACCTATACCTTCATTTTAAGAGTAAAATTAGTCTGATGGCTACCATACCGTAAAAGTTATAAGCGCGTGAAACGCACTGCTAACGTTACATCATTTGGAAGTGAGATCAAGATACAGATCATGTTTGGTTTAATTTCTGCGAACTTGCTGAGACAATCATCCCAATTTTACTTCATGTTATATAGCAAGGATGTCACAAGGTCATGGCATACCGCTTTACCAAAATCTTTAGGATTTTTTAACGTAATTTAACATAAAATTGGGCACTGCCTACGTTACACAAAGCACTGCTAACGTTACACGTGCGAAAACTGAGTATCTCTACATATAATAAAATTGTAACAGTTGATCTCTGTACATTGCAGATATACAGAAAATAAAAAAAAGGAGCCAGAGGAATCCAAAATAACTGTTTTTAAAATTTCTGTCGGTCTGACTGTCTGTCTGTCCTTATGTTTGTGCGCGGGTCACTAAAAATTGGAATGATGGAATTGAATGAAACTAGTCAGAATTATAATAGCGCCATTGTATTATTATTATTATTATAGATGTCTACTTTAAGATTTAAGATATCCCTTATTTCTATAGCTCAACTAGTTTTCGAGTTATCGACCAATATGTGGACCAAGGGTGATCCAAAATTTGTTAGTACAATATGGGTATCAAATAAAAGGTGCTGATGAGTGCTGCAATAAGTAATTCTACTAAATTCAATATCTCGATTGGTTTCGGAGATATCTCCCTATCCCTAACCCTATCTCTCCAAGTTTTGATATCCTACGGAAAACACTTCCAGAGATATTCAGCATGAAAGATTAAGTTTGTATGGGTTGTGCCACGCCCCTTTTCCAATAGCTCTCATTTTTTCATCCAGAAAATGATTATTGAAAGTTTCATTCATTTCTATGCAGTCGTTTTTGTGTGACGCGGGCGTTATGTTAAAAAAAACACATTTGGTCACATTTTTCCCACATTTTGGTGAATAACTCGGGAACTGGATGAGATATCCAAATGAAAGTTGTCCTGAATTTTAAGTTAGGCGTTAAGTGATAGAATGGTGAAAGTTTCATGCAATTCTATTCAGTAGTTTTTGCGTGATGTGCGCACAATCATACAGGCGGACAGGCAGACAGACAGACAGATAGACTTCTAAAAATTGTAAATTTGGGTTCCGCTGGTCCAATAATGACCTCTCCTATCAGTTTTTCTTGAATATCTTCAATGTACAGACATCGACCTGTTACAATTTTATTATATGTATTATATAGATAAGAAATCACTGCTAACGTTACATATTATTTAAGCTAACCATGTCTTCAAATCTTTGGAAGTTTAACTTTTTTTAATTGGAACGTGAGATAAACGTATAGTATTAAGAAAATTTTTAATTGTTGGGGTAAGTGGAAAAAAATTCAACAACTATTTACAGCGAAGGTTGAGTGTATAGCTATTTCACGAAAAACCATTTTCGATCATCAGCACTCTTTTCGGAAGTGGAAGAGGATTCACCGGGGATTGAACCCGAGTCCATTCCATCTTCAGCCGCAATGACCCAATGCTTAACACACTCGGCCATTGAGACTCTGTGCAAGCTGTTGGATTTTCACCACTTTTGCCTTTTTCATTTTCAACATTTAACGTTAGTGTGTATATGCTTTTGCATATATTCTACCCAAACGTGCTGAATTTTTTTTTTTGTTGGCAGTTCGCAATGAACGTTTGTTGTTGGTATGTATTTTTTATATACCAACAACGTTAACAATTTTACTTGAAAGAGTTTTTAGTGCTTAGCACGAAATTTTTATTTTAATTAAATTTTTAATTGTTGGGGTAAGTGGAAAAAAATTCAACAACTATTTACAGCGAAGGTTGAGTGTATAGCTATTTCACGAAAAACCATTTTCGATCATCAGCACTCTTTTCGGAAGTGGAAGAGGATTCACCGGGGATTGAACCCGAGTCCATTCCATCTTCAGCCGCAATGACCCAATGCTTAACACACTCGGCCATTGAGACTCTGTGCAAGCTGTTGGATTTTCACCACTTTTGCCTTTTTCATTTTCAACATTTAACGTTAGTGTGTATATGCTTTTGCATATATTCTACCCAAACGTGCTGAATTTTTTTTTTTTGTTGGCAGTTCGCAATGAACGTTTGTTGTTGGTATGTATTTTTTATATACCAACAACGTTAACAATTTTACTTGAAAGAGTTTTTAGTGCTTAGCACGAAATTTTTATTTTAATTCAATTTTTAATTGTTGGGGTAAGTGGAAAAAAATTCAACAACTATTTACAGCGAAGGTTGAGTGTATAGCTATTTCACGAAAAACCATTTTCGATCATCAGCACTCTTTTCGGAAGTGGAAGAGGATTCACCGGGGATTGAACCCGAGTCCATTCCATCTTCAGCCGCAATGACCCAATGCTTAACACACTCGGCCATTGAGACTCTGTGCAAGCTGTTGGATTTTCACCACTTTTGCCTTTTTCATTTTCAACATTTAACGTTAGTGTGTATATGCTTTTGCATATATTCTACCCAAACGTGCTGAATTTTTTTTTGTTGGCAGTTCGCAATGAACGTTTGTTGTTGGTATGTATTTTTTATATACCAACAACGTTAACAATTTTACTTGAAAGAGTTTTTAGTGCTTAGCACGAAATTTTTATTTTAATTCAATTTTTAATTGTTGGGGTAAGTGGAAAAAAATTCAACAACTATTTACAGCGAAGGTTGAGTGTATAGCTATTTCACGAAAAACCATTTTCGATCATCAGCACTCTTTTCGGAAGTGGAAGAGGATTCACCGGGGATTGAACCCGAGTCCATTCCATCTTCAGCCGCAATGACCCAATGCTTAACACACTCGGCCATTGAGACTCTGTGCAAGCTGTTGGATTTTCACCACTTTTGCCTTTTTCATTTTCAACATTTAACGTTAGTGTGTATATGCTTTTGCATATATTCTACCCAAACGTGCTGAATTTTTTTTTTGTTGGCAGTTCGCAATGAACGTTTGTTGTTGGTATGTATTTTTTATATACCAACAACGTTAACAATTTTACTTGAAAGAGTTTTTAGTGCTTAGCACGAAATTTTTATTTTAATTCAATTTTTAATTGTTGGGGTAAGTGGAAAAAAAAAATTCAACAACTATTTACAGCGAAGGTTGAGTGTATAGCTATTTCACGAAAAACCATTTTCGATCATCAGCACTCTTTTCGGAAGTGGAAGAGGATTCACCGGGGATTGAACCCGAGTCCATTCCATCTTCAGCCGCAATGACCCAATGCTTAACACACTCGGCCATTGAGACTCTGTGCAAGCTGTTGGATTTTCACCACTTTTGCCTTTTTCATTTTCAACATTTAACGTTAGTGTGTATATGCTTTTGCATATATTCTACCCAAACGTGCTGAATTTTTTTTTTGTTGGCAGTTCGCAATGAACGTTTGTTGTTGGTATGTATTTTTTATATACCAACAACGTTAACAATTTTACTTGAAAGAGTTTTTAGTGCTTAGCACGAAATTTTTATTTTAATTCAATTTTTAATTGTTGGGGTAAGTGGAAAAAAATTCAACAACTATTTACAGCGAAGGTTGAGTGTATAGCTATTTCACGAAAAACCATTTTCGATCATCAGCACTCTTTTCGGAAGTGGAAGAGGATTCACCGGGGATTGAACCCGAGTCCATTCCATCTTCAGCCGCAATGACCCAATGCTTAACACACTCGGCCATTGAGACTCTGTGCAAGCTGTTGGATTTTCACCACTTTTGCCTTTTTCATTTTCAACATTTAACGTTAGTGTGTATATGCTTTTGCATATATTCTACCCAAACGTGCTGAATTTTTTTTTTTTTTTGTTGGCAGTTCGCAATGAACGTTTGTTGTTGGTATGTATTTTTTATATACCAACAACGTTAACAATTTTACTTGAAAGAGTTTTTAGTGCTTAGCACGAAATTTTTATTTTAATTCAATTTTTAATTGTTGGGGTAAGTGGAAAAAAATTCAACAACTATTTACAGCGAAGGTTGAGTGTATAGCTATTTCACGAAAAACCATTTTCGATCATCAGCACTCTTTTCGGAAGTGGAAGAGGATTCACCGGGGATTGAACCCGAGTCCATTCCATCTTCAGCCGCAATGACCCAATGCTTAACACACTCGGCCATTGAGACTCTGTGCAAGCTGTTGGATTTTCACCACTTTTGCCTTTTTCATTTTCAACATTTAACGTTAGTGTGTATATGCTTTTGCATATATTCTACCCAAACGTGCTGAATTTTTTTTTTTTTGTTGGCAGTTCGCAATGAACGTTTGTTGTTGGTATGTATTTTTTATATACCAACAACGTTAACAATTTTACTTGAAAGAGTTTTTAGTGCTTAGCACGAAATTTTTATTTTAATTCAATTTTTAATTGTTGGGGTAAGTGGAAAAAAAAAAATTCAACAACTATTTACAGCGAAGGTTGAGTGTATAGCTATTTCACGAAAAACCATTTTCGATCATCAGCACTCTTTTCGGAAGTGGAAGAGGATTCACCGGGGATTGAACCCGAGTCCATTCCATCTTCAGCCGCAATGACCCAATGCTTAACACACTCGGCCATTGAGACTCTGTGCAAGCTGTTGGATTTTCACCACTTTTGCCTTTTTCATTTTCAACATTTAACGTTAGTGTGTATAGGCAAAAGTGGTGAAAATCCAACAGCTTGCACAGAGTCTCAATGGCCGAGTGTGTTAAGCATTGGGTCATTGCGGCTGAAGATGGAATGGACTCGGGTTCAATCCCCGGTGAATCCTCTTCCACTTCCGAAAAGAGTGCTGATGATCGAAAATGGTTTTTCGTGAAATAGCTATACACTCAACCTTCGCTGTAAATAGTTGTTGAATTTTTTTCCACTTACCCCAACAATTAAAAATTGAATTAAAATAAAAATTTCGTGCTAAGCACTAAAAACTCTTTCAAGTAAAATTGTTAACGTTGTTGGTATATAAAAAATACATACCAACAACAAACGTTCATTGCGAACTGCCAACAAAAAAAAAAATTCAGCACGTTTGGGTAGAATATATGCAAAAGCATATACACACTAACGTTAAATGTTGAAAATGAAAAAGGCAAAAGTGGTGAAAATCCAACAGCTTGCACAGAGTCTCAATGGCCGAGTGTGTTAAGCATTGGGTCATTGCGGCTGAAGATGGAATGGACTCGGGTTCAATCCCCGGTGAATCCTCTTCCACTTCCGAAAAGAGTGCTGATGATCGAAAATGGTTTTTCGTGAAATAGCTATACACTCAACCTTCGCTGTAAATAGTTGTTGAATTTTTTTCCACTTACCCCAACAATTAAAAATTGAATTAAAATAAAAATTTCGTGCTAAGCACTAAAAACTCTTTCAAGTAAAATTGTTAACGTTGTTGGTATATAAAAAATACATACCAACAACAAACGTTCATTGCGAACTGCCAACAAAAAAAAAAAAATTCAGCACGTTTGGGTAGAATATATGCAAAAGCATATACACACTAACGTTAAATGTTGAAAATGAAAAAGGCAAAAGTGGTGAAAATCCAACAGCTTGCACAGAGTCTCAATGGCCGAGTGTGTTAAGCATTGGGTCATTGCGGCTGAAGATGGAATGGACTCGGGTTCAATCCCCGGTGAATCCTCTTCCACTTCCGAAAAGAGTGCTGATGATCGAAAATGGTTTTTCGTGAAATAGCTATACACTCAACCTTCGCTGTAAATAGTTGTTGAATTTTTTTCCACTTACCCCAACAATTAAAAATTGAATTAAAATAAAAATTTCGTGCTAAGCACTAAAAACTCTTTCAAGTAAAATTGTTAACGTTGTTGGTATATAAAAAATACATACCAACAACAAACGTTCATTGCGAACTGCCAACAAAAAAAAAATTCAGCACGTTTGGGTAGAATATATGCAAAAGCATATACACACTAACGTTAAATGTTGAAAATGAAAAAGGCAAAAGTGGTGAAAATCCAACAGCTTGCACAGAGTCTCAATGGCCGAGTGTGTTAAGCATTGGGTCATTGCGGCTGAAGATGGAATGGACTCGGGTTCAATCCCCGGTGAATCCTCTTCCACTTCCGAAAAGAGTGCTGATGATCGAAAATGGTTTTTCGTGAAATAGCTATACACTCAACCTTCGCTGTAAATAGTTGTTGAATTTTTTTCCACTTACCCCAACAATTAAAAATTGAATTAAAATAAAAATTTCGTGCTAAGCACTAAAAACTCTTTCAAGTAAAATTGTTAACGTTGTTGGTATATAAAAAATACATACCAACAACAAACGTTCATTGCGAACTGCCAACAAAAAAAATTCAGCACGTTTGGGTAGAATATATGCAAAAGCATATACACACTAACGTTAAATGTTGAAAATGAAAAAGGCAAAAGTGGTGAAAATCCAACAGCTTGCACAGAGTCTCAATGGCCGAGTGTGTTAAGCATTGGGTCATTGCGGCTGAAGATGGAATGGACTCGGGTTCAATCCCCGGTGAATCCTCTTCCACTTCCGAAAAGAGTGCTGATGATCGAAAATGGTTTTTCGTGAAATAGCTATACACTCAACCTTCGCTGTAAATAGTTGTTGAATTTTTTTCCACTTACCCCAACAATTAAAAATTGAATTAAAATAAAAATTTCGTGCTAAGCACTAAAAACTCTTTCAAGTAAAATTGTTAACGTTGTTGGTATATAAAAAATACATACCAACAACAAACGTTCATTGCGAACTGCCAACAAAAAAAAAATTCAGCACGTTTGGGTAGAATATATGCAAAAGCATATACACACTAACGTTAAATGTTGAAAATGAAAAAGGCAAAAGTGGTGAAAATCCAACAGCTTGCACAGAGTCTCAATGGCCGAGTGTGTTAAGCATTGGGTCATTGCGGCTGAAGATGGAATGGACTCGGGTTCAATCCCCGGTGAATCCTCTTCCACTTCCGAAAAGAGTGCTGATGATCGAAAATGGTTTTTCGTGAAATAGCTATACACTCAACCTTCGCTGTAAATAGTTGTTGAATTTTTTTCCACTTACCCCAACAATTAAAAATTGAATTAAAATAAAAATTTCGTGCTAAGCACTAAAAACTCTTTCAAGTAAAATTGTTAACGTTGTTGGTATATAAAAAATACATACCAACAACAAACGTTCATTGCGAACTGCCAACAAAAAAAAAAAAAATTCAGCACGTTTGGGTAGAATATATGCAAAAGCATATACACACTAACGTTAAATGTTGAAAATGAAAAAGGCAAAAGTGGTGAAAATCCAACAGCTTGCACAGAGTCTCAATGGCCGAGTGTGTTAAGCATTGGGTCATTGCGGCTGAAGATGGAATGGACTCGGGTTCAATCCCCGGTGAATCCTCTTCCACTTCCGAAAAGAGTGCTGATGATCGAAAATGGTTTTTCGTGAAATAGCTATACACTCAACCTTCGCTGTAAATAGTTGTTGAATTTTTTTTTTCCACTTACCCCAACAATTAAAAATTGAATTAAAATAAAAATTTCGTGCTAAGCACTAAAAACTCTTTCAAGTAAAATTGTTAACGTTGTTGGTATATAAAAAATACATACCAACAACAAACGTTCATTGCGAACTGCCAACAAAAAAAAAAATTCAGCACGTTTGGGTAGAATATATGCAAAAGCATATACACACTAACGTTAAATGTTGAAAATGAAAAAGGCAAAAGTGGTGAAAATCCAACAGCTTGCACAGAGTCTCAATGGCCGAGTGTGTTAAGCATTGGGTCATTGCGGCTGAAGATGGAATGGACTCGGGTTCAATCCCCGGTGAATCCTCTTCCACTTCCGAAAAGAGTGCTGATGATCGAAAATGGTTTTTCGTGAAATAGCTATACACTCAACCTTCGCTGTAAATAGTTGTTGAATTTTTTTCCACTTACCCCAACAATTAAAAATTGAATTAAAATAAAAATTTCGTGCTAAGCACTAAAAACTCTTTCAAGTAAAATTGTTAACGTTGTTGGTATATAAAAAATACATACCAACAACAAACGTTCATTGCGAACTGCCAACAAAAAAAAAAAAATTCAGCACGTTTGGGTAGAATATATGCAAAAGCATATACACACTAACGTTAAATGTTGAAAATGAAAAAGGCAAAAGTGGTGAAAATCCAACAGCTTGCACAGAGTCTCAATGGCCGAGTGTGTTAAGCATTGGGTCATTGCGGCTGAAGATGGAATGGACTCGGGTTCAATCCCCGGTGAATCCTCTTCCACTTCCGAAAAGAGTGCTGATGATCGAAAATGGTTTTTCGTGAAATAGCTATACACTCAACCTTCGCTGTAAATAGTTGTTGAATTTTTTTCCACTTACCCCAACAATTAAAAATTGAATTAAAATAAAAATTTCGTGCTAAGCACTAAAAACTCTTTCATGTATTAAGAAAATATATAAACAAATTAAATTAAAACGTATTTTAACATGTCTTAAAAAAACTTTTTTGGTTTTGCACTGCTAACGTTACATAAGATTTTTGCGGCACATTTACTTTTCACATAACTCCTAGTTGGAACATAACTTTTTTAAAAACTTTACGTATTATGATATTATAACTAATTTTCTAATAGATAAAACTTGAACGGCTAAATTTAGTCGCAACAAACATGTTATATTTAACTTTTTGTTTACTGAACTACTTCCGACCATATTTTTTTTTAATCACAACGTTTTATAAAAAGAGCGAAAAGTTTAATTAAAAACGACTAAAATTGAATGCCATTGTTTTTAACAGCTACTATAATATGTCATGAACCCCGCAAGACCCCAGTGCTTGCAATATTTGACAAAAAAAAAAAAACTACTTGGTTTACTTTCTCAGAAAATCGGCCATATTCACTTAGATATACGCTTGGATTGTTTGAACTATTTTCTTTGCAATTTCTGTCGCTAAGCTTACTCAATTGTAAAATGTAAGCTTAAATAGAAAAGTGGTTAATTAAAGATCACATGTGTGCATTAATTCAACGAACTTAACCCACTTATATGCACAAACATATGTAAGTATATATGCAATTGGGAACAAATGCTAGATAAAGCGCAAACAACAAAAGTGTGTGCACAAAACCAAAAATGGAGCAAAATCATTTGTATGCATTTATGTTCAAGCATAAATAATATGCAAACGTATACATACATATATGTATATGAACTTATATGTATGTAAGTCATACATGCTTAAGCATGTATAACCGTTGCCGTACATGCTTCGTTTGTATATAAGCATGTTGTTGGAAAAGGAAGCGGAAACACTATCGCTTGTCTACAAAGTTTGTTAAGTGTTATACTCCGGTTGACATGAGGAATACACTTACGTATGCAAGTAAGTAGAAAAGGAAGACAACAATAACAACGATAACAACAGCACACATATTTAGATATGTAGAGATGTAAAATAGCTTTGTATATCGTCGGTCTCCTGCCAGAAACACGAATGTGAAAATTTGCGATGTGCGATGTCTGCTCTTTATCGGGTGTATATTGATATAATAGCAATTAAAATTGGTATATATGCTTATGTGCATACAAGTCCATATTATGTATGTATGTTTACACAAGAATTTATACAAATCTATTATATAAAAATGAATGTGTGTGTGTGTGTATGTGTGTGTGTGTTATTTATGGACTCCCAAAGTAATCAACCGATCTTTATGAAATTTTCACAGTAAATTCATATGGTATATGCGCTGGTAATAAGGTATACAGACTTTCGGAAAAGTGAGAACTTCCCGGATTATAGGCCCAAATGTGGACCCAGAGTGACCCTACAAGTCTTTGAGCAATATTGGTATCAAATGAAAGGTTCTGAGCAGGCCTTCAACATAGAGTTATTTTCATTGCGATGTCTAGGCCGGGTCCCGAGATATGGATCAAAACGTGGACCCGGATGACCCCTGAATATATCCGAGCGATATTGGTAGCAAATGAAAGGTGTTGAGCAGGGCTTCAACATACAGTTATTTTCGTTGTGATTTCTAAAGCTGTTTGCCAGATATGGCTCAAGTAGTGGGCCCGGATGGTGATGGACGGTCCCGGTAAGGTAAAGGTAAAGGTAAAGGTAAAGGTAAAGGGAAAGACCCATTATAACATAAAAGCTTTTGTTCGTCGCTGCGAAGCGGGACGGGTATTTGCTAGTATAAATTGTAATTACATCAATATATAGCCGATAAAGAGCAGACATCATGCTTAAAAAAATTTTCACATTCGTGTTTCTGGCAGGAGACCGACGATATGTACATTTGCTTGTGGTTAGAAAAGAAAAAATGCAATATGTTTGTACTTATATACATATATGTACTTATATGTCTCTCCATTGCTAAGCTTCTGCTTGTAATAATAAAAAAGCTGCCAAGTGAAACAACCAAGTCGATTGCTAGAAGGACATAAATGCTATTGTTTTTGTCGGTTGAGAGCATACATACATACGCACAGCATCCTACAGCAACTGATTACGTTGCAGCGTCGGACGACGAAAGGCAAAAGTGTATGTAATTACCTATTTGTGTCACGTGCAATTTACATAGAGTTCGAGAGAGAGAGAGAGAAAATGCTATAAGTAGAGGACAATAAAGATGGTGGATAATATGTATATGTATATGTAAGGAAGTGTGAAAGAAAATGATTGTCTAGTCAGTTAGATAGTAAATTAACGCAAAGCAGAGAACATACAGTGCGCGCAAAGAAATATATGCTGTAAGTGAAGATACCGAAGTGGGAGTTGATGTTTTGGGGGAAGTGAGAGCAGTAGGATCAGCAGTGGCGATCTCACAAGCATTAGCTAACAAATATTCTAATGAGAGCGATAATTGTGTTATCTGTGTCCTATGACCTGAATCCCCTTTCGCTTGAAAAGATTAAGAATATGTTTTTGAATCAAAAAGCATATAAAAATGTATTGCATATTTCTATGGTTACATGTAAAAGTTATTATATTATACTTCAAGGCGTTTAATATTTGATTTTTACATCCTATACACTTTCTTGTTCTTTGTATGACAAATTACTCTGAGTATACAACAAGTGCAATCTTCCAGCGAACAAAATTTCATATAGAGCATATTAACCCTCTAGCGACCACACAAATAGCTACTTTAACCCATTCGATCCCATTGTACTCGCTTGAGTACAGAAAAAACAGCTTTTTTGAAGCGCTGTAAAAAGCTAACGCATATATTTTTCTTAAAACAAGCGCTACTTTATAATACAGCGAGATGTCGAAAATTAATATATACTTTGTTTTTGTTCCTTTTGGAATCCCATTTTCCGCTATTCACTTGACTCTGCGCTCACTTTTACTATTTTTCTTGTTTTCATAGTTCAGTTTGCAGTAAGTTCTCTATTACGCAAGAATTATGTTGTCACGGACAAATTTTAGTTTTAAAATATTTACAATACATACATTTTTTAGACTCTATAGCAGAAATACGGAAAAAAGTGTGGACAAGTGCGTTTGGATAGGTTTGAATTCTAGTGTACTCGTATGAGTACAGTGGGAATATTGATATACATTTTGTGTGTATATTCCATATAGATTTGAAAATGGATATTCGAAAATTTTACGGTAAGAGTTTCAAAATCTTTCTGCGGCTAACGACTATGTTGAATAAAGCGACCGTAGTCACTTCGATTTCGCTATGATAACCACCAAATACCCACTGAGACACCACAGACGAGAGAGAGATTACCGAGGATAATATATTTTGTGATGATGTACCAACGGATGTTCCGGGCAAAGTGGAATTATTTTTTAACAGTGACAATTATGATGATATTCCACTTGCAAGCTTATAAACTTTGACAAAATATAACCTTTACATACCGTCAAACAATGGTCAAGGCGGGAAAGCCGCAACGTGAATGCCCATCAGCCAAAGTTGATCGCAGGATATAACTCAGGAATGGGAGGAGTTGACCTCCACGGTCAAGCTTTACAAACTTACCGCATAAAGTTTTGGGGAAAGGAATTGCGGTGACCTCTTTTAACCACAATGATAAGCTCATGCGTAGTAAACGCATGGAGACTTTACAAAATTGCAACTAATAGTCAATGCGACTTGTTACAATGCCAACGAGAAATTGTGCGACTATTTACGAAATTACAATATTCGTCAATATCTACAAAACGGCATGAATATCCGCTATAAGAATACCCAATCAGCTGAGGTGGGGGATGTCACCAAAGAGCGCGATTCATTTGCATGGCCTCTAGTGGGTTAGAGGGCTTAGAATATACCCGTGGTTAGGAATGCCTGCCGTAAGAGGCGACTAAAATCCACCGGCATAGAAGGTTGATGACCAAAAAAATCGGTCGCACGACGGTCGGGCTAGTGTCAGAAGGAACTAGTACCCGAACGTACTGGACTTATCCGGCAAAGGACTGTTACTTCCCAAAACTTTCGGGAAGGGTCTTGGTGGCTACTACAACAACAACAATATGGATTTGCGAGTTATGCAATGTAGCCCTACACACAACTTTCATACTGTTAACCAGGCCACTAGTGAAAGAAGCCTTTTCAGTTAAAACTACATATGCATGTTCATATTTTCATATTAGCGCAATGTACATACATTATCCCATTGTACTCGCTTGGGTACAGCTCAAAATAGACATTTTTTGAAATTTTTTTTTGGTTTTTTTTGTGAAAGGAGCTTAATTACACTATTTAAATAAAGGATTTATAAACACATTTAAAAAAAAATTGTTTTATACATGGTTGGGATCTAATGGGTTAATCGAGTTCCCACAAAAAGGTGTCAAAATGATTAAAAATGGTGATTGGGAAGCTAGTAGAGCTCCAGATTTTTTTTTGAATATTTTCGAGTAGCCCGAACAGTTGTTGTTCAAATGCTCGAACAGTTGTTTGTTTGTTTATTACCCGTATGTTTGTACGGGCATTTGAACAATTCGGGCATTTTGAAGTTTGTTTTTTTCTTTTGTTTATTATTTTTTTCTTCTTCATATGTAGTTGTTTTTATTTTTGTTTTTTCGATACGCATTTTTTTTGTTTGTAAGCTCGAATGCTCGAATGTTTGTACGGGCATTTGAACAACAAACGGGCTTCAAACAAAAACGATCAATTCGATTTGTTCGATACCCGGATATCTAGAGCTCTAGAAGCTAGTGAGTTAAAATATTATAAAAAATCGAGTAACATTCTAAAACATCCCTGGTCACAAGGGAATAGACGACGGGAAAGAGAAAGCTCATGAGCTGGTAATGAATGGTGCAGGTCTTGCAGCAGGACACTACATGAACATTCCGATGCCATTCAGTGAAATCAAGCAAGGGTACCATATACATATATATGTATGCTGGACCAGGCTAGAACTTATTGATGAAAGTGAATGCAAGAGATGTGGATTTCATGAAGAAATGGTAGAGCATATTGTCTGCTCCTGTCCTGCGTTTTCCAGGCAAAGACTTCGGCTACTCGGGGAAGTTGTAATCAGTGATCTCGAATGTGTATCTAAAATAGTGGTAAAGAAACTCTTGGCATTTGCCAAAAGGGCGAGGTTGTTCTTCAGTTTGTGTGCAGACTTTTAATGTAGAGATATTCATGTTGGTGAACTTTTCTGGTTACACTACTAACTCATTCACTCTATATGAGGCCATTAATAACCAGCCAGTTTAACCTAACCTAACCTAACATTCTAAGAATAACCAAGACTTAATTATGAATCACTGTATATTTACAGACATGGAAACATAGCAACTATATGTATGTATGCAAATCTACTTTGTTGGTTGCCACTTAAATAGTATCATGACATTCTCCATCGCCATACTTATAAGTATGTAGCTACATACATACATATGATTGGAATTAAAGAGTGTTAGTGAGAGTGTAATGACATGCAAATGATGGGTGAAAAATAAATGGGTTACAAGATTTGTTAAAACGACAACGATCGAATAGGGTAAAAAAGTAGTTTAAGTGAAGTGATATTCGGAAATGAGCAAAATATGCAAATGAGTAAGTGATGAAGAAGCAGAAAAGGCAAAAAAAAAGTAAAAAAAGCAAAAAAAAAAAGCAAAAAAAAGTAAAGGAAATGCCATCTTTTACTTGCACAAATATATTTATGTAGGTATGTATGCATGCATATTTGTCTTGTACTCTGGAAAAAATACCCGTAGTTAAACCAACAACTTTCGCTGTTGAATCTCCGTCTTTGATTCAACAGCAAAAGTATTTGTTTTTACAGCAAAGTTTTTGATCCAACAATTGATTCAAAAACGGGCGCTATTGTTTCAAAAACTTGCTTGCTTTTAAAAATTTTTTTGTGAGAAAATATTTTTTGTGAGAAAACCAACAAAAACAAGTAAGGAAGCCTAAGTTCGAGTGGAATCGAACATTAGATACTCAGCTGTATGCTTTCATTGTTTGTTTGAGTTTGGTGGAAACACGGCGTATTTTATATAAAGCGAGTGCTGCATAAAGTGGGCGTAGCCACGCCCATTTTCAACAGTTTTATCAGTCATCCAACTAAGAATATGAATATTATTCTTTGTGCAACATTTCATTCCTTTATGACTTCTAGTTACAACGATGTCACGTTGCAAATTCCTAAAGGGTGTTCCAGAAATATCTCTGTTAAAAAGTAGGCGTGGTCATAAACCGATTTGAATAAATTTTTGCGTGTCTATTAACACAAGTTATAAAAATGTATAAACCAAGTATCGTCATAATATCTCAATTATTTGTCGAGTTATAGGCTAAGAAATCTCGTAGATTCCTTTGTCTAAAAGGAGGCGGTGCCACGCCCATTTTCCAAAATTTTTATATTTTTTGTTTCCGGTCTATTGTGGAACTCATGCCACAAAATTTCAATGAATTATCTTTATATTTGACAAAGATATCGCTTAAAATGTTCTTATTAGGCCCCTTAATAGTTCCCATATATAAAAGTGGGCGTGGCCGTCAACCAATTTCGGTAAAATTTTGAACATGTATTACCACAAGTAATGAAAGTGTATACACCAAGTTTCATCATTATATATCAATTATTTATCGAGTTATGGGCTCAGAAATCTCGTATATCCCTGCTTTTAAAAAGAGGCGTTGCCACGCCCATTTTCCAAAATTTTTGTGTTTTTAGTTTTATGTCCGCAGGTGGTCTCCTGCCATAAAATTTCAATGATATATCTTTATATTTGACAGAGATATAGCTTAAAATATTTTTATTGGGTCACTTCATAATACCCATATATAAAAGTGGGCGTGGTCGTCTACCGATTTTGGCAGTTTTTATTCCAAACATTTGCCTAAGTAAGTATATCACGCATACCAAATTTCATCGATATACCTTCAACGGTTTCTGAGTTATGACTCATAAAACTTTCAATGTTTGACCCTTAATAAGTGGGCGTGGCACCGCCCATTTTCCAAAATTTCACCACATTTCTTCATAAGGGCCTGAGGTCAATACGTGGGTGAAATTTTATCACTCCAGCTCTATTAGTTACTGAGATACAAAATTTCCGATTTTTACTATATAGGGGAGGTGGGCGTGGTCATGGTCCGATTTCGCCCATTTTCAATACCGTCCGTTCCTGTCTTGATACCAACTTGCATTCCAAATTTCATCAAAATATCTCAATTTTTGCGCGAGTTATCGTGCGTACAGACGGACAGACGGACAGACGGACAGACGGACGGACGGACATGGCTCAATCGATTTCTCTTTTCACCCTGATCATTTTGATATATATAAGTCTATATCTATCTCGATTATTTCATTCTGTTACAATCCACCGTTAGGAAATCAAAACTATAATACTCTGTGTACTAGTACAGCTGAGTATAACAAGGAAGGAAGCCTAAGTTCGAGTGGAATCGAACATTAGATACTCAGCTGTATGCTTGCATTGTTTGTTTGATGGAAACACGGTGTATTTTATATAAAGCGAGTGCTGCATAAAGTGGGCGTAGCCGCGCCCATTTTCAACATTTTTATCAGTCATCCAACTAAGCATATGAATATTATTATTTGTGCAACATTTCATTCCTTTATGACTTCTAGTTACAAAGATGTCACGTTACAAATTCCCAAAGGGTGTTCCAGAAATATCTTTGTTAAAAAGTAGGCGTGGTCATAAACCGACTTCAATAAATTTTTGCGTGTCTATTAACACAAGTTATAAAAGTGTATAAACCAAGTTTCGTCATAATATCTCAATTATTTATCGAGTTATGGGCTCAGAAATCTCGTACATTCCTGTTTCTAAAAAGAGGCGGTGCCACGCCCATTTTCCAAAATTTTTGTTTTTCGTTTTATGTCCGCAGTTGGACTGCTGCCATACAATTTTAATGATATATCTTTATATTTGACAGAGATATCGCTAAAATGCTTTTATTGGGCCACTTTATAATACCCATATATAAAAGTAGGCGTGGTCGTCAACCGATTTCGGTAATTTTTCGTCGACACATTTGTCTAAGTAAATATATCACGCGTACCAAATTTCATCGATAAATCTTTAACGGTTTCTGAGTTATGGCTTATAAAACTTTCAATATTTGCCCCTTAATAAGTGGGCGTGGCACCGCCCATTTTTCAAAATTTTTGTGGTTTTTGTTTTATATCCGTAGTTGGACTCCTGCCACAAAATTTCTGTGATAGATCTTTATATTTGACAGACATATCGCTAAAAATGTTTTTATTAGGCCCCTTTATAGTTCCCATATATAAAAGTGGGCTTGGCCGTCAACCGATTTTGACAATTTTCCGTCAAAACATTTGTCTAAGTAAGTAAATCACGCATACCAAATTTCATCGATATATCTTCAACGGTTTCTGAGTTATGACCTATAAAACTTTCAATGTTTGCCCCTTAATAAGTGGGCGTGGTACCGCCCATTTTCCAAAATTTCACCATATCTCTTCATAAGGGCCTGAGCTGAATACGTAGGTTAAAATTTGTCACTCCAGCTCTATTAGTGACTGAGATACAAAATATCCGATTTTTACTATATGGGGAAAGTGGGCGTGGTCATGGTCCGATTTCGCCCATTTTCAATACCAACCGTCCCAGTCTCGATACCAACTTGCATTTCAAATTTCACCAAAATATCTCAATTTTTGCGCGTTAGAGTGTTTACAGACGGACGGACGGACGGACATGGCTCAATCGGTTTCTCTTTTCACCCTGATTATTTTGATATATATAAGTCTATATCTATCTCGATTATTTCATTATGTTACAATCCACCGTTATGTGATTAAAACTATAATACTCTGTGTACTAGTACAGCTGAGTATAAAAATAAAACTAATTGTTATTTTCCATCTTTTGTATATCGTCGGCTTATATTCAATAGACGCTATCAGCAAAAACTTAATTGTTCAGGAGAGCAAAAAAAAAAACAATTTTACAGCTATTTTTCAAAGTCCCAACAATCCGAAGTACCCCAATGTGTAATAAAATGTCACATGACGTATCAGGCTTAGTTTTTTGTTTTAAATTCAGTGTAGTTTAGTAAAAAATCAGATAGAGCTTATTGAAATTCAAAAAAAATTCATAAAAAATATGGTTGATAGTTGATAGAGCTTTTTCCAGAGTAATGAAAATATCAGTTTTTTGAATGCGAAGTTTATGTTGTACCACGTTAGCTCTGTTCAATAACCAAACGTTTTTACGAATTTTTCGTAAAAAATGACAGGTCTCCATATAAAAATGACAGTTTTTATGAAATATTCATAACAATTTTTTGTTATTGAACACAGGTTTTTTACATTATTTTGATTATACCGCCTGGTAGAATGCTTGATTTATGTTCTTAAGGTCCATTGGTCGATAATTTTTATAGGTAAATATCAGCCTAAGTTCTAAAAGCTGCTGATATACTATATCGATGTTAGTGATGGGCCTATATGGGTCTATATATAGCATATTTTTCAATTTGGTTCATTTATTTATGCATTTGCCTCACTTCCATTAAAAATCCTACATTCTTCATCAACAACACTCATTCAGTTTATTTTATCAACTAAAACATATCATCAAAACAACAGCCGGCCCACCGACTCGAACAATCGCAAAACCATCTCGCTTGTGTAGTCGATATGTCATCGAAACAACCTCAGACTCGCCGACTCGGAACAATCTCAAAAACATCTCAATTGTGTAGTCGAGGAGCGAGTCAACTTTTGACTCGATTGTGATTTTGCAACGATGGCGATTCTCTCGATTGTCTAAACATCTCGGACTCGCCCATCACTAATCGATGTGCTAGTGCACAAACCGGATAAGTAAAATTTTGAAAAATGTTCAGGAGAGCAAATTTTGTGTTTAAATAGCAATAACTTGTTAAATGTCACACGTTTTTCAGTTATAACGATTACGAATAGTTAATTGGAGTATGAAAGCTTGTGCACAACAAGAAGAAATGCCGTGCCACAGTAGCAGGAAGCTACAGGCAATTGGTGCTGAGCCCTTTGGAGGAGCAGGTTGCCAACCTTCTTCAATTCGGCAAGCAGCTTAACCCGAAAGGAATGGCTCAAGGTGTTCCAAAAGTGGAAGTTGCATGAGTGTTGAAGAAGGGCTACGAGAAGATTCTGATTCAGTTGATACCACTGGGCTTAACATAGTGATGGGCGAGTCCGAGATGTTTAGACAATCGAGAGAAACGCCATCGTTGCAAAATCACAATCGAGTCAAAAGTTGACTCGCTCCTCGACTACACAACCGATATGTTTTTGAGATTGTTCCGAGTCGGCGGGTCGGCTGTTGTTTTGTTGATATGTTTTAGTTGATAAAATAAACTGAATGAGTATTGTTGATGAAGAAAGTAGGATTTTTAATGGAAGTGAGGCAAATGCATAAATAAATGAACCAAATTGAAAAATATGCTATATATAGACGCTGCATTTATGTAATCACAACTAAAGAGTGTCGTGAATAATAATAATAATAATTAATTTAACATTAATAAATTTTCTGAAGTAAGACGCTTACGAAACAAATGTATTTTACGAGCAGCAATAACGGCAATAGATTTGTGCCACTCTGTAGGTTTTTTTAAAGCAATTTTGATATTCAAGCGGCAACAACAAATGTGTATTTTTTGCAGCGAGTCCGAGATGTTGTAGGGTTACTTTGAAAGCGAGAGGAATCGTTGGCGAGTCCGAGATGTTTTAGCGATTGTTTCGACTGATGGCCATTTACGACTTGACTCGAATACGAATGAAAACCATCGAGATCATTCGAGATGTTTCAACAATCGAGAGAATCGAATAAAACATCTCGGACTCGCCCATCACTAGCTCAACACCACCGCCGGTAGTGTTTCTGTAGCAGATAGTCGAGCTCCAGTTAATGAAAATGCTGTGGAGAACCAAAATTTAAATGCTGGGCAGAATGCAGATTCACCTCCTTATACTAGCAGGAGGTCGTGTTCTCGCAAATAGACAGCGGCAGGATTTGTTGCAAAACCACACTGCAATGCAAGAGGGTGTGCTGACACGAATGTCGACAACCCTTGCGGAAATTGGGAACAATATAAATTCAATGGAGAACATTCAGTATGACTCATTTGATAAGCTCTTAGAAATAGAGCGAAAAAAACTAAAGCTAATGCAAAGGCAGGATGAAAGAGAAGAGAATCTGTACCAAACAGAAATGAGACTAAAAAATTAAACTAGAAATAGAAGAGGCTGAACTACACCTTTTCCAGTTTAAGTTCAGAAAGTTACAATTGAAGTTCAGAAAATTACAATTAAAGTTCGGAATTTCCAATTGAAGTTCAGAATGTTACAATTGAAGTTCAGAAAATTACAATTGAAGTTCAGAATTTCCAATTGAAGTTCAGAAAGTTACAATTGAAGTTCAGAAAATTACAATTGAAGTTCAGAAAAGTTACTCATATGCCCTATGTATGTACATAGTGTCTCGGTTGCAGGAAAATTGTATGGATTTGTTTGAAGATTTAATAAAAATGTAAATTTTCGTGTCTTTAGCGCCCTTCGTTGTACATATGTAGATGCATTTTTCAAACTTTTCAATTGCATAATAGTGTTTTCAGACAAAGATGATTTGTATGTTCATTTCGCATCATAAAACGTGTAAAGAATACGGCATGGTATCTCTAAGGCAGCCGCGTTCTTACATACTTGTTATTTACATATGTATTTATTCCGAAATAATGCATTTTATGTAAATAATTAATTTATTTGCTTATATGTATGCAATTCCGAAAATATTTAGCTTCATTGTTCATGAAAAGTAATAACATCAGTTTCATTCCATGTGAATGCGCGAACATTTTTTTCATATACGGTTTCGATTTACACCCATTGCTTGATGCACTTTCTTGCAACCAATGTCAAAATTTCTGCATTTATAGACGTTTGTTTCAAGCCCTATAAAACATATATGCGATTAATCGAATTAAAAATGCATCTACCCCGAAGGGCGTTAAAGATACGAGAATTTACATTTTTATTAAATCTTCAAACAAATCCATACAATTTTCCTACAATCGAGATACCAGGGCGTATGAGTAACTTTTCTGAACTTCAATTGTAACTTTCTGAACTTCAATTGTAATTTTCTGAACTTCAATTGTAATTTTCTGAAATTCAATTGCAATTTTCTGAACTTCAATTGTAACTTTCTGAACTTCAATTGGAAATTCTGAACTTCAATTGTAATTTTCTGAACTTCAATTGGAAATTCTGAAATTCAATTGTAATTTTCTGAACTTCAATTGTAACTTTCTGAAATTCAATTGGAAATTCTGAACTTCAATTGTAATTTTCTGAACTTCAATTGGAAATTCCGAACTTCAATTGTAATTTTCTGAACTTCAATTGTAACTTTCTGAACTTAAACTGGAAAAGGTGTAGAAATATTAACAATAAGGAAAAATAAGAAAGCTGACTAACAGATGTATATATAGTTTTATATTGAATTTATTTACATATGTTTTATGTTGAATTCATTTTTTTTTTATTTGAATTGAACTAGTCGCTCAATGAAGACCTCAGAGGGACTGAATTTGTGTAGTTTATATGTTTTTTCATACAAACTTTGTATCTATTGTCCCGAGGACTACAAACATCAATGCTATGAAAGCATTGTTTAATGATTAATTTTTTAAAAATAGAATAAAAAATTTTTGTTTTATGCACAAAATACTGAAGTATTTTATATTTTTTAATAAAAACAACCAAAAACGAATTACAAAAAGCGTTCTTTAAATTGTTGCGGTATTTGCGAAGCTTTCATGTTTTGCAAATCGTCAGATACATCAACTTCAACCCCACCTTGAACATTTTCAGCTTCGAAAGATGAATCGTAGCTTAAATACTCTACATTAAAGTCAATACAAAGATTATGTAAGGCAGCACAAACGTTTGGGATTTGCGTTGCTTTTTCCGGCTTATAATGTAGCTGACGAGCTCCGAGTAAGCAGCGAAATCGGTTTTTAGGACTCCAATGGTTCTTTCTATTATGTTTCTAGTTTTTGCGTGCTTGGTGTTAAAAATGGCTTCAGCGCTTCCTTCTGAAGTTGATCTATAGGGCGTCATTAAATACGGTTCCAGAGGCTAGCCTGAATCTCCTGTAACTGGCCAATAGCTCATATAAAATTCACATAAAATAATTATTAGAATTAAAACGGCCATGTAAACACAAAAGTAAATATGTAAATCGGAGAGCCTGCCGAAAAAAAATCTGAAAACAATAACATGCAATGCCTGTACAAAAGCTTTGCTTGTTAACAGCTTTAGAACAGGCCTGCTCAACGCTCTCGTATTGAAAGTACAAAACTCAATACATTTACAAATTTTGTATATGCACTGAAACATTTTTTTGCTCATTTAAATTTTTTTATGAATTGCAATAAAATATTATTTTAGAATTTATTTTCAAATGGTAGTATCACATACATAAACATTTTTTTATTTTTTATATGAAAATTTTTTGAATACAAATTTTTTACAGTGCTTTCATTTGAATTTTTTTTCATTACACATTTGTGATTGTAAATTTCGATTTTTTACGGCAGTGCTCGAGCTCCTATACAAAGTGCCTTTGCTCTGCACATTCAATGTGAATCATAGGCACATACATATACATTTTTTTTATATCTGAGTGCTTATGGCAGTGCAAAGAAAATTTTTTTTTTTATTTGAAGTGAAAATATGTATCTGTGCCTATGATTCGGAACAAAACAAAAACAATTGTGCTTTGAGTGCCTATCAGGTGAGCAGCCCTGCTTTAGAACTTTGTACAAAACAAACACACAATCGCACCAACATACTAGGTAGCAAAGACAGAGTGTCATTAAGCTACTGTTGTTGGTATGTGGATTGTAATAAAAAGAAAATTGATAATTAAGCGAAACAAGGCTGCGGTGGTAGCTCAATGGGATGAAAATGGATTACCAATCGAAAAGACTTAAGTTCGATCCTCGGTTGAGGCCTTCCGGAAGAAGTCTGATGAGGGCATGTGGTGGTCTCCGAAATGGCTCCATAACTTCTACCAAAAAAAACATTTTTCAATTTTTCTTAATTAAAAACTGGCCAATAGCTCATATAAAATTCACATAAAATAATTATTAGAATTAAAACGGCCATGTAAACACAAAAGTAAATATGTAAATCGGAGTCTGCCGAAAAAAATAAAAATCTGAAAACAATAACAAGATGTTCTGACCTTTCGACCTATGTATATCTAGGGAACTGACTTCCGGATTTGAAAAAAATATGCATATAAACCATCGAGGGTAAGGTACTCAGCTGATGTGTAAATTTGGTCGAAATCCCCCCACGCGTTTGGGCGAAAGCCTGCGACAAAGAAATAGGCTTGATTTATATATATATGTATATAGATATACATAGATGAACCACGATACGATAAAAATTACTTTTTCCGGAGGTTACGGGTGTTCTCACTTTTTGGCCTGTTTTCAGTGATATACTTCTTTTTTTGGGCTACCAATTTTTAAGGAGCTAAAGGGGGATGAAGTTAAAAAAACCCCTTTTTTTAAAAGCCTATTCATCCAAAATATTCACTCAATTTTTTAAATTAAGGTATCGTTGGAAAGCTTACTTAAACGCCTTTCATATGACGCATAAATATTTCCATAAATTCCACACAAATTTTGTGAAAAAGCAAAAAATTTATTTTGGTATTTTTTTTTTGTTTTTTTTTTTTTGTTTTTGTTGAAATGAGTGTTATTAACTATACAAAGTTATTTAAATTAAAAAGAACGTTAAAATACCTTACATTTGATATATAATTTGTTACAAAAATTTTGTTGAAAACATGTAAAACAATTCTTGTTAGTTATGTATAACGTCAAGAAAGCATCTATGGCCCCGAGAACAGTACTTCTATACAGAACTCCAGATTGCGTTGGTGGCCTTCGGCCGCGCTTTAAAAAAGAACCCTCAGCCGGTAGAAATCTACTGCAATAGCATCTGTGGCCCGCACAACAGTACTTTTACACAGAACTCCAGATTGCGATGGCGGCCTTTGGCCGCGCTTTAAAAAAAATAACCCTCCGCCGGCATGTTTTCTCCTTCTGCAATAGCATCTATGGCCCGGACAATAATACTTTTATACAATTGGAGTGATGGCGGCATCGCTGCGTTGTCGGCCTTTGGCCGACCTTTAAAAAAATAACCCTCGGCCGGCAGAATTCTACTGCAGCAGCATCTATGTCCCGGACAACAGTACTTTTATACAGAACTCCAGATTGTGTTGGCGGCCTTTGGCCGCGCTTTAAAAAAGTAACCCTCAACCGGCCGAATTCTACTGCAATTGCATTTGTGGCCTGTACAACAGTACTTTTATACAGAACTCCAGATTGCGTTGGTGGCCTTTGGCCGAGCTTTAAAAAAGTAACCCTCAACCGGCAGAATTCTACTGCAATAGCATCTGTGGCCCGGACAAAAGTACTTTTATAAAGAACTCCAGATTGTGTTGGCGGCCTTTGGCCGCGCTTTAAAAAAGTAACCCTCAACCGGCAGAATTCTACTGCAATAGCATTTGTGGCCCGGACAACAGTACTTTTATACAGAACTCTAGATTGCGTTGGTGGCCTTTGGCCGAGCTTTAAAAAAGTAACCCTCAACCGGCAGAATTCTACTGCAATCGCATCTGTGGCCCGGACAACAGTACTTTTACACAGAACTCCAGATAGCGATGGCGGCCTTAGGCCGCGCTTTAAAAAAAAATAACCCTCCGCCGCCATGTTTTCTACTTCTGCAATAGCATCTATGGCCCGGACAACAGTACTTTTATACAGAACTCCAGATTGCGTTGGCAGCCTTCGGCCGCGCTTTAAAAAATACCCCTCAGCCGGCAGAATTCTAATTCTGCAATAGCATCTATAGCCCGGAAAACAGTACTTTTATAAAGAACTCCAGATTGCGTTGGAGGCCTTCGGTCGCGCTTTAAAAAAAAGGCAGAAGTGCAGAATAGCGACATTTTGCAAATCGACAAAATTTATATTGTGATCGGGGAAAGTATCAAAATTCAATCAGCCTTATCGTGAAATTCATGTGAACAAAATGTTCCCAAAAATTACAAAGCAAAACAAAAACAAAATGTGACAAATTGTTAGTGTTTTGCTTTATATTTTGCGGGGGAAATTTTTCACATGAAGTTCATGATAGGGCTGAATATTTTTAAATGCTTATTACACATATCACCAACACCGTCGGCGGCACCGAAATGACGTTTTCGGCAAATCGGCATTATGAAAACCGACGGCGCACAGTGCCGCGAAGGTGGACAAAAATACAAAAATCGACTGTCTTGAAACTTAGATGTTTTGACGTCAAGTGACAGCTAAAACTCCAACTAAGAGAAATTCGTAAGTTATTTTGTGATAAAAACAACTTTCAGCTTCACACACCCCCTCAAAGTTCACCTATTTTCTACATACCATTTCATTTCGGCGCTTCGCACATAAAAGTGGTCGCAGTTAAAAATTTGTTAAAAATACATTTGTATTCCTAGCAAAATCAACTTTTCCAATTTGATAAAGATATATGCGACAAACCAAAAAATTTATGGTTCATGAAAAAAACAAATATACAAATATTTTTTTTTAGTAATAAATAAATATATGATTAAACATACCAAAATCCGAAAATTGGCAAACTTTAGAGGCAAAAAAAAAAACATCATGAAATTCCGTGAAATTTTTTTTTGTTTATGGTAGTTTGGACCTTCTACTAATAGAAACAGTCGAAATCTCTTCCACCTTTTTCCAATATTTGAAAATGTTCAATTTTGAAAAAGTGACTAAATGCCCTTTTTTGGTATTATTTTGGCTGATATATATTTATAATACTTTTTGTGAATGCCCTAAGATCTAAATTTTTTGTTCGTTTTTCAAAATTAAGGTTTTGAATTAAAGCTAAAAGTGCCAAAAAAAGATTTTAGAGGTACAGGGTGATTTGAAATGAAAAAATTATCAGCTAATTAAAATACTTAATAATGCATCACGGTATGGGAGCCAAAACAAAGGTATACGAAGATTTACATATATATGTATATATATATATATGGAGAGCAATGACACCAGTTTACAAATAATATATTAACCAATTCGGCTAAGCAAATAAATGCAATCGAGACAACTTAAAGCGCCCGAACAAAAAGAAAATAAAAATAAATAACATACCTATTACTCTTTATCTGCATAAAGAATAATATTTTGCTTAAGCACCAAACAAAAACAGCTTGCGAAAACGATAGTACAAATGTATATACATCAGGGAGGTCCAATTTTATACATATATATATATATATATATATTTTTGTTTTTGATTGAGTCTTTTTATAATTTTGTTCACCTAACTAATCATATTATGTGCAAAATTTCAACGTTTTACTATTAGTGGAAAATGTTGCTCAACGCGAGTTTAAAATTTCATGACTAAATTGTATTTGACATATCTGTGGCAATTTGCAATAATCGTTTAAGTCGAAAAATATGATTTCGAGATAAATTGATTTTTATATTCGAAGGCGTTTCTTAGCAAATCATAAAAGTCGATTAAAAACTATGGACGCAAAATCAGTGAGCCATTCACAATGTTGCGATCAAATTTTGTAAATAAAACAAAAAGTCATGAAGAAATTTGATTAAGTATATACATCTACTTTGGCTGTTATAGCAAGTTTAATATACCTCTATTGTAAGTTAAGCCTAAAGCTGATTCCACATAGAACTTTGTGTTGCGCTACGTGACACTTTCTGCGTGACAGCTGAGATTAAAATACATGTATCTATATGAGGTTTCTCACATAACAAAAAGTAACGCAACGCCGAAGTTACGTAAAGCACAAAGTTGTCCAAATCTCAACTTTTGGGGGCGTTGAAATTTTTTTTCAGTTTCACTTTAATTCAAATGTAAATAAGCAAATTTAAATTTCACACAATTGAAAAATAATTTAATAGATTTTTATTTTCTTATTTATTTTTTTGTAAATAAAACGGAGAATGAAAGATTTTTCAGAAAACAAATATTTTTTGAGTGATGTTGCAGCGTTCATTGTGGCATAGTTTTTCAGTTTTGCGTTGTTTGACATAAAAAGCGGCGTAACGCAAAGCTAAAAAAGTTTTATGTGGAATCAGCTTAAATATTTTTGTTTATATCTTTTGATTGAATTAAGTTATAAGCATGGGGGTTTTAAGGAAATATAGAGCTTTAAAAGGAGAATAACGTGGTATATATAACTCGAAATCTTCCTAAGTCGACTTAAGCGGTTATTGCTTGTGACCACAGATATTTTTTTACCGATTTACACAGAAACAAAAATATTTAAAATATAAATCATCGATGAGTTATGTTTTTATTAACATATAAGAGCGATTATTACTTACTTACAGCGATTATGCTTTATTTTAAAGAATTGTTTTTTCTAAAGGTTAACATGTAAGGAAAAACCTACTTACTTTTTCAAATTACCGTAATGTATTCACTTAGGGAGTAGAGTTTCGACAAATTTTAAGTATTAACTCTATTTTTCTGAACACTTAGCAACAATGATATGCCATATTTCATTTTTAAATAATGATGTGCAAAAACTCAGTATTTTTATAATGGGTAATATAGGCACTTTAGAGTAATATAGACACTTTATATGTAAAGTTTCAATAAATTCTGACAACTCTTTCATGTTTTCGTAAACACCACAATCAGCAATGATTAAGTATGCCTTATTTGTCTTTCATATAGGAATGTAAAATAAAATCGTTTTTTTTAATGGGTACCCGGTACCGAAAAATCAATTTCATTTTTGAAATTAGCATGGCATAGTCCTTTTAGGTGTAAAGATTCAACAAGTTCTGAATACTATTTCCGTTTTTATAAACATATGTCTACGATGATTATGAGTTATTTTACCTTTTTAAAAAATTGTAAAAAAAAATAGTTTTTAATTAACTGGTAACAGATGCTGAAAAACGGTTTTCTTTCCTGAAATTGGCGTGATATAACCCTTTCAGGTGTAAAGTTTCAGCCTATTCTGATGACTGCTTCCACTTATATCAACACATGTTCACAATGAATATTTTCATATAAAAATGCAAGAAAAACTCGGTTTTCGCGAAATGAGTAACCGGTACAGAAAAACCGATTTCATTTTTTGAAATTAGCGTTGCATAATACTTCTAGGTGTGAAGTTCCAGCCAATTCTGACCACTCCTTATATTTTTGTCCATCATTTGCATGGAGTCGCGGCACTGTGCGGCGCGCCGATTCTTTCGAAGTTCGGTAAATCGACATTATGAACACCGAAGGAACGAACATTTTGACAGTTTTTCGTGCCGAAATTAGCCGCAAGTATTTGCTTGCGGCGATATTAACAAAATATCAAAAAATTACAATAAAAGTTTAAGTAAATTGTGTAAATGCATGTATGAAGTTGTAATAAGTGTGAATATATGTAAATACATTAATCAACCGGTCACGAGAAGCCACAAACATGGCGTGGCTCTATTGCATTTTCCACCTCGATTGAATTGCTGTTATATGCAAAGAAAAACTTCAAAGAAAAAATTGTGAAATAATGATAATAAGAGTGATTTACGTGTGCATGTAGGTTTTGGAAATTAAAATATATTTTCACCCAAGCATAATAGTTAATGCATTTTCTGAATTTTATAATTATTGCGTTTGACTACTATAAAAAAGCAGCTAACGAATTATGAATGTATATTACCATTTCAGTTATAACTTTCGTCCCAATAAAGACGCGTTCAAATATGTACGTATTGTAGGTGGTGGAGGGTCGGCTTCAGTATAATTCGCCCGCCGTATTTATTTTCAAACCAAAGATGACTTGATACGAAACTCTTTTTTACCCTCTCACTTTTATGATTTTCCCACGGGTCTAATGTGGCTTTGTTGCCAGCATCAACACAACATAAAACCCGGCCGATCAGCTGTTTGTGCAAATTGCAGGTGCCAGAAGGGAAAACGCGCCAAAATAAATTGTCACTTTCGGTGGATTTTGAAGTTTTGTTTTATGTGCCCAATTTTGTTGAAATAATAAGGAATTATAAAAAATACAGAGGTAATTGTATTGCTTGTGTGTAATATGCAGTGAAGTTTACTGTTTCAACTGGAAAAAATTGTGTTTCAGTTAAAATTATAAAAAATATGTTAATGAGATGGAACGCGGGCAGCGATTCTTCTGTAGATTTATATATATATCCGGTTAAAAATTATTATATTTCAGTCCTAATATATTCACATTTTAATAGAATTGCAAAATAGAATAAAATATTTCTTAAAAAATACCACCGAACTACATGTATTATCGTTCACCACTTTTTGTGCGTTATTCTTAATTTGTCTGAGATTGGGTTTCGAACACGAATATTCGGAATGTGGGAAAATCATACTATCCTGTGTATCACTTTTGTGGTTATATCCTTATCTTAATTTGGTATAAACAAAATTTTATTATTGCTATAGTCTTCAATAACATAAGGAAGCCGAAAAATTCCTAGAAATAATATCTGAAATACCCATTTTCAGTTTTCGAACAGAGTGGCACTAATGAAAAATGTTATAAAAAATGCGCATTTTGACAGCGCTCTCACGAAATGAAGAGTTTCGTATCTAGTTATCTATGTTTCAAACCGCTAAGAATGCTTCAATGTAGTGGCCGCTGTAGTGCATTGGGTAGATAGTCAGCACCATCGATAGTGTACGATAGCTTTTTGCAAACTATCGATAGTATATCGATAGTTGACGATAGTTTCGGGTGATATGGGAGGGTCTACGGCTACGCTCACACTGTAACCGCCTTTTTCCGTCCGGCAGCAAGCACATCCACAAACACATCTGTTTTAAATGAGCTCACCCGATTTCACCCGAATGTAAACAAACTTAGCCCACCTGTCCTGGTCTTATTCTTACCAATATATGAAAGTAATAGAAGATGATCCAATAAAACTTTTTTCAGTAGTTTGTTTTGTTTTATTTATTTATTAGCCATTTATTCTTGTTCAAGAAAAAAAATATATTAACCAGAGGCCATAACAATTATAACAAATAAATATAAAAATCACTTGATAACAATTATTGAGCAATGGAAAAATTTTTCCATCATCAATAACAATTACTCAAAGATCGATATTTTTTCGATCAGATCATAATTGTTATGAGCAATTGATATTTTTTTCGATGTTCCATAACAATTTCTGGATGATGGATATTTTTTAGATCATCCCATATTTGTTATGAGCAATTTTGTATTTTTTCGATCTTCCATAACAATTACTGGATGATGGATATTTTTTAGATCAGTTCATAATTAATTAAGACTCGACCAAATGATAGCCCTAGCCAAGTGCTTTCATTTGATACCCATTTTGCGGTGTTCGGTATTCTATATATATATCGTAGTCCAAATAAAACCTGGGGCCATCCCCTTTCGTTTGATACCCATATTGTAGTGTAATTTTAATGTTTTTGGGTAATCACATTTTAATTGACCATGCGACTAGAACGCATAGTCGTTTTTTTGTTGCTTTGACTACTTGCTAGTCAGCAATTCAAACCCTGCATGGATTAGTTACCGTTTGTTTGGTGCCAAGTGGTCACATTTCAAATTTTCAATAAACTATCGATAGTTCAAACGATAGTCGAAAACCATCGATAGTGTAAACGATGTTCAGAAACCATCGATAGTGACGATAGTGCCATCGATAGTTTCCGACCACTATGCCAGAGGTCTGGGGTTCAAACCACTGTAGAACTGTAGGCAAGCTTTGAGATGGGATTTTGGGAAATTCACCTCCCAAATGAACATCGACAGAAGAGGGTTGCCAGCACAGCGAAAATATGTGAGATAAATATTTTAAGGTCGTGGTAGAATGGTGGTATATTTTAATAATATAGAAAAAAACATATTTGTATTCATCTGCATAATTAGAAAATGCTCCTTGACCTCACTACTTTATTAGAAATACGACAGTTTTCTTGTTTTTTTTTTTGTTTTCAAGTTCCAAAGTTTTTTAGAGCAACTGATATGCAACTCTGATATATGGTGTGCTGTAATGTCCGCTATATTCACCTCCAGAAAGGACAATCATTTTTTCTTTTTCACCTAACCTTGCCTACAGGTCTACAGTGGTTCAAACCACGGTCCAAGCAAAACACCAAAAAATTTTTCTAATTTGTAAAAATCCAATTATTGGATTTTTTAAGAGCAGCGGTCACCTCTCGGCAGTGGGCGGCATACCTTTCGAGTGTATTTCTGCCATGAAAAAGCTTCTCACAAAAAATGCATTCGCCGTTCGGAGACGGCATAAAACTGTAGGTCCACCCAATTAGTAGGAAAAACAAAAAGGAGCACACCTCGATTTGGGAGAGAAGCTCGGCCATAAAACTCGTCAGAGTTATAATAGCGCCATTGTATTATTATTATAAGAATATTTCAATGAATCCTTCAGGAAAAGTTCTGTGAATGATAATTTTACTAATTTTAAAACTCCCGACTACGCAAAATTACTGTCAATCTCTCCAGATATAACTCCAGAAAGGGAGTTCTGTCGGCTGAGGGTTATTTTTCAAAGCGCGGCGGCCTTCGCAATGCATAAGGGTATTCTACGCAAAAATGCGGGTTGGCTTTCCAATAATGTCACACGCCCCGAGAAAAACGACTTTTACTGGGTTGTAGGGGAGGAGGAGTAGGTTATGAATCAGTTAAATTTAGGCGCCGGACGTACTTAGTTTTCCCGGAATTTGTTAAAGTTGTTAAATTTTTACCAATAACAACCCCAATTCCTCATTTACAAAACAAATTTCACTCTTTATTTTAGTAATAACACTTATATTACTAACATATTTAATAGATTTTACAATATTGCGATAAAATTATTTTTATAAAAAATGTTGCTAATAGCGATTTCACAGGGTGTACTACGCAGAAGGACATCACCGTGGCGGTAGCCACGCTTAGGGCACACGTCCGGACGGATGGCGTAGCCCAGGGCTATTTTTTATAAGCGCGGCCGAAGGCCGCCAACGCAGAAAAGTGTTCTGCACAAAAGTTTTTTCTTTATCTATCGAATTTATATGGATAGTTCTAAACTTTAACCATAAATTCCTCAAAAGCGAGGTACGTCCGGCGCCTAAATTTTACGGATTCAGAACACCATTCCCCTCCCCTACCTCCCGGTAGAAGTCGCTTTTTTGGGGGCGTGTGACATTATTGGAAAGTTTCCCCAAAAATGCTGTATTATTAATGAACTATAAGTTTCCGCAAAATTCGTTTGCATTTTAGTAATCTATCGCCAAAAAAAAAACGAAACATTCCGGTTCCGGGTGCATTGTAATCGAAATTTTCCCCTGTATTTGATATTATGTATTTCAAAATAAATCTATGAAGAACAGAAAAAAGTACAAGGTAAAGATTTCTTTCACGCAAAATTAAGACTTTTTTTCATTTCAATACTTGTTATTTTATATATTTTCAGCCTCTAATTAAATTTCCGCTTGTCTACTTAAAGTAAAAGGATTGCTATGATCTCTCAAAAACTTTCTTTCGTTCAGAGGATTCCTTTGCTCCTCTTCCTCTACTAATAAAAGCTACTATCGCAATAGAATCAACTATTTTATTATTTAAAAAAATTATATTTTGTAAAATAAAGTAAAAATGTATTCGTTTTTATCAAAAAGATAAGAAACGTCAGAGAAACCCGCTCAATTTCGCATCAGCACTTGGTAACGCTGATTCGAACATAGTTCATATAGCTGGCAACACTTAACTTAGAACCGACGGGGTAGCTAAAGCGGTGTTCGCCGAGTTCGGCGCCGTGGCTTTCGGCGTTTCGGTAGTTCGTTCGGTGTTTGTGATATGGGCATATATTTCGCAAAGTATTGGGGTTAATTTCGATATTTTTACGTGGTTGAAAAGGTAATTAAAATACCTTTCAGGTGATATACATATTTACATATACTTATTTAAAATTGTTGTAAAAAAATGAAAAAAAAAAACAAAATTATTACGATTTGTTTTCGGAAAATGTATGTTTTCTTAAAAAATGCGTTATAAACATATTTCACGGTTCAAAATTATGTTTGCACAAAATTGTTTGTACAATTCAGAGATGTAGAATAATTATTATTTCATTTTGAAATTATAAAAAAGTCTTACAAATTTTCTTCAGGATGATAAAAGTCTTTTGATAATATTTTTTTCCTGATGAAAATGATAAAAATCTTCTATAATTATTATTCAGAAACTTATATTTTAAAAATCTTTCCATATAGTTATTGCAAATATATCTGTGGCAATTTGCAATAATCGCTTAAGTCTTAAAATATGATTTCGAGATAAATTGGTTTTTATATTCGAAGGCGTTTCTTAACAAATCATGAAAGTCGATTAAAAACTACGGACGCAAAATCAGTGAGCCATCCACAATGTTACGATCAAATTTTGTAAATAAAACAAAATGTCATGAAGAAATTTGATTAAATATATACATCTACTTTGGCTGTTATAGCAAGTTTAATATACCTCTATTGTAAGTTAAGCCTAAATGTTTTTATTTATATCTTTTTATTGAATTAAGTTAGAAGCATGGGGGTTTTACAGAAATATAGAGTTTTAAAAGGAGAATAACCTGGTATATATAACTCGAAATCTTCCTAAGTCAACTTAAGCGGTTATTGCTTATGACCACAGATATATTTTTTTAAGTCTTCAAAGACTTTTGTATTGAGACAAATTTGAAAAAAGTCTTTGCGTAATTATTATCAGTAACAAATTGTTTTTAATAACTTCAAAGATTTTTTCATTGAGACAAAGTTCAAAAAAGTTTCAGAAAATTTTCAGTAACTTTCACATAAGTATAAAATTAAAATAACTTTCATATAAGTACTTCAAAATTCAAGCAAATTTCCAATTTGAAATTGTATGAAAGATTTTTATCGAAGATATAAAAAATAAATTTGTTACTCAAAATAATTACTTAAAGATATTTTTGAAATTCGTCTCAATGAAAAAGTCTTTGAAGACTTACAAAACAATTTGTTACGGATAATAATTACTCAAAGACTTTTTTCAAATTTGTCTCAATATAAAAGTCTTTGAAGATATAAAACAAAATTTCTCATTTATAATAATTACAAAACGACTTAAAAAAAATATCTCAGAAATAACTATTATGGAAAGACTTTTAAAATATGTTTCTTTCAATAATAATTATTTTTTGATTTTTATTTTTTCTCTTATAATAATTACACTCTGGTACAATTACTCAGGAAAGAGAATTCTGCCGGCTGAGGGTTATTTTTTATAAGCGCGGCCGAAGGCCGCCAACGCAAGAAGGTGTTCCATGCAAAATCACTGTGGATGGGTATATAAATATTACTACAGAATGAGAATTATGCGGACTTTTCCTACAAATTATACATCAAAATAAGTGCTATTCTGCACTTGTTCCAAAAAAATAATCCTCATCCGGCAGAATTCTACTGCAATAGCATCTGTGGCCCGGGTAACAGTACTTTTATACAGAACTCCAGGTTGGGTTGGCAGCCTTCGGCCGCGCTTTTAAAAAAATAACCCTCATCCGGCATGTTTTCTGCTTCTGCAATAGCATCTATGGCCTGGACAACAATACTTTTATACAATTGGAGTGATGGCGGCATCGCTGCGTTGTCGGCCTTCGGCCGAGCTTTAAAAAAAATAACCCTCGGCCGGGAGAATTCTACTGCAACAGCATCTATGGCCCGGACAACAGTACTTTTATAAGGAACTCCAGATTGAGTTGGCGGCCTTTGGCCGCGCTTTAAAAAAATAACCCTCAGCCGGCAGAATTCTAGTTCTGCAATAGCATATATGGCTGGGACAACAGTACTTTTATACAGAACTCCAGGTTGCGTTGGCAGCCTTCGGTCGCGCTTTAAAAAATAACCCTCAGCCGGCATGTTTTCTGCTTCTGCAATAGCATCTATGGCCTGGACAACAATACTTTTATACAATTGGAGTGATGGCGGCATCGCTGCGTTGTCGGCCTTCGGCCGAGCTTTAAAAAAAATAACCCTCGGCCGGGAGAATTCTACTGCAACAGCATCTATGGCCCGGACAACAGTACTTTTATAAGGAACTCCAGATTGAGTTGGCGGCCTTTGGCCGCGCTTTAAAAAAATAACCCTCAGCTGGCAGAATTCTAGTTCTGCAATAGCATATATGGCTGGGACAACAGTACTTTTATACAGAACTCCAGGTTGCGTTGGCGTCCTTCGGTCGCGCTTTAAAAAAAATAACCCCCAGCCGGCATGTTTTCTACTTCTGTAATAGCATCTATGGCCCGGACAACAGTACTTTTATACACAACTCCAGATTGCGTTGGCGGCCTTCGGTCGCGCTTTAAAAAATTAGAATTAAGTTTTTTAGATGTGTTTTGTAGCCCATTCGATTTTATAGTAACAATGTAAAAATTTCGTTGATGTTTTCAGGTATTGAGAATTGCATATTCAGAATTTTTCTCAAAATTCTGGCCTCTGATGAAAATTTTGCCAATTTTTTCCAAACTTTCCCGAGTTTTTGAAATTGTTTTATAAATTCTGGAACATTGATTTAGATGGTACATTAAATATAATATATAATTCTCTCTGTTGCTGTGGATGCTTCAAATAGAGCAATAGGGGGAGTTCTGCAACAAGAAATCAATAATTCCAAGGAACCTTTAGCTTTCTTTTCAAAGAAACTTAGTTCATCCGAATGTAAATATAGTACCTTTGATAGAGAATTACTTGCTATTTATTTAACTATTAAACATTTCAGACATTGGCTAGAAGGTAGAGTTTTTACGGTTTATACGGACCACAAGCCACTTACATTTGCTTTGAACTCAAAAGTAGAACGAAGTCCAAGGGAAATAAGACACTTAGAATTTATTTCTCAATTTACCAGTGATATAAAATATATTAAAGGAGATTTAAATTGTGTTGCAGATGCGTTATCCAGATTACCTGATATAACAGCTTTAGAAACTATTGATCTGAATTTAAGAAAATTATTTATTGAACAAGAGAAAGCTATAGAAATTAAATCACTAGTAGAAGATCAAAATTGTAGGTTTAAACTAGAGTTAATATCAGTCACTTCTTTAAATATTCAAATATGGTGTGAAACATCATCTAATTCAACAAGGCCATACATTCCTCAAACTTTACGAAAATTAGTTTTTGATAAATTACATAACATAGCTCATGTTGGAATAAAAGCAACACGCAAGTTAATCACAACTCGATATTTTTGGCCAGGGATGAATAAAATTATAAATAAGTGGGCGAAGGAATGCATAAATTTTCAGAAATGTAAAATTTATAAACATACAAAATCAAAGATTTCTAAAATACCGATTCCAAAAAGACGTTTTGAACACATACATTTAGATATTGTCGGACCTCTTCCTCCATCACATGATTTTAGATATATTTTAACTTTAATATATAGAAATTCTCGTTCGCCAGAGGCATATCCTCTTAAAAATATTTCTGCAAATAATGTTGCAGAAACCTTCTTTCATCAGTATGTTTCACGTTTCGGAGTTCCATTGACATTAACAACAGATCAGGGTAAACAGTTTACATCTCAAATTTTTGCAGAATTAATGAAGTTTTTGGGAATTCACAAAATTACAACCACTGCATACCATCCACAATCTAACGGAATTGTTGAACGTTTTCATAGACAATTAAAAGCTTCAATTTTGGCTAGTGGAAATGCAGCTGGTTGGTATGAGGAATTACCTATAGTATTGTTGGGTTTACATCGAGCTTATCCCATCATAAAAATTCACTTATTTATATTCCAAAAGATTTATATAACTGTAAATTTGTATTGGTTAGAATGGATAGAAAACGAACTGGTTTACAAGAACCGTATGAAGGGCCATTTGAAGTAATTGAGAAATCATCGAAGTGGTTCAAGATTAACTATAATGAACTAACTATTATATAAAAATAAGTCGCATTTTCCTCCCTGATGATTTAACTCCAGAACGGCTGGACTGAATTAAATGAAATTTTGCACGTAGTTTTCGATTGAGCCCGACATGGTTTATGGCCAAAAAAAGTATAAGAATCCGGGAAGGTTTTGGAGATATTCCACAAAATGTGGACCAGGGTAACCCTATAGGTTCGTACGATATGGGTATCAAATGAAAGGTGTTGACGAGTGCTTGAACATGGTGTAGTTATTGGTCCCATATAAGACCCCGTATTCGAGGGGGTTTTCTACAAAATGGGTATCAAATAAAAGGTGTTGGTGAGTATTTAAAAAAGAGGTGATTTTCAAGACCCTATGCGACCCGTTTTCCGAGATATCGACCAAAATGTGGACGAGGGGTGACCCTAGAAAGTCTGGAGGGATAGAATAGGCATAGGGATAGGGCTAGAGATATGGATAGGGATAGGTATATGGATAGGGATAGGCATAGGGATAGGGATAAGGATAGGGATAGGTATATGGATAGGTATTAGCGATTAGGGATTAGGGATTGGGATAGGGATAAGGATAGGGATAGTGATAAAGATAAGGATAGGGATACGGATAGGGATACGGCTAGGGATAGGGATATGGATAGGGATGGGGATAGAGATAGGGATAGGGATAGGGATAGGGATACGGCAACACGGTAATCTAGGACTTTTCCTTTAGGCTTTATAGGAATAAATTTTAGGCAGAACAACGTCTGGCGGGTCAGCTAGTAAAATTATAAATATTTCTATAGACAGAATTAAGCCTGCATATTTAGATGTTAATCAATGTAATCAATCTTATAAAATAAAAAAAGTTACATTTAATTTGTTAAATATAGAACATTTTGGAAGAGGGGAGTAAATGTAGTGATAAACATTAAGATATTTTTGTAATTTAAAAATATATACTTGTTTATAATGTACTTTATTTGTTGTTTGAAATTAAGTTTTCTTTGTTTTTAATATTTTGGTTTGATGTGAAAATTTTGTATTTAAATTTTATTATATTTGAATTCTTTAACAAAATAAGTTGTTCTTTATTTAAAAATATATTATAAGCCCTAACTTAAATTTATTTTCAAGAAAAATAATAACAAAAAGCCCTATCTCAAATAACTTCAAAGAAATTAAAAATAATAACAAAATTATACCAGAATTGAATTTGTTACCTGTTTTGAATAAAAATTGCAATAGAAATGTGTTTTGCATCTTAGGTTTTTAAGGTTTTATTCAGTTTTTTCCTTCTCCTGAAAAGTAACGAAAAGTGTAGATACGCCTTTTCTATATTAAGCCATCGATGTGTATATATAATTATCAAATGATTTTTATCTCAAGAACTATTCGCTACAACTTTTTTCATGGTTCACTGTATACTTAAAACTACTAAAACATCGTTTCATTTCACGATAGTAACTTATATAGAAGTATTGCTATAGAGAATAGTATATGAAGCAAGGCTGCTCAACGAAATGAACAAAATAATTCTGTTTCAAAAAATATCAATAAAAAATATCTAAAAATTAAGGGTCTTCATCTAAAGTGATAAACTACTGGTAAATGGGGTAAAGTGATTAAATAATAATTGTGATAAATTATCTGTCAAAATTTCTATGAAAATATATTTAAGCAAAGTTTATCACTTTACCGAGCGATTTTGTTGCGTAAATTTATAAATATCGGTAAAATTCAAGTCTGACAAACTTCATCCCCCTCTAGCTCCTTAAAAAATCATTTGGGCCAAAAAAGAAGGATATCACAGAAAACAGGCCAAAAAGGCAGACCACGCCCACTTTTCTAGTAATGCCGCACGCCCCAAAAAAAAACACTTCTATCGGAGGGTGGGGGGGTTGTTGTTGTTGTTGTAGCCACCACGACACTCCCCGAAGGTTTTGGGGAGTGTAGGGGATGTGACAGTCCTTTGCCGGATAAATCCGGTACGCTCGGGTACTAGTCCCTTCTGACACTAGCCCGACAGTCGTGCGAACGATTTTTTTGGCCATAATCAACCTTCTAGGCCGGTGGATTTTAGTCGCCTCTTACGACAGGCATTCCTTACCACGGGTATATTCTAAGCCCCTTAACCCGCTGGGGTTGAGGGTAGGGGGGTGGAGGAGTGCTCTGAATCCGTAAAATTTAGGCGCCGGACGTACCTCGTTTTCGAGGAATTTATGGCTAAAGTTTAGTAACTCTCCATATAAAATCGATAAAGAAAAAACTTTTGCGCAGAACACTTTTCTGCGTTGGCGGCCTTCGGCCGCGCTTATAAAAAATAATCCTGGGCTACGCCATCCAAGTCCGGATGTGTGCCATAACCGTGGCTACCGCCACGGTGATGTCCTTCTGCGTAGTACACCCTTCAGCGTAATATCTATGGCCCGGTATACAGTACTTTTGCGGCCATTTCAACTTGCAAAATTGTACAAACACTTACCTTGTGCCTACATATACATATGTCAGTTGTGTGTGTGTGTGTACTCGCTCTTCTGTGAAGACGCTATTAGCAACATTTTTGATAAAAGTGAATTTAACGCGATCTTGCAAAATTTATTAAATATAAAGTAATATACGTGGTGGGAAATGTGTAAACATTAGTTATTTACTAATTTTTTTTGAATGAGGAATTGGTGTTGGTACCGGCAAATATTTAACAACTTTAACAAATTCCGGGAAAACTAGGTACGTCCGGCGGCAAAATTTAACAAATTCAGAATCTACTCCTCCCCTACCATCCAGTAAAAGTCATTTTATTGGAAAGCCGACCCTCTTTATCCGATATTGGCTAGTATTGGCTTTTTCCTTTAACTCCATTTGTTTGGGAAACTACTTACCGGCTCATTGAAGTTGCGTTTATGCTCCGGGTAGTCGTAAGGATAATATGGATCCTTAGCTTCTATTCCCAGTCCTGCTTCTAATGCGGGATAGTCACCATAGCCTAAGCCATTGTCTGCATATGGCTTATATTCTTCTGGCAAAAGATTGTATTTTTTGGCTGCTGCTTCTCGTTCTTTGTCAGTTTTAGGAAATGGGGCAGGTTTGTAATCCTTGTTCCAGCCAGCCACTGCAACAATAATTGTATTTTTTTTTTACAATTACGCCAACGATGAGAGTTACGTAAAAAATAAAATTTAGACTTGCTGAGCCGGGCAATATAGGTATACTGTTATTTCATACGTTCATTACTACTTGCTAACGTACTTACTGCTTCTGACAGCATGCTGAATAAATAAAGGATTTGCAGATCGTAATTTTTGTGAAAGTTTTATGCCACCAATTATCGTAGACATTGGCAAAGATGACGACATTGTAGGGTTGGGCGATATATATCGATATATGAATATATCGATATTTTTAAAATAGTACAGCCGATAATATCGACGATATTTTGAACTACCGTGCATCGATAATCGATAATTTTTTTCCATTTCGAGCCAAATTCGATATTTTTCATACATTTCTGATTCGCTTCGAATTTAACAGCAGAACATTTTTTAAGAAGTGGTATAACCATAATGTCCGGGTGCTTGAATTTACATTACTTTCTTCTTCAAGCAATTATTAATGATTTTTATGTTTATACTTCAGGATTCGTAGAATATATGTAGATCCATCCAACTTTAACAACAAATATCTAGTAAACTATAAGTCTGCGGCAAGTTTGGATTCCAGTTTTGAGATCTGTGAGAGCACCTCTAGCCCCGTGAAGAAGTGGTTTTTCGCGGGACGTGGTTCCTTAATGTGAAGCCAGCCCTTTCGATATATTGATATATCGATGTTTTTACACGGCATAAATCGATGTTTTTTTAAATATCGATACAATATATATCGATATATTTTTCCAATTTGCCCATTCCTACGACATTGTACACGGCACCGTTTTTGTTTTCTGGTTATATTTGCCCTGCCAGCCAGGTAGCAGCTATTTATATGGATATTTAGCAGCTACTCATGTAGCTATAAAACTAGCTATTTTTGTTCAGGCGGCGTGACGATATTGACAAGTAATCCAGAGGTTAAGATGTGGTTAACATTATTACGTTAATGTTGTGGTTATTATGTAGCTAGTGCTACCAATACAAATTTCCTTTTGTTTGGTTAATTCAGTGGCTAAGATGTGGTTAGCAATAATATGCTAATCTTATGGTTATTTTGTAGCTAATTTTAGCTACTGCTACAACAAACAAAAACATTGCAATTAATGAAAGTTTTTTGTTCTTTATTTTATATTTCCTTATACAACTGAATATTTTACTTATTTAAAGCTAAATTTGAATAAAAATTCTTATAATCTATATGGATACATATGTCTAAAAGATTTGGCTAACTTTAATAAGATTTTTCATAGAATCCATTGTACTCTTGGGCCGGCTTTCCATCAAGGAAACACGCTACGAGAAAATTACTTTTTCAGGGATGTAGAGGGGCTGTCACAGATTTCAGAATTGAAATGGAAACTTGTCGGAGTCTTATAGGTCACGAGATATTTGTTGTTGAAGTTGTGAAATTCACCAACCAAAACTGCGCAAATTCCGAGGAAAAGCACATATAAAAACACGCACATATGCATATATGTATGGACGTACATGTGTGTAGAACAACTTTTTGCGTTGATGGCCTTCGCCCGAAGTAATATCTATGGACCCAAACAAGTTTTGATTTTAGTTTGGAGATCTGTGAAAGCTTCTCTACTCCCCTAATAAAAGGGGAAGCCGACACGTACAACGTTTGAATCTTTCCGTTCATGATGTTTTGGCTGCGTCGGTAGTATGTTATAAGGATTGAGGTGGCCGAGCACCACCTACGCTTGGCATTCCACCACCACCTCCACTGGCACCTGGTCCTTGACAATATGGTGGATGGGGAGCTTCAAAATGTAGTTTTTGTATTAGCTTTTCAGACACTCGATGTTCGTCCGTAGCGGTACGAGCATGTTCCACGAATTCAGGACCATATTTACTAAAGAAAATATCGGAAATAACTTTGAGCTCGGCTCTTTCGTCTGCGTAATTAGATCGAAACATTGAAGCCACAACACAATTCAATTAATCCATTGCTTCCACAAGTTAATCCTACCTACGGAAAAACAGGATTAAAATGAGAATTCAAATAATTAAAAGTTAATAAATTAACGTACCAACTGGCGATTGCTTTAATCTTAACTGCATTAGATAGTTGATTGATTTCAAATGGTGGAAGCGATACCTCGCCAATGGTTGGCATTAACATACTGCAAAGAAAATAATAATGTTTGTAAATATTTGTAAAAGTGTACCGAGTATGTAAATTTAAATTAATATATCTCACAGATTTTCACCCAATTCAATTGCAGCTGACCAATTGTTCAAAAATGGCCGTGAATTGATCGATTATGCGCATTATCGGTGTATCGGATTGGAATGTATCGAATTTTTCGATAGAACTGGTTAGCGTTGGCTGGCAGGGTGGTTTTCTGACAATTAGGAATGGGAAACTATCGATGGCACTATCGATAGTATCGATATTTTATTTTTTTGAACACTATCGAACATGAAAAATTCAAGAAAACATAAAAATCTCAATCTTTTACATTCAGTCCAGTATATTTTAGTACGAGGAAATGAAAATTTGAAGTCGAAACACAAAAAAACTTCAAAGCCTTCTCTTTTGACTGCTACGACCATATTATTATTGGGTCATGCAGGTAAGGAAAATTGATAGTTGATAATCGTCTCCCAGCAAATCTAGATCTCATGTTATATTGTTACGTATTTGTCGATAGCTCGATTATTTCTATAGGGTTCGTATCGCTGAATTGTTAAATAAAAGTCTTTATTTACTTCTTAATTCACACCGCTTTATTTCACGACTAAAAAGTCTACACTTGTTTTACTTGACTTGATGTTAACACTTCTACGGTTAAGTTACGACTGACTCCGGAGCGCCTGCTCGCCGCCTTATATAGTCTGTCAAACGCAATCTGGAAAATTCTGGCAACACTGGAAATTATCTGGTATCTTCTTCTAGTACTGGCAGTTTCCTTAGAGATCTGTCATTTAGTGATGTGAGTGGAACCGATTATATTCGCCACACTGCCCTCCACCTAAGTCTGATCGTCCCGATCTGACACATTACTCGTTCCAAATGCTGCTAGCCTTTCCAGATGAACCACTTTCATTTTATTCCTCGGTCTTCCAATTGTTTGTATGCGATACACAACATCATTGAGCCGTTTAATCACTTTGTAGAGCTGCAAAACTATCGATGGCACTATCGATAGTATCGATAGTTTTTTTTTCGTGTCACTATCGATAGTTTTTTTCCACTATCGATGGTTATCTCTATTCATTCTTGTAGTTTTGTCCCAAGAGAAAAATACTGAATGTTAGGGAGGAGTTGGATTTCGATATCAAATTGGTCAAATTAATACCCCAGCGCACACTGGGGCCGAGCGTGCTCAAAATTCAGTTTTTAAATAATGAGTTTTTCAACAAAAAAAAAAACGCAGTATTGTTCCCTATAAAATTCTACACTTCTGACCCAATTTTCAGCTTTCTATCGTTTTTCAGTTGGGAGTTATCCATACACAAACATGGCAAATTTTCCAAAAAATAATTTTTTTTCCAAAGTGTGAAATTTTAATGTGTATTTGAAATAGTTGTGTATTTGAAATAGTTGGTGTAATTTGCGCAAAAAAGTAGCAAATGTAAAAATGAAGCAGTAAAATATGGTCCTTTGTGACAAAGAATCCGAGTTCAGAACCAAAATCAAAGTGCGCATTTTAAAAAAAAAGTGAGTTAAAAAATTGCATACCAATTTTAGTTAAAAAAAAAATACCTATATCTGGTTGAATTTGATTCTGTTCTATCTTAAATTTAGTTGATCCATTATTTACTGGTTACTTTAATTACAAATTGTGGTTAAGGCTACTTGTCTTTCTTTAATTTAGACTTGTAAGTTGGATTACAATATGAGTTCTTTGAAGCACAAGTTGTGTTACTCCAATTTTGTTTTTTTTTTATGTTAGGCATGAAAATGTGTGGGGAAATACGTGTTCTGCTTAAAACGCTAACGGTGAAATTCCGAATTCCCATATAAACATACTTGTGACCACAGAGAATTATTAATATCTCGAAACAAAAAATTGGAGAAAACCATTTTTGTATACATGCATATGTACCTGCACCTGCATATTTCATCAATGGGTTAATAAATAGCCGCTAATAGGTTAATACAATACACATTGGCTATTTTTGTACAGACATACTAATATAATAATAATATAATACAATGGCGCTATTATAACTCTGACCAGTTTTATGGCCGAGCTTCTGTCCCAATTCTAGGTGTGCTCCTTTCGTTTTTCCTACCAATTGGGCGGACCTGCAGTTTTATGCCGGCTCCGAACGGCGAATGCATTTTTTGGGAGAAGCTTTTTCATGGCAGAAATACTCTCGGAGGGTATGCCGCCCACTGCCGAGAGGTAACCGCTGCTCTTAAGAAACCAATAATTGGATTTTTACTAATTAGAAAATTTTTTTTTGGTGTTTGCTTGGACTGGGGTTTGAACCCGAGACCTATGGCATAGCAGGCGAGCACTCTACCCACTGCACCACAGCGGCCACCATACCACAGACATACTAATTTTGATTTAAATAATTTGTTTACAGATCTTAAAAAAAACTGGTCACCAATGGGTTAATTCATGACCGTTTTAATGGGTTAAGATTCCAAAGATTACTAGTTTTAGTGTAGATACAACTAATATGATTTAAATATTTTAATCTAAGAATTAAGTGAAAAAATTTGGTTAAAAATGGGTTAATGCGTGGTCGTTAAGGGGTTAAAATTCTTGGGATTTACTATTTTAGTATCGATATACCGATTCTGATTCAAGGAGATTAAACTCGAAACTAAAATAAAAAACATAGGTCACCAACGGGTTAACTCATGACCGTCAATGGGTTAAGATGCTATAGATTAACTGCTTTAGTGCAGATAAAGCGATTCTGATGTAAAAAAGTTGATTTCAAAATTTTGAGCGTCCTCATATATATAAGTGGCCCCAGTGTACAGCGGGTTAGGGGGCTTAGAATATACCCGTGGTAAGGAATGTCTGTCGTAAGAGGCGACTAAAATCCACGCTTCTAACGATATACATATAACTTGTAGTAGTTGAACCACACCTCGCTAAATGACATCTGGTCAATGTCAAAATTTTTAATTTTTTCCGATTTTTGAAAGTTTTGATTTTCAAATTAAGTTTTTTATAAAAACTTGTAAAAATCAGAAAAAAATTATTTTTTTTTAATTAGCCAGTTTAATTGTTAACGTAATTTCAAAGATATCTGATAAAAACATTATTTTTAGCGATTTCTTTCATGTGAAACAAAAAGGATATTTTATGGACTAAAAACTCGGGTATGTGACTCATCCGTGTATAGGGCGTCGTTTTACAACTTTTTTTGCAAAACACTATAGACTTCTTGCGCGACCTTAAATTTCTCATATTCAATAGTACTGCCTTTAAAATAAGAAACAATTTGCTCGCACAGCTAAATTCAATGAAGGTGCAAAACACGGTAACTCGCATGGAACATAGTGCAAGGTTTCCAATATATTAGCTGCGGAATGATTTGTATCTGACAGCAGCTTTTGTGTCTACAGTACAGCTACTCGCAATTTGAAATCTTCTGATATAAAATGACAAGCAATAGTTAAGTAATTTTCATTATTCCTTTTTTTGCTTGGTTTTCCGACGGGGTAGGAATATGATGTATTGTGGAACGATTTTTTCGCAAGGGATGACGAAAGATCGTTCCATAATACATAAGTATCTATATCTTTAGCTTAAGGGCCGTTTACTCAACCTCTGATTAACGCTAACCCTATGAGAGGGTGAAGTCACAAACAAATTTTATCTTTTGTCTATACACGGATGAGTCATCTAACCGAGTTTTTCGTCCACAAAATATCCTTTTTGTTTCACATGAAACAAATCGCTAAAAATAATGTTTTTTATCAGATATCCTTGATATTACGTTAACAATTAAACGGGCTAATTTTTAAAAAATAAAACTTTTCTGATTTTTACAAGTTTTTATAAAAAACTTAATTTGAAAATAAAAACTTTTTCAAAAATCGAAAAAAATTAAAAATTTTGACATTGACCAGATGTCATTTAGCGAGGTGTGGTTCAATTACTACAAGTTGTATATTGTTAGAAGCGTAACTCCAGCGAACATAATTTTTGAATAAAGTGATAACAAAAAACACAAAATTGGCGTTATCTCAAAAACGTAACCATAAAAAAAATTAAAAATTAAAAAAAAAATTGTTATGTGCTCAGCAGGCCCATACCTATCCTCCCCCATAACTCAAATTCTTCGTATTTTTTTGTTTTTTGATTTATTTAAAGCATAGTGTATTCTACATTAATGAAATGTTGACACAGTGTGCCTTTTGATCGGTATTTTACATTAATGAAATGTATAAACAATATGCCTTATGTACTAGTCAGCGCCAAAGATGCTAAAAAACAAATGTACTACTTCTAGTTTTATTACTATAGCGTTTTCAAGTCAAATGAAACCTTTTTCAAATCAAGTGCAAATTTTAAATTGAAAAAGGTTTAATTTAACCAAAAAATGCTATACATATAAGTGAAGTATTTAATTCCTATTTGTTGTTCTTTTGTTAATTAATTAATGTTATGCGTTAAAAAAAATTAAAGACTTTGAAAAGCAAAATGTAAACAAAACCATCCCTCTTTTTAAGGTTTAATTTAACCAGAAAATGCTATATACATACACAGAGAAAAAAGTACAATGGTTTTTTCAACCAATTTCTTGGTTAATGTTTTATTGGTTGATTTATTCATGTCAAAAGGAAAAAAATGTAATATGTACATTTTCATTGTACCATTAACCAATATTTTGGTAACAATCAAAATCAAACAGAAAGTTAGTTTCCCCAACGTGTATATTTGTTATATTAACGAAAATATTGGTTAATTCATATCTAAAAAAGAGTAAAAAATATTTACGAAGCTTTATGGCTTCGGCTCTGTTGTTACCATCCCCTTCAACACCGTTTGTGTTTGACGAAGTTGAATGGCTGGACCCGAATTGTAGAGAGCGAGAGAGTGAGTATTTGGAATTTTCTTTGTTATTCAGTTAACATATTAACACTCTCTTATAGATCATACATAGCAGTGCTGCTACTGGTATAAAAATATAACCAACAAATTGTTTAATAGTAACAAGAAATTGGTTGAAGATTTGAACGAATTTGATATAACAAAATTATCAACAAATATCATGGTTAATATAACCAAAAACACTGTCTAATATATCAACAATGGTAATGGTTATATTAAACAAGTGTGAAATTAGTACTATTAACCAACTTTCGTTTGAGTTTTCTCTCAGTGTAAGTGAAGTATCTAATTCTTATTTGATCTTTTATTTAATTATTGTTTTGCGCAAAAAATTAAAGACTTTTTGGAAAGAAAACTGTAAACAAAGCCATCCCTCTTTTTATTTTAGTGAAATATTCATAAAAAACTATCGATAGTATCGATAGTTTTTTTTTCGACTATCGAAACTATCGAGTGGTCCGACTATCGATGGTTTTGCAGCTCTATCACTTTGTAGGGCCCTTCCCAAGTACACTGCAATTTCGAGGACAAACCTTTCTTTCGCTGCGGGTTGTATAGCAAAACTAGATCTCCCTCAACAAAACCTTCTGAGTTCATCGCCTTGTCGTATCTGGCCTTCATCTTGTCACTCATGATCTTTGTTCGTTGTCTTACAAGTTCATGTATTTCTCTCATTTCCTCTTCCAGAACGTTGTTAGACTGTCTGGTATTTATTCCTGTATCGGCATTTATCCCGAATTTCAAGTCAGCTGGTAATCGAAGATCACTACCAAAGATTACTTTTGCAGGAGTCTGACCTGTTGTATCGTGTACGGCCGATCGATATGCCAACAGGAACAGAGGAATATGAGTGTCCCAATCTCTCTGGAACTTGTCCACCACTTTTCGTAGATGTTCCTCTAATGTTCTGTTAAATCTTTCTACCATGCCGTCTGATTGTGGATGCAACGCAGTTGTTCGGGTTTTCCTAATACCCAGTGTCTTGCACATCTCCTGGAACACAACTGATTCGAAGTTCCTTCCTTGGTCAGAATGTAGCTCTATAGGTGCACCATATCTCGCCACCCAATTGTTGGTGAATACTTCGGCTATAGTTTCTGCTTCTTGATTTGGAATCGGGTACACCTCCGGCCATTTGCTGAAGTAATACATTACCACCAGTACATATTTTTTTCCAAGTTTGCTAGTAGGAAATGGCCCAGCTACATCCATGGCAATTCTCTCAAATGGTGCTCCTGAGTTGTATTGTTTCATCAGCCCATGACTCCTGGATTTGGGACCCTTAGCCTTTATGCACACATCGCAGTTCGCAATCCACTCAACAACTGTCTGACGGCAGCCGACCCAATAAAACCTCTTCTTGATTTTCTCTACCGTCTTTGTTACTCCAAGATGACCTCCACTTGGACCATTGTGTAGTTCATTTAGCACATCCGGTATTCTTTTCCTTGGAACAACTATCAATGTTTTAGAACTTTGACCATCTTCACTCTCCCAAACACGATGTAGGCAACCATTTACCAATTGCAAACTATTCCACTGTGCCCAATATGATTTGGCAACAGGACTCTCTGCTGACATCTCTTCTTTTGATGGTCGTTCATTTTGTTCCAAACCGATCATTACACGTGCCAGATCTGGATCTTCTAGCTGACACTTCCTTAATTGTTCCGCATTCCATTCGTCTGTAGATGTTATTGTCATTAACCGAACATCTATGATGTCTTCCTTCTCCTCAGCTTTAGAGCAATGCTTGCATTCAAGATTACATGGCCGCCGCGACATTGCATCAGCATTTCCATGGGTACTGCCTTTACGATGGTCTATAGAAAAGTCATAATTTTGTAGTCGCTCAATCCACCTTGCTAACTGACCCTCCGGATTTCGGAATTTCAAAAGCCATTTTAACGCTGCATGATCAGTCCTGACGTGGAATCGTTGACCATAGAGGTACTTATGGAAGTGTTTGATGCATTCTACCAATGCCAATAGTTCTCTTCGTGTTACACAGTAATTTCTTTCCGTTTCCCAATTGATCGGCTGTAGTATGCGATAACCTTCTCCTGCCCGTCGATTTCCTGTGACAAAACACCTCCTATAGCATAACCACTCGCATCAGTATCCAAAATAAACCTCGCTCCTGGAACCGGGTATGCTAGCATTGGAGTAGTACAAAGCCGATCTTTTAACGTTTGGAAAGCCATTTCTTGTTCCTTCCCCCACTCAAAAGTCTTATTTTTCCTCATAAGCTCCGTGAGACTATTTGCTACGCTGGCAAAATTTAGTACAAATCGGCGATAGTATGTGCACAGCCCAAGAAAGCTTCGCAATTCATGTAGATTCCGAGGTCTTGGCCAATCTTTTACTGCTTCTATTTTTTCGTTATCAGTGCAGATGCCCTTTGTAGTCACTTTATGTCCCAAGTATTTTACCTCTTTCTTGAATAATGAACATTTCTTAGGACTTAACTTGAGACCAGCGCCAGCTATTCTTCGGAAAACTTCCTCCAAATTTTTGAGATGTTCATCAAAGCTTTTTCCCAGTACAATTATATCGTCCAGGTACACAAGACATGTTTTCCAGTGTAATCCTTTCAGTACCTGATCCATAAGTCTCTCAAAGGTAGCTGGGGCATTACATAATCCAAATGGCATCACCGTAAATTGCCAAAGACCATCGCCAACACTAAAGGCTGTTTTCTCCTTGTCTTCCTCTTTTACTTCTACTTGCCAATAGCCGCTTTTCAAGTCCAGTGTTGAAAACCATTCCGTTCCAGATAGCGAGTCCAGAGTGTCGTCAATTCTTGGCAATGGGTAACTATCCTTTTTCGTTACATCATTCAGTTTCCGGTAGTCAACGCAGAATCTCATCTTGCCATCTTTCTTTTTAACAAGTACTACCGGAGAACTCCATGGACTGACTGATGGTTCAGTTACCCCACTGTCGCTCATTTCTTGTATAATCTGGCTCACCATTTGACGTTTAGCTAATGGAACGCTGCGAGGACCCTGACGGATTGGCCTTGCATCTCCGGTGTCAATCTGATGCTTCACAATATTTGTCCTGCCTGGTTTTGTACCATCCTTGTCAAATATGCTGGAGTACTTGGCAAGTAATTCTTTCGCCTTTCTTTTGTGATTTTCCTGCAGTTCTTCTGTCCATGCATTTATTTCATCTGAAATATCTGTATTGCCATTACAAACTTCTCCTTGGGATTTTTCGCAATTCATTATGATGTCAACCTCTCCGCACTTTCCCAAGATAGCACCTTTGGAGAGTTTGACTGGTGACTTGAACTCATTAAGTACTCTTACTGGTATACGTCCATCTTGTTTTGTCATAGCCAGGGTTTTTCCAACAAGTACATTTGATTTAGTTTCTGTTTCTGCTTCAACCACCCACAATTTGTTTGTCCCACAATCTCCATCAATCTTTGCCCAAATAATTGCCTGGGACTTTGGCGGTATCTGCTGATTCTCTTCCACGAGCACTTTCTTACTGCTGTATCTCTTATCATAGCCAAAATTTAGCGGCACCTCCAAGTTTTTGTAACTCATAACCTTGTTTTTCATGTCAATCTTAATGCCTTGGCCGATTAGGAAGTCCACGCCAATTATGACTTCATCAAAAATTTCCGCCACTATGAAGGTGTGTAGTACGACAACATTTCCAATTACAACTTCGCATGTAACTTCCCCTAGGACTTGGGTATCCTCGCCTGTTGCCGTACGCAATTTTGCTCCATATAATGGCCTTACTTCCCTATTTACCAAGTCAGATCGAATGATGGAATGAGATGCTCCCGTATCCACAGTCAACATGCGCTCCATTCCGTCCACCAACCCAGCAATGGTAACATTACTCGTGCTTCTTCCCAACTGAGAGACAGAGATTATGGGGCATTCCATTGTGGGGACCAGCCCACGCCCCTTTTGGCTGGCCCGCTTTAGTTTAACGACTCAGTTAATTTTGGCGCTTGTTCATGCCCCTCTGCCTTGCGCTTGCGCCAATCTGCAGTGCTGAACTTACTGGAACTATTGCTGCAGTGACGTGCTATATGTCCCATTTTTCCGCATCTGAAGCATTTCACAGCATTACTTTTCTTTTTCTGCATTTCATTCAACGCCTCCCATATTTTGCTTAGTAAGTCTGGCGTTTCCACTTCCACACGATGAGCCTTGTAGGTGGGCTTGCTCAATAGAGATGCTGTTTCCTGCGTCAAGGCATATGATACCGTTTCAGCAAAAGTTCCTTTTGGATTTGCATAGGTAGCCCGTTTCGTTTCAATATCTCGTATTCCATTGATGAAGCTTTGAATTTTCATTCTTTCGATGAATTCTTGAAGTGCTCCTGCGTTTGCCAAATGAGCTAGCCTCTCAATCTCAGAAGAAAATTCTTGTAATGTCTCATTTGGTTTCTGGAAGCGATTCTGCAACTCCATTTGGTATATCTGCTTCCTGTGCTCGCTACCATAACGTCTTTCAACGGCACCCATAATTGCGTCATAGCTGTTCCTTTCGCCCTCGCTAACAGTCTGTAATATTTCTGCAGCTGGTCCTTTCAATGCTATGAACAGGGCAGCGACTTTGTCCTCCGCACTCCAATTATTTACAACTGCCGTTTTCTCAAACTGTAGCTTGAATACTTGAAATGGACCACTTCCATCAAACGACGGAGGTTTTATCTTCTGTGTAGCAGTTGAAGCGATTGGACGACTTATATTGGTCTCCTGAAGACGGGCTTCCAACTTTTTTACGTTATCCTCAATTTTATCTTGTCTTTCCTCAACCTGCGTAATTTTTGCATCCTGTGATTTTAATTGTGAGGATATGCGTTTTTCTTGCGCTCCCAACTGAGTTGCAATACTGGACACCTCTTCTAAAAGTAATGATTGTTGTGATTCCATTTTTGCTGACATCTGTGCCAGTACAGCCAATATCGAATTCATGTCTACGTTTGCTACTGACTGTGGAGCCTCTTCCTTCTGGGTTTCTTCCTTTTGGACCTCTTCCACATCATCGTTGAAATCAAACTCATCTACATTAATTTTATATGCTTCCATAGCTACTCTTAACCTTGCATGTAGTTCAATTTTATTGCCGTTTGTACTCAGGTTTCTCTTTTCTAACTCCCTTTTAAGCGCTTGGATTTTCAGTTCGTTTAACTTTGCCATTATCCTTATTTCGTTATCCTTGTCTCGTTATCCTTGTTTCGTTATCCTTGATTCGTTAGCCTTGCTTCGTTATCCTTGCTTCGTTATCCTTGGTCCTGGAATTTATTTAACAATTCCAATTCTGACACCAATTGTTACGTATTTGTCGATAGCTCGGTTATTTCTATCGGGTTCGTATCGCTGAATTGTTAAATAAAAGTCTTTATTTACTTCTTAATTCACACCGCTTTATTTCACGACTAAAAAGTCTACACTTGTTTTACTTGACTTGATGTTAACACTTCTACGGTTAAGTTACGACTGACTCCGGAGCGCCTGCTCGCCGCCTTATATAGTCTGTCAAACGCAATCTGGAAAATTCTGGCAACACTGGAAATTATCTGGTATCTTATTCTAGTTCTGGCAGTTTCCTTAGAGATCTGTTATTTAGTGATGTGAGTGGAACCGATTATATTCGCCACAATATTGTTACGTATTTGTCGATAGCTCGATTATTTCTATCCGGTTCGTATCACTAAATTGTTAAATAAGGGTGAAAACAGAATCGAGACGTAACGACACGACGTTGCGACAACGACAGTCTGTCAAAATTAAAACCCATGCGTTCTTATCATTGTGAATGGATCCAAGTGAAATGACTCTGAGATGTGTTTAAAACAGGTCAAACAGCTGTGCTCAGCTGATTTTGAAGTTGTTGTTATGGCCCAATGACGATCGTGAATGCAATATAAGTTGCTCTTCTTCTTTCTGTTTTGTAGGTTGTAGATTTTACATTCTTGCACATGTTATTCGTGGAATAGCTGGTGTTTACGCTCTCTTCGGGAATTGCGTTTTGGGAACTCAGCCTTAATATCTTTTCGGAATTATGAATTGGTTTTTTCAATTCCCAATTCCGGATTTGCGTTTCTGTCTTGATTGCTACGACCATGTCATTATGGTACCTTTTCTTACAACAACCACATCCGGCCGCCATACCAATCTGTACCCCCGGAAGTCGCCGCCATACCAATCTGTCCCCGATTTTGACATTTTCCGATAACATATCGTCTTTTTTTGTTATCGATTTTCGATGAGTTGGGAGACTTGTATATTTTGACAATGGTTCTTATGAAAGAAATTATAATAAAGACGACGCGGCACGACGTCGTCCACCGACAAAATTACGTTGTCGCCAACTTAGACCGATTTCTAATTTTGGTGACGACGGCGAGCGGACGACGAGTTGCCACTGCATTATGAAATATGAATATTTTGACAACTCAATAAATCTAACGAAACTACAAAAAAAAGTAGAATTATTTATACACAACCAAATGTAATAACTGTGGTGCAGTGGGTAGAGTGCTCGCCTGCTATGCCAGAGGTCTCGGGTTCAAACCACGGTCCGAGCCAAACAAATTTTTCTAATTAGTAAAAAACCAATTATTGAGTTTTTTAAGAGCAGCGGTCACCTCTCGGCAGTGGGCGGCATACCCTCCGAGAGTATTTCTGCCATGAAAAAGCTTCTCACAAAAAATGCATTCGCCGTTCGGAGCCGGCATAAAACTGTAGGTCCACCCAATTAGTAGGAAAAACAAAAAGGAGCACACCTCGAATTGGGAGAGAAGCTCGGCCATAAAACTCGTCAGAGTTATAATAGCGCCATTGTATTATATTATTAAATGTAATAACAGTTTAAAGCATTAAATTAATAAATTTAACTATTTAATTTATTATTTTACATTAAAAAATTACGATCTGAACAAAAAACTTTTTAGCTGTGAATGAAAAACTGTAATGTGGCAGCAACGAGCCTTCTGTAGGGGCGGTCGTTGCCGCATTTATTATGTTTCAGTCGCTGGCTTCGCACCGACATTTTTACGTCAAGAGGCTGTCGTTGTCGCAATGTCGTGTCGTTACGTCCCGGTTCTGTTTTCACCCTAAAAGTCTTTATTAGGGGCATTTCAGTTATTAGCCGTGTTTCACATACGGTGATCCTAACCCAGATAAAATTTTTGCATGTAAATGCAACAACAAAGATTTCAGCTCGATTAAACCAGATAAATTGCTGGTTCAATTTCTGATCCGCCCTGTTCGATTTGTTTTTTCCGTGCTGATTTGGCAGCACAGTGCTTTTTTGATTTGGCAGAACTGAAAAGTGACATTTGTGTATGTATACATATATATACATATACCCTGCAGTAAATTTATTTCACTGCTAAATGATCATTGATCATTCGTTGTTGAATATTCATCACTATCGTTTTGCGTTGGTGCAAGCGTGCAAGCTATATTGAAAAAACCAAACGAAATATCATCTAGGCGGTTATAAACCCACGAGCCAGCTTGTATTTCGGTAGGTTTTTTGACATTCGGCAGCTTTTCTGACAATTTTTTCAATTTGACAACTATAAAACAAATTATATTTAAAATAAAAAATATATGGAAATACAAATTTCAAATTTGCCTCTTGTAAGCTTCTACTTTGGCCGTAAGGGGAAAGAAGAAGTCCTGAAGAAAAATTATACTGCGCACTGGCTTCTCCTTATAACATGGAATACATAGCTATCGCGCCATTTGAGTTTCATAATTTATTTCAGTAATTTAAATTCAAATTTCCAAAAAAATAATTTTTGAAATAGTTATTTTCATTTAGTTTAAAGTCAATCAAATTGTTTTTGAGGGAGTATTTGTCTCTTTTCAACGTACACAAGAATTGTTTTTGCGCTATTATAACTCTGACAAGTTTTATGGCCGAGCTTCTCTCCCAATTCGAGGTGTGCTCCTTTTGTTTTTCCTACCATTGGACAGTTTTATGCCGACTCCGAACGGAGTCATATAGGCATGAGGAAAGCAAACCATTTATTTGAAAAAATTCAGCAGCCTTTATATGAAAGTATTCACTGATGCCTCTTCATGATGAATTTCATCAGTGATTCATAAAGGATTCATTTCAGATTTATACTGCTGGGTATATGTTGTATATGTTTCTTCTTCTTTTTAGTTCTTTTCAAGTGCAGCCAATTTTCATTATGAGCCGGATTGTTTCAGTAAAAATTTATCTTAACCCAGACCCAGATGTAATAACTGAAATGCCCCTATTACATCTGGGTCTGGGTTAAGATAAATTTTTACTGAAACAATCCGGCTCATAATGAAAATTGGCTGCACTTGCAAAGAACTAAAAAGAAGAAGAAAATTATATACAACATATACCCAGCAGTAAAAATCTGAAATGAATCCTTTATGAATCACTGATGAAATTCATCATGAGGAGGAATCAGTGAATGCTTTCATATAAAGGCTGCTGAATTTTTTCAAATAAATGGTTTGCTTTCCTCATGCCTATATGACTCCGTTCGGAGCCGGCATAAAACTGTCCAATGGTAGGAAAAACAAAAGGAGCACACCTCGAATTGGGAGAGAAGCTCGGCCATAAAACTCGTCAGAGTTATAATAGCGCAAAAACAATTCTTCTGTACGTTGAAAAGAGACAAATACTCCCTCAAAAACAATTTGATTGACTTTAAACTTCAAACTAAATGAAAATAACTATGGGTACGTTCATGAAAATGTATAATTGCAGCAGTACAGCAACCCCGTTGCTTATTTTGCACTTGCCTGCTGATACTCAGCTGATATATTGCTATAACAGCATTATTAAAAGTATTTGCAATTAATTTCTGTTATTAAAATTACATTATTGCATATTCCATTAAATATATAGCAATCATGCTTACCCTTCTCTTTCCATTTTTTTAAAGCAAAAATTGCAGACACAAATTTTCTGTTGCCGATTATTCAAGCAAACTGCACGGTTGATGTGTCAAACGAACGTTTGACTTTTGCGGGTGTTGCCACAAACACGCGAAGAACGTGATACTTGCAACACTACGGTTCTGATTGCCGTCGCGAACGTACCCTATTTCAAAAATTATTTTTTTGGAAATTTGAATTTAAATTACTGAAATAAATTATGAAACTCAAATGGCGGGTTAGCTATGTATTCCATGTTATAAGCATAAGCCAGTGCGCAGTATAATTTTTCTTCCGGACTTCTTCTGTCCCCTTACGGCCAAAGCAGAAGCTTACAAGAGGCAAATTTGAAATTTGTATTTCCATATATTTTTTATTTTAAATATAATTTGTTTTATAGTAGTCAAATTGAAAAATTTGTCAGAAAAGCTGCCAAATGTCAAAAAACCTACCGAAATACAAGCTGGCTCATGGGTTTTTAACCGCCTAGATGGTATTTCGTTTGGTGTTTCAATATAGCTTGCTTGCTTGCACCAACGCAAAACGATAGTGATGAATATTCAACAAAGAATGATCAATGATCATTTAGCAGTGAAACAAATTTACTGCAGGGTATATTTATATATATGTATACATACACAAATGTCACTTTTCAGTTCTGCCAAATCAAAAAAGCACTGTGCTGCCAAATCAGCACGGAAAAAACAAATCGAACAGGGCGGATCAGAAATTGAATCAGCAATTTATCTGGTTTAATCGAGCTGAAATCTTTGTTGTTGCATTTACATGCAAAAATTTTTATCTGGGTTAGGATCACCGTATGTGAAACACGGCTATTTACTTCTTAATTCATACTGCTTTATTTCACGACTAAAAAGTTTACACTTGTTTTACTTGACTTGATGTTAACACTTCTACTGTTAAAGCCTATATGACACTACATTTTTTCCCTGGTTTTTTTGGTTTGGAAAACCCACCGAAAGTCAAAATACAAAAACAATTCTTCTATAGGTTGAAAAGAGACAAATACTCCCTCAAAAACAATTTGATTGACTCTAAACTTCAAACTAAATGAAAATAATATTTATTTCAAAAATTATTTTTTTTGGAAATTTGAATTTAAATTACTGAAATAAAAAAGTTATGAAACCCACAATGGCAGGATAGCTGTGCATTCCATTTTATAAAGGGAAGCCAGTACGCAATATAATATTTCTTCCGGACTTCTTCTTTACCCTTACGGCCAAAGGGGAAGCTTACAAGAGGCAAATTTAAAATTTGTATTTCCATATATTTTTTATTTTAAATATAATTTATTTCCTAGTGGTCAAATTGAAAAAATTGGCAGAATGCCAAAAAAAACCTACCGAAATACAAGCTGGCTCGTTGGTTTTTAATCGCCTAGATGGTATTTTGTTTGATTTCTTTCAATATATCTTGCTCGCTTGCACCAACGCAAAACTGTATTTGACCATCTCCTTCACACAAAAAATCTGGTAGAATACCAGAAAAAAAATGTAGTGTCATATGGGCACATGGTCGTACCAAGACCAATCTATTACAGGTCGTCTTATGTGAAGCGGAATAGGTGATTACAGTACGGCCCTTTTCAAAAATGTCAAAAGCAGAGAAAATGCGAGCGAAGACACAATCGAACACACAAGCTATATCCACTAAAAACACGTGCAAGAATGCAAAATCAAAACAAATGACGATAGTTTGACATAAGCTACAAACACGCTGAAGAAGAGCTACTCTCCCTTGCATGGACCTTCTATAGTTAGGTTATGGTTACGACTGACGACTGTCAAACGCAATCTGGAAAATTCTGGGCCATCACTCTGTAGTTCGATTCGAAAGAAAATTCGTTCGTTTTCGAATTCTATTCCATATATTCTATACAGTACGAATGTACTTTCGAATCGAATTTCGCTTTCGAATCGAACTACAGAGTGAGGGCCCAGGAAACACTGGAAATTATCTGGTCTCTTCTTCTTATTCTGGCAGTTTCCTTAGAAGCAGCGTTGCCGTTGAAAAATTTTCCTGGTGGCTAGATTTGATTTAATTTGTGGCTAAAAATGGCTAAAAAATTTAGTTCGTGGCTAAAAATGGTGGCTAAAAAATTTTGTTTCAAATTAACATGTTTTAAAATTATTTTTAAAATTCAGCCACAAAACTATTGCAAACAATATAAGGAAAAAATCATAAATTTGTGTAAAAATAAAATATTCATACATACATAGTATGTACTTAACTATATCTAAAACAATTAGATATCACATTCAATATCAATCTTTATGTCGGCATCACTAATTGACTCCTTCTCTTCATAAATTAATTCTTTCTACATTAATTTAATGAGATCTTCTGTTATTTCAAATTCATTGCAACATTGTTTTACATTCTTTAAGCCATTTCTTATAGTTAAAATTTAACATTGTAAGATTCATTTTGTTTCGATTTTTGGTTTTGACAATATTCATTACTGAAAAGGTTCTGTCCTTTTCGGCGTTGGTAAGTGGTAGAAGTAGCAAACAATATACAAAGTCAGTTAGATCCTTATACGGACTTTCAACGACAGCCTACTATTCCACTAGCGAGTATCAACAGGCATTTATCGATAGTTGCGTTACTTGTTTTGTTTTTTAACACTTAATAGCATGTTCATGGTGAGCCTGCGTTTTGCGTTTCGGAGGCATTTTTGCGTTTAGTCCAAAACGCAACATTAAATGTTACATTTCTCCATACAAATGCCACTACCAAAATGCAACTTAACGCAACTATTTTTTTGCGTTTTGAATGCTAACGCAGGAAGCAACCCTGAAATCTTCGAAAAAATTTGCCATTCGAATGGAAAATAGTGGCAACACTCTGGCAATACAAGAATGAAATACCTACAAGATTACGCATATAGAGCAGCACACGAGCTCCATGATGACGTCACTCTACATGTAATGAACGAAAGTAAACAAAACAGAGATCAAAATTAATACCAAAGCGGTTGGTACGTTTGGTTTGCAAAATTAGTGTATTATATTATTACATATTTTGCAAATTCTTGTTCTATATTTTTAATTAGACAAAACAGGAAAATAATCCTCAACACCTGATTGCGTAATCTGGGATATTACCTCCGTTTGTTTCGAACTTCTCAAATGCGCATTTACAAAACGCGGCAGCATGAACACTTTTCGAAAAGCCATCTTCGGAAATGCAAAATGTTGCGTTTCAAATCCAGCATGAACATAGTATAAGGCCCTTGGCAACTTACAATCTGGATTGAGAGGAAGTGTATATGTGTGAGTGTCGGGTGATTGACGGACACGAAAAGAATTTTTTACTAGAATCAATGCGGAGACAAGAAAAATTAGACTTGATTTTGAACTTAGAAAATAATTTCTTAATATCAACAAAATCCAAGAAAATTGGATTTTAAATAAATAAGAAAAAGTTTTCTCACTTCAAGCAAAAATGGATTTTAAATAAATAAGAAAACATTTTCTTGCTTCAAGTAAAATTGGATCTTAAATAAATAAGAAATAAATTTCTTACGGTAAGTGTTTTTTTCTTGTTTTTAGAAATAAATAATTAAGAAACAACTTTTTTGTTGCAAGTAAAACTCTTCTTATACGAGCTTCAGTAAATAAGAAAATATTAAATATTAAATCAATTAAAAATTTTCTAAAAATATTAAAAACGTAAAAAATAAGGAAAATTAAAACTAATCATGAGGGATTAGAAAACCATAATTAGTCAACTAGTACTTATTTTCCTAGGACTTGTTCACTGAAATGACAACATTTCAATTAATTCACACACTTCTCGTTTAAGGTCATATCTGCAATCCACAGTTCGCCATTTTTATCATCTTAGAAAAGTCTGCTCAAATAAAACCCTGAAAACTATATATTACGTTTTGGTCCAATCTAAGATTCAATATGGCATAACTTGTTGGGGTGGTGCATCTTCGAATAGAATTCAACCGCTTTTAATTATCCAAAAATGTATTATTAGAAAAATTTGCAATGTCGGCCGACTCCACCAATCTATGCAGCTTTTTAGGGATCTGGGAGCTCTACCAATAAGACATCTGTATTATTATAAAACCTTGAAGATATTCTTCCTTCGTAGTGGTTATTTACAGAGCCTTACGTCAGATAATTAGGAGGAGGAAAAACACTCTTAGCTATGTCATTGTTCCTACTTATCGTACTACGCTTTTCTGTAACTTCTTCACTATCGTTTCTTGTAAGCTCTTTAACAGTCTGCCTCATAGTCTGCGTCAATTAAGGAATTTGCGCGAATTTCTAACCAAGACAAAATGCTTTCTACTTGAGTATTCACATGATGATATCAAAGTTTTGCTGGATTCTGCTACCTAATGTACTTGCTAATTAATCTGTTTATTTATCTTGTATATCTATCATAATATATATTATACTTAAAATGTAAATTTTTATCTTCACCCCACACGCAAATGAATCATGAAAGAACTATGAACTATGTATATACATATTTGGCATTCGATACTATCGTAACTTATGATACAGAATGCCATACTTTACTTTTTCTTACATTATAAATAAGCAAAACTGTTAGTTTTAAGAAATCATGTTAAATTGTTGTAAGAAAAATGAATAAACAATAATAATAATAATAATATAAATGAAGATGCAAATAGTGAACTCCTTATACCAAATGCTTCACTAACAATCTGAGAATTGCAGAAATATTCAGAAATATGCAAAGCGGATGCCAAATGAAAAAAAAAATACGTGTTATTTTGGAAATGCAAATTCAGCAAGAAATATTTTACTTCGCTCAATAAAACGTTTTCTTATTTATTTTCAATTTTTTATGCTGTAGTTTGCTGATATGTTCAAAGAACTTTGGCATTCAAATTGAGCAAGAAGTATTTTACTTCGCTCAAGAAAACGTTTTCTTATTTATTTTCAATTTTTTTTTGCTGTAGTTTGCCGATATGCTGAAAGAACTTTGGCGTTCAAATTGAGCAAGAAATATTTTACTTCGCTCAAGAAAACGTTTTCTTATTTATTTTCAATTTTTTTTTCTGTAATTTGTTGTTCCAATTCATTGAAACACAATTTTCTTAAATACTTCTTGATATTAGCAAAAAGATTTTCTTCATTTAAGTAAATTTAATAAAAGATGTTCTTATTTATTTAAACATTTTTTTAACACTTTTTTCTATAGATTTTGTTAGTGTTCTTGAATAAGAAAATAATTGACTCATTTTTGGAAAACTCAATTTCTTAATTCCAGTAATAATTAAGTCAATTTTTCTTATTTCCCTAAAAATTTTCTAAATTGAGTTCAAGAAAGCATTTTTCTTGATTCAAGTATGCAAATTTCTTTCCGTGCAAATGTCAAAAATTTTTGATTTTCGTCGCCGCGAGCCGACAGCGAGCCGACAACAAGTACGTGTAGCACGGCTGCTGATTGCACTAACACACACAAAAAAACAATCAAATTTGACTAACTCACTCAAAAAAACACTCAAACTGGACAATCCAGATTATAAGTTGCCAATGGCCTTTAAATCGATTTGTGATAATCGCTGAATTGAATTAGCGTTACCACATCTTTCCTATGAGCAAAATTATGGTTCATTACAAGCGGTGGCTAAAAACGTGGCTAGTGGCAAAACCTAAATTTTGGTGGCTAAAAAAACACGGCGGTGGCTAAATCTAGCCGCCAAATGGCTAAAACGGCAACGCTGCTTAGAAGTGTGTTCAGTCATTATTAGTGAAGTGAGTTGAACCGATTATATTCGTCACACTATCAAAAACTATCGATATTAATATGAACTATCGATAGTTTTACAACTTTTACATCTCCGTTTTGCTCCACACTATTTCAGATTCTGTTAAGATTCGTCTATGTACAAAAAAATTTAAACGACATTATAGAAGGCTTTGAAGTTTTTTTTGTGTTTCGACTTCAAATTTTCATTTCCTTGTACTAAAATATATTGGACTGAATGTAAAAGATTGAGATTTTTATGTTTTCTTGAATTTTTCAAATTTTCTGCGATAGTCTTATCGATGGTTTATTTTTTGAAGACTATCGAAGACTATCAATAGTGTTACGTATTTGTCGATAGCTCGCTTATTTCTATCGGGTCCGTATCGCTGAATTGTTAAATAAAAGTCTTTATTTACTTCTTAATTCACACCGCTTTATTTCACGACTAAAAAGTCTACACTTGTTTTACTTGACTTGATGTTAACACTTATACGGTTAAGTTACGACTGACTGCGGAGCGCCTGCTCGCCGCCTTATATAGTCTGTCAAACGCAATCTGGAAAATTCTGGCAACACTGGAAATTATCCGGTCTCTTCTTCTAGTTCTGGCAGTTTCCTTAGAGATGTGTTCAGTCATTTAGTGATGTGAGAGTGGAACCGATTATATTCGCCACAATAGTGTGGCGAGTATAATCGGTTCTCCACTTACATCACTAAAATGATTGAACACATCTCTAGGGAAAGTGCCAGAACTAGAAGAAGATACCAGATAATTTCCAGTGTTGCCAGAATTTTCCAGATTGCGTTTGACAGACTATATAAGGCGGCGAGCAGACGCTCCAGAGTCAGTCGTAATTTAACCGTAGAAGTGTTAACATCAAGTGAAGTAAAACAAGTGTAGACTTTTTAGTCGTGAAATAAAGCAGTGTGAATTAAGAAGTAAATAAAGACTTTTATTTAACAATTCAGCGATACGAACCCTATAGAAATAATCGAGCTATCGACAAATACGTAACAATTGGTGTCAGAATTGGAATTGTTAAATAAATTCCAGGACCAAGGATAACGAAGCAAGGATAACGAATCAAGGATAACGAATCAAGGATAAGGAAACAAGGATAACGAGACAAGGATAACGAAATAAGAATAATGGCAAAGTTAAATGATCTGAAAATCCAAGAACTTAAAAGGGAGTTAGAAAAGAGAAACCTGAGTACCACCGGCAATAAAATTGAACTACAGGCAAGGTTAAGAGTAGCTATGGAAGCATATAACATTAATGTAGATGAGTTTGATTTCAACGATGATGTGGAAGAGGTGCAAAAGGAAGAAACCCAGAAGGAAGAGGCTCCACAGTCAGTAGCAAACGTAGACATGAACTCGATATTGGCTGTGCTGACACAGATATCGGCAAAAATGGAAGATCAACAGGCACAGATGTCGACAAAAATCGAAGAACAACAGGCACAGATATCGGCAAAAATGGAAGATCAACAGGCACAGATGTCGACAAAAATCGAAGAACAACAGGCACAGATAACGTCAAAAATGGAATTGCAACAGTCAGTACTTTCATCACAGGTGTCCGGCATTGCGGCTCAGTTGGAGGCACAAGAAGAACGCATGTCCTTACAATTCAAGGCACAGGATGCAAAAATTATACAAGTTAAGGAGGTCCTTGAAGAAAGACAAGAAAAATTAGAGGACGATGTAAAAGCATTGAAAGCCCGTCTCCAGGATATTCAACTAAGTCGTCCAGTCGCTTCAACTGCTACACAGAAGATAAAACCTCCGTCGTTTGATGGAAGTGGTCCATTTCAAGTATTCAAGCTACAATTTGAGAAAACGGCAGTTGTAAATAATTGGAGTGCGGAGGACAAAGTCGCTGCCCTGTTCGTAGCATTGAAAGGACCTGCAGCAGAAATATTACAGACTGTTAGCGAGGGCGAAAGGAACAGCTATGACGCAATTATGGGTGCCATTGAAAGACGTTATGGTAGCGAGCACAGGAAGCAGATATATCAAATGGAGTTGCAGAATCGCTTCCAGAAACCAAATGAGACGTTACAAGAATTTTCTTCTGAGATTGAGAGGCTAGCTCATTTGGCAAACGCAGGAGCACCTCAAGAATTCATCGAAAGAATGAAAATTCAAAGCTTCATCAATGGAATACGAGATATTGAAACGAAGCGGGCTACCTATGCAAACCCAAAAGGAACTTTCGCTGAAACGGTCTCATATGCCTTGATGCAGGAAACAGCATCTCTGTTGAGCAAGCCCACTTACAAGGCTGATCGGGTGGAAGTGGATGCGTCAGACTTGCTAACTAAGATATTGGAGGTGTTGAATGAATTGCAGAAAAAGAGTAATAGAGCTGTGAGATGCTTCAGGTGCAGGAAAACAGGACATATAGCACGTCATTGTAGCAAGGGCTCCAGTAATTTCAGCACTGTGGACGAGCGAAAGCGCAAGGCTGACGGGCATGAGCAGATGTCCAGATCAATAGATCGCAAAAAAGGAACCATACAAGGAAATACTGATGCAATATTGCGAAAACCATGTAACCGCGAACAAAAGAATTCCTCCAGAGCTGAGCGAAAGGAAGTCATCGTAAATGTTCGGCGAATGACAATAACATCCACAGACGAATGGGATGTGGAACAACTAAGGAAGTGTCAGATAGAAGATCCAGATCTGGCACGTGTAATGATTGGTTTGGAGCAAAACGAACGACCATCAAAAGAAGAGATGTCAGCAGAAAGTCCTGTTGCCAAATCATATTGGGCACAGTGGAATAGTTTGCAATTGGTAAATGGTTGCCTACATCGTGTTTGGGAGAGTGAAGATGGTCAAAGTTCTAAAACATTGATAGTTGTTGCAAGGAAAAGAATACCGGATGTGTTAAATGAACTACACAATGGTCCAAGTGGAGGTCATCTTGGAGTAACAAAGACGGTAGAGAAAATCAAGAAGAGGTTTTATTGGGTCGGCTGCCGTCAGACAGTTGTTGAGTGGATTGCGAACTGCGACGTGTGCATAAAGGCTAAGGGTCCCAAATCCAGGAGTCATGGGCTGATGAAACAATACAACTCAGGAGCACCATTTGAGAGAATTGCCATAGATGTAGCTGGGCCATTTCCTACTAGCAAACTTGGAAACAAATATGTACTGGTAGTCATGGATTACTTCAGCAAATGGCCGGAGGTGTACCCGATTCCAAATCAAGAAGCAGAAACTATAGCCGAAGTATTCACCAACAATTGGGTGGCGAGATATGGTGCACCTATAGAGCTACATTCTGACCAAGGAAGGAACTTCGAATCAGTTGTGTTTCAGGAGCTGTGCAAAACACTGGGTATTAGGAAAACCCGAACAACTGCGTTGCATCCACAATCAGACGGCATGGTAGAAAGATTTAACAGAACATTAGAGGAACATTTACGAAAAGTGGTGGATAAGTTCCAGAGAGATTGGGACACTCATATTCCTCTGTTCCTGATGGCATATCGATCGGCCGTACACGATACAACAGGTCAGACTCCTGCAAAAGTAATCTTTGGTAGTGATCTTCGACTGCCAGCTGACTTGAAATTTGGGATAAGTGCTGATGCGGGAATAAATGCCAGACAATCTAACAACGTTCTGGAAGAGGAAATGAGAGAAATACATGAACTTGTAAGACAGCGAACAAAGATCATGAGTGACAAGATGAAGGCCAGATACGACAAGGCAATGAACTCAGAAGGTTTTGTTGAGGGAGATCTAGTTTTGCTATACAACCCGCAGCGAAAGAAAGGTTTGTCCCCGAAATTGCAGTGTACTTGGGAAGGGCCCTACAAAGTGATTAAACGGCTCAACGATGTTGTGTATCGCATACAAACGATTGGAAGACCAAGGAATAAAATGAAAGTGGTTCATCTGGAAAGGCTAGCAGCATTTGGGACAAGTAATGTGTCAGATCGGGACGATCAGACTTAGGTGGAGGGCAGTGTGGCGAGTATAATCGGTTCTCCACTTACATCACTAAAATGATTGAACACATCTCTAGGGAAAGTGCCAGAACTAGAAGAAGATACCAGATAATTTCCAGTGTTGCCAGAATTTTCCAGATTGCGTTTGACAGACTATATAAGGCGGCGAGCAGACGCTCCAGAGTCAGTCGTAATTTAACCGTAGAAGTGTTAACATCAAGTGAAGTAAAACAAGTGTAGACTTTTTAGTCGTGAAATAAAGCAGTGTGAATTAAGAAGTAAATAAAGACTTTTATTTAACAATTCAGCGATACGAACCCTATAGAAATAATCGAGCTATCGACAAATACGTAACAATAGTTTATTTAAAACTATAAAAAACTATCGATGGTGGTACTATCGATAGTTTCCCACATCTACTGACAATTTGTGAACCAAAGTCCGTGTCCAAACACAGCAACTCTGCTGTGAAATTATCCAACGATTCTCTTTTTTTAGGCCGCTGTTCTGTCTTCCATTTGTTCAAACACATCAACTCGTCGCTAGCCAACTTTTGTTCATTGGGCCGTAGTCATAGTCGATTTAAAACAGTGTTTTAACACACTTAGAATGATGCTAGCATAAACGTCATTTTATCTCTGTCATAGTCGACTTAAAATCAGTTTTATCACTAAAACAGCGTTCTAACTTTAAAATAAGGTGAATGTCATTTTAAAATCTTAAAATATTGTTTTAAGCTGGGAATTCGTCATGAAAACTATAAAAATAGAAAGAGAGTACGTTAATACAATAAAAAATAAATAAATCAAACGTATAAAGAAGACATTTTAATAAATATGTTTGGAAATAGCAGAATTTTTCAATTTTTTGCGATTATAAACTATGCTATCCCGGAACGGAGAGCAAAGGTATATGGAAGCCGATTTGATCCCTTCCAAATGGAGGAAGAGGAATGTTACTCGAGATATTGCTTTGATAAGGCCACAGTGGAATATCTTATAGATATTTTAGAACCTGTCAGTAAAAGGGGACTTTCAATCTCACCCAGATTGCACGTTCTGACTACATTACGATTTTTAGGTCGAAATGCTCATCAGGTGGCACTCAGTGCTTTCCCGCAGACAAGCTTTTTCTCCTGCGCTCCAGTTCGGTGCACGAGATCTTTTTGTTCCCTAAAATCACAAGTTCATTTTGATTTATATGAAGTGTGTAGTTTTATCTCAAAATTTAACTCACTTTTAGTTGTTTTTTAGCGTATTTTAAATATACGATTAACATAAAATATGCAAACATCAAAATGTTGAATAGATATGTAGATGCGCTTAATTTTTTCTTTTCAATTTAAAAGTTGACACAGGGTGAACTTTTAAAGCACTCGAAATTTCTTAAAATTACAGAGCGATTTTTATTATTTTATATGGGTAACCCTGTTCCATTTCATTTTAGCAAAAACGTTGTTCTAACTGGTCTATGACACACCACTCTTTTAAACTTCGTTCTAAATTTAATACCGATTTTAACTAAAACCGATTTTAGTGAACGACTATGACTACGGCCCATTATGTTTTTTTTTCTGGCATTCTTCGAACGCTCTGATTGGTCGTTGGCGATCAGAATTGCAGCACAAAGCGTGTTGTCCATGACCAAATAATTCTATATGGTCGTATCAGCCAAAAAAGAATAGGCGACTACCGTTGAACGGCCGTAGATAAGAATCTCAAAAACAGAAAAAACGCCAGCGAACATACAAGCGAACACACAAGCTATTTCCACGAATAACACGTACAAGAGGGAAAACTCAAAACAAAGGACGATAATTTGACAGCTTACTAGGCATTATAAAGAAGCATAATTTCCTATGTATACGACCATATAGAATTATTTGGCCATGGTGTTGTCCGAGCACCGACGACTTGGTGCCCCTCTCCTTTCCTCGTCGCCTTCTGGCCTGCGAACGATCAAAAGCAGCGGGTTGCTCAACTTTTTGTCTCCGTGTTTGGACGTCGACAATCGGTATACGCTTCAGTGATGCCAGATAATCTCCGCTAAAGTTCCCACAGAAATTGGATAAAAATCCCTAATTTCCCACATTTGAAATAAAAAATCCCACAAAATTCCCACCGAATTTAAAGCATTTATTTCAGTAAAATAAGAATATATAACAGGAAAATACAGTTTTTTTTAATAGCTAAAAGTATCAGTTGTACAAATTATTTGCATTGTGCAAGTGGATATGATTTTTGTTGATTTTAAAGTTGAAGCAATTGATATTTTTGTATTGAAAGGCAGCTCTTACTTTACTTATACTATTTAACATATCACTAGATAGTTTGTTTCGCTTTTTACATTTAACATCCGTTACAATCGAAAATATTCTTTCTAATTCAGCGTTCGAATGAGGTAACGTGAGTACAATCTCAACCAATTGCTTAAGATTGTGAAACAAAAAATTGTCATTATAGTTTTTAAAGTTTATTATTTTACTCCACATTACATCAACAGGTAATTTTTTTAAATCGTCCATTTTCACCACCATTTTTATCAACACGTAACAAAAGCCAACAAACATCAAAATTTCTTTAAGAAATGAATGCTCGATGATATATTTCTTGGCAAAACCTGTGTTGCTGTGTTCGCATTATGTTGAAAAATAGTGGTAAAAAAGTGTATTAAATTTCTTGAGAGGTCGATACTCGCTCAAGAAAGTTTCACAAGAAAAATTTCTTGAGCATTTCTTGTACGTCATTTTATATGGAACTTTTGCGTTTCTTGAGAGGTCGATACTAAGCTTAACCATTATAAAAACCAAAAAACCGTTTTGGGCATGAATAACCGTTATGGCAACCAAAAAAGTGTTTTGGGCTTGAATAACCGTTATGGTAACCAAAAAAACTGTTTTGGGCCTGAATAACAGTTATTCAGATTTTTATTTTTTTTGGTCAACTATAAAAATCAAGCCTATTTATTTGTCAATATTTCTAGACGATATTGGTATCAAATGAAAGCTGTTAAGCAAGTCGTCGGTGCTCGGGCAATACGCTTTGTGTTTTCGTTCTTCTCAATTACGTTATGTTGGCTGCAGATTTATTTTGACATTGCTTTTCATTTCTTTTTTCCGTTTTTGTAAATCGTGTATCCCGTTATAAATCTCTCAACATAATACGTTTTAAAATAAAAAGAAATATTAATTTAATTTAACCCGGATTTTCCCAGAACTTTTTTTGTTTCAGATTTTCATAAAAGTATGTACACCAATAAATTTCCACCTCCTGAGCATGAAAATGAAGTCCGTTTTCCAATATCTTGTCGCACTTTTCCGGAAAATGTGAAAAACTGGAGTTACCATATGGTAGCCGTGGGTCGCATAGGGTACAGGTTTTTGTTTAAAGGGTAAATGATATTTGGAAACATTTTTTTTTAGTTTCACAAAAAAAATACATTTTTAATTCACTTTATTGAGATTTAAGTAGGTTTTTAGTAAAGTTATGCAAATAAAATTTTTTTTTTTTTTTTAAATACTTCCACATGTAGGGTTGGCCTTTTCGGGCCAATAGCATATATTGCACTTTCGTATTCGCCAGTGGAAAAATTGGAAGAGGAAATGGTGAAATATTCTTCAGCCATTCATCTTCTTGGACAAAATGGGGTAATGTTGTGCACGGGCTCTAATAGAGTTATTTTGTATTAAAAAATTGTGCAATACACAGCAAGCCAAAGTAATATTTTCAACAGTTTCTGCTTTCTAATTTATCGGTGAAAGAAATGTGTATACTAAATTTATTTGCCAAAATTCCAAAAGAGTATTCAACCACATGCCTGGCACGGGAAATACGAGCGTTGTAGACATGAGCCCAAATTACATCAGCGATGAGGCAGCGGGCAGCGACGGTTTTCGAAATCAGCTGATGCGTCTAATAATAGCAGTGACTGCCAGACCAAACACAATAGAGCGTTCGCAGTATTTGGCAGTGACTTCTTTATATATTAGGTCTGTTTCCTTTTACCTTGGACACGTGGTGACATAAATTTACTTACCATTTTCATGTCCACTTTTTTCAATTAAAATAATCAATCTTGTTTCATTTTTTCCTCTACTCTTTCTTCTTCTTTGCTTTTGCATCCCGCCAGCAATATTTGCTAGTGGAAATCAATTAAGTAAAAATTAAATTCTCTCCTGCTTGCTGGCATCAAAGTACGGAAACACAAAATTATTAAAAAATATATTGCATTGGATAGTACGGAAACAGACATAAGTTCACATCAACACTTGAAGATGGCTGCGATTCAAGGCAGCGACAGCGAATTTAGAATTTGGGCTAAAGCCGGAATTACAATAGCGCTGTGGCTGTGGCAGCGACTGTTTTTCGAAATCAGCTGATTTTTAGAAACTACGGTTGGTAATGAAGCGGCACATAATACAGCAGAGGCAGCTGGCAGCACCGCTCCGTTTAGCCCAAATTCTAAATTCGCAGCCGCTGCCTTGAATCGCAGCCAACTTCAAAGTGTTGATGTGAACTTATGTCTGTTTCCGTACTATCCAATGTAATATATTTTTTACTAATTTTGTGTTTCCGTACTTTGATACCAGCAAGCGGGAGAGAATTTAATTTTTACTTAATTAATTTCCACTAGCAAATATTGCTGGCGGGATGCAAAAGCAAAGAAGAAGAAAGAGCAGAGGAAAAAATGAAACAAGATTGATTATTTTAATTGAAAAAAGTAGACATGAAAATGGTAAGTAAATTTATGTCACCACGTGTCCAAGGTAAAAGGAAACAGACCTAATATATAAAGAAGTCACTGCCAAATACTGCGAACGCTCTATTGTGTTTGGTCTGGCAGTGACTGCTCATATTAGACGTATCAGCTGATTCCGAAAACCGTCGCTGCCCGCTGCCACATCGCTGATGTAATTTGGGCTTAAACGGAGCGGTGCTGCCAGCTGCCTCTGCTGTATTATGTGCCGCTTCATTGCAAACCGTAGTTTCTAAAAATCAGCTGATTTCGAAAAACAGTCGCTGCCACGGCCACTGCGCTATTGTAATTCCGGCTTTGCTTTTCACGACTGTTAGAATTATAGGGGTATGGTTTCATAAGGTGCGTCTGCATTGGAAAAGCATCATCTCCGACAACAACATATGGCAGACACCGATTCTTTCCAATACTTGCATTTTCCGGAAGTCCTATTTCCTCTCTTAGTACTCTATAAAGGTCGCTTCGGAGAAGAACCCCAGCATCATTGTTTCGCCCATTGCATCCCACATCTACAAAGATAAATTTGCAATCTGCATCTACCAGCGCCATTAATACTATGCTGTAAGTTCCTTTGTAATTGTAATAAAATGCTCCATCACTGCGTTTCGAACGGAACGTTATTTGCTTTCCATCCAAAGCTCCAATGCAGTTAGGAAATTGCCGTTTCACAGCGAACGCATTGCTATGGACTGTCATTCCGAAGGGCTGCTTGGAAACTGTCGAAAAAAATATATGCAGTTTTTGTCTATGTTAACCCAATATACACATAGGCGAGGATGATATCGTGGCGAATTCGAGATGAATTCGCGGGGGTGAATGTAATTTTTCGGACTCGTATCGAGTCCGAGATGAGCTCGAGAAAATCGGTTTTTACAGTAGCATCTTTTAATTTTGTTAAATATTGGTTTACACGAAAAAAAACCTCTGTTAGGCTTTAATTTACCATTTTGAAATCTACTCAAGAAACTCAAAGCTTGGGTGATATCGGGGCGAATTCGAGGCGAGTTCGCGGAAGTAGACTTTCTCGAATGAGTTTCTCGGAGTCGATTCGAGTTCGCGGTGAGCTCGAGAAAGCATTTTTTGATCCTCGTTTAAATTTAAGTAATAAATATAGGGGATTCACAACCTGTCATATTGCATATCGTCATAAGTCATAATATTTTCTTGTTGCATTCTGGGCTATATGTGTACTAAATAAATACAACTCTGCACGATGTTTTTGGGTCGTCGTATTTGATCAGCTGTTTTTGTTTACTTCTTCACAGGGCTTCGGAAAAGTCTTTTATAACTATTTCCCTACAATATTTTAATATGACATATGACTTTATGACACTTTGTGAATCACCTAATATAGTATAAACGCAAAACCCAAGATGGTATCGTGGCGAATTTCAAATCAGATACGTACATATGTAGTACATACATAAATATATGGAAAAAAGAACTCATATTTTTTGAAACAAGTTTAAGTAAAGCCCAAAACACTTTTTTGGTTGCCATAACGGTTATTCGGGTCCAAAACGGTTTATTGGTTTTTATAATAGTTATTAAGGACCAAAAAAATTTTTTTCTCATGATAATGGTTAAATATGACTTTTACCCCATTTCTCTCATAACCGTTACGTTCCTGCTCTGGGATGTGTGTGAAAGGGGTCGAACAGCTGTGCTCGGCTGATTTTGAAGTTGCTGTTATGGCCCAATGACGATCGCGAAAGCAATAGAAGTTGCTCTTCTTCTTTCTGTATAGTAGATTGTTGATTTTACATTGTCGACGTCCAAACACGGAGACAAAAAGTTGAGCAACCCGCTGCCTTTGATCGTTTGTATGTGAGAAGGCGACGAGGAAAGGAGGGGCCACCAAGTCGTCGGCGCTCGGGCAATACGCTTTGTGTTTTCGTTCTTCTCAATTACGTTATGTTGGCTGCAGATTTATTTTGACATTGCTTTTCATTTCTTTTTTCCGTTTTTGTAAATCGTGTATCCCGTTATAAATCTCTCAACATAATACGTTTTAAAATAAAAAGAAATATTAATTTTATTTAAATAAAATGGCCGAAAACTTCAAATGGAACAAACATCAAATCCAAATTTTAATAAATATGGTTCACGAAAGGCAACTCATATATAATATTAGATCAGGCGAATATATAGATAGAGTTAGAAAAGCATCAGCATTTAATGAAATTCATCAGGAGTTGTCGAAGTATGGAATAAGTTTAACTGATATTAAAAACAAATGGAAAAACCTTAGAACGCAATTCATGAGGGAGTTGTGACAGATGCGCGCATCCAAAACGAGCGGAGCAGGGGTGGAAGAGATATTTATCCCGAAACTATGGTGTTTTGAGCAGCTGCAATTTTTAGAAGTCCACTCCATAATGAAAGATGGCCGAAGTAATACAGAAGCTCAAAACATTTCAGAAACATCACCGCAGGAACCCAAAGAAGGACAACAGGCATTCACACAACAACACATCTCCCTACAAGATAGCCTTAGTCAAGAACACAGCTCCACACAGCAAATCTACACACAACAAAGCTCCACAGTAGAGCTGCAAAACTATCGATGGCACTATCGATAGTTTTTTTCCACTATCGATGGTTATCTCTATTCATTCTTGTAGTTTTGTCCCAAGGGAAGAATACTGAATGTTAAGGAGGAGTTGGATTTCGACATCAAATTGGTCAAATTAATACCTCAGCGGGTTAGGGGGCTTAGAATATACCCGGGGTAAGGAATGTCTGTCGTAAGAGGCGACTAAAATCCACGCTTCTAACGATATATAACTTGTAGTAATTGAACCACACCTCGCTAAATGACATCTGGTCAATGTCAAAATTTTTAATATTTTCCGATTTTTGAAAGTTTTGATTTTCAAATTAAGTTTTTTATAAAAACTTGTAAAAATCAGAAAAAAATTATTTTTTTTTTTAAATTAGCCCGTTTAATTGTTAACGTAATATCAAAGATATCTGATAAAAACATTATTTTTAGCGATTTCTTTCATGTGAAACAAAAAGGATATTTTATGAACTAAAAACTCGGTTATATGACTCATCCGTGTATAGGGCGTCGTTTTACAACTTTTTTTTTGCAAACCACTATAGACTTCTTGCGCGACCTTAAACTTCTCATATTCAATAGTACTGCCTTTAAACTAAGAAACAATTTGCTCGCACAGCTAAATTCAATGAAGGTGCAAAACACGGAAACTCGCATTGAACATGGTGCAAGGTTTCCAATATATTAGCTGCGGAATGATTTGTATCTGACAGCAGCTTTTGTGTCTACAGTACAGCTACTCGCAGTTTGAAATCTGATATAAAATGACAAGCAATAGTTAAGTAATTTTCATTATTCCTTTTCTTTGCTTGGTTTTCCGACGGGGTAGGAATATGATGTATTGGGGAACGATTTTTTCACAAGGGATGACGAAAAATCGTTCCACAATACATAAGTATCTATATCTTTAGCTTAAGGGCCGTTTACTCAACCTCTGATTAACGCAAACTCTATGAGAGGGTGAAGTCACAAACAAATTTTATCTTTTGTCTATACAAGGATGAGTCATCTAACCGAGTTTTTCGTCCATAAAATATCCTTTTTGTTTCACATGAAAGAAATCGCTAAAAATAATGTTTTTATTAGATATCCTTGATATTACGTTAACAATTAAACGGGCTAATTTAAAAAAAATAAAACTTTTCTGATTTTTACAAGTTTTTATAAAAAACTTAATTTGAAAATCAAAACTTTTTCAAAAATCGCAAAAAATTAAAAATTTTGACATTGACCAGATGTCATTTAGCGAGGTGTTGTTCAATTACTACAAGTTGTATATTGTTAGAAGCGTAACTCCAGCGAACATAATTTTTGAATAAAGTGATAACAAAAAACACAAAATTACCTTTATCTCAAAAACGTAACCATACAAAAAATTAAAAATTAAAACAAAAATTGTTCTGTTCTCAGCAGGCCCATACTTATCCTCCCCCATAACTGAAATTCTTCGTATTTTTTTGTTTTTTGATTTATTTAAAGCATAGTGTATTCTACATTAATGAAATGTTTAAACAGTGTGCCTTTTGATTATCGGTATTTTACATTAATGAAATGTATAAACAATGTGCCTTATGTACTAGTCAGCGCCAAAAATAAATGCTAAAAAACAAATGTACTACTTTTAGTTTTATTACTATAGCGTTTTCGAGTCAAATGAAACCTTTTTCAAATCAAGTGCAAATTTTAAATTGAAAAATGTTTAATTTAACCAAAAAATGCTAAATATGTAAGTGAAGTATTTAATTCCTATTTGTTGTTCTTTTGTTAATTAATTAATGTTATGCGTTAAAAAAAAATTAAAGACTTGAAAAGAAAAATGTAAACAAAACCATCCCTCCTTTTAAGGTTTAATTTAACCAGAAAATGCTATATACGTACAGAGAGAAAAAAAGTAAAATGGGTTTTTCAACCAACTTTTTGGTTAATGTTTTATTGGTGGATTTATTCATGTCAAAAGGAAAAAATGTAATATGTACCATTAACCAATATTTTGATAACAATCAATATCAAACAGAAAGTTGGTTTCCCCAACGTGTATATTTGTTATATAAACGAAAATATTGGTTAATTCATATCTAAAAAAAAGTAAAAATATTTACGAAGCTTTATGGCTTTGGCTCTGTTGTTACCATCGTCTTCAACACCGTTTGTGCTTGACGAAGTTGAATGGCTTGACCCGAGTTGTAGAGAGCGAGAGAGTGAGTATTTGGAATTTTCTTTTTTATTCAGTTAACATATTAACACTCTCTTATAGATCATAAGTAGCAGTGCTGCTACTGGCATAAAAATATAACCAACAAATTGTTTAATAGTAACAAGAAATTGGTTGAAGATTTGAACGAACATTTTGTTATATCAACAAATATCATGGTTAATATAACCAAAAACCATATATATAGTACTCCTATATTCGTAATACCTACGAGTTCCATCAGCCAACATTACAGTACAGATATATAAAAAAAGAAAGAGAAAACCGAGTAATCAAATTTGAAAAATGACATATGAATTCAAAATAAACCGCAGTGACGGCACATAAAAAAAAATTATAGGGAATTTACATATTTATTATTTGACTCTCGTATTAAAAAATTAAAAAATATCGAAGCGGTGCTATATTTGTGATAATAAAAGGGATACAATAAATAAAATATCTTTACATACGTAATAGATAGATAGGTAGATTCCTTACATAAATATGTATGTATACATATATACTTTTAAAAATCATATAATAACACAAATAAAATTTTAATTCTAGTATTTTAGCTTGCTGGTATTTTTGGCTTTATAGTCAGCATCGGGTTCGATGCATGCCGATGCACAGCGGGTTAGGGGGTACCCCAGCGGGTTAGGGGGCTTAGAATATACCCGTGGTAAGGAATGCCTGTCGTAAGAGGCGACTAAAATCCACCGGCCTAGAAGGTTGATTATGGCCAAAAAAATCGTTCGCACGACAGTCGGGCTAGTGTCAGAAGGGACTAGTACCCGAGCGTACCGGATTTATCCGGCAAAGGACTGTCACATCCGCTACACTCCCCAAAACCTTCGGGGAGTGTCTTCGTGGCTACAACAACAACAACAACAACAACATGCATGCCGTGTACGCCTGACTTTGCACCAGTCCCATCTTGAGATGGGATGACAGTGCCCTGTTAGTATGTGACCGCCAGTCTGCTCCAGGAAAAAAACACTGCAGCTCCCACCCGTCCACCTTTTATCCGCTGTAAATATGTGGAACATATAGCGATTGGTTCGTGGTCCTTTCTTTCATCCGTTTGTTATATTATTACCTGTAGTCCCCTGTTGAGGTCGGTTTGGAGAGTAACGTAGTCTGAACTTTGGTCCTCATATGTTGCTGTGTCCAAAAGTTCGTTGTCTAAATTGTCCTGTTATTCAGTTTAGAAATTCGCAGTACTTTTGCTTAGATCACCGTGCTGGCGGCCTTCGAACGTACATACTTTACAAACATAACCCTCAATCGGCAAAATTCTACTTTTTGATATATTGCTCATGGATCGGATCACAGTATTTTAACATGGAACGCTTTCCGCCGCGATTCATAAAAATATGAGTGCATAGAAAATAGATTTTTCTAGAACATTTCCACTATTTTTCATAAAAAAATTCACAAAAGTTTGCATCTCAAAATAAATGTGGCAAATTTCTTATATTAATTATAAACAAATTCAAAAACTAAAATCAAAGGGGTATAAGTCCCCTAGAACACAATGATGCCTTTCAATTTTTTTTTCAAACGCCTCTGAACTCAATTGAATGTATTTGTCACACATATAGACAGATGACATTAAATGTAATTGAGGCGCATGCGCAGAACTGCCAGTTGCACAAAATTTTTGGATGAATTCATACACATTGCACAGATAGAATACTATCAATATAGAAGTACTATATATATGCCAAAAACACTGTCTAATATATCAACAATGGTAATAGTAATATTAAACAAGTGTGAAATTAGTACTATTAACCAACTTTTGGTTGATTTTTCTCTCAGTGTAAGTGAAGTATCTAATTCTTATTTGATCTTTTATTTAATTATTGTTTTGCGTAAAAAATTAAAGACTTTTTGGAAAGAAAACTGTAAACAAAACCATCCCTCTTTTCATTTTAGTGAAATATTCATAAAAAACTATCGATAGTATCGATAGTTTTTTTTTCCGACTATCGAAACTATCGAGTGGTCCGACTATCGATGGTTTTGCAGCTCTACTCCACAGAACATAGCCCAAGAGACGAACAAAGCCCGTCGCAATCGGAGTCAAGTGCCCAGAAAAAAAAGGTCAGTAACACTTTTCATTAATAAAATGTGTATAGATATCAGTGGTATTAAATTGTCTAATTTTTAGAGGAGTGCCGCTTTGACAGGATTGCGTAAAGATTTGAATTCGATGAGGGAATTGATAGCCGAAAAAAAGGACAGAAAATTCGCCTGTGGCTAGGCAATTTAGTAGCTGTTCAAATGGAGAAGGTATGCCCCGAACAGCAGGAGGAAGCCGCTTGGGAGGTACAGTGCCTTATGCGGCGGTTGGTGGAAAGGTCAAATGCCGTAATATCCCACACATCCACTTCAAGCGACTTATTGCAAAATGCCATGGAAGGAGTATTTGAAGACACCGATTTCGATTGAAGGTAAGGAATTTTGCTTTGTTTTAATACATTATTGAATGAATATTGAATTATCCACTTTTTCAGATTTACAATGGGCCTGAATTTTTATTATACTGTATATATTTTTTAATAGATTTTTGTTGAGGTGATATTTTTTTAGACTGTAAAGAGGCTTCTAGCTTCGGCCAGGCTATTTTTCGTTAACACTACACGTCTATGGAACTCCATTCCATCCACTATCAGAAAGGGACTAAACAGAAGCAACTTTAAACGGTGCATATATGAGCATTTCAGTTGTCAAGAAAGCTGAAATGAATGCAAAGGAATGATCAACTATCTCACCTATCTTTATTTATTTATTTATTTTTTATTTTTTCTCTTCTTCTTACTTGTCTTTTATTTTTCTCTCCTTGCTTTCACCATCTCTACCTTCACCACATATATATCTCTATATATTCATATTATTAATTAGTTTTTAAGCTATGGTTAAGTAATTGATTTGTATTAGTCTTAATTATTACTGTTGTGCAAAAAAAGACTATTTTGTCTTAATGTACTAATGTTATATGTTTTTAATAAATGAAAAAATGAAATGAAAAAAAAAAATAAAGAGAAATGCGCTTGATTTTTTTTTTATTATAATGTATATAGTTTTTTACTAATTTTTGTAATGAAGTGATATTTTTTTATCAGTGTAATATAGAATTTTTACAGTGTATGTTTTCAAAAGGTGATTTTAATACCTTTCTAACCGTATACAAAATTTTGAAATCGGTTGATTAGTTTACGCGTGATATCAAAATATACACTCAGAGAAAAGGCAAGCTAAATTTCAGTATAGCGGGCTTGAATCAAGCCGAAACCGTTATGAAAGTCTGTTAAGCTCGCAAATGCTAGAATCAAGAATATATTCTCATTTTTAGGACGATATTTTTTGAGAATAACAAGCTTATATAAACTTATTTTCAGCATTGCCCAGGATTGATTTAAGAAAGTAAAATCTTATTTGAAGAATGTTCAACTGTGTTTTAAGAATATTTATTCTTGATTTTCCACTTTTTCGAAATTCAAAATTCGAAATCATTTAACCCACCTCACAAAAAAAATGGAAGTGGTTATTTCAATGAATTGTATTTTATTTTGTTTTATTATCAGAAATGTACATACATACGTATATATAGTAATACATATATATAATATACAATTCATTTTTTACATACATATACTTTACATATATATATATATATATATTCTGCACACAGTGTATATTACAAAACTAGAAATATGTACATATTTATGCAAAACAGGTCTTAAGGTAATATTATAATTGAATCGCCAATTTCGAAAAGGGCCCATCTTTGAACAGTGAAAGTTTACAGGAAATGAAAAAAAATTATTTCCTAAGTATACTACACAAAAAAAATATTATTAGCAATGGAAAGATATAAAAATATTAGAATGTTAACTTTGTTATATGTGTATTATTTGATGTTGATTTGATGACCCCAAATTCCTAAAAAATCCGAGATGTGCCCATTTCGAAATTGATGATTCAATTATAACTACATACAAAAATTTTGGAGGATTTACATAAATCTAAAAATAAATTCAAAAGATTTTTCATAACAATACCGCTACCTTGTTCCGTCTGAACAACAGAACATACAACCCATTGATTTGTGTTTGCCACACAGCATCACCAAAGCCCCATAGCCTAGACAGTGCATAGAAGATGAGTGGAATCTCTGAATTCAGCCGCCAGAACAGCTCGATAGTGATTCACGTAAAATGCACAACAGCGCTGAGTATGATACTTGGAAGACGTCCAATATATTTCATCATAGAACTAAACACACCAATTTGATTGATGCCAAATGCGCATGACACGCAGGCCTGTGTGAAATCGGCTCCAAATAAATGCCAGTTCCATGCCAAGGAAAACCATAAGGAATCAGCAATTTTTGTTTGGGTTTCTTCATGTGATGGAAAGTGGCCGATAATAGCTACATCCCCGATAGTTCTTGTGCCGATTGTGAACCCTTAAAGGGATCCCAGAAGATGGTAATAATGGTAACAGACGCAGTAATAAAAGATACATACATTGATAAACCATTGATACTTCCAATATTTCATTGTCTGGTGCACGATTCAAGCTGCCATGACCATTGGAAAAGTTGGCGCCGCAAAACTGCAAATCCTCTTAAGAGATTATGGCGTACATTATATTTTCCATCCCGTATGTAAATTTTTCATTTTTTTGTTAAAAGAATTTTTCGTTTAAACAAAAAAAAAAGAAACTATTGAAAATTATGTACATATGTATGTATGTATCTTTTCAGAGAACACTTGAACCTAGTATTCTTAAATTAAGAATTTCATTCTTAAATAGAGAATGTTATTCTTAAAAAAGGTTTTTATCTTGCTTCAAGAATGAAATTTTGGTTTCAAGATTGGAGAACCTTAAATTTTATATATTTTTCCTTAATTTCAGTAGTTCTTAAAACAAGTACGACATAGCTTGATTTTAGCCCGCAACATTTCTCTGAGTGTAGGAAAGCCAAAAGATGCATTAACTTAAATAAATTAAAAAAAAAAAATTAAGAAAAAGGCCATTTTATTTTTCAGGTATGTTATTATATTAAATAGACCTTTCTAAAAAAATTCTTGTTTTTCAAAATCGCTTGATCTTTGAAGAGTTTTTTCAGTTTCAAATTTTATTTTGGAAAACATTTTTTTCAGTGTACTAAAACAACAAAAAAAATTTTACAGTGTATTTTTTTAAAGCTAATTTCAATACCTTTCTAATGGTATGAAGATCTTTGAAATCGGTAAAGCCAATGCATATTTTGATATTTTTCGTGCATATTTTGAGCATCCCTAATAATTTATGTATAGCAAAATTATGTACATATATATGTACATTAGATGAGTTTTTTTTTTGTATGGGATTCTTTAAACGTGTTGAACGAAAGAGCAATGCGGAGCAAAACGCAGCTGCTCGGCTACACATACGAGTCGTGTGTGTGCCGCTAGCAAGCAATTGCGACGTCTACAACCAATTAAGCGCTGGTTATAATAGCCGGGACGGGACGGAAGCCGTACCGATATAGAACGGTGACAAACCTAAGGCAATTATAATAGTCCGTTAACTGCCGTCTTTGACATTTGCCACAGCTGTAAATATTGTGCTTTATTTACCAATTTAAAACAGAAAATTTATTAAGTCTTACGTCGAATTCGCTCATTTATATATCATAAAATGTAAAAAAAAATTTTGCTAACGGTATTCTGTTTTGTTTCTGCAAAGAGAACTGTCAAATTGCCGTAAGAATACGGAATAAATCTAAAATCAACAGATGCTTACGGTTGTCGCCGTTTTCTACCGTTCATTATAATCATTCGCATGCCTTTCACATACAATAGATATTAAAGTGACGGCTCAATCCGTTGCGTTACGGCTATTATAACCATGGTATTAGTCTACGTTTGAATTTCATGCTGTGTGCATCGATCGCGCAAATAATTTTTTTCTGAGCAATAGGTATGCGACAACAAAATGACCGAATTAGAATTCAAAATTCAATCGGAATTGAAAAATTTTTTGTATTTGAACCCTTCTTATGAGCGTCAATGCATAATTAGCTTTAAAATTTTTAGTTCAATAAAATCATACAATTTTAAACGCCACTATGAAAATCACCACAGCGAAATTCTTGCAGTGCTCTGCTTATACGCGCACATTAATGCAGAAATATGTTGCGCTTGTGTAAGTAGCGCAGTCGGCGGGGTGCATCACTGCTTTAAACCCTCTCAGATCCTCCCTCCGGCACCGGAATATGAAAATAGGATGTTTTAGAGTAAGTAAACTGAAAAAAAAATTTCACTTTTCCAAAAACTAGATGGAGCTACACCGAAAACCGCGCAAATTCCCAGAATTTCAAGGTATGTTTAGATTTATGTATGAAAAATGTTAGGATTTTGCACAAGAAAAAAATTGGTACCTACCCATACGAAGAATTAACCGCTAAATCGAATGGCATATTCATCTTTATTTTGATACCCATATTGCCCACAAATGTTTTGGCGCCATCCGGCTCCATTCCGTTATCCGCGGTCTGGACCTTTCTATTTTTTTTTGCATTTGTGGAGTTACCCACCCACATAAAAAAATCACGAATAACCCAAAAAACCGCCTTCATGAGCAAAATTGTTAAAAAATTTAAGAATTTTTAAGATATGTTACCCTTTTATACCCGACTTTACTTCATTTAAACTTGACGAACTCATCCAAATTTTATTCGATTTTTAATAGCTATACATTTATGGAAAGCGCATTAAATAACGCAGCCTACCGTGTGATTTAGTTGAAAAATAATTTCCGTTTTCGGGAAGAGTATAGGGCAAGAAGTTGAAGATTCATGAGAAAAAAAAAGAAAATGGTCAATTTAGGCCGCGTTATTACCTTCCCTGGATAGTGTACCAAAAAACGGAATACGCCATTCGATTTAGCGGTTAATTCTACGTATTTTCTCGTGCAAAATCCTAACTTTTTTCAGACATAAATCTAAACATACCTTGAAATTCTGGGAATTTGCGCGGTTTTCGGTGTAGCTCCATCCAGTTTTTGGAAAAGCGAAATTTTTTTTTCAGTTTACTTACTCTAAAACATCCTATTTTCATATTCCAGTGGCGAAGGGAATATCTAAAAAAACTCATCTAATGTACATATATGTATGTATGTACACACTTACATATGTATTTGAACAAAATACAAAATACATTTCTGAGCATATTTCAGTTATTTTTCGGGCATACTAGCATGTATATTTTGATATTTTTCGTGCATATTTTTAGCATCCCTAATAATTAATGTATAGCAAAATTATGTACATATCGTCGGTCTCCTGCCAGAAACACGAATGTGAAAATTTTTTTAAGCACGATGTCTGTTCTTTATCGGGTATATATTGATGTAATTACAATTTATATTTGTATAAATTCTTGTGTAAACATACATACATAATATGTACGTGTATGTACATAAGCATATATACATATATTAATTGCTATTATATCAATATATACCCGATAAAGAGCAGACATCCCACTTAAAAAAAATTTCACATTCGTGTTTCTGGCAGGAGACCGACGATATATATCGACGGCTGAGAATAAGATCGCCCTATTTCAAAAATTATTTCAAAAACGCCCTATTTGAAAATTTGTTTCAATAACATCCTATTTCGGTACCCCGAAATAAGTCCCAAATGAAATAAGTCCCAAAGAAAAAATGAAATAACTCCCAAATATTTTTCATACAAATTGGGACTTATTTCATAATGAAATAACTCCCAATGCATTGGGACTTATTTCATAATATTTTGTTGGGACTTATTTCATAATGAAATAACTCCCAAATGAAATAACTCCCAACGAAATTCCGTTGGGAGTTATTTCATTATTTTCCAGCTTTGGGTGTTATTTCATATTTGTTGGGACTTATTTCGTTTCTCTTAAAAATTCATTGGGAGTTATTTCATATTTCTTGGGAGTTATTTCATTTCTCTTAAAATTGCAATTTAACAAGCTTCGACGTTTTTGTAACGTTATAAAGTAACCGAAAGCCGGGATCCGTACGATAAATCGAAAAAAATGTCGAATCTTAAAAGACCGAATTGAAAAAAGCCATATTATACATTTTTGACCGAATTAAAAACTGTCGAAATGAGGAAAATGACCGAAAAAGGCCGAAATTTGTAGACTTACATTTTTATCGCCGCCGCTGAAGGGTGTACCACGCATAAGGACATCACCGTGGCGGTAGCCACGGTTAGGGTACACGTCCGGACGGATGGCGTAGCCCAGGGTTATTTTTTATAAGCGCGGCCGAAGGCCGCCAACGCAGAAAAGTGTTCGGTGCAGTGAAATAACGCCCGCGGGCCATATTAAAAAAAAAACGAAAAATTGGAATTAAAAATCGCGCGATTTTTTATTCCAATTTTTCGCCTGCGGCGCTTTTTCCAATAAAACAAACACCATATTTAAATAAACCAAAAATTGGAATTAAAAATTGCGCGATTTTTTATTTCAATTTTTCGCCTGCGGCGCCTTTTCCAATAAAACAAACACCATATTTAAAAAAACCAAAAATTGGAATTAAAAATCGCGCGATTTTTAATTTCAATTTTTCGCCTGCGGCGCCTTTTCCAATAAAACAAACACAATATTTAAAAAAACCAAAAATTGGGAATAAAAATCGCGCGATAGATGTCCTTCTGCGTAGTACTTTTTGGGAGATATTTCATATTTCTTGGAATTTATTTCATTTGGGAGTTATTTCATATTTCTGGGACTTATTTCATTTGGGAGTTATTTCATATTTTTTGGGATATGGGGCCTCATTATGAAATAAGCCCCAAATATTGGGACTTATTTCATTTCCTTCTTTGGGAGTTATTTCATTTCTAAAAGTTGGGAGTTATTTCATTTTTATTGGGACTTATTTCATTGGGAGTTATTTCATTGGGACTTATTTCATTTGGGACTTATTTCGGGGTACCTCCTATTTCAGATTTTGCTTCAAGAACGCCCTATTTGAAAAATTGTTTCAGTAACGTCCTATTTCAGATTGCGCTTCAAAAATGCCCTATTTCAGAGAAAATTCCATATATATTTCTCTGAAATAGGGCGTTTTTGAATAATTGTCTGAAATAGGACGTTATTAAAACAAATTCTGAAATAGGGCGTTCTTGAAGCAAAATCTGAAATAGGACGTTATTCAAATAATTTTTGGAATAGGGCGTTTTTGAAAAAATTTTTGAAATAGGGCGATCTTATTCTCAGCCGTCAATCAATATCAAACAGAAAGTTGGTTTCCCCAACGTGTATATTTGTTATATAAACGAAAATATTGGTTAATTCATATCTAAAAAAAAGTAAAAATATTTACGAAGCTTTATGGCTTTGGCTCTGTTGTTACCATCGTCTTCAACACCGTTTGTGCTTGACGAAGTTGAATGGCTTGACCCGAGTTGTAGAGAGCGAGAGAGTGAGTATTTGGAATTTTCTTTTTTATTCAGTTAACATATTAACACTCTCTTATAGATCATACATAGCAGTGCTGCTACTGGCATAAAAATATAACCAACAAATTGTTTAATAGTAACAAGAAATTGGTTGAAGATTTGAACGAACATTTTGTTATATCAACAAATATCATGGTTAATATAACCAAAAACCATATATATAGTACTCCTATATTCGTAATACCTACGAGTTCCATCAGCCAACATTACAGTACAGATATATAAAAAAAGAAAGAGAAAACCGAGTAATCAAATTTGAAAAATGACATATGAATTCAAAATAAACCGCAGTGACGGCACATAAAAAAAAATTATAGGGAATTTACATATTTATTATTTGACTCTCGTATTAAAAAATTAAAAAATATCGAAGCGGTGCTATATTTGTGATAATAAAAGGGATACAATAAATAAAATATCTTTACATACGTAATAGATAGATAGGTAGATTCCTTACATAAATATGTATGTATACATATATACTTTTAAAAATCATATAATAACATAAATAAAATTTTAATTCTAGTATTTTAGCTTGCTGGTATTTTTGGCTTTATAGTCAGCATCGGGTTCGATGCATGCCGATGCACAGCGGGTTAGGGGGTACCCCAGCGGGTTAGGGGGCTTAGAATATACCCGTGGTAAGGAATGCCTGTCGTAAGAGGCGACTAAAATCCACCGGCCTAGAAGGTTGATTATGGCCAAAAAAATCGTTCGCACGACAGTCGGGCTAGTGTCAGAAGGGACTAGTACCCGAGCGTACCGGATTTATCCGGCAAAGGACTGTCACATCCGCTACACTCCCCAAAACCTTCGGGGAGTGTCTTCGTGGCTACAACAACAACAACAACATGCATGCCGTGTACGCCTGACTTTGCACCAGTCCCATCTTGAGATGGGATGACAGTGCCCTGTTAGTATGTGACCGCCAGTCTGCTCCAGGAAAAAAACACTGCAGCTCCCACCCGTCCACCTTTTATCCGCTGTAAATATGTGGAACATATAGCGATTGGTTCGTGGTCCTTTCTTTCATCCGTTTGTTATATTATTACCTGTAGTCCCCTGTTGAGGTCGGTTTGGAGAGTAACGTAGTCTGAACTTTGGTCCTCATATGTTGCTGTGTCCAAAAGTTCGTTGTCTAAATTGTCCTGTTATTCAGTTTAGAAATTCGCAGTACTTTTGCTTAGATCACCGTGCTGGCGGCTTTCGAACGTACATACTTTACAAACATAACCCTCAATCGGCAAAATTCTACATTTTGATATATTGCTCATGGATCGGATCACAGTATTTTAACATGGAACGCTTTCCGCCGCGATTCATAAAAATATGAGTGCATAGAAAATATATTTTTCTAGAACATTTCCACTATTTTTCATAAAAAAATTCACAAAAGTTTGCATCTCAAAATAAATGTGGCAAATTTCTTATATTAATTATAAACAAATTCAAAAACTAAAATCAAAGGGGTATAAGTCCCCTAGAACACAATGATGCCTTTCAATTTTTTTTTCAAACGCCTCTGAACTCAATTGAATGTATTTGTCACACATATAGACAGATGACATTAAATGTAATTGAGGCGCATGCGCAGAACTGCCAGTTGCACAAAATTTTTGGATGAATTCATACACATTGCACAGATAGAATACTATCAATATAGAAGTACTATATATATGCCAAAAACACTGTCTAATATATCAACAATGGTAATAGTAATATTAAACAAGTGTGAAATTAGTACTATTAACCAACTTTTGGTTGATTTTTCTCTCAGTGTAAGTGAAGTATCTAATTCTTATTTGATCTTTTATTTAATTATTGTTTTGCGTAAAAAATTAAAGACTTTTTGGAAAGAAAACTGTAAACAAAACCATCCCTCTTTTCATTTTAGTGAAATATTCATAAAAAACTATCGATAGTATCGATAGCTTTTTTTTTCCGACTATCGAAACTATCGAGTGGTCCGACTATCGATGGTTTTGCAGCTCTACTCCACAGAACATAGCCCAAGAGACGAACAAAGCCCGTCGCAATCGGAGTCAAGTGCCCAGAAAAAAAAGGTCAGTAACACTTTTCATTAATAAAATGTGTATAGATATCAGTGGTATTAAATTGTCTAATTTTTAGAGGAGTGCCGCTTTGACAGGATTGCGTAAAGATTTGAATTCGATGAGGGAATTGATAGCCGAAAAAAAGGGCAGAAAATTCGCCTGTGGCTAGGCAATTTAGTAGCTGTTCAAATGGAGAAGGTATGCCCCGAACAGCAGGAGGAAGCCGCTTGGGAGGTACAGTGCCTTATGCGGCGGTTGGTGGAAAGGTCAAATGCCGTAATATCCCACACATCCACTTCAAGCGACTTATTGCAAAATGCCATGGAAGGAGTATTTGAAGACACCGATTTCGATTGAAGGTAAGGAATTTTGCTTTGTTTTAATACATTATTGAATGAATATTGAATTATCCACTTTTTCAGATTTACAATGGGCCTGAATTTTTATTATACTGTATATATTTTTTAATAGATTTTTGTTGAGGTGATATTTTTTTAGACTGTAAAGAGGCTTCTAGCTTCGGCCAGGCTATTTTTCGTTAACACTACACGTCTATGGAACTCCATTCCATCCACTATCAGAAAGGGACTAAACAGAAGCAACTTTAAACGGTGCATATATGAGCATTTCAGTTGTCAAGAAAGCTGAAATGAATGCAAAGGAATGATCAACTATCTCACCTATCTTTATTTATTTATTTATTTTTTATTTTTTCTCTTCTTCTTACTTGTCTTTTATTTTTCTCTCCTTGCTTTCACCATCTCTACCTTCACCACATATATATCTCTATATATTAATATTATTAATTAGTTTTTAAGCTATGGTTAAGTAATTGATTTGTATTAGTCTTAATTATTACTGTTGTGCAAAAAAAGACTATTTTGTCTTAATGTACTAATGTTATATGTTTTTAATAAATGAAAAAATGAAATGAAAAAAAAAATAAAGAGAAATGCGCTTGATTTTTTTTTTATTATAATGTATATAGTTTTTTACTAATTTTTGTAATGAAGTGATATTTTTTTATCAGTGTAATATAGAATTTTTACAGTGTATGTTTTCAAAAGGTGATTTTAATACCTTTCTAACGGTATACAAAATTTTGAAATCGGTTGATTAGTTTACGCGTGATATCAAAATATACACTCAGAGAAAAGGCAAGCTAAATTTCAGTATAGCGGGCTTGAATCAAGCCGAAACCGTTATGAAAGTCTGTTAAGCTCGCAAATGCTAGAATCAAGAATATATTCTCATTTTTAGGACGATATTTTTTGAGAATAACAAGCTTATATAAACTTATTTTCAGCATTGCCCAGGATTGATTTAAGAAAGTAAAATCTTATTTGAAGAATGTTCAACTGTGTTTTAAGAATATTTATTCTTGATTTTCCACTTTTTCGAAATTCAAAATTCGAAATCATTTAACCCACCTCACAAAAAAAATGGAAGTGGTTATTTCAATGAATTGTATTTTATTTTGTTTTATTATCAGAAATGTACATACATACGTATATATAGTAATACATATATATAATATACAATTCATTTTTTACATACATATACTTTACATATATATATATATATATATTCTGCACACAGTGTATATTACAAAACTAGAAATATGTACATATTTATGCAAAACAGGTCTTAAGGTAATATTATAATTGAATCGCCAATTTCGAAAAGGGCCCATCTTTGAACAGTGAAAGTTTACAGGAAATGAAAAAAAATTATTTCCTAAGTATACTACACAAAAAAAATATTATTAGCAATGGAAAGATATAAAAATATTAGAATGTTAACTTTGTTATATGTGTATTATTTGATGACACCAAATTCCTAAAAAATCCGAGATGTGCCCATTTCGAAATTGATGATTCAATTATAACTACATACAAAAATTTTGGAGGATTTACATAAATCTAAAAATAAATTCAAAAGATTTTTCATAACAATACCGCTACCTTGTTCCGTCTGAACAACAGAACATACAACCCATTGATTTGTGTTTGCCACACAGCATCACCAAAGCCCCATAGCCTAGACAGTGCATAGAAGATGAGTGGAATCTCTGAATTCAGCCGCCAGAACAGCTCGATAGTGATTCACGTAAAATGCACAACAGCGCTGAGTATGATACTTGGAAGACGTCCAATATATTTCATCATAGAACTAAACACACCAATTTGATTGATGCCAAATGCGCATGACACGCAGGCCTGTGTGAAATCGGCTCCAAATAAATGCCAGTTCCATGCCAAGGAAAACCATAAGGAATCAGCAATTTTTGTTTGGGTTTCTTCATGTGATGGAAAGTGGCCGATAATAGCTACATCCCCGATAGTTCTTGTGCCGATTGTGAACCCTTAAAGGGATCCCAGAAGATGGTAATAATGGTAACAGACGCAGTAATAAAAGATACATACATTGATAAACCATTGATACTTCCAATATTTCATTGTCTGGTGCACGATTCAAGCTGCCATGACCATTGGAAAAGTTGGCGCCGCAAAACTGCAAATCCTCTTAAGAGATTATGGCGTACATTTTATTTTCCATCCCGTATGTAAATTTTTCATTTTTTTGTTAAAAGAATTTTTCGTTTAAACAAAAAAAAAAGAAACTATTGAAAATTATGTACATATGTATGTATGTATCTTTTCAGAGAACACTTGAACCTAGTATTCTTAAATTAAGAATTTCATTCTTAAATAGAGAATGTTATTCTTAAAAAAGGTTTTTATCTTGCTTCAAGAATGAAATTTTGGTTTCAAGATTGGAGAACCTTAAATTTTATATATTTTTCCTTAATTTCAGTAGTTCTTAAAACAAGTACGACATAGCTTGATTTTAGCCCGCAACATTTCTCTGAGTGTAGGAAAGCCAAAAGATGCATTAACTTAAATAAATTAAAAAAAAAAAAATTAAGAAAAAGGCCATTTTATTTTTCAGGTATGTTATTATATTAAATAGACCTTTCTAAAAAAATTCTTGTTTTTCAAAATCGCTTGATCTTTGAAGAGTTTTTTCAGTTTCAAATTTTATTTTGGAAAACATTTTTTTCAGTGTACTAAAACAACAAAAAAAATTTTACAGTGTATTTTTTTAAAGCTAATTTCAATACCTTTCTAATGGTATGAAGATCTTTGAAATCGGTAAAGCCAATGCATATTTTGATATTTTTCGTGCATATTTTGAGCATCCCTAATAATTTATGTATAGCAAAATTATGTACATATATATGTACATTAGATGAGTTTTTTTTTTGTATGGGATTCTTTAAACGTGTTGAACGAAAGAGCAATGCGGAGCAAAACGCAGCTGCTCGGCTACACATACGAGTCGTGTGTGTGCCGCTAGCAAGCAATTGCGACGTCTACAACCAATTAAGCGCTGGTTATAATAGCCGGGACGGGACGGAAGCCGTACCGATATAGAACGGTGACAAACCTAAGGCAATTATAATAGTCCGTTAACTGCCGTCTTTGACATTTGCCACAGCTGTAAATATTGTGCTTTATTTACCAATTTAAAACAGAAAATTTATTAAGTCTTACGTCGAATTCGCTCATTTATATATCATAAAATGTAAAAAAAAATTTTGCTAACGGTATTCTGTTTTGTTTCTGCAAAGAGAACTGTCAAATTGCCGTAAGAATACGGAATAAATCTAAAATCAACAGATGCTTACGGTTGTCGCCGTTTTCTACCGTTCATTATAATCATTCGCATGCCTTTCACATACAATAGATATTAAAGTGACGGCTCAATCCGTTGCGTTACGGCTATTATAACCATGGTATTAGTCTACGTTTGAATTTCATGCTGTGTGCATCGATCGCGCAAATAATTTTTTTCTGAGCAATAGGTATGCGACAACAAAATGACCGAATTAGAATTCAAAATTCAATCGGAATTGAAAAATTTTTTGTATTTGAACCCTTCTTATGAGCGTCAATGCATAATTAGCTTTAAAATTTTTAGTTCAATAAAATCATACAATTTTAAACGCCACTATGAAAATCACCACAGCGAAATTCTTGCAGTGCTCTGCTTATACGCGCACATTAATGCAGAAATATGTTGCGCTTGTGTAAGTAGCGCAGTCGGCGGGGTGCATCACTGCTTTAAACCCTCTCAGATCCTCCCTCCGGCACCGGAATATGAAAATAGGATGTTTTAGAGTAAGTAAACTGAAAAAAAAATTTCACTTTTCCAAAAACTAGATGGAGCTACACCGAAAACCGCGCAAATTCCCAGAATTTCAAGGTATGTTTAGATTTATGTATGAAAAATGTTAGGATTTTGCACAAGAAAAAAATTGGTACCTACCCATACGAAGAATTAACCGCTAAATCGAATGGCATATTCATCTTTATTTTGATACCCATATTGCCCACAAATGTTTTGGCGCCATCCGGCTCCATTCCGTTATCCGCGGTCTGGACCTTTCTATTTTTTTTTGCATTTGTGGAGTTACCCACCCACATAAAAAAATCACGAATAACCCAAAAAACCGCCTTCATGAGCAAAATTGTTAAAAAATTTAAGAATTTTTAAGATATGTTACCCTTTTATACCCGACTTTACTTCATTTAAACTTGACGAACTCATCCAAATTTTATTCGATTTTTAATAGCTATACATTTATGGAAAGCGCATTAAATAACGCAGCCTACCGTGTGATTTAGTTGAAAAATAATTTCCGTTTTCGGGAAGAGTATAGGGCAAGAAGTTGAAGATTCATGAGAAAAAAAAGAAAATGGTCAATTTAGGCCGCGTTATTACCTTCCCTGGATAGTGTACCAAAAAACGGAATACGCCATTCGATTTAGCGGTTAATTCTACGTATTTTCTCGTGCAAAATCCTAACTTTTTTCAGACATAAATCTAAACATACCTTGAAATTCTGGGAATTTGCGCGGTTTTCGGTGTAGCTCCATCCAGTTTTTGGAAAAGCGAAATTTTTTTTTCAGTTTACTTACTCTAAAACATCCTATTTTCATATTCCAGTGGCGGAGGGAATATCTAAAAAAACTCATCTAATGTACATATATGTATGTATGTACACACTTACATATGTATTTGAACAAAATACAAAATACATTTCTGAGCATATTTCAGTTATTTTTCGGGCATACTAGCATGTATATTTTGATATTTTTCGTGCATATTTTTAGCATCCCTAATAATTAATGTATAGCAAAATTATGTACATATCGTCGGTCTCCTGCCAGAAACACGAATGTGAAAATTTTTTTAAGCACGATGTCTGTTCTTTATCGGGTATATATTGATGTAATTACAATTTATATTTGTATAAATTCTTGTGTAAACATACATACATAATATGTACGTGTATGTACATAAGCATATATACATATATTAATTGCTATTATATCAATATATACCCGATAAAGAGCAGACATCCCACTTAAAAAAAATTTCACATTCGTGTTTCTGGCAGGAGACCGACGATATATATCGACGGCTGAGAATAAGATCGCCCTATTTCAAAAATTATTTCAAAAACGCCCTATTTGAAAATTTGTTTCAATAACATCCTATTTCGGTACCCCGAAATAAGTCCCAAATGAAATAAGTCCCAAAGAAAAAATGAAATAACTCCCAAATATTTTTCATACAAATTGGGACTTATTTCATAATGAAATAACTCCCAATGCATTGGGACTTATTTCATAATATTTTGTTGGGACTTATTTCATAATGAAATAACTCCCAAATGAAATAACTCCCAACGAAATTCCGTTGGGAGTTATTTCATTATTTTCCAGCTTTGGGTGTTATTTCATATTTGTTGGGACTTATTTCGTTTCTCTTAAAAATTCATTGGGAGTTATTTCATATTTCTTGGGAGTTATTTCATTTCTCTTAAAATTGCAATTTAACAAGCTTCGACGTTTTTGTAACGTTATAAAGTAACCGAAAGCCGGGATCCGTACGATAAATCGAAAAAAATGTCGAATCTTAAAAGACCGAATTGAAAAAAGCCTTATTATACATTTTTGACCGAATTAAAAACTGTCGAAATGAGGAAAATGACCGAAAAAGGCCGAAATTTGTAGACTTACATTTTTATCGCCGCCGCTGAAGGGTGTACCACGCATAAGGACATCACCGTGGCGGTAGCCACGGTTAGGGTACACGTCCGGACGGATGGCGTAGCCCAGGGTTATTTTTTATAAGCGCGGCCGAAGGCCGCCAACGCAGAAAAGTGTTCGGTGCAGTGAAATAACGCCCGCGGACCATATTAAAAAAAAAACGAAAAATTGGAATTAAAAATCGCGCGATTTTTTATTCCAATTTTTCGCCTGCGGCGCCTTTTCCAATAAAACAAACACCATATTTAAATAAACCAAAAATTGGAATTAAAAATTGCGCGATTTTTTATTTCAATTTTTCGCCTGCGGCGCCTTTTCCAATAAAACAAACACCATATTTAAAAAAACCAAAAATTGGAATTAAAAATCGCGCGATTTTTAATTTCAATTTTTCGCCTGCGGCGCCTTTTCCAATAAAACAAACACAATATTTAAAAAAACCAAAAATTGGGAATAAAAATCGCGCGATAGATGTCCTTCTGCGTAGTACTTTTTGGGAGATATTTCATATTTCTTGGAATTTATTTCATTTGGGAGTTATTTCATATTTCTGGGACTTATTTCATTTGGGAGTTATTTCATATTTTTTGGGATATGGGGCCTCATTATGAAATAAGCCCCAAATATTGGGACTTATTTCATTTCCTTCTTTGGGAGTTATTTCATTTCTAAAAGTTGGGAGTTATTTCATTTTTATTGGGACTTATTTCATTGGGAGTTATTTCATTGGGACTTATTTCATTTGGGACTTATTTCGGGGTACCTCCTATTTCAGATTTTGCTTCAAGAACGCCCTATTTGAAAAATTGTTTCAGTAACGTCCTATTTCAGATTGCGCTTCAAAAATGCCCTATTTCAGAGAAAATTCCATATATATTTCTCTGAAATAGGGCGTTTTTGAATAATTGTCTGAAATAGGACGTTATTAAAACAAATTCTGAAATAGGGCGTTCTTGAAGCAAAATCTGAAATAGGACGTTATTCAAATAATTTTTGGAATAGGGCGTTTTTGAAAAAATTTTTGAAATAGGGCGATCTTATTCTCAGCCGTCAATCAATATCAAACAGAAAGTTGGTTTCCCCAACGTGTATATTTGTTATATAAACGAAAATATTGGTTAATTCATATCTAAAAAAAAGTAAAAATATTTACGAAGCTTTATGGCTTTGGCTCTGTTGTTACCATCGTCTTCAACACCGTTTGTGCTTGACGAAGTTGAATGGCTTGACCCGAGTTGTAGAGAGCGAGAGAGTGAGTATTTGGAATTTTCTTTTTTATTCAGTTAACATATTAACACTCTCTTATAGATCATACATAGCAGTGCTGCTACTGGCATAAAAATATAACCAACAAATTGTTTAATAGTAACAAGAAATTGGTTGAAGATTTGAACGAACATTTTGTTATATCAACAAATATCATGGTTAATATAACCAAAAACCATATATATAGTACTCCTATATTCGTAATACCTACGAGTTCCATCAGCCAACATTACAGTACAGATATATAAAAAAAGAAAGAGAAAACCGAGTAATCAAATTTGAAAAATGACATATGAATTCAAAATAAACCGCAGTGACGGCACATAAAAAAAAATTATAGGGAATTTACATATTTATTATTTGACTCTCGTATTAAAAAATTAAAAAATATCGAAGCGGTGCTATATTTGTGATAATAAAAGGGATACAATAAATAAAATATCTTTACATACGTAATAGATAGATAGGTAGATTCCTTACATAAATATGTATGTATACATATATACTTTTAAAAATCATATAATAACACAAATAAAATTTTAATTCTAGTATTTTAGCTTGCTGGTATTTTTGGCTTTATAGTCAGCATCGGGTTCGATGCATGCCGATGCACAGCGGGTTAGGGGGTACCCCAGCGGGTTAGGGGGCTTAGAATATACCCGTGGTAAGGAATGCCTGTCGTAAGAGGCGACTAAAATCCACCGGCCTAGAAGGTTGATTATGGCCAAAAAAATCGTTCGCACGACAGTCGGGCTAGTGTCAGAAGGGACTAGTACCCGAGCGTACCGGATTTATCCGGCAAAGGACTGTCACATCCGCTACACTCCCCAAAACCTTCGGGGAGTGTCTTCGTGGCTACAACAACAACAACAACAACAACATGCATGCCGTGTACGCCTGACTTTGCACCAGTCCCATCTTGAGATGGGATGACAGTGCCCTGTTAGTATGTGACCGCCAGTCTGCTCCAGGAAAAAAACACTGCAGCTCCCACCCGTCCACCTTTTATCCGCTGTAAATATGTGGAACATATAGCGATTGGTTCGTGGTCCTTTCTTTCATCCGTTTGTTATATTATTACCTGTAGTCCCCTGTTGAGGTCGGTTTGGAGAGTAACGTAGTCTGAACTTTGGTCCTCATATGTTGCTGTGTCCAAAAGTTCGTTGTCTAAATTGTCCTGTTATTCAGTTTAGAAATTCGCAGTACTTTTGCTTAGATCACCGTGCTGGCGGCCTTCGAACGTACATACTTTACAAACATAACCCTCAATCGGCAAAATTCTACTTTTTGATATATTGCTCATGGATCGGATCACAGTATTTTAACATGGAACGCTTTCCGCCGCGATTCATAAAAATATGAGTGCATAGAAAATAGATTTTTCTAGAACATTTCCACTATTTTTCATAAAAAAATTCACAAAAGTTTGCATCTCAAAATAAATGTGGCAAATTTCTTATATTAATTATAAACAACATATGTCACACATATAGACAGATGACATTAAATGTAATTGAGGCGCATGCGCAGAACTGCCAGTTGCACAAAATTTTTGGATGAATTCATACACATTGCACAGATAGAATACTATCAATATAGAAGTACTATATATATGCCAAAAACACTGTCTAATATATCAACAATGGTAATAGTAATATTAAACAAGTGTGAAATTAGTACTATTAACCAACTTTTGGGTGATTTTTCTCTCAGTGTAAGTGAAGTATCTAATTCTTATTTGATCTTTTATTTAATTATTGTTTTGCGTAAAAAATTAAAGACTTTTTGGAAAGAAAACTGTAAACAAAACCATCCCTCTTTTCATTTTAGTGAAATATTCATAAAAAACTATCGATAGTATCGATAGTTTTTTTTCCGACTATCGAAACTATCGAGTGGTCCGACTATCGATGGTTTTGCAGCTCTACTCCACAGAACATAGCCCAAGAGACGAACAAAGCCCGTCGCAATCGGAGTCAAGTGCCCAGAAAAAAAAGGTCAGTAACACTTTTCATTAATAAAATGTGTATAGATATCAGTGGTATTAAATTGTCTAATTTTTAGAGGAGTGCCGCTTTGACAGGATTGCGTAAAGATTTGAATTCGATGAGGGAATTGATAGCCGAAAAAAAGGGCAGAAAATTCGCCTGTGGCTAGGCAATTTAGTAGCTGTTCAAATGGAGAAGGTATGCCCCGAACAGCAGGAGGAAGCCGCTTGGGAGGTACAGTGCCTTATGCGGCGGTTGGTGGAAAGGTCAAATGCCGTAATATCCCACACATCCACTTCAAGCGACTTATTGCAAAATGCCATGGAAGGAGTATTTGAAGACACCGATTTCGATTGAAGGTAAGGAATTTTGCTTTGTTTTAATACATTATTGAATGAATATTGAATTATCCACTTTTTCAGATTTACAATGGGCCTGAATTTTTATTATACTGTATATATTTTTTAATAGATTTTTGTTGAGGTGATATTTTTTTAGACTGTAAAGAGGCTTCTAGCTTCGGCCAGGCTATTTTTCGTTAACACTACACGTCTATGGAACTCCATTCCATCCACTATCAGAAAGGGACTAAACAGAAGCAACTTTAAACGGTGCATATATGAGCATTTCAGTTGTCAAGAAAGCTGAAATGAATGCAAAGGAATGATCAACTATCTCACCTATCTTTATTTATTTATTTATTTTTTATTTTTTCTCTTCTTCTTACTTGTCTTTTATTTTTCTCTCCTTGCTTTCACCATCTCTACCTTCACCACATATATATCTCTATATATTAATATTATTAATTAGTTTTTAAGCTATGGTTAAGTAATTGATTTGTATTAGTCTTAATTATTACTGTTGTGCAAAAAAAGACTATTTTGTCTTAATGTACTAATGTTATATGTTTTTAATAAATGAAAAAATGAAATGAAAAAAAAAAAATAAAGAGAAATGCGCTTGATTTTTTTTTTATTATAATGTATATAGTTTTTTACTAATTTTTGTAATGAAGTGATATTTTTTTATCAGTGTAATATAGAATTTTTACAGTGTATGTTTTCAAAAGGTGATTTTAATACCTTTCTAACGGTATACAAAATTTTGAAATCGGTTGATTAGTTTACGCGTGATATCAAAATATACACTCAGAGAAAAGGCAAGCTAAATTTCAGTATAGCGGGCTTGAATCAAGCCGAAACCGTTATGAAAGTCTGTTAAGCTCGCAAATGCTAGAATCAAGAATATATTCTCATTTTTAGGACGATATTTTTTGAGAATAACAAGCTTATATAAACTTATTTTCAGCATTGCCCAGGATTGATTTAAGAAAGTAAAATCTTATTTGAAGAATGTTCAACTGTGTTTTAAGAATATTTATTCTTGATTTTCCACTTTTTCGAAATTCAAAATTCGAAATCATTTAACCCACCTCACAAAAAAAATGGAAGTGGTTATTTCAATGAATTGTATTTTATTTTGTTTTATTATCAGAAATGTACATACATACGTATATATAGTAATACATATATATAATATACAATTCATTTTTTACATACATATACTTTACATATATATATATATATATATTCTGCACACAGTGTATATTACAAAACTAGAAATATGTACATATTTATGCAAAACAGGTCTTAAGGTAATATTATAATTGAATCGCCAATTTCGAAAAGGGCCCATCTTTGAACAGTGAAAGTTTACAGGAAATGAAAAAAAATTATTTCCTAAGTATACTACACAAAAAAAATATTATTAGCAATGGAAAGATATAAAAATATTAGAATGTTAACTTTGTTATATGTGTATTATTTGATGTTGATTTGATGACCCCAAATTCCTAAAAAATCCGAGATGTGCCCATTTCGAAATTGATGATTCAATTATAACTACATACAAAAATTTTGGAGGATTTACATAAATCTAAAAATAAATTCAAAAGATTTTTCATAACAATACCGCTACCTTGTTCCGTCTGAACAACAGAACATACAACCCATTGATTTGTGTTTGCCACACAGCATCACCAAAGCCCCATAGCCTAGACAGTGCATAGAAGATGAGTGGAATCTCTGAATTCAGCCGCCAGAACAGCTCGATAGTGATTCACGTAAAATGCACAACAGCGCTGAGTATGATACTTGGAAGACGTCCAATATATTTCATCATAGAACTAAACACACCAATTTGATTGATGCCAAATGCGCATGACACGCAGGCCTGTGTGAAATCGGCTCCAAATAAATGCCAGTTCCATGCCAAGGAAAACCATAAGGAATCAGCAATTTTTGTTTGGGTTTCTTCATGTGATGGAAAGTGGCCGATAATAGCTACATCCCCGATAGTTCTTGTGCCGATTGTGAACCCTTAAAGGGATCCCAGAAGATGGTAATAATGGTAACAGACGCAGTAATAAAAGATACATACATTGATAAACCATTGATACTTCCAATATTTCATTGTCTGGTGCACGATTCAAGCTGCCATGACCATTGGAAAAGTTGGCGCCGCAAAACTGCAAATCCTCTTAAGAGATTATGGCGTACATTTTATTTTCCATCCCGTATGTAAATTTTTCATTTTTTTGTTAAAAGAATTTTTCGTTTAAACAAAAAAAAAAGAAACTATTGAAAATTATGTACATATGTATGTATGTATCTTTTCAGAGAACACTTGAACCTAGTATTCTTAAATTAAGAATTTCATTCTTAAATAGAGAATGTTATTCTTAAAAAAGGTTTTTATCTTGCTTCAAGAATGAAATTTTGGTTTCAAGATTGGAGAACCTTAAATTTTATATATTTTTCCTTAATTTCAGTAGTTCTTAAAACAAGTACGACATAGCTTGATTTTAGCCCGCAACATTTCTCTGAGTGTAGGAAAGCCAAAAGATGCATTAACTTAAATAAATTAAAAAAAAAAAATTAAGAAAAAGGCCATTTTATTTTTCAGGTATGTTATTATATTAAATAGACCTTTCTAAAAAAATTCTTGTTTTTCAAAATCGCTTGATCTTTGAAGAGTTTTTTCAGTTTCAAATTTTATTTTGGAAAACATTTTTTTCAGTGTACTAAAACAACAAAAAAAATTTTACAGTGTATTTTTTTAAAGCTAATTTCAATACCTTTCTAATGGTATGAAGATCTTTGAAATCGGTAAAGCCAATGCATATTTTGATATTTTTCGTGCATATTTTGAGCATCCCTAATAATTTATGTATAGCAAAATTATGTACATATATATGTACATTAGATGAGTTTTTTTTTTGTATGGGATTCTTTAAACGTGTTGAACGAAAGAGCAATGCGGAGCAAAACGCAGCTGCTCGGCTACACATACGAGTCGTGTGTGTGCCGCTAGCAAGCAATTGCGACGTCTACAACCAATTAAGCGCTGGTTATAATAGCCGGGACGGGACGGAAGCCGTACCGATATAGAACGGTGACAAACCTAAGGCAATTATAATAGTCCGTTAACTGCCGTCTTTGACATTTGCCACAGCTGTAAATATTGTGCTTTATTTACCAATTTAAAACAGAAAATTTATTAAGTCTTACGTCGAATTCGCTCATTTATATATCATAAAATGTAAAAAAAAATTTTGCTAACGGTATTCTGTTTTGTTTCTGCAAAGAGAACTGTCAAATTGCCGTAAGAATACGGAATAAATCTAAAATCAACAGATGCTTACGGTTGTCGCCGTTTTCTACCGTTCATTATAATCATTCGCATGCCTTTCACATACAATAGATATTAAAGTGACGGCTCAATCCGTTGCGTTACGGCTATTATAACCATGGTATTAGTCTACGTTTGAATTTCATGCTGTGTGCATCGATCGCGCAAATAATTTTTTTCTGAGCAATAGGTATGCGACAACAAAATGACCGAATTAGAATTCAAAATTCAATCGGAATTGAAAAATTTTTTGTATTTGAACCCTTCTTATGAGCGTCAATGCATAATTAGCTTTAAAATTTTTAGTTCAATAAAATCATACAATTTTAAACGCCACTATGAAAATCACCACAGCGAAATTCTTGCAGTGCTCTGCTTATACGCGCACATTAATGCAGAAATATGTTGCGCTTGTGTAAGTAGCGCAGTCGGCGGGGTGCATCACTGCTTTAAACCCTCTCAGATCCTCCCTCCGGCACCGGAATATGAAAATAGGATGTTTTAGAGTAAGTAAACTGAAAAAAAAATTTCACTTTTCCAAAAACTAGATGGAGCTACACCGAAAACCGCGCAAATTCCCAGAATTTCAAGGTATGTTTAGATTTATGTATGAAAAATGTTAGGATTTTGCACAAGAAAAAAATTGGTACCTACCCATACGAAGAATTAACCGCTAAATCGAATGGCATATTCATCTTTATTTTGATACCCATATTGCCCACAAATGTTTTGGCGCCATCCGGCTCCATTCCGTTATCCGCGGTCTGGACCTTTCTATTTTTTTTTGCATTTGTGGAGTTACCCACCCACATAAAAAAATCACGAATAACCCAAAAAACCGCCTTCATGAGCAAAATTGTTAAAAAATTTAAGAATTTTTAAGATATGTTACCCTTTTATACCCGACTTTACTTCATTTAAACTTGACGAACTCATCCAAATTTTATTCGATTTTTAATAGCTATACATTTATGGAAAGCGCATTAAATAACGCAGCCTACCGTGTGATTTAGTTGAAAAATAATTTCCGTTTTCGGGAAGAGTATAGGGCAAGAAGTTGAAGATTCATGAGAAAAAAAAGAAAATGGTCAATTTAGGCCGCGTTATTACCTTCCCTGGATAGTGTACCAAAAAACGGAATACGCCATTCGATTTAGCGGTTAATTCTACGTATTTTCTCGTGCAAAATCCTAACTTTTTTCAGACATAAATCTAAACATACCTTGAAATTCTGGGAATTTGCGCGGTTTTCGGTGTAGCTCCATCCAGTTTTTGGAAAAGCGAAATTTTTTTTTCAGTTTACTTACTCTAAAACATCCTATTTTCATATTCCAGTGGCGGAGGGAATATCTAAAAAAACTCATCTAATGTAGTAGTGTTGTTATGTACGTTCTAGACCACATTTCGTGGTAAGCTTTTAAAATTATAACAACAATTTGTATGGAGAGCTTTTAGAAAACACCACCCCAATGTCTGTTCCTATCTTCAACATGTGTTTGTGTGTATATCACAAGCATTTTTCACAAAAAAATCACGAAAAAGACATAGTCTAATGTGAAATTTTTGGGCGACATCTAACGTTGAATAGGGTAAATATGAAAAGCTCAGCGATAATTGCGCCATCTGGCGGTAGACAGTGAATATTTGTTGTCTATACTAAAAAGCTGTATGAATATGTATCTATGAAGATACATATAAACATGTATGTATAAACCTGTATGAATATGTATCTATGAAGATACATATAAACATGTATGTATAAACAAACCTACATATATTTCCTCCGCTTGTATGTTACCAATCTGGGGGAGAAATTCAAACATGTACACGTATAGAACTTTATGAGGTGTGTCATAGAGGAGATTTTCATTTCAGTTGAATGTAGAAGCTTTTGTATGTATGTATGTAGGCATACATATGTTGATATACTTATATGTATGTATATAAGTGTATGATGTTAGCTAGCTATGAGGGAAAGAAATTTAAACAGACATTTTATACTTACGTTTTCCTTATATTCCCATTTTAAGTAAAAGTTAAAACAAATATAAATATTTTATATAAATTTTTATTAATTTATTTATTGAGTAAAAGTACAATTTTTGCATTTGTTTACATTAAAGACTATATTATAATAGAATTCCATAAGTTTCCTTGCTTCTTCTACTTTACAAATATCATCTACTTCACCTTCTTTTTCTCCCATTTCCTCTCCCCTTTTTTTTTCTTCATCATATCTTTGATTATTATATGAATTAGAAGTTGAACTATTTATATTATTTGATTTTAAAGAATACTGAAGATTTGATTGTATCGCTATCAATTTATTTTTATGTTCATCCGAAAGTATATCAGAGAATTTTTTTAAAAAGTTATAAATTTCCTTAATTATCATTTTTACAATAATATTTTATATTCTTTTACATATATTACTTATATTACTGAATTCTCATATGTAATGTCTGTGATTATCTCTTAACATCAATTATTAACCTCATATCAGTGTTTAGTCTTCTTCAAAATTTTATTTTATAATTTCTTTTATTATATTTATTCAATACTATTTCTTTATAAATTATCATTTGCAACTAAATTTTTTTTGTTTATTTTTTTTATTTGTGTACATTATAGATATTTTAGTAGAAATCTTACTTATTTTTTATACTTATTTCATTTATTTACTATTATTCATTATTTTTTTTCTTTCCTATTTTTTTTCTCATACATATTTTAATTTTTAAGATCATTAATCTCATATATATATGCATTCAATTCCCAAATTATATGAAAATGGATTTCCTGTGAGAAAGAAAATGTTTTCCTGTGAAATTTTAAATGAGGTAGAAAACTGCATTGAATTTTCTTTAACAATTCTAATATTATTATCTAAATTTCCCCAAAGTCGAAGTCAACAAGTTTTAATACTTACAACACGTACATGAAAATTAATATATTCATTCTATAAAATCTCATTATTCTCATATATACAGCATTCATGTTTTAATTTTTAAGATCATTAACCTCATATATACATATTCATATCAGTTTTTAGTCTTCTTCAAAATTTAATTTTATAGTTTCTTTAATTATATTTCTTCAATACTATTTCTTTATTGTTTGCAACTACATTTTTTTAATTTTTTTTTTTTTTTTTTTTAGTTTGTGTACATTATAGATATTTTAGTAGAAATCTTACTTATTTTTTATACTTACTTCATTTATTTACTATTATTGCTTCATTATTTTTTTCTTTCCAATTTTTTTCTCATACATATTTTAATTTTTAAGATCATTGAACTCATATATACATAGATTCAATTCTCAAATTATATGAAATTGCATTTCCTATGAAAACTATGAGAAAGTAAATTTTTTCTATGAAATTTTATATGAGGTAGACAATTGAATTGAATTGAATTTTCTCTAACAATTCTAATAATATTTTTTATTATGTTGATAAACGCAAATTTATAATACTTTATTTACTTTTAGTTTCTTAATTATATTTATTTGATACTATTTCTTTAAAAAACTTGTTTGCAATCATTTTTTTATATTTGCTTGCATTTAGACTATTTAATATAAATCTATACCTATTCCATTTATTTATAATTTCCGACTTAATTCATATATTCCTACTTCTTTATTTTTTGTTTTGTTCCTTTTTTCTTCATATTATTTTCTTCTTCTACATGTTATCTTTAATTATTATATAAATTTTTGATGTTACTTATGTTGTTTTGTTTTAAAGAATTCCAATGATTTCATTATACCAATATAATATCTATATAATTTATTTATATTTATTTTTTTCCATTATATTCAATACAATAACTACTTCTTTAAATTATTTTTCAGATTAATTTTATATGAACTTTTATGAAAATCTAAATTTACATCTCCACAAATATCTTGTATATGCACGTACATATTTAAAATTTTCAGACTTATTCTTACAGAATCATAAATTCCACAAATATACTTCAAAAAAAGTATTTTAACATTATAGTTTATTCAAATCGAAAATTTAGTTACAAAATTTCTAATTTTTATATTCTTCTAATAATCTTTTAACAGTTTGAAATCGTTGATAAAAGAATGCACATGAACAAGTGGTTGCTGTATTTGAATACTTGCAATCAAATTTATGCATTCCTGTAGCTGTTTGCTGGAAGGTAATGGTTTTATATAAACGCATTTCATCAATCATGTTTTTAAGAAGTTGTATATCTTCATTTTTAATATAACAACTACATACTCCTAAAAATGTTTCCAGCTCTTCTACTAACATTTTATTTTATTTATTTTTTTTTTTTTTTTTTTTGTAAGAATGATAAAGATAAATACTTCATATATTTTTAAATATTTTAGAAATATTTTTCATCCAATATGTTTATATCAATAATAAATCTTTTCAAGTCAATAACTTCTTTGTTTTCCTTATCAAAGTAGTAATTGTATAAATTTACTATCCATTATATGCTTATATCGTCTTTCGATGATGTGACAATTACATGTATCAGGTCCTGATTGTATATTATTTTTACTCCAAGGACAGGTTGTATAGTGTCTCCCCATATATAGATTCCATAACTAATTCATACTTTATATCTTTAATAGTTATAAATGTATTTTGTATAAGTTTTCTATGATGATCAAGTATATAGTTATAATTATTTTTTAAAAACTCTTCAATTATATTACTTTTCATACTAAAATGAAACATTTTCAATCAGATGTAAAGTAAAACTAAACCTCTCTAATCAGAAACTTAAACATATAAATAAGTTATTTATGTTTATATACATTTAAATTTATATACTTATTTTTATATATTTTTTATATATAAAATAAATATGCATAGATATATTTTCCAGATATATATCGTCGTTGAAGATGCATTTTTGCGTAAGAGGTATTAAATTACATACCTCTTACGCAAAAATGCATCTTCAACGACGATATAGTTAACATATTTTGAAATACTATTCAGTGTGCGAAGTTTAAGCTGAATGAATTAATAATGATCGATAACAAAAGTATAATAGTTATAGATGTACAGGGTTTCCATATTTCCAACAAGTTTATAGCAAAAGAAGTTAGCATTTCAGATCTAATGGATACACATAATATAAAAACATTTGTTATACATCCACCTTTTAGTTATTCAAGATTAACATTGAGAGAAAGAATTGAATTAGAATGGTTACATACATATCACCATGGATTGCAATGGAACGATGGCAACTCAACATTCAAATCTTTTAAGAACTACTTAAACAGATATATTAAAGATGAAAAGCGAAATATTTGTATGTATGTGAAAGGAGCACAAAAAGCAAAATGGATACAACAACTTACTGGAGAAGACATTATTATATACAATTTAGAAGATATGGGTTGCCAAAGCATAAAAAACTTATATAAGGATAATATCAATGTATATGCATGTAACTTTCACCATAAACATATGATATGTGCAGAAAAAAACGTTCATTTATTTAAAGATTTTATTATATCATATAAAAATAAAGATAAAATATAACTAAAATAATTCATTAGTTTTATTATATAGATATATGTATAGATGTACTAGAGTTTTATTATCACATATATAAATAAAAAGTATTATTATTATTATTAAGGTTCACTCCTACATAATAGAGAAACAGTAATTTATCATATAATATTGTCTAGAATTAAAAAATAGGAAGACATTCAATACATTCAAGTATGTATGTATGTATATACCCCATTAATATTAACAAAATTACAATGATTAGTCAAAACAATCAAGATGAGATAGATTTTATCGTTAACAGATTACTTATTGGATAGTCCCTTAAGAATTCTTAAGGGAGAACGAAAAACAACTAAATATAGGGAAAAAATTATATTGACATTAGAAAAATTTGTCGTATTCTTACCAGAGCGAATAACATTACCAATAAACTGATGGAGACTTAAAATGAAAATTTATAAATCAGGATATGAAAATAAATATTTATATGCTTTTACATTGAAATGCGAAAAATAAAGAAACTCAAAATAAAAAAGTAAATGCGTCTTTGGTTATGTGGATATTTTGAAAAAATTAGTTTCCGAAATAATTAATTAAAACAGTATATTCATATAAAACATATTGAAATATAATGCAATCTAAAACTTTGTAAAGCAAATGTATTGATAATATATAAACGTTTAGAGCATACATATTAATAATATATATTTATATTTTCTATACTCCTTTTATTCTATTACAATACATTAACTAATATCGATAAATATATAATGAAAAAGTTGTATTCATGTAGGTATAAGTTTGATTATACAAAAGAAGGGAGTTTATTTATACATTAATAATTTATATGGCTATGCTATGTTACAATATCTCCCCTATAAAAATTGTTTAAATTAGTTAAAAATATTGAAGACTTTAATATCCATAATGTACAAGAAAATTCTTCTATTGGATATATACTAGAAGTAGACTTAGAATATCTACCTTCATTACATGATTGACATAACGATTTACTATTTTGTTCCGAAATAAAAAAAAATTATAAAATTAAACAAAAAACTAATATCAAATTTGAATAATAAAGAAAAGTATATAATTCATTATAGAGTTTTACAACAATACCTTGAAAATTATCTCATTCTGAAAAAAAAAAAAACTCATAGAATTCAACAATTTAATCAATCAGATTTTTTGTGTTTTTTTTTTCAAGTTGTTAGTTAATACAGTTTATGGAAAAACCATGGAAAATGTTGACAAAAGGAAGAATATTAAAACAGTATGTGAGTGGGAAAATAGAGGTAAAAGGTTGGATGCCAGAGGTCTTATAGCAAAACATAATTTTCATAGTTCACTCACATTTACTGATAACATGAGTGCTATTCAATTACAACAACTTTCTATTTTATATAATAAACCAATTTATATTGGATTTAGTGTTTTACATTTATGCAAATTAAAAATATAAAATTTTCATTATAATTGTATCTAAATATAAAGAAAATGTTAGTTCAAATTATATGGTTACAGATTTATTTATGGAATTTATTTATAATATTAAGACAATCGATTTTTATAATGAAATTCGTAATGATATTCAAACATATTTAGATACTTCATAATTTACCTTTGTTAAATAAAAAGGTTCTAGGTATGATGAAAGATGAATGTAGTGGTAAGATTATATATGAATTTATTGGACTTAGAGCAAAAATGTATTCGTATAGTTTTGGTGAAAATCATGAAGAAATTAAAAAAGTTAAAGGTGTAAAAAGATCTGTGGTTTCACAACTTTCTTTTAATGATTTCAAAAATTGTTTGTTTGAAAAAAAATTATATTTTGATTCCATGTATGTTTTCAAATCAAAACTTCATGAAATATATACTCAAAATATTAATAAGTTAGTTTTAAGTTATTCTGATGATAAGAGGTATATAACTGAAAATGGTGTTGACACCCTTGCATGGGGTCATTACAAAATACCATAAAAATTAAGAAAAAAAAAAAAAATAAATAAAACAATATATATATAAATTGAAATTTGAAGTATCTTTATTTATTTGAACTATACTTTTGAAATAAGAATTTCAAACATAAATGTCCGAAGTTTTAAGTATTAAATTTTGGTTTTTGATTATAATTATATTCAATATGTAGCTTTAAATATGTAATTATTTCCAGTGGTGGTTGTAAGTTGCCAAAGCTATCAAAATATTCCTTATAATATACTACCCAATGTGTTCCATGAGCAGCAGAATCATCTAAGTTAGCAATATCACATTCTTGAATTCGTGGATATTTCGATAAAGTGTCACGCATAAAAACACCTTTAAAATATTTTAGCAGTTTACCAAAGTTATTTAATCGATATCAGTAAGTGGTCGATTTAATAAATTCCTTAATAGTTTTTTATTTCTGATTTATAAAAAAGACCATAACCGTTTTTATATGGTTTAAGGAAAATACCTTTACCCATAGCAATGTATTCCATATATCTATTACATCGATTAGCCTCTGCTAGCTATTATTTTCCATTTTTATATAATTTGCAGTACATCAACCTGTAGCTAAACCTGCAAGTGCTTATATTACTGTTAGAATTAGAATTAATGGAAGAAATCATCCTAATTTTGATAAAGAACAAACTCGTAATATAATTACTTGAATTTTTTTCCTCTTGAAATTTGAATTTATTGCTTTCTAAGCAATTTCAATAGCATCATTTACATATGTTATCAACTTTTTTTCTTTTTAAAATATTTAAAATATTTTTAACAGTCGATGAAAATAGTTCTTTCTTTGATAATTTTCTTTTAGAATTCTTCTTCTTTCTCTTTCCTCATCTAAATTTAACTTTTATCTTAATTACATCTATTACAAACTAAACGCTTACACGGTCGTTTATATTTATTTATTTTTTATTTATTTAAAGACCACAAGTCTTTTATAATTACTATGTTTAGATTATATTCACTATCAAACTTTTTCAGCTAATATTCGATCAGCTTTATGCCTCTTATTTATATCTTTTGTTTATCAGGAGACAATATTATATCTCCAACAAGATAATTCTTAAAAATATATTTACATATATTTATATACATATATTTGGAATAAGATATTTATAACAAAAATGTCATTGATAAAGCAATCTCAAAAATAATTTATATAAAAAACTTATATATGACTAACAAGTATAACTATCAAATTGCAGATAACTAATAATTTTTTAGTTTTAATATAAAGTCGTTATATGTACATCTAAACCACAAAATGAATATTTAAAGAACTGAATTTTTCAGGAAGGAGAAGAATTCCATTTATATTCACAGAAAGTGAAAAATTACACCTAGATTAAAACAACACATTATTAATAATGATACTTAATAATATAACTTCTAATGAACAAAATATTTTAAGATACTTTTTCTGAAAAGATATATGTGTATATGAAAATACATTCAATTTTTAACTTTTTGAATCTCCACGAATATTACATAACATCTTATATACAGGATTACAAATATAACAATCTCTATAATCTTATAGATTTTTACTATACAACAGATAAGCATCAGCTTGCTATCAGTTTAGCATCAGCTTACTACCAGGTTAGTATCAGCTATACATCAGTCCACTATCACATATACATATTCATATAAAAATTCTGTAAAAGAGGAAATGAATGATAAGCTATTGAAAGATATAGTATAAACTAGCAGAATAGCCTCACTTACATTCAAAGAAAATAAAAAAGTAGAGTTAGATTAAAAAACACCTTATATGCACTACATACACATAATTACATACATACCCTGCAGGAATAAAGAATTCCATACTGGAGACAGTACCAGCATTCTAAAGTTTGTCGGAAATCACCGTGTTACAGAAGTAATTTGCAATGCTTGAAAATTACTTCTGTAACACGGTGATTTCCGACAAACTTTAGAATGCTGGTACTGTCTCCAGTATGGAATTCTTTATTCCTGCAGGGTATGTATGTAATTATGTGTATGTAGTGCATATAAGGTGTTTTTTAATCTAACTCTACTTTTTTATTTTCTTTGAATGTAAGTGAGGCTATTCTGCTAGTTTATACTATATCTTTCAATAGCTTATCATTCATTTCCTCTTTTACAGAATTTTTATATGAATATGTATATGTGATAGTGGACTGATGTATAGCTGATACTAACCTGGTAGTAAGCTGATGCTAAACTGATAGCAAGCTGATGCTTATCTGTTGTATAGTAAAAATCTATAAGATTATAGAGATTGTTATATTTGTAATCCTGTATATAAGATGTTATGTAATATTCGTGGAGATTCAAAAAGTTAAAAATTGAATGTATTTTCATATACACATATATCTTTTCAGAAAAAGTATCTTAAAATATTTTGTTCATTAGAAGTTATATTATTAAGTATCATTATTAATAATGTGTTGTTTTAATCTAGGTGTAATTTTTCACTTTCTGTGAATATAAATGGAATTCTTCTCCTTCCTGAAAAATTCAGTTCTTTAAATATTCATTTTGTGGTTTAGATGTACATATAACGACTTTATATTAAAACTAAAAAATTATTAGTTATCTGCAATTTGATAGTTATACTTGTTAGTCATATATAAGTTTTTTATATAAATTATTTTTGAGATTGCTTTATCAATGACATTTTTGTTATAAATATCTTATTCCAAATATATGTATATAAATATATGTAAATATATTTTTAAGAATTATCTTGTTGGAGATATAATATTGTCTCCTGATAAACAAAAGATATAAATAAGAGGCATAAAGCTGATCGAATATTAGCTGAAAAAGTTTGATAGTGAATATAATCTAAACATAGTAATTATAAAAGACTTGTGGTCTTTAAATAAATAAAAAATAAATAAATATAAACGACCGTGTAAGCGTTTAGTTTGTAATAGATGTAATTAAGATAAAAGTTAAATTTAGATGAGGAAAGAGAAAGAAGAAGAATTCTAAAAGAAAATTATCAAAGAAAGAACTATTTTCATCGACTGTTAAAAATATTTTAAATATTTTAAAAAGAAAAAAAGTTGATAACATATGTAAATGATGCTATTGAAATTGCTTAGAAAGCAATAAATTCAAATTTCAAGAGGAAAAAAATTCAAGTAATTATATTACGAGTTTGTTCTTTATCAAAATTAGGATGATTTCTTCCATTAATTCTAATTCTAACAGTAATATAAGCACTTGCAGGTTTAGCTACAGGTTGATGTACTGCAAATTATATAAAAATGGAAAATAATAGCTAGCAGAGGCTAATCGATGTAATAGATATATGGAATACATTGCTATGGGTAAAGGTATTTTCCTTAAACCATATAAAAACGGTTATGGTCTTTTTTATAAATCAGAAATAAAAAACTATTAAGGAATTTATTAAATCGACCACTTACTGATATCGATTAAATAACTTTGGTAAACTGCTAAAATATTTTAAAGGTGTTTTTATGCGTGACACTTTATCGAAATATCCACGAATTCAAGAATGTGATATTGCTAACTTAGATGATTCTGCTGCTCATGGAACACATTGGGTAGTATATTATAAGGAATATTTTGATAGCTTTGGCAACTTACAACCACCACTGGAAATAATTACATATTTAAAGCTACATATTGAATATAATTATAATCAAAAACCAAAATTTAATACTTAAAACTTCGGACATTTATGTTTGAAATTCTTATTTCAAAAGTATAGTTCAAATAAATAAAGATACTTCAAATTTCAATTTATATATATATTGTTTTATTTATTTTTTTTTTTTTTCTTAATTTTTATGGTATTTTGTAATGACCCCATGCAAGGGTGTCAACACCATTTTCAGTTATATACCTCTTATCATCAGAATAACTTAAAACTAACTTATTAATATTTTGAGTATATATTTCATGAAGTTTTGATTTGAAAACATACATGGAATCAAAATATAATTTTTTTTCAAACAAACAATTTTTGAAATCATTAAAAGAAAGTTGTGAAACCACAGATCTTTTTACACCTTTAACTTTTTTAATTTCTTCATGATTTTCACCAAAACTATACGAATACATTTTTGCTCTAAGTCCAATAAATTCATATATAATCTTACCACTACATTCATCTTTCATCATACCTAGAACCTTTTTATTTAACAAAGGTAAATTATGAAGTATCTAAATATGTTTGAATATCATTACGAATTTCATTATAAAAATCGATTGTCTTAATATTATAAATAAATTCCATAAATAAATCTGTAACCATATAATTTGAACTAACATTTTCTTTATATTTAGATACAATTATAATGAAAATTGTATATTTTTAATTTGCATAAATGTAAAACACTAAATCCAATATAAATTGGTTTATTATATAAAATAGAAAGTTGTTGTAATTGAATAGCACTCATGTTATCAGTAAATGTGAGTGAACTATGAAAATTATGTTTTGCTATAAGACCTCTGGCATCCAACCTTTTACCTCTATTTTCCCACTCACATACTGTTTTAATATTCTTCCTTTTGTCAACATTTTCCATGGTTTTTCCATAAACTGTATTAACTAACAACTTGAAAAAAAAAACACAAAAAATCTGATTGATTAAATTGTTGAATTCTATGAGTTTTTTTTTTTTCAGAATGAGATAATTTTCAAGGTATTGTTGTAAAACTCTATAATGAATTATATACTTTTCTTTATTATTCAAATGTGATATTAGTTTTTTGTTTAATTTTATAATTTTTTTTTATTTCGGAACAAAATAGTAAATCGTTATGTCAATCATGTAATGAAGGTAGATATTCTAAGTCTACTTCTAGTATATAATAATAATATAATACAATGGCGCTATTATAACTCTGACGAGTTTTATGGCCAAGCTTCTCTCCCAATTCGAGGTGTGCTCCTTTTTGTTTTTCCTACTAATTGGGTGGACCTACAGTTTTATGCCGGCTCCGAACGGCGAATGCATTTTTTGTGAGAAGCTTTTTCATGGCAGAAATACTCTCGGAGGGTATGCCGCCCACTGCCGAGAGGTGACCGCTGCTCTTAAAAAACCCAATAATTGGATTTTTACTAATTAGAAAAATTTGTTTGGCTCGGACCGTGGTTTGAACCCGAGACCTCTGGCATAGCAGGCGAGCACTCTACCCACTGCACCACAGCGGCCACTTCTAGTATATATCCAATAGAAGAATTTTCTTGTACATTATGGATATTAAAGTCTTCAATATTTTTAACTAATTTAAACAATTTTTATAGGGGAGATATTGTAACATAGCATAGCCATATAAATTATTAATGTATAAATAAACTCCCTTCTTTTGTATAATCAAACTTATACCTACATGAATACAACTTTTTCATTATATATTTATCGATATTAGTTAATGTATTGTAATAGAATAAAAGGAGTATAGAAAATATAAATATATATTATTAATATGTATGCTCTAAACGTTTATATATTATCAATACATTTGCTTTACAAAGTTTTAGATTGCATTATATTTCAATATGTTTTATATGAATATACTGTTTTAATTAATTATTTCGGAAACTAATTTTTTCAAAATATCCACATAACCAAAGACGCATTTACTTTTTTATTTTGAGTTTCTTTATTTTTCGCATTTCAATGTAAAAGCATATAAATATTTATTTTCATATCCTGATTTATAAATTTTCATTTTAAGTCTCCATCAGTTTATTGGTAATGTTATTCGCTCTGGTAAGAATACGACAAATTTTTCTAATGTCAATATAATTTTTTCCCTATATTTAGTTGTTTTTCGTTCTCCCTTAAGAATTCTTAAGGGACTATCCAATAAGTAATCTGTTAACGATAAAATCTATCTCATCTTGATTGTTTTGACTAATCATTGTAATTTTGTTAATATTAATGGGGTATATACATACATACATACTTGAATGTATTGAATGTCTTCCTATTTTTTAATTCTAGACAATATTATATGATAAATTACTGTTTCTCTATTATGTAGGAGTGAACCTTAATAATAATAATAATACTTTTTATTTATATATGTGATAATAAAACTCTAGTACATCTATACATATATCTATATAATAAAACTAATGAATTATTTTAGTTATATTTTATCTTTATTTTTATATGATATAATAAAATCTTTAAATAAATGAACGTTTTTTTCTGCACATATCATATGTTTATGGTGAAAGTTACATGCATATACATTGATATTATCCTTATATAAGTTTTTTATGCTTTGGCAACCCATATCTTCTAAATTGTATATAATAATGTCTTCTCCAGTAAGTTGTTGTATCCATTTTGCTTTTTGTGCTCCTTTCACATACATACAAATATTTCGCTTTTCATCTTTAATATATCTGTTTAAGTAGTTCTTAAAAGATTTGAATGTTGAGTTGCCATCGTTCCATTGCAATCCATGGTGATATGTATGTAACCATTCTAATTCAATTCTTTCTCTCAATGTTAATCTTGAATAACTAAAAGGTGGATGTATAACAAATGTTTTTATATTATGTGTATCCATTAGATCTGAAATGCTAACTTCTTTTGCTATAAACTTGTTGGAAATATGGAAACCCTGTACATCTATAACTATTATACTTTTGTTATCGATCATTATTAATTCATTCAGCTTAAACTTCGCACACTGAATAGTATTTCAAAATATGTTAACTATATATATCTGGAAAATATATCTATGCATATTTATTTTATATATAAAAATATATAAAAATAAGTATATAAATTTAAATGTATATAAACATAAATAACTTATTTATATGTTTAAGTTTCTGATTAGAGAGGTTTAGTTTTACTTTACATCTGATTGAAAATGTTTCATTTTAGTATGAAAAGTAATATAATTGAAGAGTTTTTAAAAAATAATTATAACTATATACTTGATCATCATAGAAAACTTATACAAAATACATTTATAACTATTAAAGATATAAAGTATGAATTAGTTATGGAATCTATATATGGGAGACACTATACAACCTGTCCTTGGAGTAAAAATAATATACAATCAGGACCTGATACATGTAATTGTCACATCATCGAAAGACGATATAAGCATATAATGGATTTAGTAAATTTATACAATTACTACTTTGATAAGGAAAACAAAGAAGTTATTGACTTGAAAAGATTTATTATTGATATAAACATATTGGATGAAAAATATTTCTAAAATATTTAAAAATATATGAAGTATTTATCTTTATCATTCTTACAAAAAAAAAAAAAAAAAAAATAAATAAAATAAAATGTTAGTAGAAGAGCTGGAAACATTTTTAGGAGTATGTAGTTGTTATATTAAAAATGAAGATATACAACTTCTTAAAAACATGATTGATGAAATGCGTTTATATAAAACCATTACCTTCCAGCAAACAGCTACAGGAATGCATAAATTTGATTGCAAGTATTCAAATACAGCAACCACTTGTTCATGTGCATTCTTTTATCAACGATTTCAAACTGTTAAAAGATTATTAGAAGAATATAAAAATTAGAAATTTTGTAACTAAATTTTCGATTTGAATAAACTATAATGTTAAAATACTTTTTTTGAAGTATATTTGTGGAATTTATGATTCTGTAAGAATAAGTCTGAAAATTTTAAATATGTACGTGCATATACAAGATATTTGTGGAGATGTAAATTTAGATTTTCATAAAAGTTCATATAAAATTAATCTGAAAAATAATTTAAAGAAGTAGTTATTGTATTGAATATAATGGAAAAAAATAAATATAAATAAATTATATAGATATTATATTGGTATAATGAAATCATTGGAATTCTTTAAAACAAAACAACATAAGTAACATCAAAAATTTATATAATAATTAAAGATAACATGTAGAAGAAGAAAATAATATGAAGAAAAAAGGAACAAAACAAAAAATAAAGAAGTAGGAATATATGAATTAAGTCGGAAATTATAAATAAATGGAATAGGTATAGATTTATATTAAATAGTCTAAATGCAAGCAAATATAAAAAAATGATTGCAAACAAGTTTTTTAAAGAAATAGTATCAAATAAATATAATTAAGAAACTAAAAGTAAATAAAGTATTATAAATTTGCGTTTATCAACATAATAAAAAATATTATTAGAATTGTTAGAGAAAATTCAATTCAATTCAATTGTCTACCTCATATAAAATTTCATAGAAAAAATTTACTTTCTCATAGTTTTCATAGGAAATGCAATTTCATATAATTTGAGAATTGAATCTATGTATATATGAGTTCAATGATCTTAAAAATTAAAATATGTATGAGAAAAAAATTGGAAAGAAAAAAATAATGAAGCAATAATAGTAAATAAATGAAGTAAGTATAAAAAATAAGTAAGATTTCTACTAAAATATCTATAATGTACACAAACTAAAAAAAAAAAAAAAAAAAATTAAAAAAATGTAGTTGCAAACAATAAAGAAATAGTATTGAAGAAATATAATTAAAGAAACTATAAAATTAAATTTTGAAGAAGACTAAAAACTGATATGAATATGTATATATGAGGTTAATGATCTTAAAAATTAAAACATGAATGCTGTATATATGAGAATAATGAGATTTTATAGAATGAATATATTAATTTTCATGTACGTGTTGTAAGTATTAAAACTTGTTGACTTCGACTTTGGGGAAATTTAGATAATAATATTAGAATTGTTAAAGAAAATTCAATGCAGTTTTCTACCTCATTTAAAATTTCACAGGAAAACATTTTCTTTCTCACAGGAAATCCATTTTCATATAATTTGGGAATTGAATGCATATATATATGAGATTAATGATCTTAAAAATTAAAATATGTATGAGAAAAAAAATAGGAAAGAAAAAAAATAATGAATAATAGTAAATAAATGAAATAAGTATAAAAAATAAGTAAGATTTCTACTAAAATATCTATAATGTACACAAATAAAAAAAATAAACAAAAAAAATTTAGTTGCAAATGATAATTTATAAAGAAATAGTATTGAATAAATATAATAAAAGAAATTATAAAATAAAATTTTGAAGAAGACTAAACACTGATATGAGGTTAATAATTGATGTTAAGAGATAATCACAGACATTACATATGAGAATTCAGTAATATAAGTAATATATGTAAAAGAATATAAAATATTATTGTAAAAATGATAATTAAGGAAATTTATAACTTTTTAAAAAAATTCTCTGATATACTTTCGGATGAACATAAAAATAAATTGATAGCGATACAATCAAATCTTCAGTATTCTTTAAAATCAAATAATATAAATAGTTCAACTTCTAATTCATATAATAATCAAAGATATGATGAAGAAAAAAAAAGGGGAGAGGAAATGGGAGAAAAAGAAGGTGAAGTAGATGATATTTGTAAAGTAGAAGAAGCAAGGAAACTTATGGAATTCTATTATAATATAGTCTTTAATGTAAACAAATGCAAAAATTGTACTTTTACTCAATAAATAAATTAATAAAAATTTATATAAAATATTTATATTTGTTTTAACTTTTACTTAAAATGGGAATATAAGGAAAACGTAAGTATAAAATGTCTGTTTAAATTTCTTTCCCTCATAGCTAGCTAACATCATACACTTATATACATACATATAAGTATATCAACATATGTATGCCTACATACATACATACAAAAGCTTCTACATTCAACTGAAATGAAAATCTCCTCTATGACACACCTCATAAAGTTCTATACGTGTACATGTTTGAATTTCTCCCCCAGATTGGTAACATACAAGCGGAGGAAATATATGTAGGTTTGTTTATACATACATGTTTATATGTATCTTCATAGATACATATTCATACAGGTTTATACATACATGTTTATATGTATCTTCATAGATACATATTCATACAGCTTTTTAGTATAGACAACAAATATTCACTGTCTACCGCCAGATGGCGCAATTATCGCTGAGCTTTTCATATTTACCCTATTCAACGTTAGATGTCGCCCAAAAATTTCACATTAGACTATGTCTTTTTCGTGATTTTTTTGTGAAAAATGCTTGTGATATACACACAAACACATGTTGAAGATAGGAACAGACATTGGGGTGGTGTTTTCTAAAAGCTCTCCATACAAATTGTTGTTATAATTTTAAAAGCTTACCACGAAATGTGGTCTAGAACGTACATAACAACACTACTTAATGTACATATATGTATGTATGTACACACTTACATATGTATTTGAACAAAATACAAAATACATTTCTGAGCATATTTCAGTTATTTTTCGGGCATACTAGCATGTATATTTTGATATTTTTCGTGCATATTTTTAGCATCCCTAATAATTAATGTATAGCAAAATTATGTACATATCGTCGGTCTCCTGCCAGAAACACGAATGTGAAAATTTTTTTAAGCACGATGTCTGTTCTTTATCGGGTATATATTGATGTAATTACAATTTATATTTGTATAAATTCTTGTGTAAACATACATACATAATATGTACGTGTATGTACATAAGCATATATACATATATTAATTGCTATTATATCAATATATACCCGATAAAGAGCAGACATCCCACTTAAAAAAAATTTCACATTCGTGTTTCTGGCAGGAGACCGACGATATATATCGACGGCTGAGAATAAGATCGCCCTATTTCAAAAATTATTTCAAAAACGCCCTATTTGAAAATTTGTTTCAATAACATCCTATTTCAGATTTTGCTTCAAGAACGCCCTATTTGAAAAATTGTTTCAGTAACGTCCTATTTCAGATTGCGCTTCAAAAATGCCCTATTTCAGAGAAAATTCCATATATATTTCTCTGAAATAGGGCGTTTTTGAATAATTGTCTGAATTAGGACGTTATTAAAACAAATTCTGAAATAGGGCGTTCTTGAAGCAAAATCTGAAATAGGACGTTATTCAAATAATTTTTGGAATAGGGCGTTTTTGAAAAAATGTTTGAAATAGGGCGATCTTATTCTCAGCCGTCGATATGTACATATATGTATGTACACACTTACATATATGTATTTGAATGCTAAAAAATGCCATTTTATCATGTTTGCGCAATGCCCTTCAATGTATCAAACGAACCTGAAAACTACCCGTAGCGTAGTAACGTAATGTTGGATGGGAATTTTAGTAGGGCGGGAACAACTTTGTGTATTTAAGACCAGGGTTTGAAATTGCTTAGCTACTTTTGCTGCATTTGCTTTTGCTTTGCTTTTGCTAACGAAAAGTAAATTAGCAAACTCGGCCAGCCGAGTAAAAAACGAGAACACGATTCATTCGCTTCAGTTTTCAGCTGAGCCGTGTTTGCTTGTATAGTTAAGCAAAGCAACGCGATTTGGGGGATTTCATTTTACTTCCAGCAATTAGTTGTATCTTTGCATTTTTTCTGCTTTTGCTTATTTTGCTGAAACGATTTGTTTACGCATATTTCGATTTTTTATACATATTTACTTATGTATGTATGTACATATGTACACATAATATGTATGTATGTCCATTTGTAAACATCTTTTCATATTGAATTTTGCTTAAAAACTAGTTTCAGCAAAATAAGCAACTGTTAGCAAAAATTTACCACTCAACTAATTGCTGGAAGTAAAAGCAACCCTCTCAAATTGAGTTGCTTGGCTTAACTATACAAGCAAACACGACTCAGCTGAATACTGAAGCGAATGATTCGTGTTTTCGTTTTTAGCTCGGCTGAATTCAGCAATAAGCAAAAACATCGGCTATTGCTATTTTGCAGCAAGCAAATTCAAACCCTGTTTAAGACCTTTAGAAAGTATGAAAATGTAGGGAAAAGGTGCGATAATGGAATCAGATTTCCTCTATAAATTTCCCAGATTCTTTAATAAATCTGAGAAGTTTGTCGAGTGGTAGAGAATGTGCATCCATCATTCTCAGTACATCTAAGCCGAGAATGCGCAATCTTAGAGCGCTTTCACATTACTCGGTGCGGAATCGGATCGACATTTTTGTTTTTTACCGAAAGTATACCGAAACCTTACCGACCACATGTATTTCAATTGGCACTTTCACATTAGTGTTGCATACATGAAATCGGAGCGGATTAATTTCGGCATACCGCAGCGCGGTAAGACCGGTCAGTAAAATTTGAGGAATTACTGCATACATTTTTGCGGCGTAATAAAAGAAGAAGAACAAAGTCAGTAAAAAACTCGTTTCGGCTATAAATGTAGCAAGTTATAATGTCTTCGTCTTCGCTAGAAGCCATTATTGTTATTATTGAGTGATTTGTTGAAGTTAAAAATTTTGTTTTGCAAATTTCGATGTTTGTTTTCCTATTTTCTGCCGATAACGCACCGAAAGTATTCCCACAAGTGTGAAAAACACAGCAACGCGGAATCGTTTCGGTAAGCTGGAAATACCGAGCAAAAAATGTCGATCCGATGTCGTACCGAGTAATGATAAAAGGCCCTTAGTCTACCTAATGCCGGACAGGTCCCCTTGTTTTTCTATTTTGGAATGCAGACAAAAGGAAGTGTCAAAGTGTAAACTTGAAACGAGTTGACGGTACAGAGGCAAGTGGGGTACTCGTACCCTCTCCACTCTTCCCCTCGTCCTTATTCCACCAGCAGATTTACTAATAACACAGGTCGACAAAATTTCAACAAATTTTTGTTACAGAAATAAAATTCTACTTTTCTAAAGGATTTCGGTGCGCTGAATCCGAATCTGCACTCAGATTTTCGCTAATACGTACAGTTTTTGATATTCATGTTTAAAGAGGCCAAAAACGCGATTTTTGGCTATATTCACTCCTCAATATCTTTTAAATTACTTACTTATTTTAAAAATTGATTAAAGCTATTGAAAGCTCGGCCATTCCTCTTGAAGACAACGTTTTAATTTTTCGGATATCTAATTTAGGTATGTAGTAATATATGTTTTTGCACAATAAGGTATTTGTCGTCGAAAACAACGGCAGCATTTGTAGCATGTTATAGGCGCAATCAAATTTTGTAGTTGCTCAGCAGAACATTTTTTTTTACGAAGCCACTTACATACGTCCATAATATAAAAACTGTACGTATTAGCGAAAACCTGAGTTCAGATTCGGATTCAGCACACCGAAATCCTTTAGAAAAGTAGAATTTTATTTCTGTAACAAAAACTTGTCGACCAGTGTAATAAAAAAAAATTTATTTGGTAAGAGTATTTTATAAATGTTATTTTCATTTAAGTAAAAATGTTTCATAATAAAAAGCACTATTGAAAACCTGTATTTGCCTTCTATTATTACTGAAATAAATACTTTCAATGGTTTGGGAATTTTGTGAGAATTTTTTATCTAAGATTTGGGGAAGTGAGGGAAGTTTTTCCCATTTCTGTGGAAATTTTAGCGGATATTATCTGGCATCACTAAATGCCGATTTACCGAAAACGTCATTTCGGTACCGCCGCCGCCGGTGTCTGTAATAGCCATGATAGCTTCAAAGATGGTACTAAAAAACTTTCTGGGTCCAATGTGACGAGCTGATATTCGCATCACCTTCACCCACTTTTCATATTCATATTAATATTCGGTATTCAGTATTCGGTATTCGTGTTCGCTTCCGTGTTGGTTTTCGCATTGACCCATACTACCCATACACCAAATATGACCAATATACCAATAACACTGGCCGACAAATTTTTGTTACAGAAATAAAATTATACTTTTCTTATTGGTTTCGGCGCGCTGAATCTGAAGTCGGATTTTCGGTAACACGTACAGTGTTCGAGATACAGTAAAACCCGCATAAGTGCCTTGCCTAAAATTGACAGGAATTTGAGGTACTTAAGCGGGTTGTGGACTTAAACAACCCCGTTTTAGTACCTTCTATTGGGTAGTTAAACATTTAATAATTTTAAGAATATTGAAAATAACTTATTTAAACACAAACAAAAAAATTATTCAACAAAAAATATTTTGATTACATATTAATTAAAAACGTTCATATTGCATATACGCTCTTTATTTTTACGAATCTTTATTTTATATGTATATATTTATCTTGATTTTCGATGAATTAGTAATGGTATAAATAAACAATCGATTATAATGAATTGCCGCTTGAAAAAAGCAATTGTATTCAGAAAGGTACTTAACCGGGGGGAAACGTACGTTAAATTTTATTTAATGCACAACAAATTATGGTACTTAGGCGGGTTGAGTATTTAAGCGGGGAGGTACTTAAAAGGGTAAATTTGTTCGATATTTTTTTACAAAAGCCATAGTGTCTGCAGATGTTGGGTACTAAAACGGGTTAGAGCGCTTTCACATTACTCGGTGCGGTATCGGATCGACATTTTTGGTTTTTGCCGAAAGTATTCCGAAACCTTACCGACCACATGTATTTCAATTGGCACTTTCACATTAGTGTTGCATACATGAAATCGGAGCGGATTAAATTCGGTATACCGCAACGCGGTAAGACCGGTCAGTAAAATTTGAGGAATTACTGCATACATTTTTGCGGCGTGATAAAAGAAGAAGAACAAAGTCAGTAAAAAACTCGTTTCGGCTATAAATGTAGCAAGTTATAATGTCTTCGTTTTCGCTAGAAGACATTATTGTTATTATTGAGTGATTTGTTGAAGTTAAAAATTTTGTTTTGCAAATTTCGATGTTTGTTTTCCTATTTTCTGCCGATTACGCACCGAAAGTATTCCCACAAGTGTGAAAAACACAGCAACGCGGAATCGTTTCGGTAAGCTGAAAATACCGAGCAAAAAATGTCGATCCGATGTCGTGCCGAGTAATGTGAAAAGGCCCTTAGGTGCTTAAGCGGGGAGGTACTAAAGCGGGTTTTACTGTATATTCATATTTTTGACTATATTCACTCAATATCTTTTAAATTATTCACTTTCTTTAAAAAATAATTTAAGCTATTGAAAGTACGGCCATTTCTCTTGAAGACAACGTTTTAATTTTGCGGATATCTTTCTTGCAACTAGAAATATTGCAAATTAAGCCTCACTAGTTTTGCAATATTTTCTCCATACAAGAAAAATAAGAAATTTTTAAGCACGCTTTTAGGCAGTTTATTATATTATGGATGTATGTAAGTGATTTCATCAAAATGTGCGTTATAATGAAATAAATTTATTTGAAAGAGGTGTTTAGTGCTTAGCACGAAATTTTTATTTTAATTCAATTTTTAATTGTTGGGGTAAGTGGAAAAAAATTCAACAACTATTTACAGCGAAGGTTGAGTGTATAGCTATTTCACGAAAAACCATTTTCGATCATCAGCACTCTTTTCGGAAGTGGATGCGACCGGGGATTGAACCCGAGTACATCCCATCTTCAGCCGCAATGACCCAACGCGTAAACACACTCGGCCATTGAGACTCTGTGCAAGCTGTTGAATTTTCCCCACTTTTGCCTTTTTCATTTTCAACATTAGAAATAAATTTATATTAATATTTTATTGGTATCAAATGAAAGGTGTTAAGCAGAGATTTACTGATTATGATTTCTAGATCGGGTCTCCAGGTATGGGTCAAAACGTGGACCCGGATGACCCCGAAATACTGCTGAGCAATACTGGTACCGAATTAAAGGTGTTGACCACGGCAGAAACAGAGAGCTCTTGACCTATTTTAAATAGACCATAATTTTCATTGATTCATTCGTTGTTGTTCTAACAACACAGAAATAAGAGTGGTTTTTACTAAGGTAATGTAAGAAGTCAACTTCTATCACGTGTACTGCGCTACACGCGGTTTTTTTTATACTCAGCTGTACTAGTACACAGAGTATTATAGTTTTAATCACATAGCGGTGGATTGTAACAGAATGAAATAATCGAGATAGATATAGACTTATATATATCAAAATGATCAGGGTGAAAAGAGAAATCGATTGAGCCATGTCCGTCCGTCCGTCCGTCTGTAAACACTCTAACTCGCGCAAAAATTGAGATATTTTGATGAAATTTGAAATGCAAGTTGGTATCGAGACTGGGACGGTTGGTATTGAAAATGGGCGAAATCGGACCATGACCACGCCCACTTTTCCTATATAGAAAAAATCGGAAATTTGGTATCTCAGTCACTTATATAGCTGGAGCGATGAAATTTTACCCACGTGTTGAGCTCAGGCCCCTAGAAAGAAATTTGATGAATTTTGGAAAATTATTAAGGGCCAAACCTTGAAAGTTTTATGTCTTAACTCAGAAACCATTGAAGATATATCGATGAAATTTGGTACGCGTGCTTTACTGAATTAGGTAAACGTTTGGACGGAAAATAGTTAAAATCTGTTGACGGCCACGCCCACTTTTGTATATGTGTATTATAAAGTGACCTAATAAAAACATTTTAAGCCATATCTCTGTCAAATATAAAGATCTATCATTGAAATTTCGTCGCATGAGTCCAACTATGGACATAAAACAAAAAACACAAAAATTTTGGAAAATGGGCGGTGCCACGCCCACTTATTAAGGGGCAAACATTGAAAGTTTTATGAGACATAACTCAGAAACAGTTGAAGACATATCGATGAAATTCGCTACGCGTGATATACTTACTTAGGCAAATGTTTGGACGAAAAATTTCTAAAATCGGTTGACGGCCACGCCCACTTTTATACATGTGTATTATAAAGTGGCCCAATAAAAACATTTTAAGCAATATCTCTGTCAAATATAAAGATATATGATTGAAATTTTATAGCAGGAGTCCAACTGCGGACATGAAACGAAAAACACAAAAATTTTGGAAAATGGGCTTGGCACCGCCTCTTTTTAGAAGCAGGAATATACGAGATTTCTGAGCCCATAACTCGACAAATAATTGATATATAATGACGAAACTTGGTGTGTGCACTTTTATTACTTGTGGTAATACATGTTGAAAATTTTAGCGAAATCGGTTGACGACCACGCCCACTTTTATATATGGGAACTATAAAGGGGCCTAATAAAAACATTTTAAGCGATATCTTTGTCAAATATAAAGATAATTCATTGAAATTTTGTGGCATGAGTTCCACAATAGACCGGAAACAAAAAATGGAAAAATTTTGGAAAATGGGCGTGGCACCGCCTCTTTTTAGACAAAGGAATATACGAGATTTCTTAGCCTATAACTCGGCAAATAATTGAGATAATATGACTAAACTTCGTTTATACACTTTTATAACTAGTGTTAATAGACACGCAAAAATTTATTGAAATCGGTTTATGACCACGCCTACTTTTTAACAAAGATATTTCTGGAACACCCTTTGGGAATTTGTAACGTGACATCTTTGTAACTAGAAGTCATAAAGGAATGAAATTTTGCACAAAGAATAATATTCATATGCTTAGTTGGATGACTGATAAAAATGTTTAAAATGGGCGTGGCTACGCCCACTTTATGCAGCACTCGCTTTATGTAAAATACGCCGTGTTTCCATCAAACGCAAGCAAACAATGAAAGCATAGAGCTGAGTATCTAATGTTCGATTCCACTCGAACTTAGGCTTCCTTACTTGTTTCTAATTGGTTTTTTATGCACATATGTATACCTTTTTCTGCTCACATAATTTACCAAAATTATTAAGTAAGATATCATTTTAAGGTAGAAATTAGATCTTCCAGTGAAACGTGTTTTATTGGGCGTGGTACTTTTTTAATAGTATTTTACAAAAATAAAATGTCTAAATTTAAACTAAAAGATTTGCGCCTTCAGAATTATTTTATTCTAACAACACACATTGGTTCAAAAGCGAAATCTTGAGGAACTTAATCGAACTTTCGACTTTTGTTTTCCGCAATACTAGCTATTGTGTTCAACTACATATATATTGATGTAGTAGCTAAAAAAAAGTAATGTCAGGAGACAACCCCTTGTTTGCCAAAAAAGCTGCCAAGGTCCTTGTTTCTATTTCTATATTCGTAAAATTTTTTTTTGCAAAATTACACGAATATCTCAAGTGGTGATAAAAAGTCCAAGATTACAAATATAGTGGCTTATATAATGGAAAATATTAATGAAGGTATGTAGAATCTGGAATATTTATCTTTTTTGTGAAACATTCGTCTCGCTGATATATTTTTAATATTAAATATACGGTGTTTTTTTTAGTTTTTTTTTGTTTGTAGTAGAGTAAAAGTAATGCGATTGCATTGGTTTCCACGCGAATCAAGGCTCTGCGCGGTAGACTACAATTTCATTTTTTTCTAGAGCTCTAAATTTTTTTGAACATTTACGAGTATCCCGAACAAAAGTTGTTCAAATGATCGAACAGTCGTTTGTTTGTTTATTACCCTTATGTTTGTACGGGCATTTGAAAAATTCGGATATTTTGAAGTTTGTTTTTTTTCTTTTGTTTATTATTATTTCTTTTTCTTTATATCGGCGCCTGAGTAAAAGATCGCCCTATTTCAAAAGTTGTTACAATAACGTCCTATTTCAGAAAATAAATCAAAAATCAGAGAAATATATATGGAATTTTCTCTGAAATAGGGCATTTTTGAAACAAAATCTGAAATTGGACGTTATTGAAAAAATGTTTGAAATAGGGCGATCTTTCACTCAGCCGTCGATATATAGTTTTTTTCATTTTTGTTTTTCCGATACACATTTTTTTGTTTGTGAGCTCGAATACTCGAATGTTTGTACGGACATTCGAACAACAAACGGGCTTCAAACAAAAACGATCAGTTCGAATTGCTCGATACCCGGATATCTAGAGCTCTACAAAAGGTAGAGCAAAGTAAACTTCGAAAATGGCGATACTTTACAATTTTATATTGATAATAATAAAAATATAAAACTCATTTATATATAAACTATAGACTTTTGAGAAAAAAATAATAATAATAATATATACTAAGATAAACTCCATTACACATCTAGGTTAATATTACACTCCTAGGTTAAGATACATGCCATATGCGTAAACAGATTCTTTGCCAACTTTATTATTTGTAGCATTGGCAACAAATAATATATTGTACTAGCTGACCCGGCAAACTTCGTTCTGCCCAAAATAGATTTTTTATTAATTTCATTTCAAAAATTGTTATTACACCGGTATTGTTTTTAATAGAAAATTAACGATTTTTCACTACTTCATTGTGTATACAACTTCAAAAATATATAATTTTAGTATTCAGTTTAAGGCTGCACGATACACAACATTTTTAGTTTTCTGTTCCGGATATTTATTTTCACTGAGTATTGGCTATTTTAACCAAGTAAGTAAGAGTACTGATACGTATAGTATACCTCCATAATGGTTTTCAGGCCCTTCCTCCAACCCTTTTAGATATATTCAGCCTCAAAAGTTTAGTACGTATGGGAGGTGCAATGCCCCATTTTTCGATAAATCTTTTCTTTTTTTTTGGGTGAACATGGTATTGATATCGTATATCTGCATAGTGATTTCTATGTACATGCCATGAACGCTTTTAGGGATATTTAGCCTTAAAAATTAAGAACCCATGGGAGGTGCCACGCCCCCTTTTCCCAAAACTACTGTTTTTTTTCATAAGAATGCTATTGATACCGATAATCTCCTGATCAACTTTCAGGTCCCAACCTTAAACGCTTTTATAGATATTCAGCTTGAAAAATTAAGTTTGTATGGGAGGTGCCACGCCCCCTTTTCCGATAACCTACACTTTTATGCGCAAAAATTGTTTTGATATCATATAGCTCTGTACCAATTTCCAGGTCCCTGACTTAAATCCTTTTAAAGATATTCAGCTTAAAAAATTAAGTGTTGTTGGGAAGTGCCACGCCCCCTTTTCGTATAACTCCTATTATTTTGCGTTAATATGGAATTGTTATCGTTTATCTCCACACCAATTTCCAAGTCCCTAGCGTAAACAATTTTAGAGATAGGCAACATGAAAAATTAAGTTTGTATGGGAGGTGCCACGCCCCTTTTTCCGATAACCCCCACTTATATGCGTGGTTTTGATATCATTTAGCTCTATATCAATTTTCAGCTCTCTACCTTAAACTATTTTAGAGATAATCAGCTCTAAAAATTAAGGTTGTATGGGAGGTGCCACGCCTCCTTTTCTGATAACCCCCACTTTTCTGATTGAGAAGGGTTTTGATATCACCTACCTCTATACCAATTTCCAGCTCCCTACCTTGAACTCTTTTAGAGATAATCAGCTTTAAAAATTAAGGTTGTATGGGAGGTGCCACGCCCCCTTTTCTGATAACCCCCACTTTTCTGAGTGAGAAGGGGTTTGATATCACCTACCTCTATACCAATTTTCAGTTCCCTACCTTGAACTGTTTTAGAGATAATCAGCTTTAAAAATTAAGGTTGTATGGGAAGTGCCACGCCCCCTTAACATTTTTAAATTTCTTCTTCGACTAAACCTTCGAGAGGTAACAACAAACAAACCCCCCTAAGGAAGTATTTGATTTGGTTCAGCCGTTTTCAAGTTTTAGCGTTTCAATTAAATACCAAATCATTTTTATATATATAGATTAGTTTCTAAGATTTTCTAAATTATTGTTATTTTCTACACAAGAAAGATTCAATAAAGCAATTATGAAGAGTTTCTAGACCAAGAGGAACCATAATGAGGCCGGCACTCCTCAGCTCCTGGATTTGAATTTTTTTCTGAACTAATATGAACACCTCTAATATACATACACACACATTCATGCTTACCCAGCAGTATTTATCAGCTGGAAAACAGCACATATTTCCTACTGAATATTCAGTAGAGACGTACTTCTAAAATCTGAACTTTCCCCTTCGTTTTTATATAGAGCTGGCGTCGAAAATCTACCTACCTATAAACTGACGAACAAGAAGGGAGAGTTTCTGTATGAAAAAATATCTGAATACGTAGGGAAAACGTCCATAGTATATATTTCAATAGATAAACCTGATGTCTTCACTGCGTGTTCAGTTATTTTTTCAGGCATAATTTTTGAACTCAGTTTCAGGGTATTTTTCATACTGAATATTCTACTGAATATGCACCTCCTTACCACGAATACTGCTGGGTAACTTGGAAATACATACATATGTACATACATTTAAGAGGAAATTGTCTGAAATGAATGTGTATCAAAGCTTGTTTTATCTTTAAAATTTAATGCCCCCGAAAAAAAATTTTGAGTACGCCACTGCATACATGTATCTCTTTTTTCCAAAATATATAAATATACATATGTATACTCGCATTTCTTTACTTTAACCAGGCCTGCTCAACGCTCTCGTATTGAAAGTACAAAACTCAATACATCTACAAATTTTGTATATGCACTGAAACATTTTTTAGCTCATTTAAATTTTTTTTATGAATTCCAATAAAATATTATTTTAGAATTTATCTTCAAATGATAGTATCACGTACATAAAAAAATTTTTATTTTTTGTATGAAAATTTTTTGAATACAAATTTTTTACAGTAATTTCATTTTTTGAATTTTTTTTCATTACACATTTGTTATTGTAAATTTGGATTTGTTACGGCAGTGCTCGAGCGCTATACAAAGTGCCTTTGCTCTGCACATTCAATATGAATCATAGGCACATACATACTAGACCTCTGCACAATACCATTTGCCTCTTCTATATTTTCGAATACTCTATGCATTGTACAATTAGTCACAGCACAATTTCAATGCAGATACGAATATAACCCATACTTTTCATTTGGAATACAAATACTATTTCTATTTGCTCTGTTGGAGCGATTAGTGTACACTATTCGCCACGATAGAATAGAACATAATAATAACCATGTTATGAAGTATTCGCAAAACCTTGTTGCTTCTTTGGTTTGTTTGTTTATTTAATGTGCATATGGCATTAAGGTGGACCAAAAAATAAAAGCCCAACAAACATATCGACGCTTCCAAACAAAACTGTACTAAGTCTGAAAACTGTGTTTTGCAGGAGAAGCTCTCAAAGTTTAAACTCGATATAAAACTTCAGTTGTATGCTAAGTATATTTTCACTTGTAACTTCTGTTTGGATTGAACGATTAAAACCAAAACTCGACAATATCAAAGTTAAGGTATGCTTCATATAAAACCGTAAGAAAAAATAAAAATTTGCTACGTGGTTTTTCATGGCCAGCTCTCAAAGTTTTTATTCTGTAAAAATCTCGAGTTGTATTATATGTACACTTTTGCTTATAACTTTTGATTGGATTGTCCGATTGATACCAAAATTTGACAGCATCTAAATTAAGACACGCTCTACTTGAAAACACCAAAAACGGCAAAATGTACTAAGTCGACTTAGTACAGTATTGTTTGGAAGCGTCGATATGCTCCATTTTTTAATGATAAGAAATGTTTTTCTTGTTCATTAAGGACTTTGAAAAAAAATTATGTATCATCACTGATATAAAAGGAGAAAGAAATTTGGAGGCATTTGCACGACCTCTAAATTTTAATATATTAAAGAAAAATTTTAGGTATAGATTTCCGTATTATATTCGCATGAAAATCGGGTTGTTCCGCGAATTTCGGGAGAACTTTATTTCCTTCATAAAACCACCTTAATATGCCAAATAAGTTTCCTAACTAATGCCGAAAAAATCAAAAGAATCGAAGTATTGGTTACCGAGTTATTTTAAAATATATAGAACAGTTGGAAATATGTAGATCGTAAAAAGCTCTGGTTCGAAATTTATTTTAGACATATGGTTTCTTGGGCAAAAAAGCTTGAAATTACCCAAATTTTTATAATTGCGATGTGTCCCTGTTAATTTTTTTTGGCCCCTACCAATCGACCCGCCCTAGTGTGTATGCATATGCACATACACACACTCACACTAGCAGCGTAATTTTGCTGAACACACCCTCACGGAAAAAAAAAGTTAGTTGCAAAAATAAATATATTAAAAAGTGATTTATATTCAACTAATTTTAAAGTAGCTTTAAACAAATGCAGCGCGGGACAGTTTCTTGTATATGTACATATTTATATGTAAACACATGTTTTCAGATCTAAGTATGCCAAGATTGTTTTTTCCTTTTTTTGGTTACCGTTTTTCAGCTTCACTTCCCATTAAACACTGAAAACGAAATTCTTAAACGGAGAAAATATTGTTTCATATTTATCATTTCAAAATTAACATAAATTCAATTGTTTCTCAAATATTGTTTATCAACTTGAGAACAATTTGCGAAATTTGAGGAAAATTTGTTTCGCATTTTTACCATTTCTTGAATTTCGACATCAAATGCAGGATTAAGTTATTTATATTAAACTACAAGTAAAATAGTTGAAAAGAAACTCAAGATAAAGTTATTTATTTTAAACTACTAGTAAAGTAGTTGAAAACAAATGCAGGATAGGGCAATTGACTGCTTGCTATGACATCGCCGTGTTAAAAAAGTCAGTTCATTGCAAAGGAAAAAGTCACATTTTCAATTAGTTGTTATTGAAAATAAAGTAGTTTATAAAGTAATTTAAAATTAATTAAATTTCCTACAGGGCAACGTCTGGATGTGTGTTTATGAAAATATGTATGTACATACATATATTTCGATTATATTCGAAGTATTCGCAAGTAGTGTACACTATTTGCAGAACCTTTTTGAGGTCATGTAATTGTCGCTACGAATAAGTAATTGTATTGGTTCTGTTTACGGTTGTGCTCTACTTGCGTTTATTCTAAAACGACAGAAACAAGTAGGTACTGTAATTGGACGGCCGCGAATATTTTGTTGGCCGTTTCGAATCCATTCGTGCAGCCTTCTAATACATACATACTAGGCATATAACTTTTTACAATTTTTGCAAATACGAAAAACGGCATACCATAGTCGAATAGAGCATAAAAAAGTATGAACCCCATTATATTTTTTTTGTGCGAAATTGCAAAAAAGTTTCCGCGCAAAACGAAATTACTTTTTTATCAGAACTGCTGAAAAAAACAAAAAAAGTTTTGTACAGTGTACACGTTTTTCTTCAGAGCGTGCAATTAAAATTGTGAAAAACATTTTACCATTGTGCAAATCATCACATACTTTAAACTTAAAACTTATTTCATATAACAATTGACAAAAATGTAAAAATAAAAATAATAAAAAAAAAACTTTTTTTAGAAATCCATTTTTGCGCGGAACGTTTTTGAACCGAAATCACCTAAAAAAGTGATATTCATTACTTGTACAATATTTGCCACCACGTGGTGGTATGCCAAATTTTTCGTCAAAATTTGTTATATGCCTAATACATACATATACAATATTTTGCATCTGAGTGCTTATGGGCCCTGCAGTAAATTTGTTTCACTGATGAATGATCATTGATTATTCCTTGTTGAATATTCATCACTGTCGTCATAAGTAAACCATTTATATGAAAAATTCAGCAGTCTTTATATGAAAGTATTCACTGATATCTTCTCGTCATATGTAAATTGCATCAGTGATTCATCAAGGATTCATTGCGGATTTTTACTGCAAAGGGAGTGCAAAGAAAATTTTATTTTCATATTTGAAGTGAAAATATATATCTGTGCCTATGATTCGGAACAAAACAAAAACAATTGTTCTTTGAGTGCCTATGAGGTGAGCAGCCCTGACTTTAACATTTTCTACATTGTATGCGTTCGCACCATGTTGTCACGTCATTTTGACTAACTGAATACGGTTCGTCATAAAAGAATCAATTGTGATTTACGTTGTACCTCCAGGCGGATTTCCAACATTGCATATGCTGGCAAACTCACTACCAACATAATCACCATGGTAATGATTTTTGGTGTTTCGCACATTAACCCATGTGCCGCAAAGGTGATGCCTAAGCCGAGAAAACGTAGACCCTGTAATGGGCTGGCTACCTCCATTATATGATTGGCATGATTTATTGTGATTAAGGCCATTAAGAGTGTCTCCCACATACCGTTGCAGGCACCCCATGATGCAGCTAACACATAGAATAGCGCCTTGTCGTCGCTCGATGGCTTCCAGCTGGATAATGCAAGTAACAGGCAGGATTGAAAGAAAAACCCAGCCACTGAAATGAAAGAAAATAAAATGTGATAATTTTGTCAATACAGTTTTGAGGGCAGCGTAGGTAAATCAGAATAACATACAAATAACAACGAGCCGTTTTGTGTGCCGCAGAAGCATGCTCAATGTGCAGGAGACAACGCATTGCATGAGTCCCATTGCCACCAAAGCACCAGCAACCATACTTATGCCCAACGAACAGGAAACGAAAGCCTGAGAATAGTTAGATATGTACATGCAAACAAATTTAATTTATGTCAGTTTAAGTGGCTATTCATCCCGAACTTGCCCGCAAAAAATCGCCCAGCATGTAAGCTTGCTCCGTGCCAACAAAATATGCCATTGGTCCGGCGAATAATAACGTATCCGTCACACCTTTCAGATACGACTCCCGTCGAAAGGTACCTTGTATCTTCCCACCATAAAGGGATAACACCGCCGCAGTTATTGTGAATAATAAATAAACGCTAATCAACGTAATACCACCACCAGTAGATCTTTCATTAATAAACTGCGTATAAATGGTTTCATTTGTGTCGTTGGCGGTTTCGTCGAAATTGTTGACTTGATGCCAAACCGGGCACATGTCAGCACCACAAATTCGTTCGCCATGTTCATTATGATAGTAGAAATCATCGAAGTAACCGGGAATATTGGGGAGAAAGCCTGTCATGCTATAGGAATGTAAACGCAGGGCTTCCGCCTTTGGTAGTGATTTAGACTTATTTTGGCTAGGTATTAAAGTTGTTTGTATTTCCATAGTGGGCGTTGCACTGCTGTCGAAGCAATTCCAGTCATTCGAACTGCAAGCCAAGGTGAATGACGCCAAAAGTGCACCTATTATAATACCTAGATCTTGTGCTACATGAAACCATCGCGCTAAGCGACGTACTTTCTGATCGCGGTTACAAAACAGCTTATGCTCATCCATAACGTCTGGCGCATGGGACGAACTCAGCATGTATTCGTGCTGTGAACAACTCAGCTTGCTGCCGAAATGTACCACCAGAGCAATTTTACCAATCCACGAAGGACTATATGTAATGCCGAGTAGTATATACGCTGGGAGTAGCGTAAAAATGGATGGAAAAAGATGGCACAATAGGAAAAGACTAATTGCTATATAATTGGCACCAATAACTGCCATATAACCGAATTTTTTTATAAGGCGTTTTGTAAATAGGCACATAGCGGCGGAGATGAGAAAGCTACCGCTCAACAAAAGCGAACCAATATTTGGACCCACGTGGAGCCATTGCTCGCGCTGATGCCATATGGAGTTGGAGCCCTGTAAAGCGAAGAGTGGCAGTAATACGGCACATATTAGTGCATGCGCCACCGTTAGGAAAAAGTAGTTTTGGCACACCTTGTGCCGCACATGTGGTGGTATTTTGTGACGACAGTTACGGTTATTGAGCGTTATAAGGCGTCTGATAGATGCGGCACCTATGGAACTGTTGATGGAATCACGCCGGCGGGAGGCGGCCAATACGGCTTGCACCTGATATGACGATATGGGATTGATACGATGCGAACGCGTTGAAATTGGTGAATGAGCGGCAAGGTGCTAGAATTATAAGATTTGGAAGGAATTAAGTACATATATAGAATGCAAAACTTCTGTATAAACGCGAATAGTATTTTTATTATTATACCTTTCATGGGAATGAAATGGTATACATATAACTTTGTGCTGAAACACAAATGGTGAAAGTACCAGAAGGTGGCGCGGCAGACCTACCAAAATATGTACCAATATGATCAGGATTATGAGCTGAGTCGATTAGGTAAGCCATGTCCGTCTGTCTGTCTGTGTGTCTGTATGTTTGATCGCAAACTAGTCCCTCAATTTTTGAGATATCTGCTTGAAATTCGGAATGTGAGTATCGTCGTACCATACGAAAACTAACATATTTAAAATTTCTGGCGAAAGCTATCAATAAAAAAATTCTGTACGAAAAGTAGAACATTTGACTTTTGGCCGACGAAAAGTAATAAAATCGAGTTTTGGCTGACGAAAAGTAATAAAATCGACTTTTGGCTGATGAAAAGTATCAGTAATTATATACTGTTTTTACATTAAAATTGTTGTTGTTTATACGAAATTGATAGTTTTCGTCAGCCAAAAGTTGATTTTATTACTTTTCGTCAGCCAAATCTCGATTTTATTACTTTTCGTCGGCCAAAACTTGAACTTTTTACTTTTCGTCAGCCACAAAAAATCTGATGTTAGTTTTCGTATGGTACGACGGTATATCGATGGGCTAGTGCACAAACCGGATACGTGCAGGTTTTGGCGAAACTGAGTTAATTGCATTTTTGGAATCATCAACACTATACCTACCTCGTGTGTAATTTTTGTAAGCAAATTACCAATAATGGCGGAGATATGCGATGGCATAATCAGTTAAGTCGTTGGCTTCGTGAGCAAATGTGCTAAGTCCAATTTTTATCAAAACTGAGATTTTAATGCAGTAAGATAGTACAACTAAAAATACATCGTCTGCCAAAAAGAAGTTGCCATAATGTCTGTTTTTCATGGTGTAATGCAGTGTTATGCAAATGTGCTAAGTCCACAAAAAATTTTTTTTTTTCAAAAATCAACGTGCTAAGTCCAGGTGAAAATAAGAAATTATTGTTTTTTTTTTAATTTATTTTGTAGAATGATATAGAATTATTACTATATTGCTTTAATAGGCATGGCTTGGACTATAAACGTTAATAATTTGCGGGAGTGGCTAGCTTTCCCACCAATTTGATATGCAAACTAGTTTGCGGTACTTCTTACATTTTTATTATACATAATTGTATGCATTTGATGGAAAGGCGGTGCACCTTTGTTATATAGAGAGGGTACAGCATAATGCCACGTCACAAGCTTTTAAAGGGAGTTTTACAATATTTTTTTCAGTAGGCGTGGTTACAAACCGATTTTGCTAAAATTTTACTACAAGTCATAAAAGTACACATGTACCTACACCAAGTTCCCCCGTAATATCTCAATTATTTGTCGAGTTATGGGCTCCGAAATGTCTTAGATTCACGATGCCACGCCCATTTTCAAAAATATTTATGGTTTCTTTTTTTGTCCATAGTTGGACTCATGCCAAAAACTTTCAATGAATTATCTTCATATTTGACAAAGACGTCGCTTAAAATGTTTTTATTAGTTCCATTTATAGTTCCCATATATACAAGTGGGCGTGGTCGATTTGGACAATTTTTCGTCCAAACATTTGCCCTAGCAAGTAAATTACGCCTTCCACATTTCATCTATATATATACTACGGTTTCTGAGTTATTTATCACTTATAAAACTTTTACAATTTATCCTTTCATAAGTGGGTGTGGCACCGCCCATTTTCGAGAATTTCAATTTATTTCTTTATAACGGCGTAAGCTCATTGCATGGATGGAATTTCATCCATTATCACTTTTTGCGTGTTTTTCGATATATACTATATAGGGAAAGTGGGCGTGGTTATCATCCAATTTCGCCTATTTTCAATACCAACCTTCCCTGTCTAGTTAGGAGCCTCTGTACCAAATTTCATCAAAATATTTCAATTTTACTACGTAAAGTTGAGTATAATAATTTGTGAGAAAATGTGCTAAGTCCACCTAAAAAAAACAAAATCATAGAAAGCAAATGTGCTAAGTCCTAAAGAAGCTCATAACTTTGTACAAGCTTTATATTAAAATGTGCCGATTACTGGTATTTTAGCACGACCATCTGAGGAAGTAAACTGCATTTTCAGATTTTTAAAATAGTAACAACAAAAAAAGTTAGGAGGTTTTTTGCCTCTCCTGAAAAGTTACCATAAATGGACTTAGCACATTTGCTCACGAAGCCAACGAAGTGCTTTGAAAATGAAATATTTGTTGTGCACAAACCGGATAAACGAGCTTAGAAATTCAAATTTTCTATAAACATAATTTTTCTTGTGCACAGAAATTCCAAGTGCCACAAAATAAAAATTTATGCACGGTATCCTATAGATTATTATAGACTTATATAGTGATATTTGGCCGCTGTGGTGCAGTGGGTAGAGTGCTCGCCTGCTATGCCAGAGGTCTCGGGTTCAAACCACGGTCCGAGCCAAACAAATTTTTCTAATTAGTAAAAATCCAATTATTGGGTTTTTTAAGAGCAGCGGTCACCTCTCGGCAGTGGGCGGCATACCCTCCGAGAGTATTTCTGCCATGAAAAAGCTTCTCACAAAAAATGCATTCGCCGTTCGGAGCCGGCATAAAACTGTAGGTCCACCCAAATAGTAGGAAAAACAAAAAGGAGCACACCTCGAATTGGGAGAGAAGCTCGGCCATAAAACTCGTCAGAGTTATAATAGCGCCATTGTATTATATTATTATTATTATTATATAGTGATATTTACACAAATAGTTGTGTTTTAATGGCTAGTCTATATCTATATATTTATATGTAGTACATATAAATATATAGATAAATTTGAAGCTTAGGTTGAGAGGGTTAAGGGACACAAAAATAAAATTTTTTTTTTGATCCCGCGAAATACCGCCGAAATTGTTTTTATACTCAGCTGTACTAGTACACAGAGTATTATAGTTTTGATTTCCTAACGGTGGATTGTAACAGAATGAAATAATCGAGATAGATATAGACTTATATATATCAAAATGATCAGGGTGAAAAGAGAAATCGATTGAGCCATGTCCGTCCGTCTGTCCGTCTGTGCGCACGATAACTCGCGCAAAAATTGAGATATTTTGATGAAATTTGAAATGCAAGTTGGTATCGAGACAGGAACGGATGGTATTGAAAATGGGCGAAATCGGACCATGACCACGCCCACCTCCCCTATATAGTAAAAATCGGAAATTTTGTATCTCAGTCACTAATAGAGCTAGAGTGATAAAATTTCACACACGTATTGAGCTCGGGCCCTTATGAAGAAATATGGTGAAATTTTGGAAAATGGGTGGTGCTACGCCCACTTATTAAAGGGCAAACATTGAAAGTTTTATGAGTCATAACTCAGAAACCGTTGAAGATATATCGATGAAATTTGGTAGGCGTGATATACTTACTTAGGCAAATGTTTGGACGAAAAATTGCCAAAATCGGTTGACGACCACGCCCACTTTTATATATGGGTATTATAAAGTGACCTAATAAAAGCATTTTAAGCGATATCTCTGTCAAATATAAAGATATATCATTGAAATTTTATGGAAGGTGTCCAACTATGGACATAAAACAAAAAATACAAAAATTTTGGAAAATGGGCGTGGCACCGCCTCCTTTTAGAAGCAGGAATATACGAGATTTCTGAGCCCATAACTCGACAAATAATCGATATATTATGACGAAACTTAGGCTATACACTTTCACTACTTGTAGTAATACATGTTCAAAATTTTAGCGAAATCGGTTGACGACCACGCCCACTTTTATATATGGGTATCATAAAGTGGCCTAATAAAAACATTTTAAGCGATATCTTTGTCAAATATAAAGATAATTCATTGAAATTTTGTGGCATGAGTTCTACAATAGATCGGAAATAAAAAATAGAAAAATTTCGGAAAATGGGCGTGGCACCGCCTCTTTTCAGACAAAGGAATCAACGAGATTTCTGAGCCCATAACTCGACAAATAATTGAGATATTATGACGAAACTTGGTTTATACACTTTTATAACTTGTGTTAATAGACACGCAAAAATTTATTGAAATCGGTTTATGACCACGCCTACTTTTTAACAAAGATATTTCTGGAACACCCTTTGGGAATTTGTAACAAGACTTCTTTGTAACTAGAAGTCATAAAGGAATGAAATTTTGCACAAAGAATAATATTCATATGCTTAGTTGGATGACTGATAAAAATGTTGAAAATGGGCGTGGCTACGCCCACTTTATGCGGCACTCGCTTTATATAAAATACACCCTATATCGAACAAACGCAAACAAACAATGAAAGCATACAGCTGAGTATCTAATGTTCGATTCCACTCGAACTTAGGCTTCCTTACTTGTTTTCTTGTAACTTTGTTATTTAGCATTTCCCATTTTTAAAATTGATACGTCATTAGTTTCGTATTTTGAAGCTCTAGACTTCCTTCTAATGTCCTTTTGAGCCCTGAAGTCGTTTTCACATAGTTGGGTCAGCTAACTTATTTGTATGTCCATGACTTATCTTTGTTTTGTCAAATGAAAGTGCTTCAAAATTCATGACAATGTTACCTTGAAACGGTTTTACTAAATTGATAAACAAAGAAGTTACGTCACGACGAATATTTAACGTAGCTATTATTTAACTAATTTTTTTAAGCAATTCAGTATATGTAATTACAATAAAAAAAATATTTCGGCGGTATTTCGCGGGATCAAAAAAAAGAATAAAAATTTTGTCTTTAATCCTCTCAATATTAGCTTCAAACTTAGGGTCGGACTTTTACAACTTATTTTAATTTTGATGATTTCTACGACTTTAGTATGTTGCAGCAACAAGTGTTACATAACACAACTTTAAATACACAAAAAGAGGGCGTTAAATGGTTGAAAATTAAATGCTTAAGATTTCAAAAATCTGAACCATTATTATTAAAATATAAATACGGTGTATCGGATGCCGGGTTCATGGAGTTAAAAATAAATCAGCCAACAAGAAAGAGAAGAGGAGTTAATGAAGATCCACATTTTGAATGGAACACAATAAATTTAAAACCAAAAAATTCGAGCCCCCTCCCTATTTCAAGTGAAAAAAAGAGAGACCTGATTTTTTTTTTTTTACTATCAAAGGGCGTAATTCCTGCAATTTATGAAAACTTTTTCGCCAATTTACCGACAAGTAATAATTTTTCAAATGATGAAAATAGATTTTTTTTTAGTTTAACTATGTTAGCATGGTAAATAACCCATAAAAATGTACTATTTGAATTTAATAACTATATTAGTGTTTTAAATGAACAATAAAATATGTACTAACAGAAATAAATTGAATACATTTTTCATAGAAGAGATCTAACAAAAATATTTGAAATTAAAAAAAATTAGCGCCAAATCGGCTAAGTGCCCAACAAATTTTAATCACTAAAAAAATAGTATAGGTACTGAAGCCATCAACATAATTTTAGCACATTTGGATTCTACATACTCCAATTAACTATTCGTAATCGTTATAAGTGAAAAAAATGTGACAGTTAACAAGTTATTGCTATTTAAACACAAAATTTGCTCTCCTGAACATTTTTCAAAATATCATCCGGTTTGTGCACTAGCACATCGATATTTTTAGGAGAAGCTGATCATTTATCGGAATCGGCCAAATCGGACGACTATAACATATAGCTGTCCTGTCATACAACCGATTGTTAAGATATGGACATTTTGGGACTTCTCCATTTAAACAGCTAAGTCCATGAAATTTTGAACTATTTGTACCCATATAGACCTAAATCAGTGATGGTAGATACTTTTTTGGAAATTCCCTACAGAACAAAAAAAAAATCCCTACTTTTCCCTACGCTTGTTTCAAATTTTCCCTACGTAATTCCCTACACTTTTTTTTAGTTATTTCCATGCTAGAACAATGAAAAAACCGCACGGCAGTAGATGAACGTCTTTTCTTTTACTAAATAATGAAAATCGGCTGTTCTACTGCATACTGCATACACATTGGCTCTCAAAGAAATAAAAAAAAAAATACAATAAAATACTGATGATTTACTGTTTTGAACAATTATTATAATAAAAAAATATATGTATTAATGCATTGTATGTAACATATGTATATATCGCACGTTTTATGCAATAGGGATTTAACTCGAAATTTTCGATTTCTGGGGTTTTGCCATATATTTCAATAACTGGGTCATGCCTTTGAGTCTAGTCTTATAAAATACTCAAAACGATAAAAATGGCGGAAATAAAAGTGATTTTGTAGTTAGCCGTAGAAGGAAACTCTTTGAAATTATAAAAGTTTGCGTTTTCCCAAAAAAAATTTTTTTGAGTTAAATCTTCAAGAAAATTGGACAGAAGAGGTAAATAAACTCAAATGTGACATTTCGTTTGAAAATATAATTACTTTCCTACTACCATTTCAACGCTCAAGAAATAATGCAAATTCTTTCTTGAGCGTTTTCTTGAGAGCTGCGGAGAGGCCTTAAGGGAAAAAAAAATCGGAGCTAAGAGCGTAGCCAGAAAAAAAAAATCTTTTGCTCCGATGCCCTGATTAAAAATATCGTGTTATTAGATAGTTCACTATACGGTATTCCCTCTCCAATAACGTCATTGAAGGGTTCGCGATTTAACTCGTCTTGGCAGCATTTTCATTATTCAGATCGACAGTCAGTGTTGAAGTGAAAAAAAGTTGAATTGAAATTTCGATTTGACTTTGCCAAAAAATCCCTACATTTAGCTATTTTATAAAAATCTGTCCTTCTTTCCCTACGGTCACTTTTTTCCGACTAAAATCCCTACATGTAGGGAATTTTCCCTACGTATCACATCACTGACCTAAATAATGTTACAGAGATTTGTCAAGATCGGACAAATATAAAATATAGCTGCCATAAAACCGATTGTTCCGATATGGACGTTTTGAGGTCCATGCCACTTCTTTTTCTAATCTTTGCATAAATAACACAGAATTGAAAGTATAAATTAAACAATATCGGACTATGTAACTTTTCATTTCCCAATTCATGAAAGGAATGAAGTCTTCGGTACGGCCGAAGACAGCCGCGCCCTTACTTGTTTTTTTTTTTATTTGAATTTATGCATTCATTTGTCTTAGAAACAAATTTTCATCATTTCTTAAAACTAACATCTAATTTTTAGAATGTAAGGAAAAGTATGGCATTCACTCTAAGAATTTTTTTATTTTTTATAATACCTAGTATTCAGAGCTTTATGGCCGGTGAAGAAAAAAGCGAAACAAAGGTTTCCTTCTATCCTCCTACGCGTTTCGGTGCATATTTGCGCCTTCCTCAGGGAGTCTGATTTATTTCAATTAAAAGATAAAACATAAACAAGAAGAACATGATTACATAATTGGTTAACGATTAACACATTGCACTATATAATATTAAACATTTATAATTTAAAACTTACTTTACATAAATTGAATTTAAATTTGAAATTTTCACTATGCAATAAACATATTTATGTATATTTGACAATCAATCAACACAACATAGTATATAAACATACACATATTTTGTTTCCTACTGTCATCCGTATGGTTTGGTTTTATTTGTTATTGTTGCTCTGTAAGCGCAGTTTATATTGTCTACGTCTTCTTTGAAGTTTATTGTGTCTTGTATTCGTTGTTGAATTCGTAGACTTTCTAGAGTTAGTCGTGTTGTTGTTCGCCTTTCTATGTCCAGGGCTGCGGAGAGGGGGGGGGGCAGCCAGGGCAATCGCCCTGGGGCCCGGAAGGTTTTTGGGGGCCCGGAAAGGCAAAGCAGTATTGACAGTACTCGAACTAGGATTTCATAGATACATACATAGGTATTTTGTTGCTACAAGAAATTGTTTTAAAATTGAAGTGTTTAACTTACCCAAATCACCAAACTAAAATTATAAGCATCCAATCAAATATTTACCTTGTTTATACATGGGCAAATCCTAGAAAAGTGAGTTGAAATTGAGGAAAATCGACTTTGATTTAGAGTTTCCAAAGTACCGCGATTGGTAAGGTGGTGAACCAAGCTTCTCAGAAATATTTACATTTTAAATGAAAAATGTTGGTAACCCTGTTTAAATTGATTTCAAAGAGTTAAGGTATAAAGAATTTAAAAAATTTCTAGCTGAAAATCTAAATAGGAAAATGAAACGTAAGTGACGCAAAAACCTAGAAAAGTTAAATTAATTTCAAAACCGATCTTTCAAATTAGCTCATATCTTGAAGTTTCTTTAAAATTTACCTGTCAAAAAAAAATCTGCATCATTCAAAACTTTATACTTAAGCCATTTTTTTTTATTATTGCCATTTAAAAAGTGAAACGTAAGTGACGCCAGGTAAAAACAGTGTTAATTTTTTTGACGATCGAGTAGCCACATAAAGGGAAAGCATAATGCTGGATACCGAACGTGAGAGGATCTTCAAGCCAAAAACACACAAAACACCAATATAACACAGAAGCAGTATAAAGAATAAGCCCTCTCTGGGTTAAGAGGTGGAAAAAGTGAAATACGTATTATATTTGTGCTTGAAAAGAGGAAGAGCTAAAAAGATATACCTTTTCATACAATATTCATACAATATTCAAAGTGTTTGCGTATGAAGATGCTGAATTTTTCAATATATGTAAGTAACTTATTAATGGATATTTGTTGGAAATTTTAACTGAAATACCATGTGACTCATTGTAGACCTAATAAAACCTCATTTCTGTAACAAATTTACGGTGTTTGAAACGTAAGTAACGCCTTGATGAAACGTAAGTGACACTGATCATCTCCAATATGTTTATAAAAAACAAAAGTAGGCGAAAAAAAAATTTTTTTCGGTCATCATAATAGCTCTGTTCAATAACAAAAATTTTTCGTAAAAAATTACAGCTCTCTATATGAAAATAACAGTTTTTATGAAAAATTCGTAACAATTTTTTGTTATTGAAACAGGTATTTTCTTAAATGAATGTTATTTTTTTATTAGATTGAGTTTATTTTTTTAGGGGGGCCCGTAAACGCGAACTGTCCCAGGGGCCCGGCTCGGCTCTCTGCGGGCCTGTCTATGTCTAATATTTTTGTGTTGTCGAAGTCTGCTGCGTGCCCAGTATTGGTCAAGTGTTGGGCTAGTGCAGTGGTCGTTTTTTTTATTTTTTGCATCTGTTTTATGTTCTCCTATTCTTGTGCCTAATGAACGTTTCATAGTACCTACATATATAAATTTTGTTGCAACGTTCATCTTTATTTCCCTTACATTTTATTTCATAAACTAAGTTGTTTTGGTCTTCTTTGTTAATTCTGTCTTTTGTCTTGCTATATATTTTTCTTAATGTTTGTTGTGGTCTATGTGCAAATGTAAGTTTTTCGTTGGGAATGCATTTTCGTAGAGTTTTGTTATCTGTCAATCCCTGTATGTATGTTACTCCTCTAAAAGTTTTGTTTGGATTTTTGTCAGCTGTTTTTGCATTCGTATGTATTGTTTGTCTGTATTTTGTTGTTGCTAACATCCTTTGTATTTTTTTTGCAGGATAGGCGTTTTTTGATAAAATGTTTGTTATTTTCATCTCATTCTCTTTTCTGAACGCCTGGTCGCTCAGGGCACCGATCTTGTTTATTAGATTGATGGCTGTATTTTTCTTTTGAGTCCAGGGATGGTTTGAATGAAAATTTATCAATCTTGAGGATGCTGTGGGTTTTGCGTACCAATTCGTCGAAATTTTATTATTTTGGTTATATATTTCCATGTCTAGGCTTTTTTTCTTCACCGGCCATAAAGCTCTGAATACTATTATATTAATTACTAATCAGTTGGCCTTTACTACATAATTTTTTTACTTGTTAAATATAAGGTTATTTGTTTCCTACTTTAATAATCGCGAAATTACTACCTTAAAATTTTGCGACGTATCTGTTAAATTTTCAGTCAAAAATAATTGTGTTTTCGATTTATAATTTGCACGTGCATACATTCTTAGAACATTGCAAGATGGTCAACCGACGCACACTGGGTGATAGCGGCCAAAAATAAAATCGAAATTAAAGTATTAGCAAATCAAATTTTTTTGAAAGTGATTGACAGATATAACAATTTGTAAAAAAAAAGCTTATATAAAATTTTTTGAGTCTCGTTTTGTTTAGCCGTACAGGGTGTTAAAAACTGAGCAAAAAATAGGTCCTTTTATTTCTCAACAATTACACCTTATACAAAATGCTGTAACTCATTCAATTATTAACGTATGTAATCGAGTGATACATCATTACATAGATATTGATTTGGCCTTTTAGAAACAATAAGCCTTTTGTAACCAGCGGTAACTCTTAGATTTATATGAACTTTCAAATATTGACAAAAAAAGTCGTAAAAAAAAAATTTTGCTCAACTTTAAACAAAAAAATAAAAAAAATAAAAAATATGACCTCCCCAATTTTTTCATATGTTTTGAAATGATATATTTTTAATCAAACTGCATTTTAATTCTTGAAATCCACCTGCGCTTTTCGCTTAAATAATCTTTTTCCCATTTGACTAAAAGTGCCTTTTTCAAAACGCAATAATTAGGCTACTTTTGACATTATGAAAAATCTTATTCTTAGGCGACTAATCGAATAGTTTGTTCACCGTGTTGTAGGCAATGGTTCACACTTTCAAATTATGAAAGAATTTTTTTTATCACCGTTATCATTTTTTTTTTGCAGCCTTTTTCTTTTCGAACAGAAAAAAAAATTGTGTAAAAATTGGAAAATTTCAACATGAAATAAAAAAAAAATACAAAATATGACCTCTCCAAATTTTTAATATTTGGTGCTAGTGAACGTGCTTTATAAACAGGTGAAGAAATCTTAAAAATTCGTTTGCGCTTTTTTGTTTTATGAACTTTTTTATGGAGTGAGTTTTTCTAAGTTTTCATACATTTTTCCCATACAAAATCCCCAAAAGTATGCTTCAAAAAGTTTAATAATTTTGTATGGGGAAAATTTGCCAAGTTAATGAAACTTAAACAACAATTTCTCCAATTCTAATAAAGATATCTGAAAAATTTAAACGCCATATTCAGGGGGATGGTTTATGCTTTCTAACGGTGTATTTGATTTTGAATAAAAAAATATTACATACAAGATATTAAGCAGGGAATATAGTCAAAAACGTGTTTTTTTGCCTAATTGGACATGAATCTCCCAAAAACTAGAACCAATTTGAAAATTCTGACTTCAGATTCAGATTCAGCACACTGAAATCCTTTAGAAAAGTATAGTTTCATTTGTGGTATAAAAATTTTTTTAAATGTGATTTTTTTGAAGGAAAATTTTATGATGAATGCTTATAAAATGCTCAAAAGTGCATATATTTTTAATTTGAAAACCATGGAATACTTTGCGCTTTTTCCAAAATGATTACTGTATATTATTTATATTTAAAAAATGTGTGCTCTTATTAAAATTGAGCATTTTAGCTATAATAGTTAACAAAATACTGAAATTTCAAAAATACCGTTATATGGGAGGGGGGTGTATTTGTGGGCCGATTTTGTTCAAATTTTCACAGTTTACTATCTTCAATCAAGAAAGCTTAAGTTCCGAGTTTAAAGTTTCTAGCTCAATTATTACTATTTTTGGCCGCGTTTGTATGGAGGTGCCCCCACTGTGCACACTGGGTGATAGCGGCCAAAAATAAAATCGAAATTAAAGTATTAGCAAATCAAATTTTTTTGAAAGTGATTGACAGATATAACAATTTGTAAAAAAAAAGCTTATATAAAATTTTTTGAGTCTCGTTTTGTTTAGCCGTACAGGGTGTTAAAAACTGAGCAAAAAATAGGTCCTTTTATTTCTCAACAATTACACCTTATACAAAATGCTGTAACTCATTCAATTATTAACGTATGTAATCGAGTGATACATCATTACATAGATATTGATTTGGCCTTTTAGAAACAATAAGCCTTTTGTAACCAGCGGTAACTCTTAGATTTATATGAACTTTCAAATATTGACAAAAAAAGTCGTAAAAAAAAATTTTTGCTCAACTTTAAACAAAAAAATAAAAAAAATAAAAGATATGACCTCCCCAATTTTTTCATATGTTTTGAAATGATATATTTTTAATCAAACTGCATTTTAATTCTTGAAATCCACCTGCGCTTTTCGCTTAAATAATCTTTTTCCCATTTGACTAAAAGTGCCTTTTTCAAAACGCAATAATTAGGCTACTTTTGACATTATGAAAAATCTTATTCTTAGGCGACTAATCGAATAGTTTGTTCACCGTGTTGTAGGCAATGGTTCACACTTTCAAATTATGAAAGAATTTTTTTTATCACCGTTATCATTTTTTTTTTGCAGCCTTTTTCTTTTCGAACAGAAAAAAAAATTGTGTAAAAATTGGAAAATTTCAACATGAAATAAAAAAAAAATACAAAATATGACCTCTCCAAATTTTTAATATTTGGTGCCAGTGAACGTGCTTTATAAACAGGTGAAGAAATCTTAAAAATTCGTTTGCGCTTTTTTGTTTTATGAACTTTTTTATGGAGTGAGTTTTTCTAAGTTTTCATACATTTTTCCCATACAAAATCCCCAAAAGTATGCTTCAAAAAGTATTAATAATTTTGTATGGGGAAAATTTGCCAAGTTAATGAAACTTAAACAACAATTTCTCCAATTCTAATAAAGATATCTGAAAAATTTAAACGCCATATTCAGGGGGATGGTTTATGCTTTCTAACGGTGTATTTGATTTTGAATAAAAAAATATTACATACAAGATATTAAGCAGGGAATATAGTCAAAAACGTGTTTTTTTGCCTAATTGGACATGAATCTCCCAAAAACTAGAACCAATTTGAAAATTCTGACTTCAGATTCAGATTCAGCACACTGAAATCCTTTAGAAAAGTATAGTTTAATTTGTGGTATAAAAATTTTTTTAAATGTGATTTTTTTGAAGGAAAATTTTATGATTAGGGACACGAATTTCGATATGATACGATACCAAATCGATATTTTTTGCATTTGATACCGATACTTTTTACTCGATTCTTTTGCGACGATATTTTTTGGTATCGAGTACTTCAACCACGGTATCGAACAAATGAGTACATTCACTGATGGAAAATTAAAATTGTTTCATATTTGTCCAAAAAATTATGCAACTCAAAATAGTGCCGAAAATCGGTCGAGTGTGCAGAAGTAACAAGCTGCTTCCTAAAGTGCCGAAAAATGCGCAAGCACTGGTATATATCGAAAAATAGGTCTGATCCACGTGCTGAAATAATTGCAGGTTTGGGCTACTTCGTAAGGTTTTTTGTATGAAGTTGTAAGGAGTTACCCAAATTTGTTTATTGATTTTCACATTAAACGAGGCGCACACTTACCACCGAAACTTGCTTAGAATTTGCAATTACCATGCGATAGAAATAATGATAACTGGAGATATAGGATTATATATTTGTAATTTTCATACGATAATTTGACGTTTGCAAAAAAATCTTCATTTCAGCGAAAAAAATCGCCAATATATTTTTTATTTCTCATTTTACTAAAAACACCTTATAAACAAAAAAAGGATCTGTTTTCCATTAATGCCCATATGACACTACGTGCAAGGGAGTAAGCTATGTTGGAAAAAACTAACGAAATACCATCTAGGCAGTTAAAAACCAATGAGCCATCTTGTATCAGAGTTCTGCTTCGATCAGTTTGAAGTTCGGGTATAGCATACAACTCATTGTGTACGTACGTTTGATACCCGGCAAACCGTAAACGTACGAGCTACAGCTCGTTTGTATGCTTTCATACTAAACACAGCGATCGAACGGTTTGGTTTGAAACAAACATATGTACAGGTTGAACGATACGATCGCTGTATGATCGCACGAGTATACATATGTACATACTATAACGAACCGATCGATCAGTTGATCGATCGCGATCATTGCATGTTTATACGATCATTCGACTGTACGAAAAACTTAAAAGTGGTGTTTACAAAAAATCTAATAAAAGAAAAGGCCGTAGTGAAGTGTGGGAAGTTTTTTGTGAAATTGAAGACGAAAACGGGTGTCAAATTAATGAATTTGTACAATTCGGCCGTGTGCCAATCGGTAGAAAAAATGAAATTTTGACATAAGGGAGTAAAATTTTGAAAGTATTCGTGGTGGATTTGAAATACATACACATTTGTAAATACATACACATACAAGTACCTAACACAAATATTTAAATACAAAATAACATCAAATCGTTTCATGAATACATTTCTTCTGTTCCATTAATACTGCCATCAACAATTATATGCATTTTACGGTTTAAAATTGTATCGTTGCCCGTTTTCGCCCAAATGTGTATCTTTGTAACTGTCAAAATTTTCCTTCCGTTTGGCACAGCAAAATAGGTTTTTTTTTCAATATGGCAAAAATTTTCTACCTCATTTTGCCATAGAGAAAAATGTTACCGATTGGCAAACAGCCTTCGAAAATAATTTTGATGCCATGCAGTGGTGGGAAAATCATAAAAATGAGTTTCCAACTCTTTATAATTTTGCCCTTAAAATATTATCCATTCCAGCTAGCAGTGCAGCAAGTGAGCGCACATTTTCATGGTCCGATTTCACCCACTTTCAATACCAACCGTCCCAGTCTCGATACCAACTTGCATTCCAAATTTCATCAAAATATCTCAATTTTTGCGCGAGTTAGAGTGTTTACAGACGGACGGACAGACGGACGGATGGACGGACATGGCTCAATCGATTTCTCTTTTCACCCTGATCATTTTGATATATATAAGTCTATATCTCGATTATTTCATTCTGTTACAAACCACCGTTATGTGATTAAAACTATAATACTCTGTGTACTAGTACAGCTGAGTATAAAAAGTATTAATGAAAACAAGAATAAAGAAATGAAATAATGCCTAATTTGTATGCACGAATTTTTTCCTTTTATATAATAACTTCTAATTTTCTATTAAAAATGAAATAAAACAGTATTGATGAAAACAAGAATAAATAAATGAAATAATGCCTAATTTGTATGCACGAATTTTTTCCTTTTATATAATAGCTTTTCTAATTTTATATTAAAAATGAAATAAAAAAGTATCTACTAATGAAAATAAAACAAATTGATTTTTCATTTTATCGCTTTGAAAAGTTTTTAATCGTTTATTTAAACTTTTGATATGTAAAATAAAGCGGCTGATCCGCACTTATACAAAGATTACAGAAAATAAAGAATTGAAAATGCAAGAAAAACGGCTTTAAAACTAAATCCAGCATACATACATACATACATATATACATATGTATGTACATACATATATTTATACGCCACACATATTAAAAATGTACATGATCGTACAGTGTACGATCAAACGATCATTTCTGTTTAAGTACAACTCATACACCGATCGATCAAACGATAATTTCTACTTATGTACTAATCATTGTTTTGTACATTTCTTTCCAACCAAATATTTGTTCGTTTGACATCGAACGTACAAAAGCTTTACTCGTATCGCTTATTCGGGTAAACATCATGTGTATGAGTTGCATTGCACTGTGTCAGATCGATGAGCCGAAAACCTTACTCGAAGCAGAACACTGGCTTGTATTTCGATAGGTTTTTTGACATTCGGCACTTTTTTCTGACAACTGTTTCATTTTAACAACTATAAAATAAATTATTTTTAAAATATAAAATATATGGAAATACAAATTTTAAATTTGCCTCTTGTAAGCTTCTGCATTGGCCGTAAGGGGAAAGAAGAAGTCCGGAAAAAAATCATACTGCGCAATGGCTTATCTTTATAACATGGATTGCACAGCTATTCTGCCACGTGAGTTTCATCATTTTTTTGTTTCGATAATTTAAATTCAAATTTCCAAAAAAATTCAATGATGGATACATATAATCTCAATGAAAATGAATTGTTAATGTTATTTAAGATGTTTATTTTTCAAAATACTAAATATTTTGCAAATATCTTTTTACAACTGTGATTGCATTAAACACACCTGTTGTTTTGTAAAAGCTGTTGGTTTGTAAAAATTTTTTCAAGAACTTAATAAACTTGTATAATTTTTTTAATCAGCTTGAACTATTCTTATGAGTTGGAAAAGGATTTACGTCAAAATCAAAACTTTGGAACCAGCTATGGCATACTTTGCTATGGAATCAGAACTAATACAGCGATATGCGTATGCATCAGGATGTAGTTTTATTGCGTTTTTGGTAACTTTCTAGAAGACGGTGCAACTTTAAACCGTTTTAATAAATATCTTTTAAATGTGGAAAAATCTTTTATTTCCGCTTTCGAATTCATAATCTAGAGGTCAGAATGCGTCGATTGGTCCCTCTTTTAACTATTTTAAAGGAAATTTTAAGGTTGCACCTTCCAGAAAATTACCGATTTCGATACCGATACTTTGAGTATCGAGTAGTGTAGTTTCGATATTATCGGGTTCGCGATTCTTTTTAACCGATATTTTAAATGAGTACCAGATCGATGCTTTTGATTCGATATCGTGTCCCTATTTATGATGAATGCTTATAAAATGCTCAAAAGTGCATATATTTTTAATTTGAAAACCATGGAATACTTTGCGCTTTTTCCAAAATGATTACTGTATATTATTTATATTTAAAAAATGTGTGCTCTTATTAAAATTGAGCATTTTAGCTATAATAGTTAACAAAATATTGAAATTTCAAAAATACCGTTATATGGGAGGGGGGTGTATTTGTGGGCCGATTTTGTTCAAATTTTCACAGTTTACTATCTTCAATCAAGAAAGCTTAAGTTCCGAGTTTAAAGTTTCTAGCTCAATTATTACTATTTTTGGCCGCGTTTGTACGGAGGTGCCCCCACTGTGCGACGGACTGACATTTGAATTGATAAAAATTCACAATTTAAGGGCCTTTGGTAATACTTTCGAAATAAAATTTTTTTATTCAATGTCACTCAATAGGTACCTTTAGGGTTCCAACGATACCACCGAGTACAAGTAAATACTCGATACTTTTGTTGCGAAACCGAGTACTTTTTAACTCTATGCTTTTTCACTCCGATATTTCGCCGATACCAATAAGTATCGATACTTTGGAATTGGGGCACCTCCAAATAAAGGACTAGGCCAATAATATTTTGCAGTCTTACTTCTGTACTAGAAAGGCAACTTTCTGCAGGTAGAGCAATAATGATTTCTTAAAACAAGCCCCAATTCACTCCGTCCTAATCTACATATGAAGAAAAATCCAAGCAGAGCTCTCCCCAGCAATACGATTTTTGGGACCACCATACGCATTTGGCAATGGGACAGGAAAGGAAAAGAGCTGAGAAAAATATAATAATCGTTGCATATTTCAAGTGGAATTTTCGCTTTTTTTGTTTCCTTGGGGCTTCAAAACCTTTTTTTTTTATAAAGATTTGGCCTTGGAAGACCCCTAGTGAAATTTTCCGGCGCACATTTTAACCCTCTCACAATCTTGCAAATATTTTTGATGGAATTTTCGAAAAAAGGGTCAAAAAGACAATTTTTCTTTTCATAGCCTTATTCTGGCGCGTTTACATAATTTAACGGTAAAAAATTAGGAACTTTAAACACCATTTTCGTATTATTACAACAGGAAAATTAAGCTACCATTTACAAGCCTATTGAGGTGGTACCTTAAATTTCCCGTTGGAATAATACGAAAATTTTGTCCAAAGTTCCTGACTTTTAGCGGAAAATTAAGTAACTGCTCCAGAATAAGGCTGTTTAACGATTTTCGATACCGAGTAGGTATCGATGCTTTTCATCCGATACATACTTGAGTACCGATACTTTTTGGCGATAATAGAAGCAAGTAGAAGTATCGATACCTTAATGGTATCGTTGGAACCCTAGGCACCTTCAAGCGCTTAGTAGGTTTGGCAACAATAACCGGAAAAACGATTATATTCGGTCAATTTCTTTCGGTTAACGGTTAAAATGCATCGGTTTTTTCCTATGGATTATTTTTTCGATCAACTGTTTCCCTCTCAAATCGAAAATAATCGAAAGGAAAACATCGAAGTTGAGAATTTCCCGCTTGCCAAATTATAAATACCAAAGCTAATTTATATATATATTATATATATTACATATATGTAAATAATTAATTTTCGAATTTTGTAGGTACTTGCAACAATAAAAAATGTTGTTCAATATGAAAGTGATTTTGGAATGTTTCATTTAAACCAAAGTAGCTTGGGTAAAAAAAGCTCGATTTCGATCAAATAAACTTTTCTGAAAACTGCATCAATTTGCGCAGATTCCTGTATATTTTGATTAAAAAGAAATTTAAGATATCTTGAAAATTCCCGGGTCTAAACTTGAAAATCCGTGGCTAAAAAAATAAAATTCCACTTTAGGCGGTCTTGGTACCTTCCCTATGACTAGCACTAAAAAACTGATACACCATTCGATTAAGCCATTAATTTTACATGAGAATTTGTATCTTTTGTTTCTTTTTTTATTTTTAAATCTGCGGCTTTTTCATATATGAATCTAAACCTATCATGGAATTTAAAAAAAAAATCGAGTAGCCCACAGTTTTTTTTTCTAAAAAAAAAAAATAAACATCAGCTTAGTTATCCTACAACATCCTATTTTCATATTCTGTGCCCGGAGGGGTATTTTAGATCAAAACAAGTAAGGAAGCCTAAGTTCGAGTGGAATCGAACATTGAATACTCAGCTGTATGCTTTCATTGTTTGTTTGCATTTGATGGACACACGGCGTATTTTATATAAAGCGAGTGCCGCATAAAGTGGGCGTAGCCACGCCCATTTTCAACATTTTTATCAGTCATCCAACTAAGCATATGAATATTATTCTTTGTGCACAATTTCATTCCTTTTTGACTTCTAGTTACAAAGATGTCACATTAAAAATTCCAAACGGGTGTTCCAGAAATATCTTTGTTAAAAAGTAGGCGTGGTCATAAACCGATTTCAATAAAGTTTTGCTATTAACGCAAGTTATAAAACTGTATAAACCAAGTTTCGTCATAATATCTCAATTACTTGTCGAGTTATGGGCTAAGAAATCTCGTATATTACTTTGTCTAAAAAGAGGCGGTGCCACGCCCATTTTCCAAAATTTTTATATTTTTTGTTTCCGGTCTATTGTGGAACTCATGCCACAAAATTTCTATGAATTATCTCTATATTTGACAAAGATATCGCTTAAACTGTTTTTATTAGGCCACTTTATAATACACATATATAAAAGTGGGCGTGGCCCTCCACCGATTTTGGAAAGTTTTCGTCCAAACATTTGACTAAGTAAGTATATCACGCGTACCGAATTTCATCGATATATCTTCAACGGTTTCTGAGTTATGACTTTCAATGTTTGCCCCTTAATAATGTTTGCCCCTTAATAAGTGGGCCTGGCACCGCCCATTTTCCAAAATTTTTGTGTTTTTTGTTTTATGTCCATAGTTGGACTCATGCGACAAAATTTCAATGATAGATCTTTATATTTGACAGAGATATGGCTTAAAATGTTTTTATTAGGTCACTTTATAATACACATATATAAAAGTGGGCGTGGCCGTCAACCGATCTTAACTATTTTCCGTCCAAACGTTTGCCTAAGTAAGTAAATCACGCGTACCAAATTTCATAGATATATCTTCAATGGTTTCTGAGTTATGACATATAAAACTTTCAAGGTTTGACCCTTATTAAGTGGGCGTGGCACCGCCCATTTTCCAAAACTTCATCAAATTTCTTCCTAGGGGCCTGAGCTCAACACGTGGGTAAACTTTCATCGCTCCAGCTATATTAGTGACTGAGATACCAAATTTCCGAACAGACGGACGGACAAGCGGACGGACATGGCTCAATCGATTTCTCTTTTCACCCTGATCATTTTGATATATACATATAAGTCTATATCTATCTCGATTATTTCATTCTGTTACAATCCACCGTTATTTGATTAAAACTATAATACTCTGTGTACTAGTACAGCTGAGTAGAAAAAACGCATCTAGTACATATGCATGCATGTGTGTACGTATATATATATGTATGTACATATGTATGTATGTATGTACATACCCAGCAGGGCTTTCTCTTACATGTAATGGGTAAAATCATCGAGAAATCTTGATTCATCGCTTACACTTTCGAATACGGATTGCATTACTTTAACATAGGCATGTCATTGGCGGTATTGTCTTACAATATTGTAGAGAATAATGCATTATATAATCGCTACTAATATTGGAAAAAATAAGTTGTTACAAGTAATAAGTTCTTTCACTGGTATAAGTAATTGCATATACATATCACACAATCCAGTATAGTAATCTGCAATTTATTGGTATGTATAATAAAAACTGGAAAAATAAACGAGAATGAGGGTAAATTGCATTACAAAATTGCTAAATATTTACAAAAATTTAAATCAATGTAGGCTTTGCAGAATATATCGGCAGTGTTCCAAATTTTTCGCTTATTTTATGCTATGAGTGAGCAATTTATGCCGAAAACAAATAGCATACAGAATGAATAAAGAATCAAAACATTCTTTGCAAAATGTATTTAAAACAAAAAACACTATTTGAATAATAATTATTATACTATGTATTTGCACAGCTATTGGCTTATTTAAAAAATTGTTAACGATGGAATAACGCGACTAACCACGACAGTTTTGTAATAAAAACTGGCAAAATAAACGAGAATGAGGGTAATTTGCTTTACAAAACTGCTATTTAGAAAAATTAAAATCAAAGCAAAGCGTTTGAAAAAAAATAACGGCAGTACTCCAAATCTTTTCGATTATTTTCTGCATTACCAGTAAGCGAAAATATAATAATTTTAAAACTATCGCATTACAAGTAATGAGCAAAGTAAGCGAAGGAGTGTTTATTAGCTAATTGTAATGCGTTATTTCATTGAATACAAGTTCAAGCCATTACCAAAATATGGAAAAACCCTGCTGGGTATTTATAATATAGGGCGTTTTTAATCAAAATCGGAAATAGGACGTTATTGAAACAATTTTTGAAATAGGGCGATCTTTTACTCAGCTTTCGATATGAACACAAACATGTATGTACATACATATGTATGTAAATATATAAATATTTACAAATATTAGTTAAATAAACTAAATAATTTTATTAGATTGATTAAATACATAATAAAATTGTTAAAATACAACTTCAATATACTTACATATGTAAATATATATCGCTATGAGAGCGAAGGTGTTTTAAAATATTATAAATATGTACACACATACATATATACGTCCACATATGCATGCATATGTTGTACATACATACATCATATTTATCGTGTAATAAACGCACGCCATCATTAAAAAACTACGCCTTCATAATTCCATTAGCTTAAACCTCACAAAAAACCCTTGCGAAAGCATAAAATGATAAACTCAATGAGCGTTCATGAACGCATAAAATGATAAACTCAAAGAGCGAATTTACCAGAAAAATTGTACGATAATTCATTTTTGAGTGAATTTATGCATTGAGTTTATCGCCACCGCTATGAGCGATCGATTGCTGTTGTGCGTTAGTTCGCTCGCTATTTGAGTGTTTATACATTTTTCTTTGAATATTTGTGATTTGAGAAGCATGTATTTTTGAGCGTTCGTGATTGAGTTTTTCCGTACCCTGATTTTCCCCATTCATAACATACATGTATGAATAATAACAAGTAAGAGCGCGGCTGTCTTCGGCCGTTCCGAAGACTTCATACCTTTCATGAACGGGTCTGATTTTGTTTACCTCACCCATATTTTGACTTTGAAAGTTCATAGTAACATCGTTTAGGTCCATATGGGTACGAACACAGCAAAGTTTCAAGTCCTTATCCGTTTAAATGGAGAAGTTACACCTAAAAAAATCCATATCTGAACAATCGGTTGTATGAAAGCTATATGTAATAGTGGTCCGATCTTGACAAATTTCGGAGACATTATTTAGGTCTATAAATACTTAAAAGTTTCATGCCCTTATACCCCAAAATGTCCATATCTGAACAATCGGTTGTATGGGAGCTATATGTTATAGTAATCCGATTCGGCCGATTCCGACAAATGATCAGCTTCTCCTAAAAATACACTCACATTTCAAATTTCATGCAGATATCTCGAAAACTGAGGGACTAGTTTATTTTTTGCATTTACAAAAACGAATTTATTTATTTTCGAATTTTTAGGTTGCTCGAAGCGCATTTGCCGATTTTCTAAGAGAAGATTTTGAAAAAGCAGTATTTAAAAACCAATATTTTGAAAAGGCAGAATTTTGCTCAAGCAGAATTATTGGCTTATCTATATGTATATGTACTTATATATATTCGCGTAATATAATTTTTTATTTATCAAGATATAAGAAATTAAAAAAAAAATGAAATCGTTATTCTTTAAACTTGTGTTCATTTACCTCCATCAATTGTTCATCCCAAACATTTTGTGTTGCTCCTGAGCTTTTCGTACGCAATATTCGATGTCGTGTCGTTAGGGAATGTCGATGATGTTGATACTGGTGACGACGTTTGGTTAATAACGCGGGCGTTCCGAGACCAAGCAAAGCAGCACCTCCTACTGTGAAGTCACGCAGAGTAGTTGTTTCTGTTGTATTGGCACCAAAACTGTTGCTACCAGTTGCTGCATCTGCATTCGCCAACTGAGTAGTACCAACGACAGTGGACATGCCAAAAGTACCACCCCCCATACCCAAACCAGCCATTAAGTATGCATTATAGGAAGATTGCTAACAGCGGAGTTTAAGAAAAAATACATATGTACATACTCATTTATACATTAGTATGTATAAAAATTTGTACATAATACTATAGGCATTGGCGCACTCAAGGGGGGTGATTGGGGTTTTGGGGTTAAACCCCCCCCCCCCTAAAATTTGACAACACCATAAAAAAAATTATTTTATAAAATATGGTACATGCACAAATATTTGTGTAAATACATGTTGTAAAATCTATGAATATTCGTGGATGTACATTGCCAATGTTTGTCAACAACTACTGATTATTTACATTTGTTTTTACATGGCCGTTTTAATTCTAATAATTATTTTATGCGAATTTTATATGAGCTATTGGCCACTTTATAATTAAGAAAAATTGAAAAATTTTTTTGGTAGAAGTTATGGATCCATTTCGGAGACCACCACATCCCCTCATCAGACTTCTTCCAGCGGCCTCAACCGAGAATCGAACTTAGGTCGTTTCGATTGGTAGTCCAATGTCTATCCCATTGAGCTAACACCGCCGTCAGCTTTGTTTCGCTTAATTCTCAATTTTCCTTATATTACAATCCACATACCAACAACAGTAGCTTAATGACACTCTGTCTTTGCTACTTCCCTGCAAAAAAATGTGCGATTAATACCGAAAGATATTTGTCCCGGATTGATCTCTTTCGAGAACAATCGGTCCACAATTAGTCCCCGATTGTTCCCGTACGGGTATAAATGTAGACTAATTGTAGACCAATTGTTCCCTAACGGGTATAAATGTAGATCAATCGCTTTCATCCCGAACGGGTACAAATCTAGATTCCTTAAATGTAGAAATTGCAAAATATGCAATGTATTTAAAAAATTGTAGAACAACCGGTAAAACGAATTGAACACCCTTTCTTTTAATAACAATGATGAATAATAATTTTAACAAACTGTTGCCTAAAATATTCTATGAAAAAATCCTTTACATTACGCTCATATAATGCATACTAAAAACTTACAATTTTTTTTTATTTAATTATTGAGATTTTTTTTTCAAAAGTAAAACATATAATCTTTATTTATATATGCATGAACATTTACATATTTTTTTTTTAAAGATTGTTATTAAAAATTGCCTTGGCGAACAACTTGGAAAAATCTACATTTGTACCCGTTCGGGATGTAAGCGATTGATCTACATTTGTACCCGTTCGGGATGTAAGCGATTGATCTGCATTTGTACCCGTTCGGGATGTAAGCGATTGATCTACATTTGTACCCGTTCGGGATGTAAGCGATTGATCTACATTGGTACCCGTTCGGGTATAAAAGTTGAACAATTAGTCTCTTCATAGGACATGCTCGAACAAATGCGATCAATTCATTCCATATAAAGGGATGTAAAATTGTATTAGTCGCATGCTCCCTTGCGATTGATCCCGGACACGTCCCGGATTAATCGCATTTTTTGCAGGGTTGGTATGTTGGTGCGATTGTGTGTTTGTTTTGTACAAAGTTCTAAACCTATTAACAAGCAAAGCTTTTGTACAGGCAATGCTTGTTATTGTTTCAGATTTTTGTTTTTTTTCCGGCAGGCTCTCCGAATTACATATTTACATTTCTTTTTTCTTAATTATAAACTGGCCAATAGCTCATATAAAATTCACATAAAATAACTACTGATTATGTTTATAAACAATATATATAAACAAGCAGTGTGGAGACATTTCCCTAAAAGTATGCTGTGGATATTAGCTGAGGTTTGTTATACTCAGATGTACTAGTACACAGAGTATTATAGTTTTAATCTCATAACGGTGGATTGTAACTAGGGATTCCAATTTTTCCGATTTTTACGATCCCGGGATTTTCGAGATTTATCCCGGGACTTGTACTTTAATTACACAGGCCGAAAAAATTTCCAAAAAATTTTCTAACTCAAATAAAATTCTACTTTTCTAAAGGATTTCGGTGCGCTGATTCTGAATCTGAAGTCGGATTTTCGGTAATATGTGTAGGTTTTGATATATTCTTGCCCAAAGAGGCGAAAAATTCGATTTTTTGCTATATTCACTGCTCAATCTGTTAAATTACTTACTTTCATTAAAAGATTATTGCAGCTATTGAAAGAACGATAATTTCTCTTGAAAACAGCGCTTTGCTTTTTCGGGTATCTTTTTCAGATATCTACGTTGTCTTCAAAAGAAATGATCGTGCTTCCAATAGATGTAATCAGTTTTTAATGAAAGTCAGTAATTTTAAAAATATTGAGGAGTGAGTATGGCCACAAACTGCGGTTTTCGCCTCTTTGGACATGAATATCTCAAAAACTATACCGAAATCCTTTTGAAACGTAGAATTTTATTTCTGTTACAAAAATTTTCCGACCAGTATTATTTTCCCACATTTGGGGTTGAAAAAAGTAAATACATTTTTAGAGAAACGCTACAACTTTAAAATGCAAAGAAAAAATAGATTTTTATTGCCATTTTTATACTCAGCTGTACTAGTACACAGAGTATTATAGTTTTAATCACATAACGGTGGATTGCAACAGAATGAAATAATCCAGATAGACATAGACTTATGTATATCAAAATGATCAGGGTGAAAAGAGAAATCGATTGAGCCATGTCCATCCGTCCGTCCGCCCGTCCGTATGTCCGTCCGTCCGTCTGTAAACACTCTAACTCGCGCAGAAATTGAGATATTTTGATGAAATTTGAAATGCAAGTTGGTATCCAGACTGGGACGGTTGGTATTGAAAATGGGCGAAATCGGACCATGACCACGCCCACTTTTCCTATATAGAAAAAATCGGAAATTTTGGAAAATGGGCGGTGCCACGCCCACTTATTAAGGGTCAAACATTGAAAGTTTTATATGTCATAACTCAGAAACCATTGAAGATATATCGATAAAATTTGGTATGCTTAATTTACTTACTTAGGCAAACATTTGGACGGAAAATAGTTAAAATCGGTTGACGGCCACGCCCACTTTTATATATGGGTATTATAAAGTGGCCTAATAAAAACATTTTAAGCGATATCTTTGTCAAATATAAAGATAATTCTTAATTGTTGGGGTAAGTGGATAATTCATTGAAATTTTGTGGCATGAGTTCCACAATAGACAGAAAACAAAAAATAGAAAAATTTTGGAAAATGGGCGTGGCACCGCCTCTTTTTAGATAAAGGAATATACGAGATTATTTAGCCTATAACTCGACAAATAATTGAGATATTATGACGAAACTTGGTTTATACACTTTCATAATTTGTGTTAATAGACATGCAAAAATTTATTCAAATCGGTTTATGACCACGCCTACTTTTTAACAAAGATATTTCTGGAACACCCTTTGGGAATTTGTAACGTGGCATCTTTGTAACTAGAAGTCATAAAGGAATGGAATTTTGCACAAAGAATAATATTCATATGCTTAGTTGGATGACTGATAAAAATCTTGAAAATGGGCGTGGTTACGCCCACTTTATGCAGCACTCGCTTTATATAAAATCCATCAAACGCAAACAAACAACGAAAGCATACAGCTGAGTATCTAATGTTCGATTCCACTCGGACTTAGGCTTCCATACTTGTTATTATTTCATTAGTAACAAAATAAAATAGGAATGTAAAATCATTCGTGTTATTTAATAATTGTCGTTTTCGATTCGCCATCAAACAAGCGAGGTCGGATCGAACAAAAATGTTTGAATCCATAATGAGTAGTAGACATACTCGCTAACTTGTCGATAAAAATTTCCCTCTGCTCGCTATCATTCACATATAAATTTGACAGAAGGAAATTTATAACCAGCAGAGAAATTGTGAATCGAAAGCGGCTAATACCTAAGAGTTACTTTAAAAAGCATAACCAAGAACGAAAATTACATACATTTGGTGAACAAAACATTTGCCTTTGCAGTTGGTACTTTTAGGATATTAATAAAAAGGCTTGCAATCATTTGATAATTTCCAATAGAAATTTTTTTTAGAATTTAACGACGCACTTTGTTTAAGCGAATATTTCCAAGCTTGCCGAAAAATTCAGAAAATTAATGCAACTTCTGAATAGATAAATATCGGAGGCAAAATTTTGATATGAATTCCGAGTATGCAGCTGCGTATTTAATAGAGTGTTGTAAGACTATCAAGTATAATTAAAATTTTGTTTCCATTTTCTTCCATTATTTACTTTCCGTGTGGGAAAATTCCAAAAAACATTTGAGAAATAAATGACCAAAAATCAGGAAATTGAAATTATCAAATGAGTTTTTCCACAAGCTAAAAGCTTTAAAAACGTACGTTAGTACGTTTCCTTACAACGCGTACTTCAACACAAAAAATTTAATTATTAAAAAAAATTAAAAATTTTAATCCTTACTAATGGACTATTTTATTCTAGCAAAAATGTCGCACTTTCTTCTGGCTGTCACATTTTTTTGTTCTCTTCCACACAGACTCAACACTTTTTAGGGATGTTTGTTCTATTGACAAAATATAAACTGCCCGACTACGGGCAATATTTTCTGCTCTTAGCACAAGTAAAAGGTTGCATTATTTTTGTTTCATTCATCACATGAAAAATGCAACACTTTAATGGACACAGGACACATGTTGATAATGCTGCAATGTAATAATGCAACATTTTCATTCAGAATAGGAAATGCTGTTAGTATAAAGATCTGAGACCAATAAAAATTATGTAAAATATAACTTTTCTTTGCTATAATAGCGGAATATTCTCTCTCTATCATATCTCGAAAATCCCGGGATAAAATTCTAGCTATCCCGGTATTTCCGGGGTGTCAGAAAGGGCGGGATCCCGGGATCCCGGGATTGGAATCCCTAATTGTAACAGAATGAAATAATCGAGATAGATATAGACTTATATATATCAAAATGATCAGGGTGAAAAGAGAAATCGATTGAGCCATGTCCGTCCGTCCGTCTGTAAACACTCTAACTCGCGCAAAAATTGAGATATTTTGGTGAAATTTGGATTGCAAGTTGGTATCCAGACTGGGACGGTTGGTATTGAAAATGGGCGAAATCGGACCATGACCATGCCCACTTTCCCCATATAGTAAAAATCGGATATTTTGTATCTCAGTCACTAATAGAGCTGGAGTGACAAATTTTTACCTACGTATTCAGCTCAGGCCCTTATGAAGAGATATGGTGAAATTTTGGAAAATGGGCGGTACCACGCCCACTTATTAAGGGGCAAACATTGAAAGTTTTTTAGGTCATAACTCAGAAATCGTAGCGGATATATCGACGAAATTTGGTACGCGTAATTTACTTACTTAGGAAAATATTTGGACGAAAAATTTCTATTAAGGGGCCTAATAAAACCATTTTAAGCGATATCTTTGTCAAATATAAAGATATGTCATTGAAACTTTGTGTCATGAGTCCAACTATAGACATAAAACAAAAAATAGAAAAAGGCACCGCTTCATTTCAGACAAAGGAATCTACGAGATTTCGGAACCCACAACTCTACAAATAATTGAGATGTTATGACAAAAATCAGTTTGTACACTTTAATAACTTGTGGTATACATGCTCAAAAATTTAGCGAAATCGGTTTATGACCACGCCTACTTTTTAACAAAGATATTTCTGGAACACCATTTGGGAATTTGTAACGTGACATCTTTGTAACTAGAAGTCAAAAAGGAATGAAATTTTGCACAAAGAATAATATTTATATGCTTAGTTGGATGATTGATAAAAAGTTTTAAAATGGGCGTGGCTGCGCCCACTTTATGCGGCACTCGATTCATATAATAATAATAATAATAATAATAATAATAATAATAATAATAATAATAATAATAATAATAATAATAATAATAATAATAATAATAATAATAATAATAATAATAATAATAATAATAATAATAATAATAATAATAATAATAATAATAATAATAATAATACAATGGCGCTATTATAATTCTGGCGAGTTTTATGGCCGAGCTTCTCTCCCAATTCGAGGTGTGCTCCTTTTTGTTTTTCCTACTAATTGGGTGGACCTACAGTTTTATGCCGGCTCCGAACGGCGAATGCATTTTTTGTGAGAAGCTTTTTCATGGCAGAAATACACTCGGAGCGTATGCCGCCCACTGCCGAGAGGTGACCGCTGCTCTTAAAAACCCAATAATTGGATTTGTACTAATTAGAAAAATTGTTTTGGTGTTTTGCTCGGACCGTGGTTTGAACCCGAGACCTCTGGCATAGCAGGCGAGCACTCTACCCACTGCACCACAGCGGCCACTGATTCATATAAAATACACCCTAATCGAACAAACGCAAACAATGAAAGCATACAGCTGAGTATCTAATGTTCGATTCCACTCGAACTTAGGTTTCCTTACTTGTTAGTTTTAGTTTAAATACAGAGAAAATCCACTCCCCAAACATAAATTTAAGTAAAAATTGTCTGGACGAGTTTTAAGTATTTTTTTTCCGTTGGGTATTGAAACCCACCCCCCCCCCCCCCCAAAATATTTTTCTGTGTGCGCCACTGACTATAGGTATATGATACACTGGCGTCAATATAATTACACTGGTCCTTTTAGGTTTGATGATTGATTTTAAGTGATTTTGAGGCGCTGGTTACGGAAATCATACAGAAAAATTCACATCACATAAGATTTTAAAGTTATTTAGCAAAAATATTTTTGGACAAATTACCCTAGGTGCTCCTAGTTTTTAATTTATATTATTTTTTAATCGTTTCTTATTAAACAAAAAAGCAGAATGAATGGTTTCATTAGATATAAGTGAAGAAGTTATCATATTACTTAATTAACTAAGTGGCATAACTTTATTGTCGTAAAAATGTAGATTTTGAGTTATTTGCCTAAGACCTTATTTCTGGTAAATTGAAGTTTTTTATAAAGAAATAAGCTTAAACCATTAGAAGAGAGTTCATGAAAGTAAATTATTTAGTCACGTAGCTGTCCTATTTTGTTATTTTAGATAGCTCCTGGTGCTCGTTTCCTGCTTTAGTATTCTATATAAGATAGAAGGTAGTGAGGGGACGAGAGTTATTTAATTTGGTACTTGGCACGGTATATATATTGAGACGGTAATGCCAGTAGGCGGAAATGTCAAATACTGCTTACGTCACAGGACCAATAAAGCTGCGAACAACCAAACAAACAGCTGTGCCAATTGCAAAAGGAAATGACGTATGAGGACCTGATACTTTTTTCTAAAACCGAAAGAAATATGGCGGCCAGCGAACTGACATGACCTTTTAATTGGATCATGGGTACTTGGTTTAAGACTATACATATGCGACTGGGCTGTAAGTAGTCGCATTTGGCCCACTTACCTGATAATTATACTTATAATTACAATTTTTCATTTTTTTTGATGACGGAGAATCATTGCAAATAAATTTATAAATAATCTACCTTTATAAATCCCCTTCTAACAATTTAAATTAATTTATGTATAAAAAACACAAAGTTTACCAGAAATGAGGTATTAAACAAATGACTGAAAATCTCCCTTTTTGCGATAATAAAGGTATGTCACTTAGTTAATTAAGGTATCATTAATGTCTAATGCAACCATTCACTACGTTTTTTTTTTAATAAGAAACGATTAAAAAATATTATATGTAAATTAAAAACTAGGAACACCTAGTCTAATTTGACCAAAAATAAAATGCTAAATAACTTTAAAACGTGATGGGACTTTCTCAATATGATTTCCGTAATCAACGCCCCAAAAGCCGTTAAAATCAACCACCAGTGTTATAGCGCCATCAGAATGAATACTTTTCCGGCAAATCCAGCAATCCGTTTAACTGACAATAGAGTGGAATTGGCTGTATTTGAATGACGATCGACACATTCAGTGCTTCAACTTTGTCGTAACCAATACATGTAATAGGGCCAACTAACGATTTTGATTTCTGCGGTACGGGCATCAGCGTCGTCCGTCGTTGAATAATCGTTTACACACAAATCCCATTGAATAGATCGGATCAGCTGACACGGTATACGGGCTTACGTTCTCCACTAAGTGGACAATTAAACTGAACCGGCTGGCAGGAAAAGTATTCATTCTGACGGGCCTATTATTGTTTTCTACAAATTAACTGGGCCTACAATTTTATGCTGGCTCCGAACGACGAATGCATTATGTTGTGAAAATACTTTTTATTGGCGAAATGCGTGTCCGATCACTGCCGATGGGTAACTCCTATTTAAAAAAAAAAAACTGACTATTTAATTAATGATCAACCTAATTATAAACCATATTTATCTATAACGCTAACATAAATTTTGTTCGCGCTTCTTCATCGATTCCACGAACTAAGAACACCATTAGAAAGGTGTTCCTCTCAAATAGAACTGTGTCAATTTTCATTAAAACTGGTTGGAAAATGAGCAGGGATGCCACTTTTGGGCTTTTCCTACCAAAACTGGTAGGTTTTTTTCCTTTTGGTAGGTTGGTAGGACGATTTGAATTTTGGTAGGTTTTTGCCTTCGTTCAACTAACATCACTGATTTTGTACATTTGGTTACTTTGCCACAACACTGTTGAGAAAACGTGTCTTCTCAGTAGTTTTGTTACAAAAATCTGCTAAATAGAAACGTTTTCTTCGAGCCTAAAGTACACTTGCCCCCACAGACACAACTGGAGGAGATTGAAAACAGAAAGGCATCTGACATTTTACGCTATATGAAGCAAACAAGGTTGTTCGTCTACATGGTGTGTAATAAAGAGCTCCATGTGGTATCACAACAGGCTATCAGGCCTGCCTAGGTAGTAAAGCTCAAATTAGTTATGCAGTAACAGTATCGTTATAAAACAGCTGATCAACCAACCTTATGGGAAACAATGTATCTGATTAGTGATTCGCTAGTCAGTAACGCTATCGGTAACAACCAAATGAATTTTGGTTTTCAGCCGTAACGCTAACCAGCTGATCGATTGTTTGTTTCAGTTGTTCACTGTCATGACCCAATAATAATAAGGTCGTAGCAATCAAAAGAGAATACGCCATTAGCGTTAATACAAAATATGATAATTTCGCAACCTAAAAAACTAACAGAAGAAGAGCGACTCTATTTCATGGCCACTTTTATTGGGCTATGATCACTGTTCAGCTGTTTACTGTTACTGCACCAATAATCGACCAAATTAATACCGATACTGTTACTACACTCTTAGAAATTTTCGTGTAATTTTGCATACAAAAAGGTAGGTTACTTTTTTCCTACCTTATTATGCGCAAAATCGCACACTGAAAAATTCAACAGATAAGCTGTTTAACTTTAAACAATAAAAGTGTAAAGCCTACACAAACAAACTTTAAATCTAAACACCAATCGAGTAATAAATTGTAATTTCGCATATAAGTTAAACAAAATTACAAATTCACTATGTAATTTTACTCCACTCAATTGTAATTTCGCGCACGAGATTTGAAATTACAATTTCTGTATGCAATTTTAATCCAAAATGCGTGTAAAATCGCATGATATGCTCACTTTTGCTGAAAAGTGCGTAAAATTTCGTTTAGAACTGTAAATTACACAGTTGTAGTGTAAATCTACGAAAGAAATGTAATTTTCAACTAAAAATTACATATATTTTGGTAGCATATTTACACGCAGTTTTTAGAGTGTATTATGGAAATAAAGCTACTGCATAACTAATTGAACCCTAAATAGCTCTGTTCAATAACAAAAAATTGTTACGAATTTTTCGTAAAAAATTATAGTTCTCCATATAAAAATGACAGTTTTTATGAAAAACTCGTAACAATTTTTTGTTATTGAACAGAGCTAATGTGTTTGCTGTACCAAGTTGGAAACAATGTCCGCTATTTCCCTCGATAAATCTTCTTACGTTTCCTTCGGAATCAGTTGCTTGCCCTCATTATTCCTCAAATGTTATTCCACAAATTGTAAATCCTGATTTCCTCCGCACTTGACGAGCAGTTGCAGCCACTAATATCCAATCCAACCTTGTCCGAATATCATTTAACGCCAACTCAAATTTTTGTTTATCTGGAAACTACTGCTTCCTCCTCCTTTCCTTCACATATTTATCACTCATTCCAAAATTAATTGAAATTTGTACAAATAATATTAAATTTAATACTAAAGCTTTCAAAATCAAAAAAAAATTTACATTTTTTTTTTATTTTAAGCGGTAAAAAAAACAAAAGTGTCCGGTTACTGCAGGGTGTCCAGTAAACTGGCATTTACCATAAATGAATTTATTGAATATGGGTAAATCTCACATTAAAAAAAAATTGGTAGGGTCGAAGCCATTTTGGTAGGTTTTTGGTAGGAAAAAAATTTTTTCAGTGGCATCCCTGAAAATGAGTCCAAAATCGCTGTTGAAAATTGCCGTATGGTTGTTGTTGCATGCATAACGGAGCTGTGTCATTGCATGGTAGACGTCATTATTAAGCGACTCAGTCGAGAACATTGATCGATATGAGTTACAGAAACTCAGTACAGATATCTTAAAAACGCTTAAATTAATTTGGTTTGGGAACATACCCGGTAGTAAATGAATACCAGTGGCAAGTATTAAATTTTTTGTATATTAAGCCGTATCACGTTATATCGACAAAAAAAAAAACCGCGTGTAGCACAGTACACGTGTTAGAAGTTAACTTCTTGCATCTTGTTCAATATTTCAAATATGTATTTATATTAACATATTATTAGAAAATACTTAAGAAACATATATCAATATTTATTAACTAAAATTAAAAATTAAATAATAAATTGATTTAAAAGAAAAATTAATTAATAATGGACACATAGGGCCGGTTTCACAATCTCCGGTTAATTTAACCGCTGGTTAGTTTGACGTAAATTTTATGGCGAGCTGTCCAATAAATAGCTTAACCGGGCAAAAATCTCTGGTTAAGTGCTTAACCGGAGATGGTGAAACCGGCCCATAGTAGGAGGCCGCAAGTCTCACATTATAGCTGACCAACAACATTCGCCATACGCCAGGAAAATATAACATCCCAGCCGACTTCCAATCTATCCAATTGACAGCATCCATTATTATCTGATTGCGGAGTGATTCCGAATTGCGAAACGTGCTAAAGAAACCGCAACAAATTTGGCTTAGTGTGCGTGTACTGGCATCGCATTCATTATTCTTTTTGTTTCATTTTATGATAAATCAATATTTATTCAATAAAAATATTCAAAAGTTATTATGTTATGTGACTTAAAAATGAACACCAGTTTTTGATCATTTAAAATGAACATATATGAGTATTCCTTCTGTTCAATTTTACTTTCACTCATCATATAATCACCAAGAGTAATAAAAAATGATTCAATTGGATGAAATTTCAAAATTTAGTCATCCCAATGCTGTATGGGTTGTTCCACATAAACATACACCCATCGTTTAGATACTGTTTCTACCTGACTGTTAGCTTCATACCGACATTCTAGGAATTTGTGTTGTGGTAAACAACACAACAAACAGGTAGAAACTTTGACAATAGGATTAAAAAAAAGCTGTATAACTTCCAAAGTATAGCTAGGTAGATTTTTTCCACACAATAATATCAAAATAAAAAAAGTTAACAAGAGATGGTTTTACTTAAAAATTTTTTTAATAAGAAAAGTATAAACCCCATTCTACTTTTTAGATATGTTATATATATTAAATAGACCTTTCTAAACAAATTTTTTTTTTAAATCGCTTGATCTTTGAAGTGTTTTCCGTTTGAAAAAAAAAAATTTGAAAATTTTTTTTCAGTGTAATATATAATATAGAATTTTTACAGTGTTGGTTTTCAAAAGGTGATTTTAATACCTTTCTAACGGTATAAAGATTTTTATAATCGGTTGATTAGTTTACGCGTGATATCAAAATATAAGAAAGCCAAGAGATGCATTTACTTAAATAAATTAAAAAAAAAAATAAAAAAGGCCATTTTAGTTTTCAGATATGTTATATATATTAAATAGACCTTTCTAAAAAAAATTCTTATTTTTCAAAATCGCTTGATCCTTGAAGTGCTTTTTCAGTTTCAAATTTTATTTTGGAAAACATTTTTTTTCAGTGTACTAAAACAAAAAAAAATTTGACAGTGTATTTTTTTGAAAGCTAATTTCAACACCTTTCTAATGGTATAAAGATCTTTCAAATCGGTGAAGCCATTCCCTAGTAATCACACTTTAAAAGTACCTATTGTCGCAATTTTTCGAATATTTTCCAATATTTTCAAATATTTCGATACATTGCCACGACCACAATTTTTCGAAAATGCAATTTCTAAAAATGAGGTTGTGTTTGGGTAGGTAAGATGTACCTCTATGCAAAATTTCATCAAATTCTGAGGGGGTCGGGTTCAACGCATATTGGGTTTGATATGAAATTCATCATACGTGAAATTATTTTATGTCACATCTTTTTTATTAAATGATTATTTATGTAGCTACATATTTAAGTATTTTAGCTATGATAAAAATTGGTTCGCTATTTTTTAATGGTGTGTTTTTTAGAGCTATTGACCAGTTTTTATTAAGAGAAAATAAAATATTTTTTTTTTTTAATTTTAATTTAATTAGTGAAATTTTCTGGCAACATTGACTTAAATGCACTTTTTTGTTACCTTATGTTGTGCAAATAATGCCATTCGCTCACGCTCACGGCTCGTATCACGTGCTTGCTGTTCTCGCAACTGTTCTCTCTCACGCCGTCTCTCCCGTCGACGTTCTATTTCCTCCAGCTCGTGCAAATTCGGCAAACTGCCCATGGTGGCGATGAGGATATAAAATGGGATGAAATGGTGCTGGAATAAATATGTATACAATAAACTTGAAAAGCACTATTATTTTTTTATACTCCGCTGTACGTACTACACAGAGTATTATAATTTTGATTACATAGGAGTTGTTCATAACATCATAAAATAATCGAGATAGATATGGACTTATATCATGTTCAGACATAAAAATTAATTAAGTCAACAAATACAAAATACAATGAATTTCAAAGAGGACGTCGATAACATAAATTGCGCCTACAGATCAATACTAACGAGTAGAAATAGAATTGACGAATGACAGTAGGAAACATAGACCACGATAATTATGTATATATATATAAATATATAAATGTAGTGTAATGTAACTTGTTGAATATTTAAAATGTAAGTGAAAAGTATTTTGGTTAAAAGTGTTCAATTTTTAGGTGTAATATTTATTGATGTCATATAATTTATTTATTTATGTATGTATATGTATATAGTATCAGTCTGTGTATTTATGTTGTGTGTTTTCTTCTTTTTAATTGTTTAAATAAATAGACTCCCTGATGAAGGCTGAGAATCAAGCCGAAACGCGTAGGAGAAAATAAGAAAACTTAGTTTTGCTTATTTATTACCGGCCAAAAAGCTCTCAAAATATACATATATATATGATCTATGGCCTTATATCGATAATAAAATTGCAACATTCGGAGAGCTCATACCGAATACCCATTTGACTTAAATTAATCTAAAAAGCACACAACATGAAGCACTTTTTTCGACACATACGCTACAAATATGACCAAGAAACTTGCTACATTATCAAACAGTACAACAAAAACTACAAAAAACTGGCGAAGCAACAACAACGGCTGAGATATTTACTCGAATGCAAGAACTTCGGAATAACACCACCACATTTAACAGGCAAAATCAACAACATAAAACATGGATTCAAATTGGACTCAACAAGAAAAGAACTAAAAAATATAGAACAAAACTTTACAAAGAAAATTTTAAATCTAGAAATTAAGGAAGCAAATACTCAAATTAAAATAATCCGGACTAGTATAGATCACATTAGATGGGATCTCAATAAGAGACTAAGTCAGTATGACTTTCGGATGATAGAAAACCACCAAAAGGAGTTTCACAACAATATTATGACAGCAGCAAATGATAACCTGAATAAAAAGCTACAGGCACAAATCAACAAAAAATTTCAAAAATACGACCTTGCTATCAACGAAGATTGGCTTGTGAACCAAACAAATATACAGATACCCAGAGAGTCTCGTTGGCTTCTTTCTTTAGGAAACAAATTTGCACTTCCAACTGAAATAGAGCAAGGTATACAGACAATGGAAGATTACAAGGACAAGGAGGAAGCGAGATGCAACGTAGCAACTAGGATTAAGAATTTTAGAAATAAGTTTGAAAATAAGGATAAAGAAAAATTTATTTTAAAAATATTTGAAGACACGGAAAAACTATTACAGAAGCACAAAGACACAGTAGTTGTAACAAGCTCGGATAAAGGTAATAAGACAGTAATAATGGACAAGAGTGAATATAGAAACAAAATGTTAGCGCTACTTAATGACAAAGACACCTATAAAACCATACGATTAGATCCCACACAAAAGCTTCTAAGGAAAAACAATTTAATAATAAATGACTTATATAAACGAGAAAATATCGATATTACAGAAAAACACAAATTGACATGCACGGCTGCAACGGCCCCAAGACTGTATGGACTCCCAAAGATACACAAGACAAACACTCCTATGAGACCCATTGCCTCCTCGACCAACATCCCCTGCCTTGAACTCTCAAAATTTATTGGACACACACTCAAACAACTAATTTCTGATGACCATAATATTAAAAATTCTCTAGCACTCAAAGAAAGGCTAAAAGACTTGACAATTGAAGAGGACGAAATTTTTATATCATTTGACGCAGTTTCCTTGTTCACTAATATACCAGTTTATCTAGCAATTCGCACAATAATGCAAAAATGGTCATCGCTTAAAAATAATTCAAACTTGACAAGGAAACAATTTTTAGATATTTTAGAATTTTGTTTAAGGGACAATAACTATTTTCAATATGACGGGATTTATTACCAGCAAGTGCATGGTATGCCTATGGGAAACCCCCTATCACCCACAGTAGCTGACATTGTCCTCGACAAAATTCTTGACGACGCTATAGCTGAACTAAAAAACAAAGACATATATATCAAATACATAACGAAATATGTAGATGATATATTCGCGATAATTAAAATCAAGGACGTGGAAGACATTTTGACAGTATTAAACGCACAACATAAAAAGATACAGTTTACTGTAGAACGCGAAACAGACGGAAAACTTGCCTTCCTAGACATAGAAGTACACAAGCATAACAACAAAATATTAACAAATTGGTACAACAAACCTATTTCTTCTTCGAGAATGATTAATTACAACTCCAATCATCCCTGGACTCAGAAGAAGAACACAGCAATGAACTTAATAAGCAAAATCTACGCACTGAGCGACCAGGCGTTCAGAAAAGAAAATGAAACGAAAATCAAAAATATATTGCTTAAAAATGGATATCCGACAAAAACAATAGAAAGATGGATAACAACAACAAAACACAGACAAAAAACATACAACAAAAATATAGCAAGAACTGACAAAAATAGCAACAAAATATTTATGGGAGTGACATTTATACAAGGCTTAACAGACAACAAAACTTTACACAAGTGTATTCGAAATGACAAGTTAACCTTTGCACCAAAACCACACCAAACTCTTAGCAAAATATTTAGCAAAACAAAAGACAAAATAACCAAAGAACAACAACACAACGTAGTCTATGAAATAACATGTAAAGGAAACGAAAATGATCTTTGCAACAAAAAATATATAGGCACAACAAAACGTGCATTAGGAATAAGAATAGGCGAACATAAAACAGACGTTAAAAACAGAAAGTCGACCACAGCATTAGCGCAACACTTAACCAACACGGGACATGTAGCAGACTTTGATAACACAAGAATATTAGACATAGAAAAAAGAACAAGAACAAGATTAACATTAGAAAGTCTGCGAATACAGCAACAAATACAAAATACAATGAATTTCAAAGAGGACGTCGATAACATAAATTGCGCCTACAGATCAATACTAACGAGTAGAAATAGAATTGACGAATGACAGTAGGAAACATAGACCACGATAATTATGTATATATATATAAATATATAAATGTAGTGTAATGTAACTTGTTGAATATTTAAAATGTAAGTGAAAAGTATTTTGGTTAAAAGTGTTCAATTTTTAGGTGTAATATTTATTGAGGTCATATAATTTATTTATTTATGTATGTATATAGTATCAGTCTGTGTATTTATGTTGTGTGTTTTCTTCTTTCTAATTGTTTAAATAAATAGACTCCCTGATGAAGGCTGAGAATCAAGCCGAAACGCGTAGGAGAAAATAAGAAAACTTAGTTTTGCTTATTTATTACCGGCCAAAAAGCTCTCAAAATATACATATATATATGATCTATGGCCTTATATCGATAATCAATTGGGGTTGATTGAACATCTTTAGATTTGGTGTTCAGACATATTTAATTTACTTGGCCCATTTAACAGGTCGGCTCAAGGTACATACACACATACACGCCGTGAGCTGAATATCAAACTCTCGTGACCTAAATGTCAAAATTGCAAGGAGGACGAAATAATTTGACATTCATCTCACAATTTTTACCAATCGTAAACACGAATGCATGTATAAAATAAGCAGAAATAAAAACAAATTTGATAGGTGATGAAGAAGAACAAGAATGCAGCTGATCTGACGAACCAACCTGTTTAGTGGACACTGACGCTAATCACATTTCTCTTTTCATGACATTTCATTGTACTTATGAAACAAGCCTTTTAACAGGGTTGCATGCAGAATTGTTCTTCATTAACAACTCATTAATTTCTAATGAAGCATTAACTTGGTCAATTTTTGTATGGTAAATTGAGAATCATTGGGCTTGAAAATTGAATGAAGGCTCTTAATGTTCAATTAAGGTTGTGTCTGAACATAACATTATATCGATGCTTCCAAACCATAGATGGCCAAAACTATCACATTCAAACATTTCTATTTTATGAAGCGATGAGAGAATGAGGAGAATAAGTCGCTCACGCGTCTCGTCAAAACAATGTTGCCAACATTTCCAATTTATGCGGAAAAGGGAATTTTAAGTAGAAGGGACTTTTTATAATGCAAATAGTGCGATAAGTAAATTTTTTCAACCGTAATGCTAAAAGTAAATAATAAGTAGTGAAAAAGTTTATTCATCCTTTTCTTACTATTTTATATAAATTATATATACATATATATGGTTATGGTTTCCGTAATTCCGCATGAATTGTCCTATAATGGCGTCCGACAAAAAATTTGGTCGCCCGGGCGATATCACTATGACACCAAACATTTTACCTCCTTTTCCCCATTTCTAATTACTAAGAAATCTGTTTCCCAATTTAAGTAGAAACATTTTTCGCAGCAACCTGATTACTTGAAAGTAGGGCGTCGAATGAGCACGATCACAACAAAACCGTAGTGTCGGCATCACTGGTTCATACAAAATGCTTATATGTGTGCGTTAGCAGTGAAGTTTATCTTGTGTACGTGTGAAAGCAGAAGAGAAAAAATTGGCACGCGTGCCTATGGGATGGCCATCTATATTCCAAACAATACTGTACTAAGTCGACTTAGTACATTTTCCCGTTTTTGCCGTTTTCAAGGATTACGTGTCTTAATTTAGATGCTGTCTAATTTTGGTATCAATCGGACAATCCAATCAAAAGTTATAAGCAAAAGTGTTAATATGATACAACTCGAGATTTTTACAGAATAAAAACTTTGAGAGCTTGCCATGAAAAACCACGCAGCAAATTTTTATTTTTTTCTTACGGTTTTATATAAAGCGTACCCTAACTTTGATATTGTCGAGTTTTGGTACTGATCGTTCAATCCAAACAGAAGTTACAAGTGAAAATATACTTAGCGTACAACTAGGGTTGTCAGATACCTTTCCCGAAAAAATCAGTACATTGCCTTCCAACAAAAAAAAAAAACAATATATGCGGAGAAAATCGTCTTTATTACTGGCATTTTGATTTTGTTTCCGTATCGTTAACTGTCAATCATGTTTCTATGACAGTTAACGTTCGCGTTGCTTCCTCCTTCCTAATTGTTTCATGGTTATGCCGTGGTTATGCTTAACAGCGAAACACCGATGAAATTCGGACACATTTTCGTCATCGGTGAGAGGTTGTTAAATCGATGATTAGAGCGCACATACACATCATAACACATTATTACCCCGAAACCTCGGCGTGCTGGGTGTTTTTTTCACCAAGCAAATTTGATCGATATGAGAGTCCGAAAATTCTCTCACTCGTCGGAGTGCACAACAATAATCTATATATTAATAGGCTAACATTACAATTAATACTCTTCGAGTATTGTCGTAAGCATAACCACGGCATTACAAACTTCAAATGAAAACAGTTGGAAAATGAAAAACTGTGCAGGGTGATAAAAATTAATTTTTTTAGTGTCGGCTAAAAATCAGTACAAATCAGTACAAAATCCAAAAAATCAGTATTTCTTAAGGTTTTTAAACCATCAGTACGGGGCACAAAAAATCAGTATTGTACTGATCAAATCAGTACGTCTGGCAACCCTACGTACCACTGAAGTTTCATATCGAGTTTAAACTTTAAGAGCTTCTCCTGCTTCAGAGTACAGTTTTGTTTGGAAGCGTCGATATACATTAGAGCATAGGTGGCCACAAATTAAGCATAAGGGAGCCACACGACAACAACATCAATAAAAATTGCAACAACCTTCTTCTCGGAGTTATAAAAATATTATTTAGCAAAAGAACGGTTTATTGCAACAACATACATAAAAAAAGCATACTCCCATGAGCACTTTCTATTCTTAGATGTCATTTTGAAAAGAACAAATGTACAATGTACATTAGAGTGGCCCTTATTTTCAAAAGTCGGAAATTTGCAGTTGTTACCCCCTGATATGTTTTTGTTTAATAAAAAAATAATACCCTGAAAATTTTGGCCCGATTGAACACGGGTTAGAGTGCCACAACGGGTTGAAGTTGAAAAGTTTGTAACATCACTTTTAGTAAGCGCTTCTTTTGGCTATGCAGTGATAAATATATGTATGTGCGTAAGTATACCCGAAAACCTAACTCTGAGATGTTTACAAGTTTAAACTTGCATGAAATCAGGGTTGGGCATGATTCAACTAATTTTGAGTGCACTCAGCCTGCAACTACCACTCAAACCTGACTGGTAGTTAAATATCTGATTTTAACTACCACTTAATTTGAGTGGTAGTTAAATCTCAAATTTAACTACAACTCAATTTGAGTGGTAGATAAATCCTGAATTTAACTACCACTCAAATTGAGTGGTAGTTAAATCTTGAAAATCAGGTTTTAATTACCACTCAATTTGAGTGGTAGTTGAAAATGAGTGGTAGTTGAAAAATGCCCATCCTTGCATGAAATTAATCAAAATACTTTTATTATTTTACCGTTACAATTCCTTGAGTAGCAAGAATCATAGAAGATGTATTTACGTATGTAGATGACATTAAATTTTGCTTCTTACGTATAAAGCAACATAGTATTAAAACAAAAAAAAATCAAACATTTCACTTAAAAAGAGTGTATTAATTTAAAATCATATGCTTTTCTTCCAATGCAACAATTTTAAAACGTGCAACTGGTGAAGTCAGTGTACTGAAGCACATGCCACACATAGGTACCTTTTTAGCACATGTGAAACAAGTGAGTTTTTTATACATAGCAAAAGTGAGTATCTGTCGGAATTGGGAAATTTTTTGTCCGTATCACGGTCATTTTACGCGTAGTCAGCGTAACTGCCGTTTGAAAATGATTCAAAAATATAATATCGAGACGGTTCAGCACTATTCATGATAGAGTCCTCAATGTCGGTTTCTCATTCATCTTCCTCGAGTCATTTTGTAAGAATTTCATCCGAGGAGGCACTTTGAATATTAAAAGTTTCCAATTTTCCACATTTGCACACTATTTTAGTTAAATTCTGCTATAAAAGAAAATAGTAAGAAAAATCCCAAAATAAAATTTTGTCACAAAAATCACCTCCATAAAGTCCCTGGACTGTGGTATATAGGTTCTTTTTTCTGTGGATATCTAGTGAAATTCTATAGCGAACAACTTTCTATAACTATTTAACCCTCTAACATGCTTAGAAATAATATTTTTTTGGACTTTCTAAAAAAGGAGTAAAAGCGAGCTCATCGTCGGGGCGTTAGAGGGTTAAAGTGCTCTACAAAGTAACAGCTATTGCAATTGTTTGGGGGTTTTACTATGTAGATATTGGTCTTTCATTCTGTGTGAGAATTAAGTGCTATTGCAAAGTGTTATAGAAAAAAATACCAAAATTGTGAGCAGCAAACGCTGGAGCAGTGAAATAACTCCCAAATAAAGTAATTCCAAACAAACAAATGGAAAAATTACAAATATTTTCATACAAAATAGAACTTATTTCGTTATGAAATAACTCCCATTATGTTGGAACTTATTTCATTTCCTTCTTTGAGAGTTATGTAAATCCTTTTCTGTGGGAGTTATTTCGCTGCTCCGCAAACGCTTTCAATGGACTTTCCAGAGAATTAAAGTTCTGAATTGTATTTCTTATTTGTGTATGCATGTACGAGAATATACAATTATACTAATAGAGGGAACTTATTTTTAAAATTTCCCATATAAATATGTATGTACGAGTACATGCAAAATTTACATTACAAATTTCAATTTTCATAAATTGTTTGTATATATGAGAAAATAAGTACCCGTGACATTCCACTACTTCAATATACGGAATATCAGTATCTTTTCTTTATAAATCATTTATTTGTGGAGTCTAATAAATAACAACGTTGTAATCTACTAAAATTCAAAAATATAAGAGAATTCGTCCAATATAAACGTCCCCGAACCATATAAACTTTGGTACATTATTTCAACACATTGTGGCACGGGTTAACGTTGACCAATCGAGCAAATATTAAACAGGGAATATTTTCTTCGTACATGAAACCATTTCAGGGGGTAACGTCTCAAAAAAGAAGAAAAAAAAAATTTTCCATAGGCGTAAGGGCCACTCTAATGTACATACATATATACATATGTATAGATATGCTGCAGCTAGGCATTCAAATATTTTGCTAAACAACATGAACGAGGTAGCAGATACAAATGTACTACCATATGTACATATGTATGTATGTATGAAGGCGTAACTACACAATGAATGTCGGTCGAAGCTGGACCGTTAGGTTTGAGTGCTCGCCGCGACAACGATTTCTGTGAAAAAAAGAAATGTGCGTTATTCTGTCGAAATTGATTTGCTTGTTGTTGGGAGCCACTCGGAGCCACAGCGATGTTGTTGGGAGCAGCGTTGCCACTTAAAAAATTTTTAATTTACCAAAATACAAAATAAAAGTAACCAAAACTAGAAACAGGTAACCAAAATTAATAATATAGGCATATCGCTAGCTTAGAGTGCAAACTGTGTAAGTCCACTTTTATAATAAATAATAGCTTAAAAAAACTAAAAAACACGCTTTAATCTTAAAAATCGTACTAAAAATTGAGAAATAATTTAATTAGAAACAAAATGATGAACGAAAATATAAGTATTTAAGGAAAAGCGTCGGGTGGTGCTCAGTATGTCAAAAACTATTTAAGATCGCTGTTAGTTAAAATTTTTATTTTGACTTTTTTGAGATTTCATATAACGTACTCTTTAATTTCGCAACTAGGTATGTATATTTTTATACTAGTTGTACGAATCGAATATTTTCATGTTCAAATATTATTGAGCATCCCACGCTTTTCCTTAAATACTTATATTTTCGTTCATCATTTTGTTTTTAATTAAATTATTTCTCAATTTTTAGTACGATTTTTAAGATTAAAGCGTGTTTTTTAGTTTTTTTAAGCTATTATTTATTTTTAACTTTTTAGTGAAATTTTTCATTAAAGTATGTTTTATGCAGACGCAAGAATAAAAGTAAAAAGTAGTCTGATGAAGGGATGATCTATATACATATGTATTTATAACTTCTACCAAAAATATTAATTTTTCACATACATTTTTTCCTTATAAAAAGAAAACATTGGTCATAAGAGCTCAAAACTGAAGCCTAAACGAAAAAATATCAACTAATTAGTACTATGTGTATCGAAGCAAAACTATTTCAGTTTTTAATCGGAGATATGCTCTTCTTTATTTGCCTGTGCATATTCACAATGAACAGTCAGCGCTCCAAAATATTCTCATTGTCCTATAATCACTTCCATATTTTTCTTGTATACCAAAAATAGTAAACAACTTCTTGAAAACAAAAATTGCCAAACAGATGTGAAAGTTACCAAGAAACCAACAGCGAAAAATAACCCATTTTGGTAATTACCAAGTTCGGCAACCGTGCTATAAGTGCTATAAATAGAATTTGAACCAGGGTTTGAAATTGCTTAACTACTTTTGCTGCATTTGCTTTGTTTTGCTTTTGCTAACGAAAAGTAAATTAGCAAACTCGGCCAGCCGAGTAAAAAACGAGAACACGATTCATTCGCTTCAGTTTTCAGCTGAGCCGTGTTTGCTTGTATAGTTAAGCAAAGCAACGCGATTTCATTTTACTTCCAGCAATTAGTTGTGTCTTTGCATTTTTTCTGCTTTTGCTTATTGCATCTTGTTAACGTTACCAGAGTTGAGTGATGGTGAATTACAGATTTGAGAGAAAAATTGAAAAATTAGCAGCGCGCTGTAGAATGGAATGTTACTTTACATTTGTGCACATCTGCTGATATTCTTAGTTTTATTCACATACACCGATTTCACCAATGCACCGAATTCCTAAAACAGCAAAGTAATTTTAAAATTTTCTTATCGAATTTCAATTATAAATAAATTTAAGAATTAAAAAAAATCAATTTAAATTAGTTTCAATTTGACTTTTCTGGGACTCGAACCTGCGCCTCTATGTGCATATCTTTCTGTACTAAAAAATTAGAATTCAATAGATGCTTTTGTGTACACAACAATATTATTATTGTTGTTTTTTGATATGTTTGGGGGACAGTAGGATTTTCGTTGATCAGTCATCAGAGTCTAGCAACTGCTGTGCCCCGATACACCAAGATGAGGGTTTTGATGAGCCACCAATTTATTATTGCTCAATAGATGTACATATGTATGTACATATGTATTGATGCATCATCTATTTGTTCAGAGAGGGCGAAAATTAAATTTCATTGGCATAGGTATAGAGATGGTTGATCGTTGCTCATCAACGAGGTTGATGGGTTGGCCATCAACAAGATGAAATGGACAACAAAATGTTTTTACATTTTCAAAATTTCGAAAATTTTAAAATAATTAAAAAATCGATGTGGAAATTGTAAAAATACTCACCGGTTGTAGCAAACTGGTGCATTGTTGTATGGTTTTTAATACAGAAAATGCATTGATGCGCAGGTTCGAGTCCCAGTAAAGTCAAATTGAAATTAATTTTAATAGATTTTTTTTTTTATTTTTAATTTATTTATAATTCAAATTCGATAAGAAAATAGTTAAAACACCAGCGGTTTTGGGAAATTAGTGCATCGATGGAATTGGTGTATGGGAGGAATAATGAGCCATATCAGCAGATGTGCAGAAATTTAATATAACATTCCTTTCTACAGACGAACTCGTTCTACTTCTGTTATTTTAACAGCCAGCTGTGTTGAATTACAATTTTTTATTCACCAGATGCACTAACAGAATTTTGTTGGGTCTCTGGCTTCCACGATTATTCGTGGTTGCAACTTCTCTGTTCATCTACGTTCTCTGTTATTGGCTTGCATACGGGAGTGAATTGAATGAAAATCATAGAGGCTATTTTGAAGAGAGGTAACATAAAAGCCACAATGAAGCATAGAGCATAATGTTGAATCTCATTATATGATGTCGTTGGGTTGAATCACATGTTGATGTCACGTTTCGAATCCGGAGGTGAATAGAAATAATAGAGGAGAGAACACAATAAAAGTAAAGTGAATGTTTCAAAAAAATAATAATTGAGTTAGACGTTTTCAACTTTTAGGATGGGATGAAGTTACATACATACATACATACATACATACATACATACATACAGGTGAAGCTAATAAAAGCGTGTTAAAAAAAGTGTATTTTTATGTAGAATGCTAGAAAAATCAAATACGCACCACGCTAAAGAAGTCTGTGACACTTGTTATATTTCTACTCGTTGTTATTCAGTGATACGCAAATTGTGTGTCCAAAAAGCGAAGAAAATACTGTAAGTCCAAAATATTTACATGAACAGAAACTTTTTCATTTCGAAATTTTTTTTTATTTTTTGTTTTTTTCTCCTACAAAGTTTGGCTAAAGGACTTACACAATTTGCACTCTAAGTTAGCGATATGTCCCATTAACGTTAGGGCTATTTATTTGGAAGCAAAACAATATATACGGTTAAAAAAACGAAAATATATCAATTGTTTTACATCTTTATGCCTTAAGCAGATCCAACTTCGAGCGAAATATCGCCCGATCGTAGCGTTCTATCAACATTTAAAAACACGGCCAGACATGAGAATGAAAAGCTGACGAAAATCGCCCGACGAAAATTCGCCAGAAAAGATTTATTTGTAAATTAGAAATTAGAAATTCTAATGTGGTCGCTGGCTTCTGTCAAATAAATTATTTGGACTTAAAAGCTTTTTAAAGCTTAGCACAAAAATTATTTAATTTTTTTTTTTTATTTTTGGGGGTAAATGGAAAAATTTCAACAACTATTTCCAACGAAGGTTGAGTATAGCTATTTCACGAAAAACCATGTTCAATCATTAGCACCCTATTCGGAAGTGGATGCTCCTCACGGGGATCGAACCCGTGATACATTCCATCTTCAGCCGCAATATGCGAAAGCTTTTACAAGCTCGACCACTCATACTCTGCCAAAGCTGTTGAATTTTTCCCAGTTTTGCCTTAATGAATTTCGTGAAACAGCTAATTTTTTCCATTTACCCCCAACAATAAATTATTTGGAATTTGATAAAAAAAAAAATACAACAAAACAATTTGGAAAAAACATATTTTATAGTTTGGAAAAATTAAAAGCGTATTCCTAAAAGTTGAAAAGTTGGTGTACTCACTCAATTCATGGAACTTGATGGTAACCAAAATCGGCCGAAAGTAACCACGTAACCAAACGAAAAAATGGTAACCCATTTTGGTAAAAAGTAACCAAAGTGGCAACGCTGGTTGGGAGACAAACGGAGTCACTGGAGCCATTGGGTGGCCATCTATGCATTAGAGGTGTTCTTATTTGTTCAGAAAAAAATTGAAATCCAAGACCAGTGATGCCAGGTTTAGGGAAAAGAGGCTACATGTAGGGAAATTCGACCTCAAATTTGCAGCGTAGTGAAAAAAGGACAGATTTTCAAAAATTAGCTAAATGTAGGGACTTTTTGAAGTCAAAATTTTTTGTTTCCTTTGCAACGAATTAATTTTTTCTAAGAACCTACAATTTTTTAATGACTATAAATAAAATGTTTCTGCATGCTTGAATGCAATATTTCAAAATTGTAGTTCTGATCTGGTAATATATTCTTTGACCTGCTTACAGGGCACGGAGGGCAGGGAGCGACGATAGGTTGCATGAAAATTTCGACAAAAAAGGAAAGCGGGGTTGTGTTATGTGATGTTTATAGATGAAACATCCGTTGAAATTTAAATCCGAGCTGCTCTTTTTTCAAGGATATCCCACATCCATTGAAAGGATCAAATATTGACGAAATCGAAAATTTGCCAAAGTCCAAATTTTTCTGATTTCAGTACATTATCTATTAGCTAAAGGATACAAAAAAAGGTATTAAAAAGAAAACAGGACACATGTACTGAAAAAAAATGTGAACAGGGCCTAAAGGAAATATAAAATAACACAAAAAGTACCGACTTTAATTTGCTTATAACTCCGAAACTGTTAACTTGACGTGAAAATTCCCTATGATATGTTTGATTCAGAATAAATAAAGCATTCCTGACGCAATTATAAAAAAATGCATTTTTCATACAGCAGCAATTATAGCAAATAAGACATGCTTGGAACTACCTACGGCTGCAGAAGAATTATTGAGGCAGATCGCAACTTTTTATCAGGTAGTACAAAAAGGTGTGCTCATATTGAAGATTTCAAGATATTTTAATAGAAAAAAAAAAATTTTAAATACGTGTGACTAGGTGGTTATCACCTCAAAAATGCGATGAAAAGATTCTCGATAATTGGGCGGTGTTTTAGAGTTTCTTAAACAGGCGAGCCTAAACTATAAGCTAAAATTTGCACAAATAATTTTAACGGAGCTGAACCATGAATTAAATGCACTTTTTCAAGCCAAAAAGCCGTTAATACATGAAACTCGAGCTTCTAAATACTCTCCCGAAATCAGCTTCTGAGCGAATAAGATTGATTGCCTTTCTTTTTATGTCACTGCTTTGGAAGAAATACACCAAAGATTGCCTATACAGAGTAACTCCTATTTCAAAGACATATGCTTTCTTAAGGTTCAGACATTGGTGACTTATAAGTTATTCTGTATCGTTAACCTTATTGTAACTTTATCGCTATCCATGTGAGCTGTTAGTGGTGCCGTAAATCTGTAAACAGCTGACACATGTCGAGGCAGATCTTGGAAGGTAGACGCATAGGCGAATTCAGAAATTTCCCATGTATTTGTTATTTTAATTGGTAGATTGTAATGTCAAAATAATATTTTTCTTGGTTAAAATCTGAATTCGCTTGGGACTCGCACATTACTATTGGCCATGATGTGAATTCGCTTTGATTTTGATATTATAATCTACCTTTGTAAATAAAAAAAATAAGTTTCTGAATTCGCCTATGCGCCTACCTTCCTATAACTGCGTTCACAAGTGTCAGCTGTTTACTGATTTAGGGTTGCTAACCAAAATCCAATTGGTTGGTAAGTTAACGATACAGCTACAGAATTACGATAAGGCACCGATGACTAGTAACACGGCTTGTCGTAAGGTTGGTTTAATCAGCTGTTTTATTAAGTTACAGATAAGTCACCAATGTCTGCACTTTTAATCCCAACATTGTACTGGCGGTACATACTGAATTCGACAGGGGTGTTATTGATTTTATAAGTATTTGTGAGAAATTTAATTTAAAAGAAATGACTTTCTGGATGAGTGGAGGTCTATTGAATATCATTTCCTTGAACATGAAAAGTAAGTTCTTGAAAATATACTTCGATGTTGAAAAATTGTGGCTTAAAATTTAAAACCTTCGAAATTTTAACGACAAACTAATTTTTCCCAAATTAGCTAAATATTGTTTAGTATTTCCCCACGCTAATGCAGACGCAGAACGAATATTTTCAATTATAACTGATATAATATAATACAATAGCGCTATTATAACTCTGACGAGCAGTGATGGTAGATACTTTTTTGGAAATTCCCTACAGAGCAAGAAAAAAATCCCTACTTTTCCCTACGCTTGTTTCAAATTTTCCCTACTTAATTCCCTACACTTTTTTTAGTTATTTCCATTAATTTAAACCTTCGAAATTTTAACGACAAACTAATTTTTCCCAAATTAGCTAAATATTGTTTAGTATTTCCCCACGCTAATGCAGACGCAGAACGAATATTTTCAATTATAACTGATATAATATAATACAATAGCGCTATTATAACTCTGACGAGCAGTGATGGTAGATACTTTTTTGGAAATTCCCTACAGAGCAAGAAAAAAAATCCCTACTTTTCCCTACGCTTGTTTCAAATTTTCCCTACTTAATTCCCTACACCGCACGGCAGTATATGAACGTCTTTTCTTTTACTAAATAATGAAAATCGGCTGTTCTACTGCGTACTGCATACACACGGGCTCTCAAAGAAATCAAAAAAAATTACAATAAAATACTGATGATTTACTGTTTTGAACAATTATTATAATAAAAAAATATATGTTTTAAATGCGTTGTATGTAACATATGTATATATGCACGTTTTATGCAATAGGGATTTAACTCGAAATTTTCGATTTCTGGGGTTTTGCCATATATTTCAATAACTGGTTAGTGCCTTTGGGTCTAGTCTTATAAAATACTCAAAACAATAAAAATGGCGGAAATAAAAGTGATTTTGTAGTTAGCCGTAGAAGGAAAATCTTTGAAATTATAAATTTCCTACTGCCAATTCAACGCTCAAGAAATAATGCAAATTTTTTCTTGAGCGTTTTCTTGAGAGATACGGAGAGGCCTTAAGGGGAAAAAAATTCGGAGCTAAGAGCGTAGCCAGAAAACAAAAAATCTTTTGGTCCGATGCCCTGAAAAAAATATCGTGTTATTAGATACGGTATTCCCTCTCCAATTACGCCATTGAAGGGTTCCCGATTTAACTCGTCTTGGCAGCATTTTCATTATTCAGATCGACAGTCAGTGTTGAAGTAAAAAAAAGTTGAATTGAAATTTTGATTTGACATTGCCAAAAAATCCCTACATTTAGCTATTTTATAAAAATCTGTCCTTCTTTCCCTACGGTCACTTTTTTCCGACTAAAATCCCTACATGTAGGGGATTTTCCCTACGTATCACATCACTGCTGACGAGTTTTATGGCCGAGCTTCTCTCCCAATTCGAGGTGTGCTCCTTTTTGTTTTTCCTACTAATTGGGTGGACCTACAGTTTCTATTCCGGCTCAGAACGGCGAATGCATTTTTTGTGAGAAGCTTTTTCATGCCAGAAATACTCGGATGGTATGCCACCCACTGCCGAGAGGTGACCGCTGCTCTTAAAAAACCAATAATTGGATTTTTACTAATTAGAAAAATTGTTTTGGTGTTTGGCTCGGAGCGTGGTTTGAACCCGAGACCTCTGGCATAGCAGGCGAGCACTCTACCCACTGCACCACAGCACCACCACGCACAAAAAAAACGGAATAAACTCATTCACGATAGCCTCAATTCAATAGTTATGAATGCAATTTAAAGAATATGAAATGTATGCCATTTTCAATGGGAAGTGTCTGTCATATAATTTTGTATATGAAAATATCTACATAAATACATATATGTATATACATTGTTTATTTAAAAATGTTCATTTATAATAAAAAAAAGTTACAATTATAATTTTAATGAAATATGTACAATGTTATTAAGAAAACCCCAAGTTCAACTATATATAGTTATAAATATATATATTTATATTATATCTACAAACACAAATAAACATAAAAAATTCTATGTGAAAAATGCATGCCGTAGGGATTTTTGGTCCAATAATATTGGCATCACTGATCCAGGATCTCAGGAGTGCCGGCCCACACTGTGTGATAGCGGCCAAAAATAAAATCGAAATTAAAGTATAGCAAATCAAATTTTTTTAAAGCGATTGACAGATATAACAATTTGTAAAAAAAAGCTTATATAAAATTGTTTGAGTCTCGTTTTGTTTAGCCGTAGAGGGTGCCCAAAACTGTGGTATAAACATTTTTTGAAATGCGATTTCTTTGTAAGAAAATTTTATGATAAATGCTTATAAAATACTTAAAAGTGCATAAATTTTTAATTTAAAAACTATGGAATGCTTTGCGCCTTTTCCAAAATGATTACTGTATTTGATTTATATTTCAAAAATGTATGCACTAATTAAAATTGAACATTTTAGATATAACTAGTAAACCTGGCCACGCGATGCTGTGGCTTTCAATTACACTGTGGGACAATTTGAGGGTGGAGGACTACTTATTGCTACATTTAACAATTTTTTTGATTGCCATTTTAAATTTGACTTCCCCTTAAAAATGGCAGAATATATATCGGCTTTAAGCCCATAAATTCTTATTAATAAAATATAAAATTAAGCATACACATAATTACTGGTTATTTTTATTTTCCGTCGGCCTAGATTTTGTCCGAGGAGTCCCATAGTAAACTTTTAATGCGAATAATTTTCTACAATATTTTATAGCCCCGACACATAGCATACGTCAATCCGTCTACGTCGACGTATGTGACTGACAGCTCAGTAAAATGTCGGCATTTAAACGTATGTCGTCACACGTACGACGGATCCGTCGCCGCAACGTACCGAAGTTGCCCAAAAGTCAACTTTTGGTATACGTCAATCCGTCGCTATGTCAGCTGATTGCTTTTGATTGTTAACCTTTAGCTACTCTTGAATTTCACTTTTTTTGCAATTTGCTTTTCGAGTTTTTTCTCATTTGTATAACATTCCTCCATAAAACAAAATGGTCAAGAATTATCAGGAGATGTGAAGTTACTGAAAACTGAATTTCAATAGGGCAACTTAAAATAGAAATTACAAAATATTCTAAAGAGTTAAATTTTTGCCACCACCTCTGTAGTTAAAGGTTAATCAAACAGCTGATTTGTGTATATCCGCCAACGTTTCCTATGTGGCGAACTCTCCGTCAAGTACGTGAGCTGTCAGTCACATACGTCGACGTAGACGGATTGACGTATGCTATGTGACGGGCCTATTATCCATTTAGCTACCTCCAAAATGTCATTTGTCGTACTTCTCTTTCTCTTCCCCTTTCCTTTTTATTTGCGCTTCCTCTTCCCTTTATCCATTTTATTTTCCGTACTCTTCCCTCTTTAGCTTCCTTTCCTTCGCCATTTCCGCTCCTTTCATTTTCCCCTCCCCTTTCTTTTTATTACACTTAAAATTTGAAAACCGGACAAACTGTAGCGTAAAAATAAATTTTTGAACAGGTGGCAAATTGTTTTGTAAAGATCGTAATAAATTACTCATTTTCAGGCCAAGCATTTTCATATGCACGGCAAAGCCATTTCATATGACACTTTAAATTTAAAAATCAAACTGTGGAGTAAAAATACATTTTGGAACAGGTGGCAACCCTCTTTGTAAAAATTATGATAAATTACTCATTTTGAGGCAAAGCAATTTCATATGACACCTCAAATCTAAAGAGACTATAGCGTAAAAATTAAATTGTGAACAGGTGGCAACTCTTTTTATAAAAATTATAATAGATTACTTATTTTCACGCAGGGCCCTTTCATATGACACTCCAAATTTAAAAATCACACAAACTATGCGTAAAACTGTATTTTTGAACACGTGGCAACCCTTGTTGTAAAAATTGTAATAAAATACTAATTTCCAGCTCAATCCCTTTCATATGGTACCTGAAATTTATAAATCAAGCAAACTGTACAGGAAAATTAAATTTTTAAACAGGTGGCAACCATTTTCAAAAAATTTAAACCTTCCTGCACATCTACAGGCCAAGCCCTTTCATATGACACCATTTTCGAAAATCGGTATGACAGTGTAAAAGTTATGGTATCTCATTCACTAATATAGCTGGAGTGATAAAATTTCACCTCCTTAGGAAGAAATATGGTGAAATTTTGGAAAATGGGCGGCGCCACGCCCACTTATTAAGGGACAACCATTGAAATTGCCGACATTAACATTGCGGAGAGTGACGTAGACGACGTGTACAAGGGAAAGGGTAAACAAGCAAATATCGTTGTGAAATTCTGCCGAACAAGCAAGAAAAGGGAGCTATTGAGAAAATTGAAAAGAAAAAAACTATTTGCTGGTGCCTTGATCGACAACAGCAGCAGAACAGAGAAAGTTGTTTATGTCAGTGACCAATTCACCGTAAAAACCGCCAACTACTATGGGTCGCCAAAAATAAGGCAAAGGCGTCCGGTTGGAAATTCGTTTGGGTCAAAGAGGGTACTAGCAAAAAAGGGGAAAATTGCAAATCTATTTATATCAATTCAGACTTGGATATTTATTTGATAAACTAGTATTAAGCGCATACATTTTCTAATTTTCTTTCAACTACTCTCGTCTCAATTTCTCACTACACAATTTTTAATACTATTCCTCCCTCATTTTAACACTAATGAACACTCTAACTTATGAAAAACATGCAAGCTTTGATGATATTAATGTGACAAATTTACGTAAATTTACCATCAATTGTATCTTTTTAAATATTCGTTCGCTAAGAGCGGACTTCAACACTTTTTTGGCAGACATAGACAGAATTATAGATGTCGTTGATGTTATAATCTTAGTAGAAACAAACATTGTAACAGATGAGGAAAACTTGTTCTCTATCACAGGCTTCACAGCCGAATTTTTCAATAGAGGTTACTTGTGTTCATTAGAGACACTATACCCTTTCGACGCATGTACTGAGTTTTTCGGGAAAGTTATCTGGCAACCCTAGCTTCAACATAGAGCTATCTCCGATGTAATGCCCAACCCGGTACTCTAAGTTGAGGGAAAGAAAAGGGAGAATGAAAGAGAAAGGGAAACGGCAGGGAAGGAAGTGTTAGTGGAAGAGAGGGTAGGAGTTGAAGAAAGAGTAGAGAAAGAGGCAGAGAAAAAGAAAGAGAAAGGTAGAGGGAAAAACTAATTTTGACATAAAACTCATCATTCGTCATTGCGAAACGGGATGGATATTTTCTAGTTTTATATAAAATACTTCCTTCCACCGCAGTCAACACACACATTTATGTACATAGGTTATCACATACAATATTTGTGCAAAAAATCAAGAAAATTGGATATTACATAACTAACTTATGGTTACATTACATTGCATTCTTTTTTTTGAGCAGGTTATTCTATCCCCTTATAAATGGTCGCCTTATTTTGTATAAACTTTATATAATAGTATAAACTTTAACCCCACTAAAATTGCCTTGAAATTCAGTAGTTATACACTAATAATTTTCCATAATCCTGCCTCAAAGCATAAAATAGAGGCGTTGTCGATGGAAGATGCTGTGATTTTATGTTTGTGCGTCACACAGAAGCAAGCACCAACACAACAATAATTCATTTTAGTAGACAAAACAAAGACGTTATTTTTTAAGTATTTACACATGCACCGCAAATGTACATACATATGTATGATGTAGGTATATAAATACATAAACACTTAAGAATTTCGCAAAATTTGATTTAATCGCACCTTTTTATTTAGATGAACTTAATTGTTGCATTCGGAGGGAATATGCAGTTTCCACACTATTAGGTACAGTAGTATTAACTCTGTATAATTTTAATACAATTAATTTTTGTATTTTTCTGGGCTTTTGTTAAATATTTTTTTCGATAACTTTCATTGCCTTTTTTTCTTTTCACTGTCGATTGTTAACAAGTTCTTTTGCATATGTATGTATGTATCAGCGCATGTTGCATACATACATCCATATATATATATATATATATATATATATATATATATATGTAATTATTTACTTTCTTGTCTTTATAGATTCAAACTGCTGTAAATTTGTTTAGATGAAAAGCCGAACTGAATAAGTTATAATGAAAATTTTTCAACAAAAGATACATACTTATATATGTACATTGTCTCTAACCAGTAATTAGTAGGTACGCGCAGGCGTATGAGTGACGTAGTTGCCAGAAAAGTGTAAACAAAAATTAAAATGAAAAATATGATGAAAAATAAATAATAGCTTAACGAACTAAAAAACACGCTTTAATCTTAAAATCGCAGAGAATAAGATAATATGAAATAATTTAATATGGAAACAAAACGATGAACGAAAATGTAAGTATTTAAAATCGGTATTTTTTACTAATATTTTTATTTTGAATTTTTTGGAGATTTCATATATCGTACACTTTAATTTCGCAACTAGGTATATTTTATTTTGTACTAGTTGTACGAATCGAATATTTTCATGTTCGAATATTATTGAGCACCCCGCTTTTCCTTAAATACTTACATTTTCGTTCATCGTTTTGGTTCTATCATATCATCATATATATATTATTTCTAATTGGTATTTTTATAAATATCCCTTTTTCTGCTCACATAATTTACCAAAATTAATAAGTAACGCATCGTTCTAGAGGTATAAATTAGCTATGCATGTAAAACGATATTTTATTGGGCGTGGTACTTTTTTAATAGTATTTTGCAATAATAAAGTTTAAATTTAAACTAAAAGATTTGCGCCTAAAACCATGCCTTCAGAATTATTTTATTCTAATAAGAGTGCAGAGTTAAATACAAATTTCAAATGTAGATGTCGCTCCAGTTGAACAGTCGTGTATATTTTAAAACACTTTTATAAGCTTCAGCTGTATGTTTGTATGTAAACATCACATTATTTTGGGCGAACACGTGTGTATTCATACTTACGCTGAATGGGGGTTTTTCAGCATGGGATGTGCTTACTTATACACAGTTGTACGTAGTACAAGACCATAAAATAATTGAGATAGATATGGACTTACATAAATCAAAAAGATCAGGATGAAAAAAAAATTGATTGAACGGCCGGCCGTACATAATCTAGGTATATAGGTATAATAAAAACATTTTATGCGATATCTTTGTCAAACATATAGGTAATTCATTGAAAGTTCCATAAGTTCCACTGTAGACATAAAACCAAATAAATAATACGTTTTTTAAAACGGGGGTGAAAGCACAAACCACACCGACTGGCACCACGTGTTTTGTTATTTTTTGCGCAAGATGCGCACGGGTCCGGCTAGTATATATTATTTCTAATTGTTTTTTTTGCAAATATCCCTTTTACTGCTAACATACTTTACCAAAATTAATAAGTAAGGCATCGTTTTAGAGACATAAATTAGCTATGCATGTGAAACAGTGTTTTATTGGGCGTGGTACTTTTTTTAATAGTATTTTGCAAAAATAATATGTTTAAATTTAAACTAAAAGATTTATTTTATTCTAACAAGAGTGCAGAGTTAAATACAAATTTTAAATGTAAATGTCGCTCCAGTTGAACAGTCGTGTATATTTTAAAACACTTTTATAAGCTTAAGCTGTATGTTTGTATGTAAACATCACATTATTTTATTGATTAAACGGCTGGCCGTACATAATCTAAATGGCACAAAAATAGAAATATTTTAATGAAATTTGGTACACAGATTCTAATGGGAACAGGGAAGGTTGGGGTTGAAAATAAGGCATATGTATGTATTTCGAAAAACACGTAAAACATGATAATTAAGTCACTAATAAAGCCCGAGTGATGGAATTTCATCCATGCAATGACCTTATGCCGTTATGAGGAAATATGCTGAAATTTAAAAAAAATGGCGCCACGAATGTTTTGTTATTTTTTACGCAAGATGCGCACGGGTCCGGCTAGTATTAAATTATTTCTCAATTTTTAGTGCGATTTTAAGATTAAAACGTGTTTTTTAGTTTTTTAAGCTATTATTTATTTTTAACTTTTTAGTTAAATTTGTCATTAAATTATGTCTGAGAAAGAGATGTGGTGATATCCGAAATAGATCTACATACATATGTATATATAACTTCTACCAAAAATATTAATTTTTCACATAAATTTTCCCTTATAAAAAACCATCAACTAATATGTACTATGTGTATCGAAGCAAAACTATTTCGGTGTTTAATCGGAGATATGCTCTTCTTTATTTGCCTGTGCATATTCACAATGAACAGTCAGTGCTCCAAAATATTCTCATTGTCCTATAATCACTTCCATATTTACTTGTATAGCAAAAATAGTAAACAATTTCTTCAAAATAAAAATAACCAAACACATGTGAAAGTTACCAAGAACCCAACAGCGAAAAAATAACATATTTTGGTAATTAATTACCATGTTCGACAACCGCGCTATAAATAGAATTCGTACAAACAAAACTAGTTCTTGCTTTGCATACGTATGTATGTATGTACATGCGGTTGTTTTCATTATATTTGCAAATACAATAACAACAAAACAGAAATATATGTATGTAGAACTTGTTGCTTATTGGCTTGCATACGTGAGTGAATTGAAATTTATAGAGGCTATTTCGAAGAAAGGTTAGTATAAAAGCCTCAATGAAGCATGGAATATAATGTTGAATGTCCCACTATATGATGCGGTTGGGCTGAATCTCATGTTGATGTCATGTTTCGAATCCGGAGGAGAATAGAAAAAATTGAGGAGATAACACAATAAAAGTGAATGTTTGAAAAATATAATAATTTAGTTAGTTAGTTGAACGTTGCAACTAAAAAACGATAGTTCGCTTTTGCGCTAGCAAATAATATGTCATTTTTGCCCTGGGGTATATATATATACATTGTATACACATGCATTTTTACTTTGTATTGTTAAACCAATAAAACTGCGTTTTGAATGGCTTGGTAATTTTTTGGTTAATTTTTCAAACTTGTTGATGACTTTTTTGTGTAGGCTATCGGCAACCGTGAAAATAAGGGTGGCTTGCCGATATGCAAACATGCGCTTACATGATTTTCGGTGCAAATGTGTTATTATTCGCAACGTTGAGTTAACATGTGGATTCTGATCCCACTCTGAAACTATTATCTCTGCAATTTTTATTTTTTTTCTTTTTAATAATAAAAGACTTTAAAAATCAAGAATGGAAAATAATCATGCCTATTACGGTATCCTACGGATGCCACTCCCGCGAATGCCATCCGATTCGCACTCCCCTCGCTGGTCAAATTTCACGCTATTACCATAACCGTCGGATTACTGCTTTATCGATTCACCCTGCGTATCATGTCAAAAGCTTTTTTACATTTTACTACATTGTCAGTTGTTATTTATTTGCATTTTGAAAAAATACAATTGAATAAATTGAAGAAAAATTTAACTTTTTTTGCAAATCTATTTGCGTTTTCAATAATTTAATTTGGTTACTTCTTGGAAGTACTCTTTGTTGTGTTTGCGGACTTGAAGTTGTCCAATTTTGTGCGAAGTACTCTCTAAATTTTGTACGGTCTCGAATTATCTACGGATGGTTCGCAATCAACGCTTATGTTTTGATCATAGCGGTACAGAACCTACCAAAATGTTTTCCAGTGAACTTCTGCGTTTTGCCCTCCACCTATAACTTGCATTTGGAAGCGGTTATTTGTTAGCTTATTCTTAATACAGGATTTGGATTCATACAAAGTGATTTTGATGGTGGTGCCAAAGCATTCAAATCCGTGCTTAATGTTGTCCAAAACTCAGATACAACTTCTGGAGACTGCTTGCGCTCAACCAACAAAGAAAACTGCCCACGGTTTGGTACGATTTCTGTTTAAAAATAAAATTAACTCATATATTTTTCCTTAAAATATACGAATTATTTTGTTATTCGTTAAATTTCATTATAATTTACTACGCAATGAAAATGCAACTTTTTAGATTTTTTTTGAATCCGCATCAATTTTATGACGAATCGAAATCAAAACAAATTACAGCTACTGCGTTTCGATTACGATTATAGGAATGCGGTGAATCCTCGAACTGCTTTATCAACATGTTTTTTATACCCGGACTGCATTGCCGATCGGTTATGAGAATACCAAATTTTATCAAAACGATTCGCATTCCCTGCGAAAGGCATCCGCCGGATACCGTAATAGGCATGAATAATTATTTCTAAAATTTTGATCAAAAAATTTTTGAATATGTCACCATATTTATCTTTGTATAACCTTTGGCAATCTGCAATGATTTTTATTTTCAAGTTTTATACATAAAAATCGAAAGTAGTAATTACAGCCTGAGTTTTATTTTTTCGATCGCAAATACCTAAGTATTATGCTTGGATTTTAATTTTTTTACTCAAGCATAATTATTATTTCTAAATTTGTCTAAGCTAGTTTTACAGCATATTGCCGTGTACGCAAGAATTTTAAAGCAAATTACCTGCATGATTTGACACCATTTTTCCACCATTTGTAATGAAATTTCCAACAAGTTTTCTTCGGAAGTAGTTAGAGCAGACCAGAAGGTGTTTGCATGCAAAATTTTAAGCCAAAAATCTTAATCGTGCAGGCTGTAGGACGTTTTGAGTTTTATGTTTTGAAAGATAAAATAAAAATCATACTGTAATTTGTATTCTTGAGTAAAAAAAAATAAAAACAAGTAAGGAAGCCTAAGTTCGAGTGGAATCGAACATTAGATACTCAGCTGTATGCTTTCATTGTTTGCTTGCGTTTAATGGATTTTATATAAAGCGAGTGCTGCATAAAGTGGGCGTAGCCACGCCCATTTTCAAAATTTTTATCAGTCATCCAACTAAGCATATGAATATTATTCTTTGTGCAAAATTTCATTCCTTTATGACTTCCAGTTACAAAGATGTCACGTTACAAATTTCCAAAGCGTGTTCCAGAAATATCTTTGCTAAAAAGTAGGCGTGGTCATAAACCGATTTCAATAAATTTTTGCGTGTCTATTAATACAAGTTATAAAAGTGTATAAACCAAGTTTCATCATAATATCTCAATTATTTGTCGAGTTATGGGCTCCGAAATCTCGTAGATTCCTTTGTCTAAAACGGGGGGTGCCACGCCTATTTTCCAAAATTTTTCTATTTTTTGTTTCCGGTCTGTTGTAGAAATCATACCACAAAATTTCAATGAATTATCTTTACATTTGACAAAGATATCGCTTAAAATGTTTTTATTAGGTCACTTTATAAGGCCCATATATAAAAGTGGGCGTGGTCGTCAACCGATTTAGGAAATTTTTCGTCCAAACTTTTGCCTAAGTATATCACGCTCATAAAACTTTCAATATTTGCCCCTTAATAAGTGGGATTGGCACCGCCCATTTTCCAAAATTTTTGTGTTTTTTGTTTTATGTCCATAGTTGGACTCATGCCACAAAATTTCAGTGATAGATCTTTATATTTAACAGAGAAATCGCTTAAAATGTTTTTATTAGGTCACTTTATAAGACCCATATATAAAAGTTGGCGTGGCCGTCAACCGATTTTAACAATTTTTCGTCCAAACATTTGCCTAAGTAAGTATATCACGCGTACCAAATTTCATCGATATATCTTCAATGGTTTCTGAGTCATGGATTATAAAACCCTCAATGTTTGACCCTAATAAGTGGGCGTGGCACCGCCCATTTTCCAAAATTTTTGTGATTTTTGTTTTATGTCCGTAGTTGAACTCGCGCCATAAAATTTAAATGATATATCTTTATATTTGACAGAGATATCGCTTAAAATGTTTTTATTAGGCCCCTTTATAGTTCCCATATATAAAAGTGGGCGCGGCCGTCAACCGATTTTGACAATTTTCCGTCAAAGCATTTGTCTAAGTAAGTAAATCACGCATACCAAATTTTATCGATATATCTTCAACGGTTTCTGAGTTATGACATATAAAACTTTCAATGTTTGACCCTTAATAAGTGGGCGTGACACCGCCTATTTTCTAAAATTTCACCAAATTTCTTCATAGGGGCCTGAGCTCAACACGTGGGTAAAATTTCATCGCTCTAGCTATATTAGTGGCTGATATACCAAATTTCCGATTTTTTCTATATAGGAAAAGTGGGCGTGGTCATGGTCCGATTTCGCCCATTTTCAATACCAACCGTCCCAGTCTCGATACCAACTTGCATTCCAAATTTCATCAAAATATCTCAATTTTTGCGCGAGTTAGAGTGACATGGCTCAATCGATTTCTCTTTTCACTCTGATCATTTTGATATATATAAGTCTATATCTATCTCGATTATTTCATTCTGTTACAATCCACCGTTATGTGATTAAAACTATAATACTCTGTGTACTAGTACAGCTGAGTATAATTACACATAATCTTTATGCTATGAGGAAAAATAAAAATCAAGTGTTATAATTATTTCTGATGGGAAAAAGTAAATATCAAAAAATAATAATTATGCTTGAGTAAAAAATTTAAAATTACATAATAATAATTACTTTTGATCGAAAAAATAGAAATCGAAGAATAATGATTACTAGGGCAACAGGAAATATGCAAATGCATATTTTTCTGTTTCAGTTCTATTACATATGATAAATATATATCGACGTTTTAGCTCAAGACGAAGAGAATAAGCCGGACGTGTTTTCGCCTGGTGCGGCGATGACATTTGTTTGCGAATATCGCCCAGTAAAACAGAATCAAGGCGAAATTGCCATATGCATATTTTTATAATTACGCTGTTTCCTTACTTCTTTCATTGACTCTTCTCTTCTGTCCATATTTTCAATTTTTCCACATCAAAAAATTTATATTTTTGTTTTATTACATGTTTTTATCAAGTTCCAAATAATTTATTTGACAGGCGATAGCGTCCAAATTAGAAATAAACCTATTCTGACGAATTTTCGTCCGACGCCGATTCTGTTTAAGCTATTAAGCTGGAGTTATATACTCCGTTTATACGTTGGCAAATTCATGAAATCAGTTCACGAAAATTATCCATGAATTTCGCCATCATTTCATGAAATTATGAAGTACAAGTCCGGCAACGCCAATCCAACAACTGTTCATTCCGTCAAGGTATATTTAACAGGTAGGCTCGGTGGCGAATTAAGAAATGTCCAATGTATTTTGTTATTGTAATTGGTAGTGTAATGTCAAAATTATATTTCGCCGTGGTTAAATTCTGAATTGGCTTGGGACTCGCGCATTCCCATTGGTCATGATGTGAATTCGCTTAGATTTTGACATTACACTCTACCTTTGTAAATAAAACAAGTAGTTTCACAATTCGCCACCGAGTCTACCTGGAAAATCTGCCTTGACAGCTGATGTCGTTAGAACGTTGCCACTTTTTAAAAAAAATCTTAATTTCATGAGTTCATAAATGCTGCATAAACGAGACCATTTTCGAATTTATGAAATTAAGAGTTCACGAATTCTGCCGTATAAACGTAGTAGTAGATACTTAACGTAGCATGTACACACTCACTCAAAATTTCTGTTCAATGGGCAATGGGCTGTTGAGCTAGAAGGTTGTGCTGCTCGCGCAGTCTCTGAACGCTTATAAATGATTTTGCGTTGGGGGTGTTTTTTTTTTTATCTAATTTTCTTACGTAATATTTGTATTAGGCTTTAAGGTTCAGACATTGGTGACTTATAATTATTTCAGTATCGTTAACCTTATTGTAACTTTATCGCTCTCTATGTGAGCTGTTAGTGGTGCCGTAAATCTGTAAAAAGCTGACACTTGTCGAGGCAGATCTTGGAAGGTAGGTGCATAGGCGAATTCAGAAATTTCCCATCTATTTTGTTATTGTAATTGGTAGATTGTAATGTCAAAATAATATTTTTCCTTGTTAAAATCTAAATTCGCTTGGGACTCGCCCATTACTATTGGCCATGATGTGAATTCGCTTTGATTTTGATATTATAATATACCTTTGTAAATAAAAAAATAAGTTTCTGAATTCGCCTATGCGCCTACCTTCCTATATCTGCTTTCACAAGTGTCAGCTGTTTACGGATTTAAGCTCCCCACAAACAAAAGCGATACGATACAGCCCACACAGCAAAATCGTGCATGACGCGATACGATTTTGCTGTGTGGGCTGTATCGTATCGCTTCTGTTTGTGGGGACCTTTAGAGCCCGTGCACAATTGACTTCTACCTTGCTTTGCTTCAGAGTTTTGCTTTGACAGTTTCGTTCAGAATGTGCTTTTCAAAGCATGGTTCAATTACACTGTCCAACAGTGATTTCTCAACACGAACAAACGCTATTAATTATGAAAGAGGATGTCTCCCAGACCAACTTTCCCGAACAGAGTACTAGTCCAGAGGGTCTGAGTTTTTTTTTAGAGGGGGTTAAAGTTTTATGGATTTAGCTGGAGGTGCAATTACTTTATCGAAAATATCTTATAAAAAATGAACTCAAATAAAGTTTTTGAGCTCGGTCTTCTTCTACAGAATTTAATAAGGAATTTCTTTGTGGAAGACGTTAACCCTCTAACGCCCACGCAAATGACTGTTATTAACCCTTGTTTGGAAGCACATGTAGAAAATATCAATTTACAATGCAGATAGAGGGTTAAAATGTTCTAGAAAATTATTCGCCATAAAATTTCACTAGGGGTCCCCTCAGACAAAATCTTTGTACAAATAACGCAAAAGACTACAGGATATGATAATCACAAATTACGCCATGAAATATGCAACAAATTTTATATTTATATACATTAGATGCACTTTTTGTTCTTTGGATCCTCCCTCCGGCACCGGAATATGAAAATGAGTTTTTCTAGAGTATGTTAATTAAAAAAAAAAGTTCACTTTCCAAAAACTGAATGGGGCTACTCCAAAACCGCGCGATTTTCAAGAATTTCAAGGCAAGTTTAGATTTATGTATGAAAAAAGTTATAATTTTGCACAAGAAAAAAAATTTACATCTACCTATACGTAGAGTTAACCGCAAAAGCGAATAGCGTATTCAGTTTTTAGTGCACTTCCCTGGGAGGGTAATATCGCGGCCTAAATAGAACATTTTGTTTTTTTCTCGCCAACATACAACTTCATGCCCTGTATTCTTTCTGACAGCAGACATTTTTTTATGTGAATCACACAGGATGCTGCTTAATTTAATGCGGTTTTCAAAAACTAATTCTGGTTAAAAATCTATTATAATTTGGATGAGCGCATCAAGTTTAAGTGAAGTAAAATATGCCCTAATAGGGCTGACATGGATTAAAATTTCTAAAAAATTTTAACAATTTTTGCTCTTCAAGGTGGTTTTATGATGGTGGACAACTCCACAAATGTAAAAAAAGGTAGAAAGGTCGAGACCGTGGATAGCGGAAAAAATGTGGACCCGGATGGCCCCACATATTTTTGGGCAATATTGGCATCAAACTAGGGTTTGAATATTACCTTCACTGGGGAGTGTACCAAAAAACTGAATACGACATTCGCTTTAGCGGTTAACTCTACGTATAGGTAGATGTAAATTTTTTTTCTTGTGCAAAATTATAACTTTTTCATACATAAATCTAAACTTGCCTTGAAATTCTTGAAAATTGCGCGGTTTGTGTAGTAGCCCCATTCAGTTTTTGCAAAAGTAAATTTTTTTTTCAATTAACTTACTCTACAACAACTCATTTTCATATTCCGTTGCCGGAGGGAGGTTCTAAAGAAAAAAAAATGCATCTAATGTGTATACATATAAAATTTGTTGCATATTTCATGGCGCAATTTGTGATTATTATATCCTGTGGTGTTTTGCGTTATTTGTACAAAGATTTTGTCTGAGGGGACCCCTAGTGAAATTTTATGGCGAATAATTTTCTAGAATATTTTAACCCTCTATCTGCATTGTAAATTGATATTTTCTACATGTGCTTCCAAACAAGGGTTAGTAACAGCCATTTGTGTGGGCGTTAGAGGGTTAACGTCTTCCACAAAGAAATTCCTTATTAAATTCTGTAGAAGAAGTCCGAGCTCAAAAATTTCATTTGAGGTCATTTTTTATAAGATATTTTCTATAAAGTAATTGCACCTCCAGCTAAATCCATAAAACTTTAACCCCCTCTAAAAAAAAACTCAGACCCTCTGGACTAGTACTCTGTTCGGCAAAGTTGGTCTGGGAGACATCCTCTTTCATAATTAATAGCGTTTGTTCGTGTTGAGTAAAATTTTTTTAAATTTGTTGGACTGTGTTATAGAGGGTTTTGCAGTACGACAAACACATAATAATATAATAATAATACAATGGCGCTATTATAACTCTGACGAGTTTTATGGCCGAGCTTCTCTCCCAATTCGAGGTGTGCTCCTTTTCGTTTTTCCTACTAATTGGGTGGACCTACAGTTTTATGCCGGCTCCGAACGGCGAATGCATTTTTTGTGAGAAGCTTTTTCATGGCAGAAATACTCTCGGAGGGTATGCCGCCCACTGCCGAGAGGTGACCGCTGCTCTTAAAAAATCCAATAATTGGATTTTTGCTAATTAGAAAAATTTTTTGGTGTTTTGATCGGACCGTGGTTTGAACCCGAGACCTCTGGCATAGCAGGCGAGCACTCTACCCACTGCACCACAGCGGCCACGACAAACACATACTCCATGTAAATTGTTAGTGTAACTCTGTGATGATTATGTCAAAAAAATGTCAAAATCATAATTCGCCTGTGTCGAATTCATATTTCGCCATGTTGAAAATTTAATTTTGCCGGATTCGCCTGGGATTGACAGCTGATTTTAGATTTAATTACAAATTACTCGACAACAAATTTATGAGCGCATATAACGACTACAATAAAACAGAAAATCTTTTGTAAATGTTTGTGCTTCGTTATTACATATATATTGGGAAATTTAAATATTAATGTACACAGAGACCGCATCGTATTTATCCATATATATAGTACTCCTATATTCGTAATACCTACGAGTTCCATAAGCCAACATTACAGTACAGACATATAAAAAAAGAAAGAGAAAACCGAGCAATCAAATTTGAAAAATGACATATGAATTCAAAATAAATCGCAGTGACGGCACATAAAAAAAATTATAGGGAATTTACATATTTATTATTTGATTCTCGTATTAAAAAATTAAAAAATGTCGAAGCGGTGCTATATTTGTGACAATATAAAAATAGGTAAAAAAAACTTTTTAAGTTAAACGGTTTTATGTTATACATACATTGCAATGTTTAAGATAAATGTACTAAAAACCAAAAAATAATAAAATAGATACAGTCGTGGGAATTATAAACATTTGCATAGACTAGACTAAAATAAAACCGGGGGGCACGTCAATTGTCTACAAATTATCGACTTAATGTGCGATAGAAGAATCGTTTAATTCGTCGTTAGGCAGTTGGCCCGCAGACGGTGAGGAAATTACTTACTATTTTCTTGCTCATGGAAATTCCAATAGTTATACACTCCATGTTAATAAAAGAGATGTTTCAACTAGTTTATCGTTGGACATTCACACGAGGAATCGTTTCACTGCTCGTAGTTTGTCTTTAATCGACAAAACATATGATAAAAGTACTACTCGCTCACCACTATGAAACCCTAAATCTCGCTTATAATCGAGCTTGCTAGCTTTTTTCCACATTCTAGCCCTACTTATCACACGTCCATCGTTGTCGGTTGAACAACTGCCTAATTATAGTGTAACATTACAAAACAAACATTTTAATCAACGATTGTAGACAATTGACCTGCCCCACATTTTTATTTTAGTCTAGTCTATGCAAATGTTTATAATTCCCACGACTGTATCTATTTTATTATTTTTTGGTTTTTAGTACATTTATCTTAAACATTGCAATGTATGTATAACATAAAACCGTTTAACTTAAAAAGTTTTTTACCTATTTTTATTTTCTAGTTTTTAGTTTTTATTTCGCATTCTGTTTAATTCATTTAGTGCTTCATTATTGCAAGGTTTCTTGCCCGTTAGTTTATTGCAGTCCAACGCCTCTATAAGTAGTCCCTGCAAAGTTCTTACTCTACTAAGAGCCAAATCGGACCATAAATGCGATTTTTGTAAATATAGCGACCCACGCGCCACCTATCGAAAGTTTTTTTTATGAAAATATTTCTTTTCAAGGTAGTAATACATGTTCCGAATTTCAGCCAAATCGGACCATAAATGCGATTTTTGTAAATATAGCGACCCACGCGCCACCTAGCGGAATTTTTTTTTTAAGAGAATATTTCTTTTCAAGGTAGTAATACATGTTCCGAATTTCAGCCAAAAAGTGGAAAAAAATTCAACAACTATTTACAGCGAATGTTGAGTGTATAGCTATTTCACGAAAAACCATTTTCGATCATCAGCACTCTTTTCGGAAGTGGATGCACCGGGGATTGAACCCGAGTCCATTCCAACTTCAGCCGCAATGACCCAACGGATAAACACACTCGGCCATTGAGACTCTGTGCAAGCTGTTGGATTTTCCCCACTTTTGCCTTTTTCATTTTCAACATTAACGTTAGTGTGTATATGCTTTTGCATATATTCTCCACAAACGTGCTGAATTTTTTTGTTGTAGGCAGTTCGCAATGAACATTGTTGTTGGTATTTTATTTTATGTATATACCAAACAACGTTAACAATTTTACTTGAAAGAGTTTTTAGTGCTTAGCACGAAATTTTTATTTTAATTCAATTTTTAATTGTTGGGGTAAGTGGAAAAAAATTCAACAACTATTTACAGCGAAGGTTGAGTGTATAGCTATTTCACGAAAAACCATTTTCGATCATCAGCACTCTTTTCGGAAGTGGATGCACCGGGGATTGAACCCGAGTCCATTCCATCTTCAGCCGCAATGACCCAACGCATAAACACACTCGGCCATTGAGACTCTGTGCAAGCTGTTGGATTTTCCCCACTTTTGCCTTTTTTCATTTTCAACATTAACGTTAGTGTGTATATGCTTTTGCATATATTCTCCACAAACGTGCTGAATTTTTTGTTGTAGGCAGTTCGCAATGAACATTGTTGTTGGTATTTATTTTATGTATTTACCCAACAACGTTAACAATTTTACGGTGCATCCACTTCCGAAAAGAGTGCTGATGATCGAAAATGGTTTTTCGTGAAATAGCTATACACTCAACCTTCGCTGTAAATAGTTGTTGAATTTTTTTCCACTTACCCCAACAATTAAAAATTGAATTAAAATAAAAATTTCGTGCTAAGCACTAAAAACTCTTTCAAGTAAAATTGTTAACGTTGTTTGGTAAATACATAAAATAAATACCAACAACAATGTTCATTGCGAACTGCCTACAACAAAAAATTCAGCACGTTTGTGGAGAATATATGCAAAAGCATATACACACTAACGTTAATGTTGAAAATGAAAAAAGGCAAAAGTGGGGAAAATCCAACAGCTTGCACAGAGTCTCAATGGCCGAGTGTGTTTATGCGTTGAGTCATTGCGGCTGAAGATGGAATGGACTCGGGTTCAATCCCCGGTGCATCCACTTCCGAAAAGAGTGCTGATGATCGAAAATGGTTTTTCGTGAAATAGCTATACACTCAACCTTCGCTGTAAATAGTTGTTGAATTTTTTTCCACTTACCCCAACAATTAAAAATTGAATTAAAATAAAAATTTCGTGCTAAGCACTAAAAACTCTTTAAATAAAATATCTTTACATACGTAATAGATAGATAGATAGATTTCTTACATAAATATGTATGTATACATATATGCTTTTAAAAATCATATAATAATACAGATAAAATTTTAATTATAGTATTTTAGCTTGCTGGTATTTTTGGCTTTATAGTCAGCATCGGGTTCGATGCATGCCGTGTACGCCTGACTTTGCACCAGTCCCATCTTGAGATGGGATGACAGTGCCCTGTTAGTATGTGACCGCCAGTCTGCTCCAGGAAAAAAACACTGCAGCTCCCACCCGTCCACCTTTTATCCGCTGTAAATATTTGGAACATATAGCGATTGGTTCGTGGTCCTTTCTTTCATCCGTCTTGTTATATTATTACCTGTAGTCCCCTGCTGAGGTCGGTTTGGAGAGTAACGTAGTCTGAACTTTGGTGCTCATATGTTGCTGTGTCCAAAAGTTCGTTGTCTAAATTGTCCTGTTATTCAGTTTAGAAATTCGCAGTACTTTTGCTTAGATCACCGTGCTGGCGGCCTTGGAACGTACATACTTTACAAACATAACCCTCAAACGGCAAAGTTCTACTTTTTGATATAATGCACATGGATCGGACCACAGTATTTTAACATGGAACGCTTTCCGTCGCGATTCATAAAAATATGAGTGCATAGAAAATAGATTTTTCTAGAACATTTCCACTAATTTTCATAAAAAAATTCACAAAAGTTTGTATCTCAAAATAAATGTGGCAAAATAAGTCGCATTTTCCTCCCTGATGATTTAACTCCAGAACGGCTGGACTGAATTAAATGAAATTTTGCGCGTAGTTTTCGATTGATCCCGACATGGTTTATGGCCAAAGAAAGTATAAGAATCCGGGAAGGTTTTGGAGATATTCCACAAAATGTGGACCAGGGTAACCCCATAACGGGTTCGTACGATATGGGTATCAAATGAAAGGTGTTGACGAGTGCTTGAACAAGGTGTAGTTATTGGTCCCATATAAGACCCCGTATTCGAGGTATTTCCTGAAATATGAACCAGGTGTGACCTCAAACGGGTTTTCTACAAAATGGGTATCAATAAAAGGTGATGGTGAGTATTTAAAAAAGAGGTGATTTTCAAGCCCTATGCGACCCGTTTTCCGAGATATCGACCAAAATGTGGACCAGGGGTGACCCTAGAAAGTCTGGAGGGATAGAATAGGCATAGGGATAGGGCTAGAGATAGGGATAGGGCTAGAGATATGGATAGGGATAGGGATAGCGATAGGGATGGGGATAGCGATAGGTATATAGATAGGGATAGTGATATGGATAGGGGTAGGGATAGGGATAGGGATAGGGATAGGGATAGGGACAGGGATAGGGATAGGGATAGGGATAGGGATAGGGATAGGGATAGGGATAGGGATAGGGATAGGGATAGGGATAGGCATAGGGATGGGGATAGACATAGGGATAGGGATAGAGATAGGGATAGGGATAGATAGAATACTATCAATATAGAAGTACTATATATATGTATTTATCGTAGAATATGCGGCTAAAGTGGCAATACGTAAGTTGTACGGTCAAGTTTTTAAAAACATTTTACATTTCCACTAAATTAAATAATATAATTAAACGTTTCTATACTGGCAGCACACATTTGGTGCTAGCTAACAACAATCACAGCATTCGCTACAATAGCACTCAGGAGGAGAACATTGAAATGCCAAATCGAGTGCAACGATCCCCTCCAGATATTTTAAGAGCACTGTAGGACGCGATGCAATAGCACCGCGTTATAAATATCACGATTATCCCTATCGTATACCAATGTCCAATCTGGGTAAGAGAACATTTGCTATGGCACAGGAAGCCAGTGATTGCAGCCTTTTTATCTAAAGTTATTTCCAACGAAGAATCGCAAGTTGATTGTGATACGCTTCAAAGACTAATTCGGAATTTACATATAACGGATGCTGTAATCATTAACAATTTATTGAAGCAGAAGGGAGTTGAAATTAGCTTTAGAACAATGATGAACCATTGCCGGAAGATATGATTGAGGAGCGTTTGTTTAAGACTAATACCGATGAATAATGAATAAAATGTGGAAGCATGGTGAACTGGCTGAGAAGCTATTTGGTGAATTGGAACCGAAAACGGCAGTCACTTGTATCGAATGTTTACATACCGGAACCAGGCATTATGGAGGATTGTGTATATTGAGGTGGTTTTTTGCTGTTTAACTTGAAGGCAAATATGCTGGCGTGCATGCTGTTAGAGAGGAGTGATAGATGTAAGTAAATTAATAGGCCATCATATCTATAGTTGTTTGTTTATCGAATAATTCCACATTATAATTTGTTTGCAGCGATTTAATTGACTACTCCCACAAGTGAACGTCAGCGTCAGTTATTGGCTTAGAATGTTGGAATTTCAGTGTGGGCCAATATGAAATAAATGTGATTAAACCAGCCGTGTCATAGGTGATATGAGTAACTTTGCACATTATGTTGCTCCTCCGATAAAGATTTAAAGTGACTTTTACAATGATATTCAAATCTTCGGAGTATTGAGATTGTTATCTTCCCAGTTATTGATAATAAACCTTTTGAATTTTTTTTAAATAAGGACACATATGTCTTTTCCGATAAATAAATTCAGTCTTTTTTTTATTCGAATTCGTTATTTAGAAGATTGATTTGATGAAAATTTTGCAAACAAATTTGTTGCATTTACTTCTTTACTGCTTTAAGACTTCTATTACTTACTTAGTTATACCCACTTAAAGGAGCATTTCGGGTCGTTTTCGACCCGAACGTACATATGTAGGTCTACGGATATCCTGCAACTATGAATCTACGAATGCTTATAGGCGCGGAACCAGAGGACTAATTTTGAAATTTACGAAACTAAGCTAAACCTTTTGTTATTTTTTTTTGGTCAGGACTGATAATTAAAGATAGAATTCTACCATTTAATTTTTAGTACTATATAGTTCGAGTAGCTTATGGAAAGAATTTTTAGTTGGTAATATATTATTAACAATAAAGGTTATATTGAAGGAGATCGAACATTTCTTGTTTTAGAATATTTCCTTACCTGCACTGAGAGAAAAAAAATATATGGAGGGGTCAAAGAAATTGTTTACCTATTTTGAACACTACTTTCTTTGTTTTGAGTAAATTTTCCTTAAAACATGTTAAAAGGTTTATAAAATATTGTTGTTACATGCGTTACCATGGTTTCATATACTTGTTTTGAAAAAATTCATACATTAAAATAATGAAAAATTCTTTAAGCGCCATTCCATTCCCAACTTTCCTTGTTTTGAAGACTTGATTTCTTTAATTTTGAGAAATTAAATTCCCATACAAATCCCCATGGCAACGAATTTGTTTGAATGTTTTTTTATGTTTTTTTCCACATTTTTGAGAAAATTTACACAAAACAAAGAAAATTTTGTATTGGGACGCGTGTTCAAAATAAGGAAAATTATGTCTTTGATCGAGAGAAATTTTTTTTTTGAGTGTGTTGATATATATATATGTACATATATGTACATGGGCTGAAGAAAGAATTAAGATGATGGAGTGAGTTAAATAAAGTTTCAGTATAGGTTTTGCTCTGGTATATTGGGGGGAAAGAGAAATAGACAGAATGGACGGAAACTGACTATCTTCTTTGACTTAAGTTTACTGAGTTTGGGGGCGCTGTAAAGTAATTGGAGTCAACACAGCGTCCATGGCTTCGCGTGCTTGTGCTGAAGAGGGAGGGCGACCCCATCGGACTGGACAGGGACGGGTTCTAATTTCTACACTTTCTCCACTGCTATCTATCTCTTCCTTTAGAACCGCTTTACTACTCTTTCACCTAAAGGCATGATCTTTGTTTATGTTACCCACCGTCGAGCTAGCCTGGGTTGCAAGCAGAGCTGTAAAAAGCTGCAATCAGATTGTATTGCAATCATAAAAAGTGTATATTATTGCAAGCAACATTGATTGTAAATCATATTGCCAGCAAATTTTTTGATTGCAAAAATAAAAATTTAAAAATTTAGAAGTATGTTATTGCAATCGACCTTCACCATGAATCATTTTGATTTCAGAAATTAGAATTGCAATAATTTACAAAAGTTTCATTGCAATCAGCTTTCACCGTAAATAATTTTAATTGTAAAAATTACAATTACAATAATTTAAGAAAATTTCATTGCAATACACTTTTCTCGTAAATCATTTCATTACAATAATTTACAAAATTTTTCATTGCAATAAAGTTCAAACGTAAATCATTTTCATTGTAAAAATTAGGTACAATAGCAATAATTGTATTGTAATAAATTTTCATCGTAAATCAAATTTGATTGAAAAATGTTTGATTGCAAGGCTTGCAATAGCAATCATTTTCCTCATAAGTTTATACGTATGCATTGGGTCTGATGAAAGGCAAGCGCCTGGGTAATTCGAGTAATACCGGGCATTTATATCACACGCTTAGCCGCGTAATAACCCATGTCCCGGGTACATACAAATGTATGTAGTTGTGTACATATTGGATGGTGCCGGGCACACGGTACTGGTAATATTTGCAGTCTTAAATTTGTATAAAGTCTGGATGATAGGATGATGAGAAAGAGGATGAGGGTGCGGATGGGGATAAGGATATATATTAGACTGGGTTGGTCCCCATACGAAATAAAAAAGTTGTAAAAGTCCGCCCCTAAATTTGAAGCTTATGTTGAGAGGGTTAAGGGACAAAAACAAAACTTTTTTTTGATCCCGCGAAATACCGCCGAAATTGTTTTTTTCTTGTAACTTTGTTATTTATCATCCGATTTTTAAAATTGATACGTCATTATTTTCGTATTTCGAAGCTCTAGACTTCCTTCTAATGTCCTTTTGAACTCTGAAGTCAAATAACAAAGTTACAATAAAAAAACTATTTCGGCGGTATTTCGCGGGATCAGAAAAAAATACAAATTTTGCCTTTAATCTTCTCAACATAAGCTTCAAATTTAGGGTCGGACTTTTACAGCTTTACATATACTGAATTGCTTAAAAAAATTAGTTAAATAATAGCTACGTTAAATATTCGTCGTGACGTAACTTCTTTGTTTATTAATTTAGTAAAACCGTTTCAAGGTAACATTGTCATGAATTTTGAAGCACTTTCATTTGGCAAAACTTATCATGGACATTCAAATAAGTTAGCTGACCCAACTATGTGAAAACGACTTAAGAGCTCAAAAGGACATTAGAGGGAAGAGCTTCAAAATACGAAAATAATAACGTATCAATTTTAAAAATCGGATGATAAATAACAAAGTTACAGGAAAAAAACTATTTCGGCGGTATTTCGCGGGATTAAACAAAATGTTTTTTGTGTCCCTTAACCCTCTCAACATAAGCTTCAAATTTAGGGGCGGACTTTCACAACTTTTTTATTCGACCCTATCTAATATATATTTATTTTTGTACCATTTGCTTTTTCATTTACTACCGGATATCTCATAACTGTCATACATATGTATGTATGTATGGTTGTTTAACATAAATATATATGTATATACTTATCCCCATCCGCACCCTCATCCTCTTTCTCATCATCTTATCATCCAGACCTTATACAAATTGACGACTGCGAATATTACCAGTACCGTGTGCCAATATGTACATTAGGTTACATAGAATATTTTCTCAACCTCACCCCCTAGGTCAATGCTAATATAGTCCAAGATACCACATATAAATTTTTGTCCCGATCGAAAACCGTTAAGGGGTGTCGCACAGATGCCCAAGTCCAGAAAACTCTATGGAGGCTCAAAAATTTAAGTTTAATTTTTTGCATATCTAATGCACAAATCCTGTACTCAAAAATACTAAATGCAAATTTTGGTCTCGATCAGAGGTGGTAAAGGGTTGTCGCAGATGGGTCAAAGTTCAGACTACCATATAAAGACCAAAGAATTTAATTATTTTTTTATCTAATGGCCAAAGTCGATAGTCTTGTACTCAAGGATACCAAATATAAATTTTGGTCCTGATCGGAGACGGTTAAAGGGTGTCGCCCGTGGTCTCATATGGTTATCTAAACTTTGACATGTTTGCGACACCCCTTAACCGTCTCCGATCGGGACCAACATTTTTTATGTTATCTTTGATCATGCTGTTAACGATGAGAGGGTGAGATCGAAGAAAATCGCTAATCTAATTTTAAGGACACCCTAACGTACATACATACATATGTATGTACCCGGGAAATGGGTTATTACGCGGCAAACAGTGTCATATGAATGCCGGTTATTACTCGAATTACCCAGGCGCTTGCCTTTCCTCATACCCAATACATTCGTATAAAGTTATGAGGAAAATGATTGCTATTGCAAGCCTTGCAATCAAACATTTTTCAATCAAATTTGATTTACGATGAAAATTTATTACAATACAATTATTGCTATTGTAATTTTTACAATGAAAATGATTTATGAGAAATGTTTATTGCAATGAAATTTTTGTAAATTATTGTATTGAAAATTTGTACAATCAAAAAATTTCAATAAATTTTACTGCAATGAACTTGATCTCCTAAGATTTCAATAAACGTTTATTGCAATAAATGGAAGGTAAATTATTGCTGATTGTAGTTATTTTACAATAAAAATTTTTTACAAATGTTTATTGCAATCTATGGAACACAAATTATTTCAAATTGCAATCTTTACAATCAAAAAACTGCAATAAATTTTCATTGCAATAAAACTGGTGGAACAATGAATGATTGCTGGGACGATTGATTGCAGCTTTTACAACTCTGGTTGCAAGCATGCCTGCCCTCCACCTCGCCTCTACTCGGTGCAATCAGAAGCATAACTAGGGACACGAATTTCGATACGATACGATACCAAATCGATACTTTTTGCATTTGATACCGATACTTTTTACTCGATTCTTTTGCAACGATATTTTTTGGTATCGAGTACTTCAACCACGGTATCGAACAAATGAGTACATTCAGTGATGGAAAATTAAAATTGTGTCATATTTGTCTAAAAAATTGTGCAATGCAAAATAGTGCCGAAAATCGGTCGAGTGTGCAGAAGTGACTAGCTGCTTCCTAAAGGGCCGAAAAATGCACAAGCACGAGTAATTTTCACTGGTACATATCGAAAAATAGGTCTGATCCACGTGCTGAAATAATTGCAGGCTTGGGCTACTTCGTAAGGTTTTTTGTATGAAGTTACCCAAATCTGTTTATTGATTTTCACATTTAACGAGGCGCACACTTGCCACCGAAACTTGCTTACAATTTGCAATTACCATGCGATAGAAATAGTGATAACTGGAGATATAGGATTATTTATTTTTCATTTTCATACGATAATTTGACGTTTGCAAATAAAAAATCGTCATTTCAGCGAAGGAATCGTCAATAAGGGTCTTCATCTAAAGTGGTAAATTGCTGGTAAATGGGGTAAAGTGGTAAAATAATAGTTGTGATAAATTATCTGTCAAAATTTGTATGAAAATATATTTAAGCAAAGTTTATCACTTTACCAAACGATTTTGTTGCGTAAATTTATAAATTTCGGTAAAATTCAAGTCTGACACATTGTCAGTTTTACTTTTTCGATTTAAAAGAAGAAAGAAATTGTGCTTTCCTTCGACATTTTATCACGATTTATTAAAATAATTTCTACAAAAATGTTGTATGCATATTTTGTTTATTTTATTGGGTTTTTTTTTATTTATTAATTAAGTTGACACTGACATCTGACAAGAGTTTAAACAATTATTTACCAAGGTGCGTTCATGTAAAAATGCCGATAAACTGATAAACTTTAACAATTTATTACTTTATCACTTTAGATGAAGACCACTAATATCTTTTTTCTTTCTCATTTTACTAAAAACACGTAAACAAAAAAGGGTCTATTTTCCATTAATGACCCTATGACACTACGTTTTTTTCCTGGTATTCTACAAGGTTTTTTGTGTGAAAGAGGTGGTCAAATACAGTTTTGTGTTAGTGAAAGGGAGTAAGCTATGTTGGAAAAAACCAACGAAATACCATCTAGGCGGTTAAATACCAATGAGCCAGCTTGTATTTCGATAGGTTTTTTGACATTCGGCACTTTTTTCTGACAATTGTTTCAATTTGACAACTATAAAATAAATTATTTTTAAAATATAAAATATATGGAAATACAAATTTTAAATTTGCCTCTTGTAAGCTTCTGCTTTGGCCGTAAGGGGAAAGAAGAAGTCCGGAAGAAAAATCATACTGCGCAATGGCTTCTCTTTATAACATGGAATGCACAGCTATTCTGACACTCAATCTCAATGAAAATGAATTGTTAATGTCATTTAAGATGTTTATTTTTTAAAATACTAAATATTTTGCAAATATCTTTTTACAACTGTGATTGCATTAAATACACCTGTTGTTTTGTAAAAGCTGTTGGTTTGTAAAAAATGTTTTCAAGAACTTAATAAACTTGTATAATTTTTTTAATCAGCTTGAACTATTCTTATGAGTTAGAAAAGGATTTACGTCAAAATCAAAACTTTGGAACCAGCCATGGCATACTATGACATGGAATTAGCACTAATGGCGTTTTCGATTCTGGCAAAAATGTCGCACTTATTCTGCATTTTTATCGGGCTGTCAAATTTGTTTGTTCTATTCCACATAGATTCCACACATTTTTTCAGGGTTGCTTGTTTTATTGACAAAAATGTCGCCCTCTGCCCGACCACAGGGCAGCATTTTCTGCCCTTAATATGACCAAGGGGTTGCATTTTTGTTTCATACATCACATGAAAAGTGCAACATTTTCTTAGGGCTCAGGGCGCATGTTGATAATGTTGCCTTGTAATAATGCAGCATTTTGGTTCAGAATCGAAAACGCTATAATACAGCGATATGCTTATGCCTCAGGGTGCAGTTTTATTGCGTTTTTGGTAACTTTCTAGAAGACGGTGCAACTTTAAACCGTTTTAATAAATATCTTTAAAATGTAGAAAAATATTTTATTTCCGCGTTCGAATTCATAATCTAGAGGTCAGAAGGCGTCGATTGATACCTCTTTTAACTATTTTAGAGGAAATTTTAAGGTTGCACCTTCTAGAAAATTACCGCTTTCGATACCGATACTTTGAGTATCGAGTAGTTTAGTTTCGATATAATCGGGTTCGCGATTCTTTTTAACCGATATTTTAAATGAGTACCAGATCGATGCTTTTGATTCGATATCGTGTCCCTAAGCATAACAATGGCGCCCAACGGTAATGCAATCCACGAATCACAAAATGCAACTATTCAATCAGTTGAAATAATACATATTTTTCTTTTTTTATTGTTTACATTCTTTTACAGATTTTTATTTTTTCACTATTTTTCAGTTTCTCTATCCGTTGCACTTCATTTCCTTTCCTATTTCTTTCGGACAGAAAACAATCAAAAGAATAGCATCACTTGTCACGTTGGCAAGTTATATGTATACTGTATACGGATTGTCTTAGGGGGGATTCCAAACTCAGCGTCGCTGTACCTTGTAGAATCTTCATCAGACATATGAGTAGACAGCGAGGCTGAGACTGTACGCAATCATGTCTAAAAAGAAGAAAAAAGGTGGTATGAAAATGTTCAAGCTACGGTTAGTTCAGTACAGGTATATAGGTCTAACTTGAGGCTTAAAGCATCATCCGACAGGGCAGTCTTAAGCTTTGTTGATGTTTGGCGAGGGCAGCTGCCACCAATCCACCAATAAAGGAAAATACTTGACTTAGATTTCGCACATTGACGGACTAAGAAACATTTATTCTACTGTGACCTTACTAGGGCAGCACCAAATACACCGAGATATTCATGCCCAAATAGGCAAAAAAAAAACACGTTTTTTGGCTCTATTCCCTGCTTATCTTTTGTGTAATTACTTTCCACTCAATTTCGATTAAACCAGTTGAAAGCACAATCATTACCCTTGAAAACAGCATTTAGTTACTTCGAATAACTTAATTAGAATTGGAAATATCGATATTTAAGTTTCATTAATTTGAAAAATATTCCGCATCCAAAAAAATGAAAACTTTTTGAAGCATACTTCTGGGCATTTGGTATGGGAAAATGTACGACAACTTAAGAAACACCTTCCATAAAAAAGTTCATAAAACAAAATGGAGCAAACGAATTTTTACGAGTTTTTCACCTATTTATAAAAGACATTTAGGACTATCAAATATTAAAAATTGAGGAGGTCATATTTTTTGTTTTTTTTTTTTAATTTCATTTTAAAATTTTACAATTTTTGCACATTTTTTTTATATTTCAAAAGAAAAAAGCTGCCAAAGCTATGAATTAACGCTGCAGACAACCCACACGCACCAAAATCATAATCATGGAAAATGGTGGTATAAAAGAAAGGCATAATTCATTTTTGGTGTTCATAAATTTTATTAAATTTCAGTAATTCAGGGTAAACATATTTTTTTTATTAATTTTTACTAATTTTGAGTATTTATTTCATGTACCTAATTTGCTAGCTCACATTAAAATATTTGAGTATATATTTATATATTTATTTAAGTTTCATTAGTTTGGCAGTATAAAAAAAATACAACTATTTGAAGCATACTTTTGGGCATTATTTGGAAGAAAATTTTATGAAAAATAAAAAAAAATGAAATAGGTACTATCGTAATAAAATCATTAGAAGTGTATACATATATTTTTTAAATTTAAAAACTGCATAATATTCCTTTTAATTCTTCAAAAAAAGTCTTGAAAAAATGTACATATCGACGCTTCCAAACAAAACTGTACTAAGTCGCTCTTTTCAAAATTTAAATATTTATTGAAATCTATGGCCTATTACTAATACAAAACTGTACTAAGTCTGAAAACTGTGTTTTACAGGAGAAGCTCTCAAAGTTTAAACCCGATATGAAACTTCGATTGTATGCTAAGTATATTTTCACTTGTAACTTCTGTTTGGATGGAACGATCAACACCAAAAACTCGACAATATCAAAGTCAGGGTACGCTTTATATAAACCGTAAGAAGAAATAAAAATTTGCTACGTGGTTTTTCATAGCAAACTCTCAAAGTTTTTATTCTGTAAAAATCTCGAGTTGTATTATATGTACACTTTTGTTTATAACTTTTGATTGGATTGTTCGACTGATACCAAAATTAGACAGCATCTAAACTAAGAACCGCTCTACTTGAAAACGCCAAAAACGGGAAAATGTACTAAGTCGACTTAGTACAGTATTGTTTGGAAGCGTCGATATGTATATGATGAAATTTCGACTTGGTTGCTTCGGCAGAACATACCATGGACCGGGATTTTTATTCCTTTTAAAATAAAAATCCATAAAAAAAATTATTTCTGGCAGTTTATTTTATTTGGACCAAAATAATCGTTAAACTTTGATTTTTATTTTTTCGAGCCAGGAATAAAAATTATTCCCATCCTTTTATTTTTCAAGGATAGAATAAAAATAATTTGTCAATAACACTGTACAACAAGATTTTTAGTAATTGATGAAACCGACGAAATCTGAAGCTCCAAGCCTATCGTATCAAAATCTCATACCAGGTTTTTAGCCTATAGGTCTGGTTTTTTTTATTTGAGTTTAAAGTTTTTAACCCTATGTATAGGGGTTAAGTGAGGAAAACTTGATAAAATGAAGCAATTGGTTACAAAATAGTGGCTAAATTAATGTTTTTTGGGGCAAGGAATTAATTTTTGAAGGTTTATTTTTACATAAAACCTGCGATAAATGACGCTGTGGTACAATTTTTTAAATTTTTTAACAATTTTTCATGGAAAAATAGTATTTTAATAATTTTTAACTAGAAGTAGTAGCAATTGCTTACGAAATGTGTGTTAAAGTAATGTTTTTAGGGTGCAGAAACTCATTTTTGACATTAATCTTTTAATAAATTTTACGATAGGTGGCGCTGCGTCTCCATTATAGGGGTTGAACTTTGAATTCGATTAGTAATAGATTTTCGTCTTTTATAAGCTCAGTCTGGGATCGGTGCAATACATACTAAATTTTTGGACTGATTTAGATTTGGTTTTTATAACAAATTGGGACAAATCAATTCATATATTTACATATGGTTAATGGTGCATATGATTCGATTATCAGAGTGCTTTTACCATTTATATACATACATACATACATATGTGTAGTTTTGGTGAGAATATGTTTTAATCAAATTATACTTATCTGCTTATACATAAATATTGCTGATGCGAATAATATATTCCGGAATCGCAATTTCGTGCTCGGTCGGTCGCGCTTTTGACAAGTGAGTACATATGTAGAAATTTATGGAAATACATAGAGCAATTCGCGTTGTGATAGCCTAAGATCCGTTTACTCAACATCCGATTAATTTAATCGCTGGTTACATAGTTTGACGTAAATTGTATGGTGAGCTGTCAAATAAATTGCGAAACCGGACAAAAATCTGTGATTAAGTGCTTATCCAGAGATTGAGAAAACGACCCTAAGCATATTCGGAGCCGCGACTATGTTTATTGCAACTCTGTATAACGCTGGAGTATGGCCGCTGTGGTGCAGTGGGTAGAGTGTTCGCCTGCTATGCCAGAGGTCTCGGCATTGGGTTTTTTAAGAGCAGCGGTCACCTCTCGGCAATGGGCGGCATGCCCTCCGAATGTATTTCTGCCATGCAAAAGCTTCTCACAAAAAATGCATTCGCCGTTCGGAAGCGGCATAAAACTGTAGGTCCACCCAATTAGTAGGAAAAACAAATAAGGAGCATACCTTTAATTGGGAGAGAAGCTCGGCCACAAAACTCGTCAGAGTGATAATAGCGCCATTGTATTATATTATACTAGCAAATACCCGTCCCGCTTCGCAGCGACAAACAAAAGCTTTTATGTTATAATGGGTCTCTCCCTTTACCTTTACCTTTACCTTTACCTTTACCTTTACCTTTACCTTTACCTTTACCTTTACCTTTACCTTTACCTTTACCTTTACCTTTACCTTTACCTTTACCTTTACCTTTACCTTTACCTTTACCTTTACCTTTACCTTTACCTTTACATTTACCTTTACCTTTACCTTTACCTTTACATTTACCGTTACCTGTACCTTTACCTTTACCTTTACCTTTACCTTTACCTTTACCTTTACCTTTACCTTTACCTTTACCTTTACCTTTACCTTTACCTTTAACTTTACCTTTACCTTTACCTTTACCTTTACCTTTACCTTTACCTTTACCTTTACCTTTACCTTTACCTTTACCTTTACCTTTACCTTTACCTTTACCTTTACCTTTACCTTTAACTTTACCTTTACCTTTACCTTTACCTTTACCTTTACCTTTACCTTTACCTTTACCTTTACCTTTACCTTTACCTTTACCTTTACCTTTACCTTTACCTTTACCTTTACCTTTACCTTTACCTTTACCTTTAACTTTACCTTTACCTTTACCTTTACCTTTATGGGGACCACCCACCACCATCCGAGCTCACTACTTGAATCATTTCTGGGAAACCGACTCAAAAAATAACAATGAAACTGTCTGTATGTTGAAGCCCTGCTCGACACCTTTCATTTGATACCAATATCGCCTAGAAGCATTCGAGTGTCATCCGGGTCCACATTTTGACCCATATTTGGGGACCCGGCCTAGGCATCGCAATGAAAATAACTCTATGTTGAAGGCCTGCTCAGCACCTTTCGTTTGATACCCATATTGCTCAAACACTTGCTGGGTCACTCTGGGTCCACATTTGGGCCTATATTCCGGGAAGTTCCCACTTTTTCGAAATTCTATATACCCTATTATGTGCGCTAGTACCACGTGAATCTACTGTGAAAATTTCAAAAAGATCGGTTGATTACTTTGGGAGTCCATAAAGGACACACACACACACACACACACACACACACACACACACACACACACACACACACACACACACACACACACACACACACACATTCATTTTTATATAATAGATTATATAATATAACGCTGGAGTAGAACATTTCTCTACTAAGTCGGGCGTTTGACATTAACCCTAGTTAGATAATCATATTTTTACATACATACGTTGAATTTGATGCATGATGTGGTTTTCAACTATATCTTCACAGAACTTGCACAGTCGTTATTATAGATTTGTAAAATAAATGTAAACATCATAAATAAAATATATTTAAATTTTGTGTTAGTTTCCGTTTAGGCTATTCCGGTCTATATTGAATTTAGGTGCAAATAATAAAACTAATTATTTCACCTGCTTCCCTACGCACATACATACATATGTAGGTAGATTTTCAAGTTTTATGCGGCCAAAATTGAATTTTGTGAAGTTGTTAAAATTACAGAAAAAAACACCCACATATTAGGAATAGACTGGGGAACAATAATTCATCGCCTTTTTCCTGACCCCATACTCAGATGGTCGAAACTTCTTAGCATATCTAAAGTTAATTTTTTTAGTTTTCTTTTTTACATATTTTTAAGTGCTAGTTTCAACGTGAATATTTATTATTTAAAGCATTTCAGTTAAGTAGTCGTGATGGATCCTAAAGCTTCAAGTAATTATCAACACTTTGCAATAATATCCTTAATTTCCAGTAATTCTAAGTTTACAGTTTTAAGCTTTTAAAGTTAGGATATTTAATAAAAAATTATCACCCTCTTTCGTGTTCAAAATTGATTTTGTTATGTTGCTCTGTCAGACTCAGTCAAATTAACCCTCGGATATTTACTACAATTAGTATTTTTCCGACAAAAAATTACGTCGCACAAAGCCTCACTTCACTATTATTAGGGTTGCCAGACGTACTGATTTGATCAGTGCAATACTGATTTTTTGTGCCCCGTACTGATGGTTTTAAAAACTTTAAGAAATACTGATTTTTGGATTTTGTACTGATTTTTAGCCGACACTAAAAAAATTCATTTTTATCACCCTGCGACAATACTCGACGAGCAACGTTCAATTGTTGTTGTGCACTCCGACGAGTGAGAGAATTTTCGGACTCTCATATCGATCAAATTTGCTGGGTGAAACAAGCACGCCGAGGTTTCGGGGTAATAATTTGTTATGTTGTGTATGTGCACTCTAATCATCGATTTAAGCGTAACCACCTCTCACCTATGATGAAAATGTGTCCGAATTTCATCGGTGTTTTGCTCGTAAGCATAACCACGGCATAACCATGAAATGATTAGGAAGGAGGAAGCAACGCGAACGTTAAATGTCATAGAAACATGATTGATAGTTAACGATACGGGAACAAAACCCAAATGCCAGTAATAAAGACGATTTTCTCCGCATATATTGTTTTTTTTTTTTGGAAGGCAATGTACTGAAGTGAGTTTCTGTAACAAAATCGCGAAAATTGTCGATCAAAATGACGTCACATTAATACGTTCCACACTTTGTCACCACCTAAAAAGCAAGTGAGAATCTATCGATTGACGTCATTATGACGTCACTCGGTCGAAACTATTGATAGAGTTCAGTTACAGAAACTCAGTACTGGTTTTTTTCGGGAAAGGTATCTGGCAACCCTAACTGCTATATACAGGGTTTTGCATATTTACCTACAATAATTTTCTTTTTTGTGTTTTATATTTGATTTTAATGTTTATATTTCTAACGCATATCTTGGTTAATATAGGTGATGCTCGAAAGTAACTAAGATATATCTTACCGATTATTGTTAACTTTTTAGGCAGTATTTTTAGTATTTCCAATTTTTCAAAGTCAAGGAAATACTTATCATAAAAAGGGGCTAAGAATGCTAAAGCTACATTTTTTAGAAGATTTTTGAGTATGCAATTTTGCAGCTCAGTCAATTTTAATATAATAATATGCAACATTCAACTTTTTGAAAATTTTCATTGGATTTTCGGAAATTTTAATTGGAACGGTCTCACGTACATATAAGGCAAACACCCTACAGAAAAAAATTTCTAAAGTCGACGGAATTTTTCACAGCATTGAGAATTGCACCTTTTACACTAAAATTGGTTGGCTACATAACAGTACACTTCGAAATCTCCTCAAAATCTTCTATAAAGTCTGTCCTCGCCTTGAAATTTTTAATCCATTTCTACGATTTTTCGGATTTTTTCCATAACCTTAAAAATCCTGCTAAGTTGAGCCAGTGCAGTGCTGTTTTTTTGTTTGTTTATGACCGCTTCGTATTCGCTTAATCGTACCCCCCAATGCTCTCTTTGTTGTTCCTATATATACATATCTAAAAAGCCCGTCTCCACATAACTTGATTCACCAGCGAAACATTTAGCTAAACATCTCGCTAAATAACCCGTCTACACGTCGCGGATCGTTATACAATTTAACATTTATCTTTCTTGATCTTCTTAAATGTTTGTATGTTTGCTTATTTTTGCGTTTTTCTTTTGGTCTGTGTGAGATTTCGAAAGATTTTCGATACAAAATTAGAGAAGGAATCGATATCATCGCGCTTGGCAAGAGGATTGAGAACGAAACAAGTGTTTCAGAGTTATTGTTGCTGGGCTTCGTTTGATTTGTAGGCAAGTTTAAGTTTTGTTGTTTTAATGTTTTGTTGTCAAATTTCTCACTAAGTTTGGGAATTCTTATAGTTCAACCAGTCAAAAACGCACGCACGTAGCCCGTGTCAGCTGACACAACCTGTCTTATGGAGTTGTAGTGTAAATGCCCAGTCACCAACGCATGACGACGGCTGTCTTGACGCACGTATCGTAGAAACCTAGCTCAAGCCGGAATTACAATAGCGCTGTGGCAGTAGCAGCGATCGTTTTTCGAAATCAGCTGATTTTTAGAAACTACGGTTTGCAATGAAGCGGCACATAATACAGCAGAGGCAGCTGCCAGCACCGCTCCGTTTAGCCAAAATTCTAAATTCGCTGCCGCTGTCTTGAATGGCAGCCAACTTCTAAGTGTTGATGTGAACTTATGTCTGTTTCCGTACTATCCAATGTAATATATTTTTACTAATTTTGTGTTTCCGTACTTTGATGCCAGCAAGCGGGAGAGAATTTAATTTTTACTTAATTGATTTCCACTAGCAAATATTGCTGGCGGGATGCAAAAGCAAAGAAGAAGAAAGAGCAGAGGAAAAAATGAAACAAGATTGATTGATAATTGAAAAAAGTCGACATGAAAATGGAAAGTAAATTTATGTCACCACGTGTCCAAGGTAAAAAGAAACAGACCTAATATATAAAGAAGTCACTGCCAAATACTGCGAACGCTCTATTGTGTTTGGTCTGGCAGTCACTGCTCGTATTAGACGCATCAGCTGATTTCGAAAACCGTCGCTGCCCGCTGCCACATCGCTGATGTAATTTGGGCTTCATTTTGATTTTTCTCGTAATAACGTGCCAGCTGATGCTCTCATGATTGCTCTCTTTGCAACAGGGTTGCGGAGCGATCATTTTGTAGTAAATTAGTACGAATCTTTCAATATGTTCCCAAAGTACCTTAATAACTATTCCGAATGTTGTCGATTATAAAACTATGTTACCATAAGTGTATTTTTTTTAATATGGGGATAAAAATGTAATCAAAAAAATTAAACTTTTTCTTGCGTTTTTTTTTACTAAATTTGACTATTGCCGCAATCGTTTTTTTATACGGAAATAAAAATGTAAATAGAAAAAATTAAGCTTTTTTGGCGTTTTTTAACAAAATTTTACTACATATTGTATCAAGCGTTTGTATTTGTTTTTATATGGAGATAAAAATTTAAATAGAAAAATATTAAGTTTTTTCTGTTGTTTTTTCTTTACTAAATTTGACTATTGTGGATATTTTTTGACTGTTGTATTTAATATATTTGTCTATTATGAATATTTTTGACTGTTAAATTTAGCAAAATTACCCCGGATAGCAAATTTTTAAAAGCTGTCAGGTGAATAATATTTGGCGAGTCGGCAAGACTAGTGAATTTGACAACAAGCATAAACAACAAAAAGACCGAAATACGTACATATGCAATACATTAATTAAAAAATAACCGCAGCGAATATTACATATTACTAAAAATTAAAACAAAAATAGTATCTGTATATAATTGCTGCATTTTATTAATTGCAAAAATTGGATTTCTTAGCGCATATACATATGTACATATTCTTAAAAGCCTTTAAGAAATAGTTGTAGAAGCACGGAGTCAGAAGTAAACAAAACTGCAATTAATATTTGGTTTTAAATTATCATGATACAACATTTTCAATTTAAAAATATATTTATTAAAAAATTATATGAATAATACTACTACTACGGAATCAAAAACTGCAATGTGTACATATTGTACAATGGTAACCCTGTTATTCCTTGTAAACAAAGGAAAACAACTAATTCCTGCGTTGGGTATGCGTGCGGTTACGTGCGTGAATGGTGTCGATTTTCAACTATAGCGTGCGGTAACTGAGAGATAAGGCGCCGTCGGTCAGCGGTTGGACTATATTAATCTCATTATATGTTGCTTTAGTTTGTGTTTTATTCGTTTGGTATTTTGTTTTAATTTTTTCTTGTATGATCAGCTATCGTATCAAATGGTCTGGGTAATTGTTGCTTATTAAGATTTCGTGTATTTTTTGTATGTTGTCGCCGTGAAATTGTTGGTGGCTCATGGTTAAAATTTTGCTTATAAGGTTCTTTGTATTTGTATTTGGAGCATTCCATAGAAAATGGTAAATTTGTCCCGTACAAACATTTCGATTTCTCACACATATACTAGTTTTTCAAATGCAAACTTCTGGTTTTTGTTTAGAAATTATCCACACAATATTGATGTTCTAGAAACTTTGTTTGATAACCTTTTGGTTTGTCTGTGAATTGTAAAGATTTATACCATTTGTCCCGTACAAACAATGTAAAAAATTACATTACAGCATTTTTAATTCTTTTGGAATAACCTTATTTCTTATATTTTTGTTGTTTGGATAAACATTGATATTAGTGCTACCACATAATATAATTAATTTGACTGGTTCGCAAAAACCAAGGATCATGGTAGACCAGCCCAGTGTTGCCGCTCAAAAATTTCAAAAGGTGGCCCAAAAAATTAAAAAAAGTGGCCCCAATTTTTTTTTAGCTAAAACACATTTTTATATATTTTTGTGGTTTATTAAATGCTTGAAGAAAATGGAATTTAAAATATTCTCTACACTAACGCAGCGTTAATATGTTCGTTGAGCAGACGGAATAACCGGAGAAAGGCAAGGAATTAAAAAAAACTGTTATAGCGTTCGGTCAGCCGTAGGAAAGTGCAAGAACCGTAGGAAGTTTACTAAAAAAGAGCGAATATGAGTGCAAAGAATGTAAATTGTGGTAAAATTCCTACGTTTCTTGCACTTTCCTATGGATCAACGAAGGCTATATGTGTTTGTGTGTGTCTGGGCTGCTCCGTGCATTTTCATTATCTTAACGAACAGCCCAAATTTCAAAGTATTCAAGGGTAGTGTTGGCAAACAAATTAAATAAAGAACTTTTCGAAACGGAGAGTTGCCAATGCAAAGTAAAATAGTAACAAAGAGGTTTTTTGTTCTTATATTTAAGAAAAAACTAAAAATTATTTAATAATTATAGTTTTGAAAGTAAAAAAGGACCAAAAGTGGCCCGAATTTTTAAAAAGGTTCAAATATTGCATATTTTCAAAAAGTTGGGTTCAGGTGGCCTGGCTTTAAAAAAGGTTCAAATTGCCACTTTAGTGGCCCAAACGGCAACGGTGGACCAGCCCTATCCCGTACAAACACATAACTTTTTTAAGATTTCAAAAGCAAGTTTCTGTTCTTAATAAGAGTTTTATCAAACAGTAATAATGCACCAGATATTTTGTTGGTTAACATTTTGATGTGCCTTTAATTCAAATGCAAACCTGTATAAATTCGTACAATTTGTCCCGTACAAACCATGGAATGTTCCATTTGTATTTTGTTATTTTAAACATCCTAGCATAACAATTATAAAATTATTGTAGATTGCTAGTCACAGAATATAATTAACACAGTTAAAATTTTGGTACATACATACTTGAGTTGTATTACGAAAAAAGAACTTAACACACATTAGTACATATATAAACACAACCATATATTCTAAACATTATTATTATGTATACATATGTACATAATTTAATTTAAATAACATTACTATAACATATTCTAACTATAAAGTATTGTTTTTGAATTGCAGTGCATAAACAACATTTAATTTTTGTTTACATACAGAGTCACAATTTGCGTATATGTATCTCACATCCGTATATTAGCATAGGTATGTATTAAGTACGCTTTAGCTAAGGGTAGTCTTATATTAAGAGCAGTAAAGTACTGTGTCATCCATAGTGTACGAAACATACCATACACTCTACATACTGTGCTAAAAATTTGATCATGCCATGTCAATGTTTTATTAAATATTATACCCAGCTTCCTGGCCGTGCTTACGTATTTTATTAATGAATTGCTCAAAACTGTATTACCTAGATCACTAGTCACAAATGACTTTTTATGTATTACAACACAGTTTGATTTATCTGGGTTAAGACAAAGGCCATTTATGGAAGCCCATTCACTTATAATATTCGAATGGCAATTTAAGCTCTTAATGCAATTGTCAGCACCGTCAGGAGGACAAGAAACATATAATTGAACATCATCAGCATACATATGAACATTACAATACTTGAGAACATTAGGTAGGTCATTTACATATAACACAAATAACAAGGGACCGATAATTGAGCCTTGCGGGACTTCTCCTCCTTTTTGCACTTATTGCACGACCATTTGCCTTTCGCCTTTTTTTGAAGGGCAGTATGTACAAAAGAAGAAAAGGGACACCTTCTGGAAGATCAGGTGAAGACTGACTCATTCTCCCTAGGTATTTCCAATAATTGACGCCAGGCAGCACGAAACAGAAACGAGTAGCACGGTTTTTTGGACTAGGCCAAAATCGTCTATGCCGTTACACGCCAATTAAGAAGAAGAAGAATTATGAACAATACATAATATAATAGGGGGTTTCATAGCAAAACCCTAACACGTAGCACGGATTTCGTGCATTACAAAGTTTTACACACAATAACAAAATGCAGGCGCACAGAAATATAATAATATATAACTAGAGTGCTGCCTACTGTCGAAATTCGACAGTTTTTCTAGATGTTTTCTTATGACTAAGGTGCAACTATAGTTTTTGTATAATTGTTTGTTGTTATTGCCACTGTTACTACATATTTCGTTGTTGTTCCTGTTGATGCTGCTCCTTTTGTTGCTATTGTCACTGCTACTATTTTGTTGTTGTTGTTGTTGTTGGGTTATTGTCGTTACTCGTCTTCCAAATTTTCCTACCTACTTCTTTCTTTCTATTTCTGCTCTTTTCTTTCCTCAATTTCCTTCCTACTTATTATTTCTTACCCTTCTTAGTCCTTGACTTTGTGTTTTTGTTGTAGTGCTACCTTCTTATGTTTCTACTTTTTTGAAACTACACACCACTTCCAGCCAAAACATGTTCATAATTGCATGGCAAGTTTGGCGAGCAAGCACAAATTCACTTACATATGTACGCTTGCGCTTGATACAGCTCTGTTGTGTACAAAAGCATGTAACAACAACCAAACGGCAATTTTCCAACGACGATTGTGGACGTATTTTCCAACCAATTTTCATGAAAATTGGCGCAGTTCTATTTGAGAGCAATACCTTTCTAATGATGTTATTAGTTTTAAAATCGGTTCAGTAGTTTCGACGAAGATGATGGAACAAAATTTATGTTAGCGTTAATAATATAGATACACTGGCGCTATTATAACTCTGCATTTTTGTGAGAAGCTTTCTCATGGCAGAATTACACTCGGAGGGTATGGCGTCGAGAGCTAACCGACATTTTAAAAACCTAATAGTTGAGTTTTAATTAGAAAATTAATTAACCCAGATAATGCCATTGTCATTCTAAAAACCTAACGTATTTCATTTAAAAAATCGTGGCTCAAGTATCGATAAATATCGATATACAGCTAATGCTACACGTAAGCCTTGATAAAAGGGGGGATCGCCGAATAGTGTAGATAGGTTTACTTTACAAGTGATAGTCAGTGAGTGAGGACACAGAAAAAATCGGTAAAGAAAAATCATGGACACTAAAATAGATGGACAGACAATAGGAACACGGGGGTATTTTTTGGGTTCAGTATTTTTGCAGGGACCTTACTGAATTGTTGGCTCGTCTCGAAGATGACGTAACTGACGAATGCTCTGGCGATGAAGACTTTGTGTCAGTTAAGAATTTGCCAAAAACTCAACTTATGATTGAAGTTGAAATTCCTGAATATTTTGACGACGAGGACAACGATGACGAGTCGTTTGTTCATCTAAGTGGCAAAAAAATGGGTAAACTATAAATGGTTCGACGATGATATAGAATTGATTATGGAAACTGGCTAGAGTATTTGACAGTTAAAAATAACAAAACTCCAGCGGATTGTTTAGCGGCTTTCTCTACGACGAAGTCGTTCATTTATTTGTCGAATATTCCAATTTCTATGCTTCTAAGAAAAACAAAAGCTCTGACATTACTTCTGATGAAATTAGAACGTTTTTGGCATTCTACTTCTAAGTGAATGTGCAACTGTGCCTAGGGGAAGATCGTATTAGTCCTTCTCCGTTTCCAAAAAAAAACCGAGTTAATTATCTGGAAAAATTGTAATTTTGTAATAATTGGGAATAAAAGATAAATTATCTTTTCATTAAATGTCTTAATTTTTCTTGTATCGTATAAGAAAGTTATAATAATTTCATAATATAATACAATGGCGCTATTATACCTCTGACGAGTTTTTTATGGCCGAGCTCCTCTCCCAATTCGAGGTGTGCTCCTTATTGCTTTTCCTTCTAATTGGGTGGACCTACAGTTTTATGCCGGCTCCGAACGGCGAATGCATTTTTTGTGAGAAGCTTTTTCATGGCAGAAATACACTCGGATGGTATGCCACCCACTGCCGAGAGGTGACCGCTGCTCTTAAAAAATCCAATAATTGGATTTTTACTAATTAGAAAAATTTTTTCGTGTTTGCTCGGACTGGGGTTTGAACCCGAGACCTCTGGCATAGCAGGCGAGCACTCTACCCACTACATCATAGCGGTAATACATGTTCAAAAATACGACCTGGAACACCCTTTGGGAATTTGTAACGTGACATCTTTGTAACTAGAAGTCATAAAGGAATGAAATTTTGCACTAACAATAATATTTATATGCTTAGTTGGATGACTGATACAAATTTAGAAAATACGCGTGGCTACGCTCACTTTATGCAGCACTCGCTTTATATAAAATACACCGTGTTTCCACCAAACGCAAACAAACTATGAAAGCATTCAGCTGAGTATTTAATGTTCGATTCCACTCGAACTTAGGCTTCCTTACTTGTTTTTGTTTTATACTAAGTTGCTGTTTTAGCTAAAAAACTGATAGTTACGTAGTATTTAAATTTTAGTTTATACGCAGAAAAAAATTACAGTTTTGAAATTAAATATTTTTTATGCTCTCCTGTAAAATTCAACCACCGTAAGGTATGCGATTATGAACTTTCAACGACGATATGTACCTACTTATTAAATATTTCATACACATTTAATTGTTTAAAACAACACAGCTCGTTTGGAACAAATATTAGTTTCATATTTTGAAAATATACTATTCCACAAAAATAAAGTGTAGATAACGCCCTGGTAGTTTGGTCCCTGTGAAGTTGCCAAATTTATTTTTATTTGCAGAGTATCCAACATGAAATATTTAGACTAAAAATGTGAACCTACGATAACTCATAAAAAATCTTATGGCACATAGGAAAATCTTCACTTGTGTGGGACACATGCGTGTACAAGTGTACAAATGCGTAACCTGATTATACCGGCTCTTCAGTATAATATTCAGATGAATGAAATAATAATGAATATAGAAATGCTTCCTGAAAGTCACGGCAAAGATAATCATGCATAATTTTGACTCACTGACCCCTCATATTTTTAAATTTTCTAAACTTACCACAGAAAATTATGTGTCTCGTGAGGGATGTGCAGCACAACTGAAATATATATGTACATACATATAACTTTCAGCGACCTATTCACATAATTGAGGGAGTGACAACAATAAATCCAAAGGGGATGCGTAATTTTTGACGAAGATTATCTTTTTAGTTTTAAATAAATTGAAATTGAAAAATTAATAAACATATAACAAAATTCAACAAAATGTATTAGTGGCAATTAACATGTTTCCACTCCAACATGTAATATCGAATGTCAGCGTAAATGCCGGAATCGCAAATGGACGTTAGGTCGGTCGCACGTTGATCGTACCTCATAGCCGCCTTACACTGACATTCCTCAATTCTTGGGGGAGTGGATTAATGTTGCTAGATTCTTTTTTTAGAAAAACGGGAAAAACGCCAAATTTGTTCCAAAAATTTTTTTAATCGTAGTTTTTTAATCGTAGTTATGAGTAGAACTTTGAAATTTGATAGGAGTTCTGATATTGTCGAAAATACGGACAATGCTTGTCCCACCGGGACATGTGAAATATAGTGAAAAATGCGGGATGTCTGGGGAAATACGGATATATAGCAACACTACAATGCAGCATTGCCGCTGGGGCCACTAAAGTGGCAATTAGAACCTTTTTAAGAGCCAGGCCATCGGAACCAGTGATGCCAAGTGTAGGGAAAAGAGGCTACATGTAGGGAAAATCGACCTCAAATTTGCAGTGTAGGGAAAAAAGGACAGATTTTCAAAAATTAGCTAAATGTAGGGAATTTTTGAAGTCAGATATTTTCGTTTCCTTTGCAACGAAATAAATTTTTCTAAGAACCTAAAAGTTTTTAATAACTACAAATAAAATGTTTCTGCATGCTTGATACAATATTTCAAAATTGTACTTTGTTCTGATCTGGCAATATATGCTTCGACCTGCCTACAGGGCCTCGAAGCAAAAGTTTTTTTTATTTAGCTTCGCTCCCAAAATTTTTTGCTTTAGCTCTGTGTCCGATGTTAGCACCAAATTTCGCTTCCACTTTTTTGTTGTGGTAATCAGAGAAAGTGAAATTTTCATGTTGTATTTGAAATTAAACAATAAAGCTGGTCAAAATTCGATCACTGGGCGATAATTGTTCAAATAAATGCGATAAAAAAAGTATTCACTCTCAACTATCAATACGTGATGAGACCACATGAAATTTGTCTTCCTCTTAGTCAAGGTTTATCTAACTAAGGTTGTGTTAGTGAATCTGTGTATTGTATACTAAAATTGTGCTAATGTCAAACAAGTCGAATTGAAAAAAAGATTTGTTGTAGTTAATCTGATTTTAAGGAATGTGCAGTGATGGAGCGAGTGTAATGGTATGCAGAATTAACTCATTTGCTTCAAGACTTCTGCAAGACATTCCCGACGCAATTATTATAAAATGCATTTGCCACACATCAGCAATTATAGCAAATAAGGCATGCTTGGAACTACCTAGGGCTCCAGAATAATTATTGAGGCAGATCGAAACTTAAGTATCACGTAGTACAAAAAGGTGTGTTTAGATTGAAGATTTAAAGATATTTTAAAAGAAAAAAAGAAAAATAAAAAAAAAAACAAGTGCGGCTAGGTGGTTATCACATCAAAAATGCGTTGAAAGTATTATCGATAACTCGGCATTGCTTTTAGAGTTTTTTAAAGAGGGAAGCCTAAGTTAAAATCTACACAAATAATTTTAACGGAGCTGAACAATATTTTTCAATGAATTAAGTGCACTTTTCAAACTAAAAAAGCCGTTAATACATGAGTTGAATTTTCTGAAGTGAGCCACTTTTTTTCGAAGTTGTACTATCTTTATGAAACTTTTTGTATAGTTCACAACAACAAAAAAAAAATACGTTTGGCCCAGTTTTTCGAAATTCGAATTATTTTTCAAAGTTATAGCTATCAACACTTTTCGAAGTTCCTCAGTTTTTGCCGATTTTCTCAAGATTGGTCAAACCGATTTTGCTAAATTTTGAAATATATATAAAATATGATATGATATCTTCTACCAAACTGCATTTCTTATTTTTGCAAATAATTTTTTTTGCAAACATTATTCGCAATTTTTATGTTCTGGACCACGGTCGGATGGCACTTTTGTATGATGTTGTTAGGCATTCCATTAGTAACTATTAGCAAAAAAAAAATTTTGGGGCAAAAGTGTTGATAGCTATAACTTTGAAAATAATTCGAATTTCGAAAAATCGTTAAATACGTAGATGTTGAAAAATTTTGGCTTAAAATTTAAAACCTTTGAAATGTGAACTACAAACCAATGTTTCCCAATTTATCAAAATTAGCTAAATATTGTTTAGTATTGCCCCGCGCTAATGCAGGCGCGAACGAATATTTTCAATTATACCTGATACACGCACAAAAAAAAAGTCACGATAGCCTTAGTTCAATATGCATAATTCGGTCTTTACTACTCTGAAAAAAAAACGTTGTAAATCTAAAGACTTTCGCTGTTAAATCAACTACTTTCCGCAGTTGAAATGTGCCCAACAACGCTTCGTTGTTGTTTCAAAGGTGCGAGCGTTGCTGATTTAGGTCAATAACGGAGATTGTTGGAAAAAAAATTTCACCTAAAAATAAATTTTTGTTTGCATTTTACTCTTCATCTTCTCTCCGCCCGGGTCCCAACTGCAAATATGTAGCCTCTGCTTGTTCTCCTATTCTTCTCTCCTTCTTATCATTCACTGGTTGCTATCCTTATTTCTTATTCTGATTTTTCTTCTTTATTTTATATTCTCCTGCGGATTCGAATCATGACATCAACCTGAAATTCTATCCAATCATCACATAGTGGAACATTCAACATTATATTGAATTGTAGTAACCTATTTATACTTCCATTTCCTAAAAAGGAATCAATGAATTATTTGAATCATTTTAAAAAGAAAATTTAAAAAAATTTGTTCTCATTAGTTTTGTTTACAACGGAAACTGTTGGGTCAAATACTTTTGCCTTTAAATCAACAACGGGGAGAAAATTGTTGCTAAAAATAAACTTTTGTTTGGATTTTTCTCTTCATCTTCTCTCCATTATTTTTTTTTTGTTGGTTTTCTCACAAAAAAATATTTTCTCACAAAAAAATTTTTAAAAACAAGCAAGTTTTTGAATCAACAACGGCCGTTTTTGAATAAATTGTTGGATCAAAAACTTTGCTGCAAAAACAAATACTTTTGCTGTTGTATCAAAGACGGAGATTCAACAGCCGAAAGTTGTTGGTTTGACTATTTTTTTCAGAGTACAAGCGAATGATCAAAATTGATTTTCTTTAAAATTTAACGAATGCGATTTCAAAAATATGAAATATGGAGGTGTATATGATCATTTTCAATGAGAAATGTGTGCCATATAAATGTTATTTATTAAGAAAAACTCCATTTTAACTATATATAGTTATAAATATATATATTTATATTATATAAACACAAATAAAAATTTCTATGTATGCATACGTGGCTTTTTTAATAAAAACTTTATTTGCATCAATTTTGTGTGTGTTTATTTCAATATAGAGAAAATACGGCGTAGGAAAATTTGTAGGGAAAATTTTTGTTAGCGTAGGGAATTTTTTGGCATGCCGTAGGGATTTTTGGTCCAAGAATATTGGCATCACTGATCGGAACCCAACTTTTTGAAAATATGCAATATTTGAACCTTTTTAAAAATTCGGGCCACTTTTGGTCCTTTTCTACTTTCAAAACTATAATGTAATAAATATTTTTTTTTTAGTTTTTTTCTTAAATATAAAGAAAGGTAACAATTTTCACTTTTCATTGGCAATTCTCCGCTGCTAAGGAAAATTCCGAAAAAGTTATTTAGCAGTATAAATTTTTAGAATGCAAGAAAGTTATTTGCACAAACCGAAATAGAAGCGCTTTGGCCAGCGTGGGTAATATGAAAAACACTTTAAATGAGAACTTGTTGTGAATTTGTTGCTGCAGTGCATTAGAAGAAAGATTATTCTCAACACTTTCACCGCTTGCAAATAAGATACGTGCAATTAAATGATCGGAGCCCTCAATTTAACTAATGGAAATGATTTAGATTCTTGGATAATAATAATAATAATATAATACTAGCCGGACCCGTGCGCATCTTGCGCAAAAAATAACAAAACATACGTGGCGCCAGTCGGTATGGTTTGTGCTGTCACGCCCATTTTAAAAAACTTATTATTTATTTGGTTTGGTGGACCTTATGGAACTTTCAATGAATTACCTATATGTTTGACAAAGATATCGCATAAAATGTTTTTATTATTCCTATATAGGTATGTGCAATATATTTTTATATATTTTATATATATTTTTATGTGCGTATATGTGGTTCTTGCCGACTTGGGTAATTTTTTTCCATACGTTTGCCTTGGCTTAATCGATTTATCTGCTACAGTTCCTGAGTTTTGACTTATAAATCTTTAAACATTTGCTCCTATTGGCCCATTTTTCAAAATTTCAGCACGTTTCCTCATAACGGCATAACGTCATTTCATCACTCGGGCTTTATTAGTGACTGAATTATCATGTTTTACGTGTTTTTCGAAATACACACATATGCCTTATTTTCAACCCCAACTTTCTCTGTTCCCATTAGAATCTGTGTACTAAATTTCATTAAATTATTTCTATTTTTGCGCAAGTTAGAGTGTATACGGCCGGACGGACGGACATGGTTCAGTCATTTTTTTCATCCTGATCGTTTTGATATACTCGTGAAAATTTTTTTTTGGAAATTCAATTTGTTCCAAAGCCATAACGGCACCTTTCTAGCCCAGTAATAAGTCTTTAAAATTTTATTGACCTACTCGCATGTTTAGAGGTGCCCCCAGCCCCACAAAGTTGAAAAAATAGCACGATCTGGTACAAATGTGAAATTTCTACAATGATGAAATAAAAAAAAACGAAGTATGAGGACTGATAAACAGGCTAAGTTGAGTATAAAAGTGAATTTTTTTTTTTGGAAACAACAACAACCAAAGTTATTAAAGGTCAAAGTTTATATTATGCATTTTTTAAATTGCAATTACTTAAAAACTACTGAACCGATTTCAAATATTTGTATACCATTCGATAGGTATTTTGAATCCCTTTAATTTGATATACATTTTATGTGGGTTCCATAACACTCCCCGCTGCGGGGGTAAACCCCCCTTTTACCCCCCTTACTTTTCATATAAAGTACCACGCCCAATAAAACACCGTTTCGCATGCATAGCTAATTAATACCTTTAAAACGATGCCTTACTTATTAATTTTGGTGAATTATGTGAGCAGAAAAAGGGATATTTATAAAACACCAATTAGAAATAATATATATATATATATGATAATACAATGGCGCTATTATAACTCTGACGAGTTTTATGGCCGAGCTTCTCTCCCAATTCGAGGTGTGCTCCTTTTTGTTTTTCTAACCAATTGGGTGGACCTACAGTTTTATGCCGGCTCCGAACGGCGAATGCATTTTTTGTGAGAAGCTTTTTCATGGCAGAAATACACTCGGAGGGTATGCCGCCCATTGCCGAGAGGTGACCGCTGCTCTTAAAAAACCCAATAATTGAATTTTTAATAATCTATATATATAAAAATGATTTGGTATTTAATTGAAACGCTAAAACTTGAAAACGGCTGAACCAAATCAAATACTTCCTTAGGGGGGTTTGTTTGTTGTTACCTCGCGAAGGTTTAGTCGAAGAAAAAATTTAAAAATGTTAGGGGGGCGTGGCACCTCCCATACAATCTTAATTTTTAAAGCTGATTATCTCTAAAAGAGTTCAAGGTAGGGAGCTGAAAATTGGTATAGAGGTAGGTGATATCAAAACCCTTCTCACTCAGAAAAGTGGGGGTTATCAGGAAAGGGGGCGTGGCACCTCCCATACAACCTTAATTTTTAAAGCTGATTATCTCTAAAAGAGTTCAAGGTAGGGAGCTCAAAATTGGTATAGAGGTAGGTGATATCAAAACCCTTCTCACTCAGAAAAGTGGGGGTTATCAGGAAAGGGGGCGTGGCACCTCCCATACAACCTTAATTTTTAAAGCTGATTATCTCTAAAACAGTTTAAGGTAGGGAGCTGAAAATTGGTATAGAGGTAGGTGATATCAAAACCCTTCTCACTCAGAAAAGTGGGGGTTATCAAAAAAGGGGGCGTGGCACCTCCCATACAACCTTAATTTTTAAAGCTGATTATATCTAAAACAGTTCAAGGTAGGGAGCTGAATATTGGTATAGAGGTAGGTGATATCAAAACCCTTCTCACTCAGAAAAGTGGGGGTTATCAAAAAAGGGGGCGTGGCACCTCCCATACAACCTTAATTTTTAAAGCTGATTATCTCTAAAACAGTTCAAGGTAGGGAGCTGAAAATTGGTATAGAGGTAGGTGATATCAAAACCCTTCTCACTCAGAAAAGTGGGGGTTATCAAAAAAGGGGGCGTGGCACCTCCCATACAACCTTAATATTTAAAGCTGATTATCTCTAAAACAGTTCAAGGTAGGGAGCTGAAAATTGGTATAGAGGTAGGTGATATCAAAACCCTTCTCACTCAGAAAAGTGGGGGTTATCAGGAAAGGGGGCGTGGCACCTCCCATACAACCTTAATTTTTAAAGCTGATTATCTCTAAAAGAGTTCAAGGTAGGGAGCTGAAAATTGGTATAGAGGTAGGTGATATCAAAACCCTTCTCACTCAGAAAAGTGGGGGTTATCAGAAAAGGGGGCGTGGCACCTCCCATACAAACTTAATTTTTAAAGCTGATTATCTCTAAAAGAGTTCAAGGTAGGGAGCTGAAAATTGGTATAGAGGTAGGTGATATCAAAACCCTTCTCACTCAGAAAAGTGGGGGTTATCAGGAAAGGGGGCATGGCACCTCCCATACAATCTTAATTTTTAAAGCTGATTATCTCTAAAACAGTTTAAGGTAGGGAGATGAAAATTGGTATAGAGGTAGGTGATATCAAAACCCTTCTCACTCAGAAAAGTGGGGGTTATCAGAAAAGGGGGCGTGGCACATCCCATACAACCTTAATTTTTAAAGCTGGTTATCTCTAAAACAGTTTAAGGTAGGGAGCTGAAATTTGGGATAGAGGTAGGTGATATCAAAACCCTTCTCAATCAGAAAAGTGGGGGTTATCAGAAAAGGGGGCGTGGCACCTTCCATACAAACTTAATTTTTAAAGCTGATTATATCTAAAACAGTTCAAGGTAGGGATCTGAAAATTGGTATAGAGGTAGGTGATATCAAAACCCTTCTCACTCAGAAAAGTGGGGGTTATCAGAAAAGGGGGCGTGGCACCTCCCATACAACCTTAATTTTTAAAGCTGATTATCTCTAAAACAGTTTAAGGTTGGGAGCTGAAACTTGGTATAGAGGTAGGTGATATCAAAACCCTTCTCAATCAGAAAAGTGGGGGTTATCAGAAAAGGGGGCGTGGCACCTCCCATACAAACTTAATTTTTAAAGCTGATTATCTCTAAAACAGTTCAAGGTAGGGATCTGAAAATTGGTATAGAGGTAGGTGATATCAAAACCCTTCTCACTCAGAAAAGTGGGGGTTATCAGAAAAGGGGGCGTGGCACCTCCCATACAACCTTAATTTTTAAAGCTGATTATCTCTAAAACAGTTTAAGGTAGGGAGCTGAAAATTGGTATAGAGGTAGGTGATATCAAAACCCTTCTCAATCAGAAAAGTGGGGGTTATCAGAAAAGGGGGCGTGGCACCTCCCATACAACCTTAATTTATAAAGCTGATTATCTCTAAAATAGTTTAAGGTAGGGAGCTGAAAATTGGTATAGAGGTAGGTGATATCAAAACCACGCATATAAGTGGGGGTTATCGGAAAAAGGGGCGTGGCACCTCCCATACGAACTCAATTTTCATGCTGCATATCTCTAAAATTGTTTACGCTAGGGACTTGGAAATTGGTGTGGAGATAAACGATAACAATTCCATATTAACGCAAAATAATAGGAGTTATACGAAAAGGGGGCGTGGCTCCTCCCAACAACACTTAATTTTTTAAGCTGAATATCTTTAAAAGGATTTAAGTCAGGGACCTGTAAATTGGTACAGAGCTATATGATATCAAAACAATTTTTGCGCATAAAAGTGTAGGTTATCGGAAAAGGGGGTATTGCACCTCCCATACGTAATAAACTTTTGAGGCTGAATATATCTAAAAGGGTTGGAGGAAGGGCCTGAAAACCATTATGGAGGTATACTATATCAATCCTCTTACTTACTTAGTGAAAATAAACATCCGGAACAGAAAACTAAAAATGTTGTGTATCGTGCAGCCTTAAACTGAATACTAAAATTATATATTTTTGAAGTTGTATACACAATGAAGTAGTGAAAAATCCTTAATTTAAATTTAAAAATAACACCGGTGTAATAACAATGTTTGAAATGAAATTAATAAAAAAATCTATTTTGGGCAGAACGAAGTTCTAGCCGGGTCAGCTATTATAATAATATAATACAATGGCGCTATTATAACTCTGACGAGTTTTATGGCCGAGCTTCTCTCCCAATTCGAGGTGTGCTCCTTTTTTGTTTTTCCTACTAATTGCATTTTTACTAATTAGAAAAATTGTTTTGGTGTTTGGCTCGGACCGTGGTTTGAACCCGAGATCTCTGGCATAGCAGGCGAGCACTCTACCCACTGCACCACAGCGGCCAGATTCTTGGATACCGGAAGAAAACTTGGTTGTCAAATATCTGAGAACTAAATTTTAATTCCATTAAATTATTACTTATTTATATTATATATATACTTGAATTAAATATGTTTGCTCTAGTTTTATTTGGTTTTAGCAAAACAATGTTCCTTAACCTGTAAATTGCTTTAAGCATTAAATAAACCACAAAACTATATAAAAATGTGTTTCTAGTAGAGCTCTAGATACCCGGGTATCGAACAGTTCGAATTGATCGTTTTTGTTTGAAGCCCGTTTGTTGTTCAAATGCCCGTACAAACATTCGAGCATTCGAGCTAACAAACAAAAAAAATGTGTATCGAAAAAACAAAAATAAAAACAACTACATATGAAGAAGAAAAAAAATAATAAACAAAAGAAAAAAACAAACTTCAAAATGACCGAATTGTTCAAATGCCCGTACAAACATACGGGTAATAAACAAACAAACGACTGTTCGAGCATTTGAACAACATTTGTTCGGGCTACTCGAAAATGTTCAAAAAAAATCTGGAGCTCTAGTTTCTAGCTAAAAAAAAAATTTGGGGACACTTTTTTACCTTTTTTCGGCCACTTTTTGAAATTTTTTAGCGGCAACACTGCTACAGTGGATCAGTGTTACCTACCACTGATATATTTTGTTAAATTTTTCGGTGTTTTTAATTTTTCATCGAAAGAAAACCATTTAAAGTTTTTTAGTATCAAACGCCCGACTTAGAGCGCTTTCACATTACTCGGTGCGGAATCGGATCGACATTTTTGGTTTTTACCGAAAGTATACCGAAACCTTACTGACCACATGTATTTCAATTGGCACTTTCACATTAGTGTTGCATACATGAAATCGGAGCGGATTAATTTCGGTATACCGCAACGCGGTAAGACCGGTCAGTAAAATTTGAGGAATTACTGCATACATTTTTGCGGCGTAATAAAAGAAGAAGAACAAAGTCAGTAAAAAACTCGTTTCGGTTATAAATGTAGCAAGTTATAATGTCTTCGTCTTCGCTAGAAGACATTATTGTTATTATTGAGTGATTTGTTGAAGTTAAAAATTTTGTTTTGCGAATTTCGATGTTTGTTTTCCTATTTTCTGCCTATTACGCACCGAAAGTATTCCCACAAGTATGAAAAACACAGCAACGCGGGATCGTTTCGGTAAGCTGAAAATACCGAGCAAAAAATGTCGCTCCGATGTCGTACCGAGTAATGTGAAAAGGCCCTTAGTAGATAAATTTTATACTCCAGCGTTATACAGTGTTGTGTTATACAGTATTGCAATAAACATACGATATTTACAAAAATTTTAGGATCAAATGCTTGATGTCAGATTGTGATTTGCTATATATACATATTTCCATACATTTCTACTTGTCAAAAGCGCGGCCGACCGAACGCCAAATTATAATTCCAGCAATATGTATTTTTACGCTCTTTAACAAACCACGTACGTTCTATAAATTCTAAATGTAGACTTTATGTTCTGAACTCCCGACTGCGCCAGCAGCATAAAACATTATATCCTAATTATAGATTTGTTTGTGTGCCTGTGCCACCACCCCCACCTGTCGTAGGTGTATTTCCGATACCTCTAATATTCAGTCCACTACATCCCCTTTGCCCAAGCATGGAATTGCTACCAATGGTACCACCAGTGAGTAATTCGTGTTCGGTTTTGGCTTGCCGCAGCCAATTGCGTAGGTCCCTGGTACGTTCCACCAAACTGGTAGTATAGTTAACAGCTCGTGGACTTTGTGATACAATTGTATTTGCAGCGAGTATAGCGCCACCCACCGAATTTTGTACTCGTCCTGTGGCCATTTGCCGATACGTTTCCAAGCGATCAGCCAATGTTGGTATAGATTGTGGCGCATGCATCAGGGTAGCGACTGTGCCAGCACTTGGAGGGAGCCCAAGTGGTGTTGTGGCTGGACTAGCGCCAGCTGAAAGCATATGTGACCAATTTAAATCCGAGGGCGATATCATGGGGATGCCTTTAAAGTAATATTATTGAAATAAGTTTGTATGTATATTGAATGAATTCCAATTACTACAAATAAAAACAAATCACGTACCTCCATGTTGATGAGTTTTTCCAAGTACATCAAGTATCTCTCGTATCTCTGCGTTAAGTATTTCTAAATTTTGTATACATTCAGTTGACTCTTGGTGGTAGGCTTCTTTACGTTTATGCATATTTTGCGTATCTCCGCCACTGGCTAAATCAGTGCTGCTGAACCCTGAACTCGAATGTGATGACAAATCACTGAGAGTTGTATCATCTTTCTGTTCTACACCCAAAAAATTCACAGTCGGCTTCTCTTTCTCGTAAATTCTTAAGAGGCTTCGCTCTAAATGACGCAAACGTATCACTTTCTCACCTAACAGTGCACGTGTACGGTGTAAATTCACCTCCATTTCCGTCAACTCTTTCTCCTCTTGTATCAATTGCTCCAATGTGTGCCGTGTTGTGGAGGTCTTATGATGCTGCTTTATCTCACGTTGCCGTACACGGAAGTTGGTACGTTGCATGTGTAATGATTCCTTAGCACGTCGTACACTATCACGCTCCAAATGTATGCGATGCTTAAAGAACTCAAGTTCAGAGCTATTACCGAGACCGGCAGGATCATTCGATATATCTGAGAATGGGTAACGCAAATGGTATGTGCTATCAAGTGTATTCTCCGGGAATTGATCTTCCAAATCTTCCAGCTTCTGCAGTTGGTGACGCAAATTCTCAACTGGCGTACATGGCCGGTCGTTCTTGTAATTGTCCGAGTAGAGGCGTGATGTTGACGCAGATTTTGTTCGCGAGAAAAGCTTCTTGCGTTGTCCGTTACTACGTGCATTGTTGTTGTTCTCTTGATTACACTGTAATGCGGCTTCGGAGTCAGAGTTTCCGTTATCGCTCAAAATTGACGTTGGCAAATATCGACCTTTACTATAGTTGTTCGATATAGTCGTATCCGATTGGCTAATGGAAGTGTTTGTATCGTCCTGAACCTGTAAGTGTTTTATATATTTCGAGGCAATGCCCGGTTTACGTGTTGCCGGTATTGGTGCACATTCGGTTGAGCGATCAGGTGTAAAACGGACATGTTCCTTGGGGTCACGAGATACCGTTGCTAAGTGTGTTTTAGGTGGTAGCGGCGGTTTTGTACTCCTACTATCGATTTGGGTGCAAAGTGCTGCTCCCCCATGATCCTGACAAGATTTTGATTGTGAATGTGTATGATTTTCGCTATTGCTAATTGAAGGCTTATTCGATATAGACTTTTCAGTCTCTGAGCCGGTTGTTGTGGTATTCGTGTGTAGACTCTGTTGGTGCAGCACCTGTGCCTCTCTTCTTCGATTACGACGCTCCAATGATAGTTTGACGTCCGTTTTCAAACGCACATATTTCTCCTTCAAACAGCGATACTTGTCTTCCAACAAACGCTTCTCACAACGCACTTTCTCATATAGTCTATCTTCGCCTGTTTCACGCAGACGTTGTCTTTCCAATTTTAATTCATCCGTTAGCTTATCGCGCATTTCGTATATTTTACGTTCATGTTCTTTTTTAATGATTTCCTCTTCACTCTTCAGATCCCTCTCTAGATCTAGTAAGATTTCGGAATGATTCTGTTGCAGTGTAGCCATATGCGCTTTGTGTTCCTGTACCACCATTTTACGTTTCTCATCCAGTTCTTCGTCAAACTGAATTCGGTATTCTTGCAAACGTCTTTGAAAATCTTCTTCAAGTTCTTGGCGGTGTGAAACTAAACGCGAATCGTATTCTTGACGAATATTCTCCAGTTTATTTTCGTGGTCATACTTTATTTCATCAATTCCACTTTGTAGAAGATCTTCCAAATGCCCTCGTTCTGTTTTAAGGCTTTCCTTTTCAGCGTTCTGCTTAAGAGTTTCATACTCGTTGTCTGTTTCGCGATCGCCTTGTATTCTATTGCATGCATCTTTATCACTTTTATCCGTATCCTTTTTTAGGAAACCAACAAGCTTCGAAGAAACCTTTGATGTTCGCAAAGTAGGCTTCTCTGCATCATTAGTTTTGTTGGTACTTTCCCGCGTTTCAAATGGATCAACTGCAGGTACATTGGAACTTACACAGTCCTGTTTAGATTTGTTAATTATGAAGCTTCGCACGGAACTGCCTTTTGATTCAGAATCTGTGTCTTCGTACATGGGTTTAATGGTCGTTGAACTATCTTTTAACTTTTCAAGATAGCACACTACAGAATTTGGTTGCAATATGCAGGCGGATTCGCTGCTTTGCGACCGCGTCAGCTCTGAGAGTTTCAAGCGATCACGTTCAGGCAGATCCATCGACAGGCTTTGAGCTTTTAGCATTTGTACTGTTTGTTCCTTTGGCACCGATATCACGTGTATATCTTTCATATGAGTTTCATCATGAGTCAAGAATGGATTTAGGTTAGGCGGAGCCCCGTCTACAGCGCCTAGCGCTTTATATCCATTACACGCATCAACTTCATCATCATCGTCATCCCAAGGATCATCATACGGAGGTTCATCGTTGTCTGAACCAACTGACGCTTCTGTACTTTGAATTATTTTTCGCGAGCTACTCGGTTCGTCCTCTGGGGAACTACGAATACACTTTTCTTCTAAATTAAAACGTACACATTTCTTGTCTTCTACTCCTCCACTTTCAGGTCCGCCTTTACACATATCTGTTGTATTCGAGTCACGCAATATGCCCTTCATGCCCGGTGGCGTTCCAACTTCGCCTTCGACAATTATGTTACTTGAATTTGTGGACGAGAACATGGCAGTTTTTGCTTGTTTCAAACCCATTTCCATTTGATTCCTTGATGTAAGGAACATCGCACCTGTGCCACAAAGCGCAAAAGCTTGTTTATCTATGGCCCCCACTTCTTTTGCTGTTCTTGTCGCACCAAACTTCATGGCCAATGAAATGTGTGGACTCGTGCTGGCTACCTCAAAGCGCGAACCTTTGGCCGGGTGAAATGCCGAGCCAAAACCTTTACCTCTGCTTTCCAGGAAACGACTTACACCACCACTAAATCCATTTTTAATTGAGCTACTGAACCCTGAACCTGAACAGCTGGTAGCAGTACCTCCCACGCCACTACTAGCCATGTCACTAACAGCAGTGTTTGATGGTCTTGCATTGGAATTCACATTCATATTACTCACTGGCGAAGACATTTCGGTAGTGTTGTTGGTATTATCACACTCATCGTTGCCTTGCAAGCTACGTATACCCGAATCCAGTTGCGATGCATCGTCCGAATTGTCGATTACAGGAGTGGCCGCTACTGTCGCGTACTTTTGTCGAGCCTGTTCAACCAATTCACGATAGACTGCATCAAGCGGATGGTCCCACTGGGATTTTTTAGTTTTCATATTATAATAGTAATGACCACATTTCACCTCAGAGTAGCTGCAATAGAAGAGTTTCATTTATTTATTTATTTATTTATTCTTAAGCTGATTCCACATAGAACTTTGTGTTGCGCTACGTGACACTTTCTGCGTGACAGCTGAGATTAAAATACATGTATCTATATGAGGTTTCTCACATAACAAAAAGTAACGCAACGCCGAAGTTACGTAAAACACAAAGTTGCCCAAATCTCAACTTTTGGGGGCGTTGAAATTTTTTTTCAGTTTCACTTTAATTCAAATGTAAATAAACAAATTTAAATTTCACACAATTGAAAAATAATTTAATAGATTTTTATTTTCTTATTTACTTTTTTGTAAATAAAACGGAAAATGAGAGATTTTTCAGAAAATAAATATTTTTTGAGTGATGTTGCAGCGTTCATTGTGGCATAGTTTTTCAGTTTTGCGTTGTTTGACATAGAAAGCGGCGTAACGCAAAGCGGAAAAAGTTTTATGTGGAATCAGCTTTACAGCTTATAATTAAGCATAGTTTGTACAACTTATGTACATACATATTAACATATCGTTGGCTTCGTGAGAAAATGTGTTAAGTCTGTTTATTGTAACTTTTCAGGAGAGGCAAAAAACCTCCTAACTTTTTTATTGTTTTTAAAATTCTGAAAATGCAGTCTTCTTCCTCAGATAGTTGTGCTAAAATACCAGTTATCGGCACATTTTAAAATAAAGCCTGTGCGAAGTTATGAGTTTCTTTTGTTTTGTTTTTTGCTTTCTATGATTTTGTTTTTTTTAGGCGGACTTAGCACATTTTCTCACAAATTATTATACTCACTTATACGTAGTAAAATTTAAATATTTTGAAGAAATTTGGTACACAGGATCCTAACTAGACGGTTGGTATTGAAAATGTGCGAAATTGGACAGGGTTTCAATTGCTGACTGTGCTGCGACTATCTCGGTCTAGTCGCATGGTCGTTTAACAGAAATAAAAACTAGCTCATTTGGTTGCTAGTCGTGTGGTTTTTTTTGGCAACGTGACTAGACAACGACTAGGAAAAGTAAACAACTTGACTAGAAAATGAGATAGTCGTTGACTAACAAACAGCTTGTAACTATGGCAGCAAATGCGACGGCGCGCAACTTGTGGATTTTGGTCGCATTTCTTTCTCAATAAACACCCTGCAAAAAAATGTGCGATTAATCCCGAAAGATATTTGTCCCGGATTGATCTCTTTCGAGAACAATTATTCCACAATTAGTCCCCGATTGTTCCCGTACGGGTATAAATGTAGACTAATTGTAGACCAATTGTTCCCGAACGGGTATAAATGTAGATTAATTGTAGCCCAATTGTTCCCTAACGGGTATAAATGTAGCTTAATCGCTTTCATCCCGAACGTGTATAAATGTAGATTAATCGCTTTCATCCCGAACGGGTATAAATGTAGATTAATCGCTTTCATCCCGAACGTGTATAAATGTAGATTAATCTCTTTCATCCCGAACGGGTATAAATGTAGATTAATCGCTTTCATCCCGAACGGGTATAAATGTAGATTAATCGCTTTCATCCCGAACGGGTATAAATGTAGATTAATCGCTTTCATTCCGAACGGGTACAAATCTATATTCCTTAAATGTAGAAATTTTACAAAAATATGCAATGTATTTAAAAAGTTGTAGAACAACCGGTAAAACGAATTGAACACACTTTCTTTTAATAGCAATGATGAATAATAATTTTAACAAGATGTTGTCTACAATATCCTATGAAAATATCCTTTACATTACGCTCATATAATGCATACTCGAAACTTACAATTTTTTTTTAATTTATTGAGATTTTTTTACAAAAGTAAAACATTATATACTTAATCTTTATTTAAATATGCATGAACATTTACAATTTTTTAAAGATTGTTATTAAAATTGCCTTGGCTAACAACTTGGAAAAATCTACATTTGTACCCGTTGGGGATGAAAGCGATTAATCTACATTTGTACCCGTTCGGGATGAAAGCGATTGATCTACATTTGTACCCGTTCGGTATGAAAGCGATTGATCTACATTTGTACCCGTTCGGGATGAAAGCGATTAATCTACATTGGTACCCGTTCGGGTATACAAGTTGAACAATTAGTCTCTTCATAGGACATGCTCGAACAAATGCGATCAATTCGCTCCATACAAAGGGATGTAAAATTGTATTAGTCGCATGCTCCCTTGCGATTGATCCCGGACACGTCCCGGATTAATCGCATTTTTTGCAGGGCAACTATAAAAATGTGTATACACACTATAAAAATGTGTATACATGCATGTGTACACACATTCCCGGCAAAAAGTTTTGGTTATTGTTGACAAATCAGGTCTAAAAGAGGAGTACGCTGGCAGCTCTGCTTCTGTTATGCTCTCACTTTGTCTGCTCCCAACTCTCTAATACTCAGCTAGGCCTTATTTCGCATCGCGGATAAGCATTTGGAATAATGTGTGCTCTCAGAGAGAGAGTACTCCTTTTGGCATGATGACATCAACACAGGAAAATCAGCCTTATTTTAAGCCTTACGCCATACAAATTTGCTACCCTTATAATTTTCAGGCCTTATTTCATAAGCATTTAAATCTGCTTAAATAAGGCTTAGATTTTTTGGTGGGTTTTCAACGATTCTGTTTTTGCATTTCCTTTTCATCCACAACTCATCAAAGCAAACAAACACTCACACTTAGGGTTGCCAGACGTACTGAAATTCGAAATAGGATTTCTATTCCCTTTGTGGTTTTCTTTGGATTAGAATGCGACTATGGTTTTATAATTTTTTGTTGTAATTGTCACTGCTATCTACAATTTTGTTGTTTTTTTTATTTTATTTTTTTTGTTCTTGTTTTTGTTTTTGTTTTTGCCCTTATTTTTGTTTTGTTTTTGCTTACTTTTGCGTTTGCTTTTGCTTTTGCTTTTGCTCCGTGTAGAAGCCCTACCACGTTTTGACCCATATCTCGGGACCCGACCTGGGACTCATAATGAATAGAGCTCTATGTGAAAGCCTTGTTATACACCTTTCATTTGATACCAATATTGCTCAGAAATTTTCTGGGGTCATCTGGCTCTGGCTTACGCGTAAGCTTTACGCGTTTTTCGAAATTACTCGTAGCTACAGCAAAGATGTTTACACATCAAAAATTCATTTTTATCAACCTACACTGTTTTTAATTTTCCAACTGTTTTCATTTGACGTTTGTAATGCCGTGGTTATGCTTACGACAATACTCGACGAGAAACGTTTAATTGGTGTTGTGCACTCCGACGAGTGAGAGAATTTTCACACCCAGCACCCGAGGTTTCGGGGTAATAATGTGTTATGTGTTGTATGTGCGCTCTAATTTGATGATGTGAAAATGTGTCCGAATTTCATTGGTGTTTAGCTCGTAAGCATGATGAAACAATTAGGAAAGGGGAAGCAACGTTAAATGTTATAGAAACATGATTGTAAGTTAACGATACGGAAACAAAAACAAAATGCCAGTTGACCAGAGTTATATGCGAACCATTTGCACAACCGGTATTATGCTCAGCTACTCTAAGCAACGCCGTTATTGCTCAGTATATATTTACTCTTATTTACCATTTATATTTTTCTGTATCATATTCTTTGCGTTCATTACATTGTTTTCTCACAATTATCTATTGGAAATATTTGCTCTACTCTCTGATATAATGTATACATACATATGTACGCACATAAGCACCATAGCGGTGAAAAATAAATCATTCGATCGTTCGTTCTAGCATAAGGCGCACGCCATAATTATTGCGGAATTTTTTTGTGGATTTAAATAGCGGAGCAAGGCGGTAGGCAAAAACGCTTGTCTTCCCCGAACATTGGTGACCCCGACGTGATCCTCTAGGTATCACGTACATACATAGTATTGGATTACTCCGTTATTGTAAGTCAAATTTAGTAAGCGGCTCGCCTGATCGAATGGGCAGTGTGTGATTTTACATTGCACGTGGTGTGTGGAAATTTTATATCGTTTCGTTTCGTTTCGCACACGCAATGACAAAGGCAAATAAAAGACGTGAATCCGCAAGGGAACAAGATTCAAACCAAACTTTTCTCAAACGAAAAAGCCTTTGGTTTCTTAAGCAAATAAAGCAATTAAAATGCGAAATTGATGAAGGCAGTTTACTTGTGGCTGACGATTCATGCTTGGCCGTACGTTTGGAGCAATTAGAGAGGCTGCAGGGACAGTTCGAAGACATACAATCGCAGCTAGAAGAGGAGGATGCAAACGAAATTGATGGCGACGCGCGTATGGAATTTTTCCAATCATTTGTGGGTGTGAAATCTGCACTTACTAGGGTTCTCAACTCGCGTTCGACAACATTCGCACCATCCTCAACACGTATACAATCAACAATTGATGGACATGCAGCGCCAACTATAACGGTAGTCCCGAAATCCCGCTTGCCAACTCTGCAATTGCCTCGATTTAGCGGCGTTATCACTGAATGGCCAGACTTTTGGGCCATGTTTAGTGTGGTCGTGGACAAAGAGCCAAACCTAACAAGCGTGGAGAAGTTTCAACATTTAAGGTCATGCGTAAGTGGTATTGCCTTGGACGCGATTAGATCCTTGGAAATAAGCACGGACAATTACGAAAAGGCGGTAACACTATTAAAACGTAGATTTGATAATAAGAGAGCTCAATTTCAGGCACACATCAAAGAAATGTTTAATTTGAAAATGGTGACGGAAGGGTCTGCGAATGACCTGCGGGAGCTGAGTGACAAAATTGGTTGCCACCTACGAGCATTACAAACGATCGCCACAAATGATGAGCTGCTGAACGGACTACTTATATACTTCGTCACAAGCAAGGCAGATGTCGAGACGCAATCAAAGTGGGAAGAACAAGCACCAAGTCATGAACTTCCTTCGTGGGACATGATGGCCCAATTCCTCGAAAGAAGAGTACGTATATTAGAGAGTGTCGATTCATCTACATCAACGGCAGGTAAACAGGTGGTTAACAAAAAGAATTATAATCATAAGCAAGCATTAGTAATGGCCAACGCTATAAAGGCGTGCGTATTTTGTAACGCCACAGATCACACAATTACTACATGTTCTTTGTTTTTAAATTTATCGCCCTCACTGCGCTTCAAAGAAGCCAAAAAATTACAGTTGTGCATAAACTGGCTAAAAAAAGGGCATATAGTTAAAAACTGCAAATCAAGCAGCTGTAAAACCCGCTCAAGCAAGCATAATACCTTGCTTCATCTGTCGCCCACCACTCAAGCTTCTTCTGAGGCTCCGTCTGTTTTAGTCGATTCCAAAGCTTCCCTGGTTGCCGACTCCAAGCAGGTTTCTTCTCTTGGTCCCAAAGGTCTCGTTATGCTAGCCACCGCTGTAGTAATGGTAAAGAATCGGCAGGGAAATCTTGTCTCTTGTAGAGCCCTACTTGACTCTGCTTCGCAGCTGCATTGTATTACATCAGACATGGCTAATCACTTGCAGATCAAAAAGGCAAAGGCGACAACGTTAATTTCGGGAATCGGAACATCCGACATTTTATCTAGAGAATGCGTAACCATATCTATACAGTCCACGGATGGATGTTATAAGACATCGCTCTCAGCTGTTATTGTGCCGACTATCACCACAAACCAACCTGAAGTAAACCCCGCTGCTCTTGACTGGAAGATTCCGGCAAATATTCCCTTAGCTGATCCCTCATTTTTTTGTCCCCAGAAGGTTGATCTTTTAATAGGCGTAAGCTTGTTCTTTGAGTTGCTAAGCGTAGGACAAATTTGCTTGAATCCGAACTTACCGATATTGCAGAAGACGAGATTAGGATGGATCGTTGCAGGTAGCGTCAATCATGCTCCCGCAAGAGCGCTAAGTTGCGCTGTTACTTCAACTAGGTCTTTAGACCGCTCTTTAAACGATTTAGTGAAAAGTTCTTGGGAAATAGAAAGTCACACTGAGGAAGTTATGAAGCGCACTAGAGAAGAGTTGGCCTGTGAGGATCATTTTGCTAGTACCTTTCGTCGGCTAAGCACCGGGGAATATGTAGTCAGGTTGCCAATTAAATCAGCACCCATGGAACTAGGCGACTCTTACTCTAATGCAGTTCGTCGATTCAAGGCGCTTGAGAAGCGATTTTTACGCGATTCTAGCCTAAAGAAGGAGTACTCTTCGTTCATTAAGGAGTATTTAGAACTCAAACATATGTCTTTGGTTGAAGAGCTTCCGGCTGGCGTTCACGTAAACTTCTTGCCGCATCATTGTGTATTGAAAACAGAGAGCACCACCACCAAACTTCGCGTGGTTTTCGATGCTTCCGCTCCGACTTCCTCTGGATTTTCTTTGAACGACATTTTAATGTGTGGTCCCACCATACAACCCAAATTAACTGAGACTCTTTTGAGGTTTCGCTCACACAAATTCGCCATAACAGCTGACATTTGCAAAATGTATAGATGTGTGAGAGTTCATGAAGCTGATAGTTTTTTGCAGTGTATATTATGGCGAGAGGAGTCAGACCATGAATTTCGAATATACAGGTTAGACACCGTAACCTATGGTACGAAACCAGCCGCATTTTTAGCCATTCGGGCTATGCATCAACTGGCCTGCGATGAGGCGGTTAGGTATCCCATTGGAGCTGAAACGGTTAAGAGAGATTTCTACGTAGACGACTTAATTTCGGGTGGGGAATCGGAGGGTGAAGTGCTACAAATAATGGAGCAGACGCAAAAACTCTTGGAAAGTGGGAATTTTATATTACGGAAGTGGTGCTCAAATAACGAAGACATTCTAAGAAGCATTGATTCATCCAATCGACAGCAGCTTTTGAAATTCACCGATGGTAGTGACATTAGCAAAGCTCTTGGTTTAGCCTGGAACCCAATCAATGATGAGCTCCAATTCTCACTTACCTCACTTCCAACGTCTAGACGCATAACCAAGCGAAGCGTGTTATCGATAACCGCGAGTTTTTATGACCCTCTAGGTTTGATCGGCCCCGTTGTATTAAGGGCGAAGGTGTTTTTGCAAGGATTATGGAAAGAGCAATTAGCATGGGACGAAAGCCTTCCATCTTCCTTGCAATCCTCATGGGCGAAGATGTGCGATGAATTGAAGGTCGTGGACAAGATTTGTTTCCCTCGTTATATGGGTCTCGGTAGGGGTAGCATGCAGGTGCATGGATTTTGCGACGCGAGCATGTCAGCGTATGGTGCTTGCGTTTATGTTCGAATAGAGCTGTCTAATACGGTGCATGTAAATTTGCTCTGTTCGAAGTCGAGAGTAGCACCCTTAAAATCCTTGACCATTCCTAAATTAGAACTCTGTGCGGCCAGACTTTTAGCTGACCTGATGTCTTCGATACGAAAGTTAGTTCCATTCCAAGGAGCATTCGTTTGTTGGTCAGATTCGACTATTGCATTATCGTGGATAAGGAACACTGCGTCAAACTATAATGTTTTTGTGGCGAACAGAATTAGCAGCATCCAGGATCTTACTCAAGGCATGCAATGGAAACATGTTCCAACCGAGTACAATCCGGCAGACATCCTATCTAGGGGCAGCTCCCCTCTTGAACTTGCTTCGTCGTCGCTATGGAAATACGGGCCAGCTTTCTTGAAAGAAGAAGAGACCGAGTGGCCGAGACCTGCACACATCGAAAATACATCTTTAGAAAGGAGGCGAATCACGCTGATCGTAGCATCTCAAGTAGTGGATTACTCGCTAAGCTGCAAATACGTTAATACATTTAGATCGATGCAGAGGATTTATGCCTACGTAAACCGTTTCGTTAAAGGAAGAGCAGCGATTCAGTGGACATCAGCTCTGCTAAGTGTAAAGGAAATCGAAGCTGGAACTAGTTTGCTTCTGCGGATGGTTCAAATGGCTCATCTACCTCATGAGTACACGGAATTGATTGCGGGACGTGCAGTAAGTTTATCGAGTACAATCAGCTCATTAAACCCCTTTTTGGATGCCTCAAAACTAATTCGCGTAGGGGGTCGCCTTCGAAATTCAAATTTAGACTTTGGAGCAAGACATCCCATAATAATACCTAGAGGTCATCCACTTACTGACAGCATCATCGAACATTATCATCGGAAAATGTTGCACGCTGGGCCTCAAGCATTGCTGGCAACTGTTCGTTTACAATATTGGCCTATTGGAGGGAGGAAAACCGTAGCTCGCGTACTCAACAAATGCATTCAGTGCTTTCGCGCAAAGCCAAAATTGCTTCAAAATATTATGGGTGACTTACCAGCTGAACGTGTGCGAATTCAGCGCCCTTTTCACAGCACTGGCGTTGATTTTTGCGGCCCTTTCTTTTACAAATCAGATGTGCGAAAGCGACCACCAGTAAAATGTTACATCTGCATTTTTATTTGCTTCGCAACCAAGGCTTGCCACTTGGAGCTCGTTAAAGATTTAACAACTTCTTCGTTTTTGGCAGCCTTAAAGCGCTTTGTCTGTCTGCGTGGAAAACCAAAAGTTATCTGGTCAGACAACGCCACCAATTTTGTTGGAGCTAAAAATGAGTTGAAGGAAATTCGCGCTTTAATGCTTGATCAAGGTCACGTTAGCGCCGTTCAAAATCAATGTCTTGATGAGGGCATTGAATGGCGATTTATACCACCCCGCTCCCCACATTTCGGTGGGTTGTGGGAGGCAGCGGTCAAAATGGCAAAATTCTATTTCCGTAGAGCAGTTGGGTCCGCAGTTCTTGGGTTCGAAGAAATGCGTACTCTGGTATGTCAAATTACTGCAATCATAAATTCTCGACCTCTCTGTCCACTTTCAGAAAGCCCGAATGACTTGGAGGTGTTGACGCCAGCACACTTTATATCTGGAGGCGCGTTCACGGCAGTGGCAGAGCCGGACTTATCAAATATCGAATACAACCGACTCAATCAATGGCAGAAGATGACTACAATCCAGCAAACGTTTTGGAAAGTTTGGAGTACTTCTTACCTCACACTTTTGCAGGAGCGCAGCAAGTGGCGACAAAAGACTGCCAACATCGCCATTAACGCTCTAGTTCTCTTAAAGGATGAAAATCTTCCAACCATGAAGTGGCCAATGGGGCGAATTGTAGATATTATAAAGGGAAAGGACGGCATAGCACGCATCGCTACTATTCGTACCAGCAGCGGAATTACCCAACGGGCGATCACTAAGCTTTGTCTGCTACCAGTTGATGAAGTTAAAAGCACCTGAGGCTTTCAACGGAGGGAGTATGACCAGAGTTATATGCGAACCATTTGCACAACCGGTATTATGCTCAGCTACTCTAAGCAACGCCGTTATTGCTCAGTATATATTTACTCTTATTTACCATTTATATTTTTCTGTATCATATTCTTTGCGTTCATTACATTGTTTTCTCACAATTATCTATTGGAAATATTTGCTCTACTCTCTGATATAATGTATACATACATATGTACGCACATAAGCACCATAGCGGTGAAAAATAAATCATTCGATCGTTCGTTCTAGCATAAGGCGCACGCCATAATTATTGCGGAATTTTTTTGTGGATTTAAATAGCGGAGCAAGGCGGTAGGCAAAAACGCTTGTCTTCCCCGAACACCAGTAATAAAGACGACTAGTAAACCCGGCCACGCGATGCTGTGGCTTTCAATTAAACTGTGCGACAATTTGAAGGTGGAAGACCACTTATTGCCACATTTGAAAATTTTTTGATATACCTTCATAGCTACTGGTTATTTTTATTTTCTGTGGACCTAGATTTTTTATACTTAGATTTTGACCAAGGAGCCCCATAGTGAAGTTTTGTGCCGAATATTTTTCTAGACTATGGTAACCTTAAAGCGTCCTACAAAAGGCCATTTGGCGCGCTCCTCCTTTTCTTTCTAGTTCTCTTTCTCTTCCCCTTTCCCCTTTATTTGCGCTTTATTTTTCCTTTATCCATTTTATTTTTCATATTTCCTTCATATGGGAGGTGCCACGCCCCTTTTTCCGATAACCCCCACTTATATGCGTGGGAATGGTTTTGATATCATTTATCTCTATACCAATTTTCAGCTCCCTACCTTGAACTGTTTTAGAGATAATCAGCTTTCGAAATTAAAGTTGTATGGAAGGTGCCACGCCCCCTTTTCTGATAACCCCCACTTTTCTGATTGAGAAGGGTTTTGATATCACCTACCTCTATACCAAGTTTCAGCTCCCAACCTTAAACTGTTTTAGAGATAATCAGCTTTAAAAATTAAGGTTGTATGGGAGGTGCCACGCCCCCTTTTCTGATAACCCCCACTTTTCTGAGAGAGAAGAGTTTTGATATCACCTACCTCTATACCAATTTTCAGCTCCCTACCTTGAACTGTTTTAGAGATAATCAGCTTTAAAAATTAAGGTTGTATGGGAGGTGCCACGCCCCCTTTTCTGATAACCCCCACTTTTATGAATGAGAAGGGGTTTGATATAACCTACATCTATACCAATTTTCAGCTCCCTACCTTGAACTGTTTTAGAGATAATCAGCTTTAAAAATTAAGGTTGTATGGGAGGTGCCACGCCCCCTTTTCTGATAACCCCCACTTTTCTGATTGAGAAGGGTTTTGATATCACCTACCTCTATACCAATTTTCAGCTCCCTACCTTGAACTGTTTTAGAGATAATCAGCTTTAAAAATTAAGGTTGTATGGGAGGTGCCACGCCCCCTTTTCTGATAACCCCCACTTTTATGAATGAGAAGGGGTTTGATATAACCTACATCTATACCAATTTTCAGCTCCCTACCTTGAACTGTTTTAGAGATATGTAATCAGCTTTAAAAATTAAGGTTGTATGGGAGGTGCCACGCCCCCTTTTCTGATAACCCCCACTTTTCTGAGTGAGAAGGGGTTTGATATCACCTACCTCTATACCAATTTTCAGCTCCCTACCTTGAACTGTTTTAGAGATAATCAGCTTTAAAAATTAAGGTTGTATGGGAGGTGCCACGCCCTCTAACATTTTTAAATTTTTTCTTCGCCTAAACCTTCGCGAGGTAACAAAAAACAAACCCCCCTAAGGAAGTATTTGATTTGGTTCAGCCGTTTTCAAGTTTTAGCGTTTCAATTAAATACCAAATCATTTTTATATATATAGATATTCTCTACGCATATATTGTTTTTTGTTTTTGGAAGGTAATGTACTGATTTTTTCGGGAAATATATCTGGCAACCCTACTCACACTTCATAGTTGTTTATTGCGTAAAGAACTTCAACTAAAAACTACAAGTTGCGCCCGTCGCATTTGCTGCCATGGTTACGAGCTGTTTGTTGGTCAACGGCTATCTCATTTTCTAGTCAAGTTCTTTACTTCTCCTACTCTGAAAAAAATAGCCGTTGTTAAATCAACAACTTTCCGCTGTTGAATCTCCGTCTTTGATTCAACAGCAAAAGTATTTGGTTTTACAACAAAGTTTTTGATCCAACAATTTATTCAAAAACGGGCGCTGTTGTTTCAAAAACTTGCTTGCTTTTAAAATTTTTTTTTGTGAGAAAACATTTTTTTGTGAGAAAACCAACAAAAACAATAATGATGGAGAGAAGATGAAGAGAAAAATCCAAATAAAATTTTCTCCAAAAGTCCCCGTTGTTGATTGAAAGCAGTGATCGGCGTTTCATAGATCAATTGATCGCGCTCAAATCACACAGACACGTTATGCTCTTTCTTTTGTAAACGATTTAGTCGTCGCTCAGCAAGTGGCGTAGCAACATCGTGGGTGAATGTCGCTTGTTTGCGCATATTTATATATGTAAATGCATAATTACCCTGCAAAAAATGCGATCACTCCGGGATACATCCGGGACAACTCGCAAGGGAGCATGCGATTACTACCCATTTGTATCTCTTTATATGGGTTGAAGTGTTCTCTTTTGTTTGAGCATGTCCTATGAAGAGACTAATTGTACCCAGTTTGTACCCGAACGGGTAGCAAAAGCGCACAATTGTACCCGTTTTGTACTCGAACAGGTAGCAAATGCGACACATCCATTTGTGCGACTAATTGTACCCGTTTGATACCCTTTCGGGTACAATTCGTCTACAATTAGTATACATATGTACCCGTTCGGGTACAATTGGGAACAATTGTAGACTAATTGTACCCGAAAGAGAGCGCTCCCGGACAAATCTTTTTAGAGACTCGTCGCACACTTTTTTGCAGGGTACTTATACATATGTACGCATGCTTGTCGTTTTTATAACCGACCGCATTCATTGAGGGCCAGCAAGCGACTAAACGAAAACGAACCAATTGACTTGCGCGATGACGGCGCTCTCACTAATACAGCTGCAGTTCAATTTTGCCTATCACTGATTTAAAGCAGCGATGCGCAGCCTCTTGCCCGCGGGCAGACCAGCTGTTTGCGACTCACACGTATACTCACCGATTGTCACTAATACAGACAAATAAAGAGCGTAAAACGAGCGCTTACGATGGGACCAGGCGATCGTCTCTTAGCAAAAAGAATTAATTTGCCTTCGACTGTCGTGAAAGCAAGTGGTCGTCGCTTGAAATTCTTTTGTTTTATTTGCAGAAGCTTGCAGAAGGCAGACAACAAACAAAACTATCAAGAGTTTGCATAAAACATACATACGTATGTATACGTACGTTGTTTCATAATTTCGCAAGGCGTGCGCATCATGACCCTGCTCGCTCAACATCTGCATGCAGACTGATTATTGTTTGTCGTTTTCCACTTTGGCCTACAGTAGGCGCACCAATACACACTAATTTTCGGAGATTGTTTGAATGTGTTTGTGTGCCCATCCCTGATTTAAAGCAAGGCCCGGCAAACAGGGATGCCACTAAGAAAATTTTTTTCCTACCAACATGGCTTCGAGCCTACCAATTTTTCTATTTAATGTGAGACTTAACCATATTTAACAAATTCATTTAAGGTAACTGTGCCAGTAACCGATCACCCTGCACTAACCGGACACTTTGGTTTTTTTACCGCTTAAAATAAAAAAAAATTTTATTTTTTTTTTGATTTTGAAAACTTTAGTATTAAATTTAATATTATTAGTATAAATTACAATAAATTTTAGAACGAGTAATAAAAATGTGAAGGAAAAGAGAAGGAAGCAGCAGTTTCCAGATAAACAAAAACTTTAGTTGTCGTTAAATGATATTCGGACAAGGTTGGATTGGGTATTAGTGGCTGCCACCGCTCGTCCAGTGCGGAGCAAATCAGGTTTTACTTTTGTGGAATAATATTTGAGGAATAATGAGGGCAAGCAACTGATCCTGAAGGAAACGTAAGAAGATTTATCGAGGGAAATAGCGGACATGATTTCAACTTGGTACAGCAAACACATTTACTACCTAGGCAGGCCTGATGACCTGTTGTGATATCACATAGAGCTCTTTATTACACACCATGTAGACGAACAACCTTGTTTGCTTCATATAGCGTAAAATGTCAGATGCCTTTCTGTTTTCAATATCCTCCAGTTGTGTATGTGGGGGCAACTGTACTTGAAGCTCAAAGAAAACGTTTCTATTTAGCAGAGTTTTGTGAAAAAACTCTACTGAGAAGACACGTTTTCTCAGCAGTGGTGTGGCAAAGTGACCAAATGTACTAAATCAGTGATGTTAGTTGAACGAAAGCAAAAACTTACCAAAATTCAAATCGTCCTACCAACCTACCAAAAGGAATAAAACCTACCAGTTTTGGTAGGAAAAGCCCAAAAGTGGCATCCCTGCCGGCAAATCGACTCACGTGAGTTAATGAGTATAACACACATAGGCTTACGCTCTGTGATTCAGTCGTTGTTTAGACCATACCTCAGCGTTGCCACTTAAAAAATTTTAAATTTACCAAAATACAAAATAAAAGTAACCAAAACTAGAAACAGGTAACCAAAATTAATAATATAGGCATATCACTAGCTTAGAGTGCAAACTGTGTAAGTCCACTTTTATAAAAAAAAGTGTATTTTTATGTAGAATGCTAGAGAAATCAAATACGCACCACGCTAAACAAGTATGTCACACTTGTTATATTTCTACTCGTTGTTATTCAGTGATATGCAAATTGTGTAAGTCCAAAAGGCGAAGAAAATACTGTAAGTCCAAAATATTTACATGAACAGTAATTTTTTTAATTTCGAAATTTTTTTTATTTTTTGTTTTTTTCTCCTACAAAGTTTGGCTAAATGACTTACACAATTTGCACTCTAAGCTAGCGATATGTCCCATTAACCTTAGGGCTATTTATTTGGAAGCAAAACAATATATACGGTTAAAAAACTAAAATATATCAATTGTTTTACATCTTTATGCCTTAAGCAGATCCAACGTCGAGCGAAATATCGCCCGATCGTAGCGTTCTATCAACATTTAAAAACACGGCCAGACATGAGAATTAACAGCTGACGAAAATCGCCCGACGAAAATTCTCCAGAATAGATTTATTTCTAATGTGGTCGCTGACTCCTGTCAATTAAATTATTTGGACTTAAAAGCTTTTTAATGCTTAGCACGAAAATTATTTAATTTAATTTTTTATTTTTGGGGGTAAATGGAAAAATTTCAACAACTATTTCCAACGAAGGTTGAGTATAGCTATTTCACGAAAAACCATTTTCGATCATTAGAACCCTTTTCGGAAGTTGATGCTCTTCACAGGGATCGAACCCGTGATACATTCCATCTTCAGCCGCAATATGCGAAAGCTTTTACAAGCTCGACCACTCATACTCTGTCAAAGCTGTTGAATTTTTCCCACTTTTGCCTTATTGATTTTCGTGAAACAGCTAATTTTTTCCATTTACCCCCAACAATAAATTATTTGGAATTTGATTAAAAAAAAACACAACAAAACAATTTGGAAAAAAACATATTTTATAGTTTGGAAAAATTAAAAGCGTATTCCTAAAAGTTGAATGTAACCATGGTGTACTCAACCTTGATGGTAACCAAAATCGGCCGAAAGTAACCACGTAACCAAACGAAAAATGGTAACCAATTTTGGTAAAAAGTAACCAAAGTGGCAACGCTGCCATACCTGTCCAAATGAGAGTAATCACTTGTGTACGTATACTCACCGATTGTCACTACTACAGACAAATAAAGAGCGTAAAACGAGCGCTTACGATGGGACTGGGCGATCGCCGATTAGCAAAAATAATTAAGTTGCCTTCGACTGGCATGAAAGCAAGTGGTCGTTAGCTGGTCTTAGCTTGAAATTCTTTTGTTCTAATTACAGATGCCAAACAACAAACAAAAGTAAATATGTACGTGTATATTTGTGTTGTTTCATAATTTCGCCAAGCGTGCGCACGTGACCCTGCTTGCTCAACATCTGCAAGCAGACTGATTATTTTTAGTAATTTTTCACTTTGGCATACGGTAGGCGCACCAACACACATTTATTTTTCGGTCGTTGCTTGATCCCTGCAAAAAATGCGATCACTCCGGGATACATCCGGGACAACTCGCAAGGGAGCATGCGATTACTACCCATTTGTATCTCTTTATATGGGTTGAAGTGTTCTCTTTTGTTTGAGCATGTCCTATGAAGAGACTAATTGTACCCAGTTTGTACCCGAACGGGTAGCAAAAGCGCACAATTGTACCCGTTTTGTACCCGAACAGGTAGCAAATGCGACACATCCATTTGTGCGACTTATTGTACCCGTTTGATACCCTTTCGGGTACAATTCGTCTACAATTAGTATACATATGTACCCGTTCGGGTACAATTGGGAACAATTGTAGACTAATTGTACCCGAAAGAGAGCGCTCCCGGACAAATCTTTTTAGAGACTCGTCGCACACTTTTTTACAGGGATTGTGCAAAGAACGTAAATATATTTGTATGAATTTTCCCTTCTTATACATTTACGTTCTTTGGTTTTAATCACATAACGGTGGATTGTAACTAGGGATTCCAATTTTTCCGATTTTTACGATCCCGGGATTTTCGAGATTTATCCCGGGACTTGTACTTTAATTACACAGGCCGAAAAAATTTCCAAAAAATTTTCTAACTCAAATAAAATTCTACTTTTCTAAAGGATTTCGGTGCGCTGATTCTGAATCTGAAGTCGGATTTTCGGTAATATGTGTAGGTTTTGATATATTCTTGCCCAAAGAGGCGAAAAATGCGATTTTTTGCTATATTCACTGCTCAATCTGTTAAATTACTTACTTTCATTAAAAGATTATTGCAGCTATTGAAAGAACGATCATTTCTCTTGAAAACAGCGCTTTGCTTTTTCGGGTATCTTTTTCAGATATCTACGTTGTCTTCAAAAGAAATGATCGTGCTTCCAATAGATGTAATCAGTTTTTAATGAAAGTCAGTAATTTTAAAAATATTGAGGAGTGAGTATGGCCACAAACTGCGGTTTTCGCCTCTTTGGACATGAATATCTCAAAAACTATACCGAAATCCTTTTGAAACGTAGAATTTTATTTCTGTTACAAAAATTTACCGACCAGTATTATTTTCCCACATTTGGGGTTGAAAAAAGTAAATACATTTTTAGAGAAACGCTACAACTTTAAAATGCAAAGAACAAATAGATTTTTATTGCCATTTTTATACTCAGCTGTACTAGTACACAGAGTATTATAGTTTTAATCACATAACGGTGGATTGCAACAGAATGAAATAATCCAGATAGACATAGACTTATGTATATCAAAATGATCAGGGTGAAAAGAGAAATCGATTGAGCCATGTCCATCCGTCCGTCCGCCCGTCCGTATGTCCGTCCGTCCGTCTGTAAACACTCTAACTCGCGCAGAAATTGAGATATTTTGATGAAATTTGAAATGCAAGTTGGTATCCAGACTGGGACGGTTGGTATTGAAAATGGGCGAAATCGGACCATGACCACGCCCACTTTTCCTATATAGAAAAAATCGGAAATTTTGGAAAATGGGCGGTGCCACGCCCACTTATTAAGGGTCAAACATTGAAAGTTTTATATGTCATAACTCAGAAACCATTGAAGATATATCGATAAAATTTGGTATGCTTAATTTACTTACTTAGGCAAACATTTGGACGGAAAATAGTTAAAATCGGTTGACGGCCACGCCCACTTTTATATATGGGTATTATAGAGTGGCCTAATAAAAACATTTTAAGCGATATCTTTGTCAAATATAAAGATAATTCATTGAAATTTTGTGGCATGAGTTCCACAATAGACAGAAAACAAAAAATAGAAAAATTTTGGAAAATGGGCGTGGCACCGCCTCTTTTTAGATAAAGGAATATACGAGATTATTTAGCCTATAACTCGACAAATAATTGAGATATTATGACGAAACTTGGTTTATACACTTTCATAATTTGTGTTAATAGACATGCAAAAATTTATTCAAATCGGTTTATGACCACGCCTACTTTTTAACAAAGATATTTCTGGAACACCCTTTGGGAATTTGTAACGTGGCATCTTTGTAACTAGAAGTCATAAAGGAATGGAATTTTGCACAAAGAATAATATTCATATGCTTAGTTGGATGACTGATAAAAATCTTGAAAATGGGCGTGGCTACGCCCACTTTATGCAGCACTCGCTTTATATAAAATCCATCAAACGCAAACAAACAACGAAAGCATACAGCTGAGTATCTAATGTTCGATTCCACTCGGACTTAGGCTTCCATACTTGTTATTATTTCATTAGTAACAAAATAAAATAGGAATGTAAAATCATTCGTGTTATTTAATAATTGTCGTTTTCGATTCGCCATCAAACAAGCGAGGTCGGATCGAACAAAAATGTTTGAATCCATAATGAGTAGTAGACATACTCGCTAACTTGTCGATAAAAATTTCCCTCTGCTCGCTATCATTCACATATAAATTTGACAGAAGGAAATTTATAACCAGCAGAGAAATTGTGAATCGAAAGCGGCTAATACCTAAGAGTTACTTTAAAAAGCATAACCAAGAACGAAAATTACATACATTTGGTGAACAAAACATTTGCCTTTGCAGTTGGTACTTTTAGGATATTAATAAAAAGGCTTGCAATCATTTGATAATTTCCAATAGAAATTTTTTTTAGAATTTAACGACGCACTTTGTTTAAGCGAATATTTCCAAGCTTGCCGAAAAATTCAGAAAATTAATGCAACTTCTGAATAGATAAATATCGGAGGCAAAATTTTGATATGAATTCCGAGTATGCAGCTGCGTATTTAATAGAGTGTTGTAAGACTATCAAGTATAATTAAAATTTTGTTTCCATTTTCTTCCATTATTTACTTTCCGTGTGGGAAAATTCCAAAAAACATTTGAGAAATAAATGACCAAAAATCAGGAAATTGAAATTATCAAATGAGTTTTTCCACAAGCTAAAAGCTTTAAAAACGTACGTTAGTACGTTTCCTTACAACGCGTACTTCAACACAAAAAATTAAATTATTAAAAAAAATTAAAAATTTTAATCCTTACTAATGGACTATTTTATTCTAGCAAAAATGTCGCACTTTCTTCTGGCTGTCACATTTTTTTGTTCTCTTCCACACAGACTCAACACTTTTTAGGGATGTTTGTTCTATTGACAAAATATAAACTGCCCGACTACGGGCAATATTTTCTGCTCTTAGCACAAGTAAAAGGTTGCATTATTTTTGTTTCATTCATCACATGAAAAATGCAACACTTTAATGGACACAGGACACATGTTGATAATGCTGCAATGTAATAATGCAACATTTTCATTCAGAATAGGAAATGCTGTTAGTATAAAGATCTGAGACCAATAAAAATTATGTAAAATATAACTTTTCTTTGCTATAATAGCGGAATATTCTCTCTCTATCTTATCTCGAAAATCCCGGGATAAAATTCTAGCTATCCCGGTATTTCCGGGGTGTCAGAAAGGGCGGGATCCCGGGATTGGAATCCCTAATTGTAACAGAATGAAATAATCGAGATAGATATAGACTTATATATATCAAAATGATCAGGGTGAAAAGAGAAATCGATTGAGCCATGTCCGTCCGTCCGTCTGTAAACACTCTAACTCGCGCAAAAATTGAGATATTTTGGTGAAATTTGGATTGCAAGTTGGTATCCAGACTGGGACGGTTGGTATTGAAAATGGGCGAAATCGGACCATGACCATGCCCACTTTCCCCATATAGTAAAAATCGGATATTTTGTATCTCAGTCACTAATAGAGCTGGAGTGACAAATTTTTACCTACGTATTCAGCTCAGGCCCTTATAATAATAATAATAATTCCCAACGGTTTACCCTCCATATCCCGCCCGACCGCCGCGAGGGGCGCAATCCGCATGACGCACGGATATATATTTTTAATTTTGCCAAGGTGTTGAGTGGCTGGAGTTTGTTAAACGTCGAGTTCTTATGCTGCTCAGCTACAGAATATAAATTCATCAGCTGATTACACATACTTAAGTTTATATATACACTTAGAAGCAATTACTTAGTTAACAATAAAATACATATTATCCTAAATTAGTAGAAGGAAACTATATCTAGTAGACAAATTGTTATTTGTTAAGAATTGGAAGAAGAGTTTTCCTTATAATGGATAGAGAGTCAGAGATGTCAAAGTAGGTAGAGTATGTGTTAAAACTTTTGCATAGAAATCGGAATGGCTCATATAATTCAAAATTAGTTTTACATTGTTTTAAAAATATGGGCTGGTAATGTCTTGATGGACGGGCAGGAATGTTTAAACTTATTTCAGAAAGAAGAAATGGACTATTTATTGATCCCTTCAGCAGTTTCGTTACGAATATTACACCCAGAGTTTCCCTACGACTAGCTAAAGTTGGAAGGTTAATAAGTTTTAAGCGACTAGTGTACGAAGGAAGATTGCAATGAGGGTTCCAATTCAAATTTCTTAATGCAAAAAGTAAAAATTGTTTTTGAATCGATTCAAGTCGATCAGAATGAATTTTGTAACTCGGATTCCAGATTATAGATGCGTATTCTAGTGTCGGTCTTACTAAGGTTGTGAAAAGGGCTTTAGTTACGTAGGGGTCACTAAATTCCTTAGACCAACGTTTTACAAACGCTAGAACACTTTTAGCTTTATTTATCATGACGTTGATGTGAAGGTTGAAATTAAGTTTATAATCGAATCTTACACCTAAGTCGACAAACTCATAAACTCGCTCCAGATCATGATTATTAATGGCGTAAGCTATGGGTTCGACATTACTCCGCGAAAAGCACATAAATTTACATTTATTTAGATTTAGTGGCATAAGATTTATATTGCACCACGTAACCATACCGTTTAAATCATTTTGAAGGAGCGATCTTTCCTCCGGTGTGGTGTAGGACCTGAAAAGTTTCACATCATCTGCGTACATTAAAACTTTAGAATAATTTATAGCACATGAGATGTCGTTAATGAACAACAAGAACAGAGTCGGTCCGAGATGGCTGCCCTGCGGAACCCCAGAGGACACATAAATACTAAATGAATATGCATTCTTATAAACAACTCTTTGTGTTCTGTTAGAAATGTAAGAAGAAATCCAGTTTAGGAGGATAGGTTGAAAACCCAGTAGTTGAAGCTTGTGGATAAGTAAATTGTGATTAACCTTGTCAAAGGCTTTACTAAAGTCAGTATAAATAACATCCGTTTTAGCATTTTCCCTGAACCCATTAGAAACACTTGTTGTAAATTCCAGAAGGTTAGTGATGGTTGATTTACCCCTACAGAAACCATGCTGAGAGTTCACAATCAATGACTCAATCGAGTTTTTTATCTGGTTGCTTATAATCAACTCAAACAGTTTTGGGATAACAGACAATTTTGCTATGCCTCGATAATTTTCAATCGAAGATCTAATACCGCTTTTATGTAAAGGAATAATGAAGGATTCTTTCCAAGCAGTAGGAAAAATACCAAATTTCAATGACAAGTTGAATAGCTTTGACAAAGGTAGATGAATATGATCCGCACATTTTTTAAGGAAACATGCGGGGATCATATCCGGACCATAACTAAAAGACTCTTTCAGTGATTTAAGGTGATCTAAAACTTCATCTGAATTTATATAGGTAACATTAATTGTATTATTTTGAGAAAGATGGTACGGGTATATGCTGAAATTTAAATTATCTTTGGAATAATTAGATTCGAAAAATTGTGCAAAGAGATTGGCAATGCTTTGATTATCACTAGACACACAATCCCGAAAACTCATAGATGAGGGAAATCCGCTCACTCTGCGTTTTGAATTCACAAAACCATAAAACGATTTAGGGTTACGAAAAATGTTCATTTTCATTTTTCTCAGATAATCATTGTAGCACTTTTTGTTCAATGCAAAATATTTATGTCGTAAAGTTGAGTATTGAAGGTAGACTTTCCGCAAGCCTGTCTTCTTATATAATTTAAAAATGCGAGATTTCTTATTTTTTAAGGCTCTCAAGTCTTTAGTTTCCCACAGATGCAGGGGCTCAACATATATGTATTTCTGTTTGGGTACAAATTTATCAAACAGACAGTGGATCGTGTTAATAAAATGCAAAACATTTTGTTCAACGTTGCCATCATAGTTTGGCCAGACTAGTTTAGATAGTTCACTATTAAGTTTTTTATAATTAGCCTTAGCAAAGTTAAAACGAAAACACGAATCAGACGTTTTTGAGCAACAATGATCATCATCGCTTATAATTTCGTGTATTAACTCCAATGAAGGATGGTAAGTATCTTCAGGGAAAATAAGAGGGTCAGTTCTATTCACATAGTAATTAGAAACGTCATCTACAAATATCAAATCAAGTACCTTTCCGAATTTGTTTTTAATGACGTTTACCTGATGAAGACAGAGATCCGACATTTCTTCTAAAAAGTCAGTACAATTAGCCTTAGATGTAATCGGCATGATTTCATTGTTTTCCTCGCTCCATGAAACGTGCGGAAGATTAAAGTCGCCCAAGACTATAAAAGAATCCAAGGGCGTCTTTTTTGACTCGACACGTTTCAGCAAGGAAACACTTTGAAAGTAAACTGACTGTTCGGAAGAAGGAGGAATGTAAATAACTGCCAGGTAAATATGCCCTTTGCCAGCTTTTATCCGAATGCACAAGAACTCAATGGATTCCCCTGCAGCTACATTAATTTCTTCAGATGGAATTGAGGAATGAACCGCAATTAGTACCCCTCCACCGACCCTGTTCAAGCGATCATTTCTGTACACTTGGTATTCTTTACTAAAGATTTCCGAATTAAAAATATGAGGTTTAAGCCATGTTTCGGTAAAAGAAATTATTTGAAATTTACAATTAAAAGTTTTTAGATAAAAGTCTGTAAGTTTAGTATTTAAGCCCCGAACATTTTGATAGTAAATGTTTAGGGCAGATTTATTTATTAGTTTTTTGAGCTATTGCTAGGCAGGACGAGTTTTGGTAAGTTGTTATTAACGGATCTAGGCCTTTCTTCAAATTCGCGGACAAAGGTCCCGGCTGGCCAAAATGTTTTCTTTAAAACGGTGTCATAATCTTTAGGCGAGACGTCAATTTTGAAAGAAGCTACATTTCTTTCATAATTAAAATTGAATTTTTTAACGAAAAGTTTTTCAGGAACAATTTTAGATGATATGAAAGCCCTCAGGTCTTCAACAGTTGTATCTTTATGAAATCTAGATACAAAAACTGATTTATCACGCGGAACGATAATCAATTCTTTGGCCTTCGGAACAGGCTCCTTGGCTTTCGGAACAGGCTCCTTGGCTTTCGTAACAGGCTCCTTGGCTTTCGGAACAGGCTCCTTGGCTTTTGATGCAAGAGCGATCGAGGGAGTTACGAAATTTTCCCGAGACGTTTGTTCAGCTAAAGCAGTTTTGGAGGAACAAGGTTTGTCGATGTAGGGACCAGGTGAAGCCAAATCGATTAATTCGACGGAAAGCTCAGCCGATTCGACCTGAAGGTTGCTCTGAACCTCTTCATTACGCGGGTTAATGGCTTTGGTTTTCTTTAAAGGTTTTGGCAACGCGAAGGAACTAAACATTTCCTCGTGCCTTTTAAATTTATCATTTAGAGCCGATAACTCCTTTGATAATTCGGAAAAGCCATTTCTTGTGTGTCTAAAAAATTTGAAAAGATCAACATCTGTTGATCTGCATTTTAAACACGACCAGCGCACTCCCTTGTTCTCTTTAATTGCATCAAGAACCCTACCCGTCAGGCCAGCGCACTTCATATGGGCAAGCCCATCACACAGCCAGCAAGAAACGAACTGTTCCTTATCGCTTTTCAATGAGCAATTCTGATAACTGCACGACATTATAAGGTAGAATAGATATTAATAGGAAAAAAGGAAAATATGTAGGTAATAAGTGGAAAAGCAAAAGAGTATATACCACAATCTACACACTTACACTATAAAAGTTTGAAGCGAGCAGTTCAAGTGCCACTGTATGACGTTTAATAAACAACGCAAACAGCTGTGGTAAAAGAAAAGAGAAAACTAGATTGCACTGAAAAAACGAATGCGCGCACAAGAGCAAATGATAAAATAAAATTTAAGCACTCGAATGCAACAATAACACTATGCAAAATGCAAATAAGAAATGCACGCACAAAAGCAAAAGACAAAGAAATATTAAGCCACTCAAAAATGCACCAACAACACTATACAAATGCCTTGGCAAATAAAATAAAATATAACTTTGTTTAAGTTTTAAAATATTGAAAAAACTGAGGTAAAAATATCACTATTAGACGTAAAAACTTTAGATTAACTTTTATTTTTAACTTTTATTAAAGAATTTTGTTTAAAATTTAATTTTAAATTACAAAGATCACAGAACAATACAAATTTGGACTGCACAGCTTGACGTTTGCGTATATATTATGAAGAGATATGGTGAAATTTTGGAAAATGGGCGGTACCACGCCCACTTATTAAGGGGCAAACATTGAAAGTTTTATAGGTCATAACTCAGAAATCGTAGCGGATATATGGACGAAATTTGGTACGCGTAATTTACTTACTTAGGAAAATATTTGGACGAAAAATTTCTATTAAGGGGCCTAATAAAACCATTTTAAGCGATATCTTTGTCAAATATAAAGATATGTCATTGAAACTTTGTGTCATGAGTCCAACTATAGACATAAAACAAAAAATAGAAAAAGGCACCGCTTCATTTCAGACAAAGGAATCTACGAGATTTCGGAACCCACAACTCTACAAATAATTGAGATGTTATGACAAAAATCAGTTTGTACACTTTAATAACTTGTGGTATACATGCTCAAAAATTTAGCGAAATCGGTTTATGACCACGCCTACTTTTTAACAAAGATATTTCTGGAACACCATTTGGGAATTTGTAACGTGACATCTTTGTAACTAGAAGTCAAAAAGGAATGAAATTTTGCACAAAGAATAATATTTATATGCTTAGTTGGATGATTGATAAAAAGTTTTAAAATGGGCGTGGCTGCGCCCACTTTATGCGGCACTCGATTCATATAATAATAATAATAATAATAATAATAATAATAATAATAATAATAATAATAATAATAATAATAATAATAATAATAATAATAATAATAATAATAATAATAATAATAATAATAATAATAATAATAATAATAATAATAATAATAATAATAATAATAATAATAATAATAATAATAATACAATGGCGCTATTATAATTCTGACGAGTTTTATGGCCGAGCTTCTCTCCCAATTCGAGGTGTGCTCCTTTTTGTTTTTCCTACTAATTGGGTGGACCTACAGTTTTATGCCGGCTCCGAACGGCGAATGCATTTTTTGTGAGAAGCTTTTTCATGGCAGAAATACACTCGGAGCGTATGCCGCCCACTGCCGAGAGGTGACCGCTGCTCTTAAAAACCCAATAATTGGATTTGTACTAATTAGAAAAATTGTTTTGGTGTTTTGCTCGGACCGTGGTTTGAACCCGAGACCTCTGGCATAGCAGGCGAGCACTCTACCCACTGCACCACAGCGGCCACTGATTCATATAAAATACACCCTAATCGAACAAACGCAAACAATGAAAGCATACAGCTGAGTATCTAATGTTCGATTCCACTCGAACTTAGGTTTCCTTACTTGTTAGTTTTAGTTTAAATACAGAGAAAATCCACTCCCCAAACATAAATTTAAGTAAAAATTGTCTGGACGAGTTTTAAGTATTTTTTTTCCGTTGGGTATTGAAAACCCACCCCTCCCCCCCAAAATATTTTTCTGTGTGCGCCACTGACTATAGGTATATGATACACTGGCGTCAATATAATTACACTGGTCCTTTTAGGTTTGATGATTGATTTCACTGCTCTACAGCCAAAAAATACTCTGAACGCGACCATCCTATTTATATGTAAAATCGGTCGCTGATTCCGAAAATCGGGCTCATTTTTAATTCTATGGGAAGGTTTTTGAGATATCGGCAATTTACCGTTATTTGGCCAATGGCTCCACTTAATCCTGTATACCTCTTTAACGCAGTGAGCTATCTTCCTTGGAGTGACACTCAACGAAAGAAAATTAAATATCCTTTTCATCCCTGCTACAACATTTTTCTGTAACTCTTATAGTTTCTGAAATATTGACGATTCAATTTGAATTTTTTCGATTTTTTACGATTTTTTGAAGAAAAAATTGACTTTGTCAGGCAATATCTTTTAAACCAATGTCTTCACCTTCGGTTTTACTTCTTTACGTGAAGCTCCATTCTATTGGGAAAAAGATAAGCTATCAACGAAGAAAATCCATGGTAAAATAGAAAAGTTATAGGCGATCAAGTAAATACATCCAAGTCGCGCAATGCCTCTGCACGGGTATATTCTATGCATGTTATACCAATACCTACACATCTGCAGTAGCAGCACATTGGCAGCGCAGTAGATAAAAGCCCATTTACGGGTATAACATGCATAGAATATACCCGTGCAGAGGCATTGCGCGAGTTGGATGTATTTACTTGATCGCCTATAACTTTTCCATTTTACCATGGATTTTCTTCGTTGATAGCTTATATTTTTCCCAATAGAATGGAGCTTCATGTAAAGGAGTAAAACCGAAGGTGAAGACATTGGTTTAAAAGATATTGCCTGACAAATTCAATTTTTTCTTCAAAAAATCGTAAAAAATCGAAAAAATTCAAATTGAATCGTCAATATTTCAGAAACTATAAGAGTTACAGAAAAATGTTATAGCAGCGATGAAAAGGAAATTTAATTTTCTTTCGTTGAGTGTCACTCCAAGGAAGATAGCTCACTGCGTTAAAAAGGTATACAGGATTAAGTGGAGCCAGTGGCCAAATAACGGTAAATTGCCGATATCTCAAAAACCTTCCCATAGAATTAAAAATGAGCCCGATTTTCGGAATCAGCGACCGATTTTACATATAGATAGGATGGTCACGTCCAAAGTACAGACAAAAAATTTCATTTTGTGATCCAGTGTTTTAAGTGATTTTGAGGTGCTGGTTACGGAAATCATACAGAAAAATTCACATCACATAAGATTTTAAAGTTATTTAGCAAAAATATTTTTGGACAAATTACCCTAGGTGCTCCTAGTTTTTAATTTATATTATTTTTTAATCGTTTCTTATTAAACAAAAAAACAGAATGAATGGTTTCATTAGATATAAGTGAAGAAGTTATCATATTACTTAATTAACTAAGTGGCATAACTTTATTGTCGTAAAAATGTAGATTTTGAGTTATTTGCCTAAGACCTTATTTCTGGTAAATTGAAGTTTTTTATAAAGAAATAAGCTTAAACCATTAGAAGAGAGTTCATGGAAGTAAATTATTTAGTCACGTAGCTGTCCTATTTTGTTATTTTAGATAGCTCCTGGTGCTCGTTTCCTGCTTTAGTATTCTATATAAGATAGAAGGTAGTGAGGGGACGAGAGTTATTTAATTTGGTACTTGGCACGGTATATATATTGAGACGGTAATGCCAGTAGGCGGAAATGTCAAATACTGCTTACGTCACAGGACCAATAAAGCTGCGAACAACCAAACAAACAGCTGTACCAATTGCAAAAGGAAATGACGTATGAGGACCTGATACTTTTTTCTAAAACCGAAAGAAATATGGCGGCCAGCGAACTGACATGACCTTTTAATTGGATCATGGGTACTTGGTTTAAGACTATACATATGCGACTGGGCTGTAAGTAGTCGCATTTGGCCCACTTACCTGATAATTATACTTATAATTACAATTTTTTATTTTTTTGATGACGGAGAATCATTGCAAATAAATTTATAAATAATCTACCTTTATAAATCCCCTTCTAACAATTTAAATTAATTTATGTATAAAAAACACAAAGTTTACCAGAAATGAGGTATTAAACAAATGACTGAAAATCTCCCTTTTTGCGATAATAAAGGTATGTCACTTAGTTAATTAAGGTATCATTAATGTCTAATGCAACCATTCACTACGTTTTTTTTTTAATAAGAAACGATTAAAAAATATTATATGTAAATTAAAAACTAGGAACACCTAGTCTAATTTGACCAAAAATAAAATGCTAAATAACTTTAAAACGTGATGGGACTTTCTCAATATGATTTCCGTAATCAACGCCCCAAAAGCCGTTAAAATCAACCACCAGTGTTATAGCGCCATCAGAATGAATACTTTTCCGGCAAATCCAGCAATCCGTTTAACTGACAATAGAGTGGAATTGGCTGTATTTGAATGACGATCGACACATTCAGTGCTTCAACTTTGTCGTAACCAATACATGTAATAGGGCCAACTAACGATTTTGATTTCTGCGGTACGGGCATCAGCGTCGTCCGTCGTTGAATAATCGTTTACACACAAATCCCATTGAATAGATCGGATCAGCTGACACTGTATACGGGCTTACGTTCTCCACTAAGTGGACTATTAAACTGAACCGGCTGGCAGGAAAAGTATTCATTCTGACGGGCCTATTATTGTTTTCTACAAATTAACTGGGCCTACAATTTTATGCTGGCTCCGAACGACGAATGCATTATGTTGTGAAAATACTTTTTATTGGCGAAATGCGTGTCCGATCACTGCCGATGGGTAACTCCTATTTAAAAAAAAAAACTGACTATTTAATTAATGATCAACCTAATTATAAACCATATTTATCTATAACGCTAACATAAATTTTGTTCGCGCTTCTTCATCGATTCCACGAACTAAGAACACCATTAGAAAGGTGTTCCTCTCAAATAGAACTGTGTCAATTTTCATTAAAACTGGTTGGAAAATGAGTCCAAAATCGCTGTTGAAAATTGCCGTATGGTTGTTGTTGCATGCATAACGGAGCTGTGTCATTGCATGGTAGACGTCATTATTAAGCGACTCAGTCGAGAACATTGATCGATATGAGTTACAGAAACTCAGTACAGATATCTTAAAAACGCTTAAATTAATTTGGTTTGGGAACATACCCGGTAGTAAATGAATACCAGTGGCAAGTATTAAATTTTTTGTATATTAAGCCGTATCACGTTATATCGACAAAAAAAAAAAACGCGTGTAGCACAGTACACGTGTTAGAAGTTAACTTCTTGCATCTTGTTCAATATTTCAAATATGTATTTATATTAACATATTATTAGAAAATACTTAAGAAACATATGTACTTACATATATCAATATTTATTAACTAAAATTAAAAATTAAATAATAAATTGATTTAAAAGAAAAATTAATTAATAATGGACACATAGGGCCGGTTTCACAATCTCCGGTTAATTTAACCGCTGGTTAGTTTGACGTAAATTGTATGGCGAGCTGTCCAATAAATAGCTTAACCGGGCAAAAATCGCTGGTTAAGTGCTTAACCGGAGATGGTGAAACCGGCCCATAGTAGGAGGCCGCAAGTCTCACATTATAGCTGACCAACAACATTCGCCATACGCCAGGAAAATATAACATCCCAGCCGACTTCCAATCTATCCAATTGACAGCATCCATTATTATCTGATTGCGGAGTGATTCCGAATTGCGAAACGTGCTAAAGAAACCGCAACAAATTTGGCTTAGTGTGCGTGTACTGGCATCGCATTCATTATTCTTTTTGTTTCATTTTATGATAAATCAATATTTATTCAATAAAAATATTCAAAAGTTATTATGTTATGTGACTTAAAAATGAACACCAGTTTTTGATCATTTAAAATGAACATATATGAGTATTCCTTCTGTTCAATTTTACTTTCACTCATCATATAATCACCAAGAGTAATAAAAAATGATTCAATTGGATGAAATTTCAAAATTTAGTCATCCCAATGCTGTATGGGTTGTTCGACATAAACATACACCCATCGTTTAGATACTGTTTCTACCTGACTGTTAGCTTCATACCGACATTCTAGGAATTTGTGTCAGTTGTTGTGGTAAACAACACAACAAACAGGTAGAAACTTTGACAATAGGATTAAAAAAAAGCTGTATAACTTCCAAAGTATAGCTAGGTAGATTTTTTCCACACAATAATATCAAAATAAAAAAAGTTAACAAGAGATGGTTTTACTTAAAAATTTTTTTAATAAGAAAAGTATAAACCCCATTCTACTTTTTAGATATGTTATATATATTAAATAGACCTTTCTAAACAAATTTTTTTTTTAAATCGCTTGATCTTTGAAGTGTTTTCCCTGTTTGAAAAAAAAAAATTGGAAAATTTTTTTTCAGTGTAATATATAATATAGAATTTTTACAGTGTTGGTTTTCAAAAGGTGATTTTAATACCTTTCTAACGGTATAAAGATTTTTATAATCGGTTGATTAGTTTACGCGTGATATCATATATCACATAGCTTACTACATCAGCTGATGACTGATTTTGTGGCAACGCTCGAAAATGTGAACACAATGGTGTAGCTCAGTGTATCTCATATATGTCATCTTTTTTATATTTTTGTACAGGGGATTCCTTAAATTCCATAAAAACTCTTTATTTTTTACAAGTTCAATTCATTTTTCCGTTTCTTCGTCCTTCATTTCGAATTTCCGTCATTAAAAAATTGAGCTGTCACACTGTAGCGCGCTACAAAGTTAAAGTTAACTCTACTTCTACTACAGCCACAGCTACACGCTACAGACACAGCTACACATTGTGGGCATTGCAATGCAATTGTGCTGTTTTAACTTTTGACAGCTCTTACTACGTACTACAGCCACACCATTCTGGGCAAGCAGTAAAGCAGAGTTTGATTTTCCTAAGCACGCGTGCGGAAGCTTTTTATAGCTTTCACACCGATAGCCTCACACCGACGAGTCAAAGCACCATAGTTTATATCTATAAGTTGCGACCATAGTTTATATCTATAAGTTGCGACACTCTTTGACATGTTGTGCCTGTCACCCTGCAGTGCTGTGCAAAAGTTACAGAAAAAAAATTCAAATAAATTTTGAAATCTTTAAATCTTTAAAATTATTGGGTGAATTGAATTTGTAATGCTATATTTGTAGCGATAATAACAAAAAATTAACATATTTTTGAGTTTTAATTGATTTTATTCGGAATTTTGGATATTTTCTTGTGAAGATTTTGCTACGTTTGAATACAACACTGTGGTCGATTCTTCTTCACATTTGGTTTATTCAGTTTCTCATTCTCCCATTGACACATTATGTGCCTGTCACTTTTTGCAACAACAATTCCCATGGTTGAAGTTTGTTTTGATGGGGATACAGTGAGTCACAGAGAAAGTGAGCCATTATTTATTCAGACATTTTTATTATTAAATATCTTTGTTAACAATTACTTGACTTTCCTAATTTTTTTGCCACGGAAAAGTTTCAACAACATGCCAGAAATGATGAAAAACAAAAGCATACACGTATATACGCGTCACAATCAAAGCAAGCTTTCTGGCAACTCCAATTTAAATACTTAGACTTTCTCTCTAGAACACCGATTTCTCTCTTATATATTTTTACAGTTCACATTTTACATTATGTGTTAATTATATAAAAAAAAAAAAACAGATCAGGCAATTTTTTTCCATTTTTAAAAGGTGTACTTATCATAAAACACACGCTAGAGCGCGTAAAAATCGTGTTTTGTTAGTTGAATAAAACACATTGGTTGCTAATAAAATTTGTATTATATTTAATTCAAGTGCGCCAATAGATGCATTAGTTGTATTTTGGATGTCAATGTGCAAAGATGGGCCGACAAACAAGTTTAGATATTAGGGATAGAGTAATTGAACTGTTGAAACAAGGCAAAAAAGTATTAAAACCGTTTTAGGGCATATTCCTCTTAGTGGCTAACCTTCACTGTGAGCCCGTTTCATGAACTTTTCCGGTTTTAACTATTATTTTTATAACTAAAAAATAATGTTCATCAAATATTTTTTGAAATTCTAAATTGTGGTTTATTCTAAAATATACCTAAGTACATAAATTTGTTTTTCAATCTGTTTGTGTATAATTTTTTATTTGCATAAAACTTCGGACAACATAACGTGGGTCATTTTCACTGCGACTTACTGTATGTATCAAAAATATAGATACACATTTATTTTTTCAAAACAAAAATGAAATATCCATGACGCAAATCGTTGCTACCCAATAAGCATTTTTGAATGCATTTGAATTTCATTGAGATCAAATCCATTTTCCAATTTCCAACAATAATTTTTAAGTTGAATTCAGAAACAGCCCATTTTTCGATATGAAAATGTTTCTGTTTCTCCACTTGAAAAAAATATTGGAATTTGACTTGAACTTTATCGATATTCTCCAACCAAAATCAAACGTCAGAATAAAGCTTTTGAGCAACAAACTCTCATCCGATTGAAAAAAATGTAACAATTATGATTGTCTGCTTGACTTATTTGCTCACTTTTTTGTTATGCATTTAACAATAATAACAATATTTTATACACAATAATTAGTTGAATTAGATATACATTCCTCTTTAAATTTTATTCTTCACTCACTTTTTCGTTTACTTATTGCTAATATGATTGAATTTAATTAATACTAATTATGCACTCAGTTCAGTTTGGAAAAGTATTGTACCTTAAGTGTAAAAACATGTTGGATATAAACTTGATAATTGAGACTTTTTCCCCACATTGGATTCGTGCTAATTGGGAAATATCCAAATGTAGGAGAATGTAGAGTTTCCAAAGCAACCAAAGCGTTCGAAGGCATCCAGGCATTAATCAAAAAGTATGAATTGGTACAGCGTTTTATCAGCGAACACAATCTGAGAGTGTTAGAGAGTGTAATTCTCAAACTTATCTCTAATCCAAAGCGAAGGTAGAAAACCACACTAGAAATCAATTGGAGACTGATTAGAAAAAGAAATATTTGCAAATTATCATTAGAATTTCATTAGAAAACTACATTGGATTTCAATTCGGAAATTATAATTTTCTCCATTTGAGAGTTATGTCCCATTTTTTTTTGAGATCGATATAATTCTCGACAGCTCCACGAGTCGTCCTCTAACGTTAGAGATTTGAGAAAAGGGCTAGTTCTCGAGTCATTCTCAAACCGATATCTAACCTAAATGTTTGTTGGGTTTTCACCATCAAAATGGCCGTTTGAATTTAAATTTTTTTATTTCCTTTTGAACATTTTCGTATAAGCAGGGTTGCTCTTTCTCGTACTGTTCTGTTAATACATTTTTCCAGAAATATAGAAAAGGGAATATACGGATACCATTGCCTTTACTACTTCATTCGCGTATATGCAAATTTTATTTCATGTAAGATTAACATGATCGATCTTTACACATAGAATAGCAACAATTTTTTTCAAATTACACGATTTTTCAAACGTGATTTTAGCTTTTTAAACATCATTTGACATTTTGGTAAATGCAACCAAATTTTAGTGTTGATGCAACATAGAGCAATTTTAAAATATACGCTATGAATTAAATATAAAATTTTATTCTTAAATGTCATTTGGAATTTGGTTTCTTTAACATGATGATAGTGTCAATATAAACAAAAAAAAAATGTTAAAAAACCCAGCCAGCAAGGTTCCGTACATTTTACGAACATTGCGATTTACGAGCTATTCTCGAATAAGAAAACAATAACAAAAGAAGCTTTTTTTCTATCATGTCAAAAAAAAAGAAAACGAAAAATTTCAAACTCAATATTTTAAAAGTACCTAAGTATGTAGTATGTTTGTGAAATTTCTACATTTACGATAAAAAAACGGACGTAAAAAGATTCATATACGAGTACTTTTTCGATACATTTACGACACTTGTAGGCAATGAACGTATTAAAGCGAAACAGTATTCGTAGGCGAATCGTAAACGGATTTCGTAAACGATATTTTCTTCTTTGAGAAAACATCAGTTTACGAGCTCGTTTACGATGATTGTGCTGGCTGGGAAAGAACTTCAGAACTATTTTGAAACATACACAATTTTTTTGAATATTTGGAGTTCTGCTGTTCGTGCAAAACGCAATTATTATTCTTTTTTTTTAAATAAAAAGAAAATCTGGTGTCGTGTGAAGAGTTTACCATCAGTGGAAGTGCGTGATGATGGCGTTTCCACTTATATTTTCAGTTTTCAGGTGAATTAAAAGTGAAATGCATTTTTATTTCTAAAAGTTTTTAATGTAAAATATTTTCTTTTTTCTCCTCAAAGTTTGCAATTTTACCACGAGGAAGTCCTTCCATATCTCGCAATACCGAAGCACCTTTTTTTTAATGAATGTACATATCGCACCCTAAATCATAATGACACAACTCAAAAATTTTTGAAATCGAGTTTTTTAATAAATGTTACACAGAACATATCTCTAGCGATTGCCAAAAAAACTTTTCAATAAGTGTCTCTTTTGACCGAAAAATTACCATAATACGTGGTCTTTTGCCATACGATTGCTTGTAAAGAAAAAAAGTTTTTTGGCTCTCCTGAAAATATTTGAATTTTGAGTTGTGTCACTTTATGATGTAGGGTGCGATATATTGTATTTTTGTAAATTGTAAAATCAGTCCAGTTAATTAACAATAAATTTAAGGTAAAATCAAAAAAAATTCCGTGTTAATTTAAATAGCTGAAATTGCAAAATTATCTAGTTAAAAATGTAAAATCAACAGGAAAACATTTATCTGTTATTTTATGCGCACGTGGGCCGATATGCGGAAAAATTAATATATATCGCATACTAAATCATAAAGTGGCACAACTTAAAATTCAAAAATTTTCAGGAGCCAAAAAACTTTTTCTTGACAACCAATGAATTGGAAAAAAGCCACGTATTTTTCAGTCAAAAGAGACTCCGAATGAAAAGTTTTTTTGTTGGCAATCGCTAGAGATATGTTCTGTGTACCGGTTTATGATGAAAAGTCGATTTAATAAAATTTTTAGTTGTGTCACTTTATGATTTAGGGTGCGATATATTTTTATTAAAATCGTTTTCGTAGTGAAGAAAAAAATTCAGTAAAAACGAAGTAAATCCTAACGACTTTGCTCCCATTTTGGTAGTAACAGCAATTATACGAAATTGCACAGCATTGATTCCTTCATTCTCTTCATTTTCGCACAAACACATACGCATTTTTTAAATTGAAGAAGAAGAAGACCATTTGAGTGACCAAACTATTTAATATAAACAATGGTTGCGACACTCTTTGACATGTTGTGCCTGTCACCCTGCAGTGCTGTGCAAAAGTTACAGAAAAAAAATTCAAATAAATTTTGAAATCTTTAAATCTTTAAAATTATTGGGTGAATTGAATTTGTAATGCTATATTTGTAGCGATAATAACAAGAAATTAACATATTTTTGAGTTTTAATTGATTTTATTCGGAATTTTGGCTATTTTCTTGTGAAGATTTTGCTACGTTTGAATACAACACTATGGTCGATTCTTCTTCACATTTGGTTTATTTAGTTTCCCATTCTCCCATTGACACATAATGTGCCTGTCACTTTTTGCAACAACAATTCCCATGGTTGAAGTTTGTTTTGATGGGGATACAGTGAGTCACAGAGAAAGTGAGCCATTATTTATTCAGACATTTTATTATTAAATATCTTTGTTAACAATTACTTGACTTTCCTAATTTTTTTGCGACGGAAAAGTTTCAACAACATGCCAGAAATGATGACAAACAAAAGCATACACGTATATACGCGTCACAATCAAAGCAAGCTTTCTGGCAAATCCAATTTAAATACTTAAACTTTCTCTCTAGAACACCGATTTCTCTCTTATATATTTTTACAGTTCACATTTTACATTATGTGTTAATTATATAAAAAAAAAACAGATCAGGCAATTTTTTTCCATTTTTAAAAGGTGTACTTATCATAAAACACACGCTAGAGCGCGTAAAATTGGGTTTTGTTAGTTGAATAAAACACATTGGTTGCTAATAAAATTTGTATTATATTTAATTCAAGTGCGCCAATAGATGCATTAGTTGTATTTTGGATGTCAATGTGCAAAGATGGGCCGACAAACAAGTTTAGATATTAGGGATAGAGTAATTGAACTGTTGAAACAAGGCAAAAAAGTATTAAAACCGTTTTAGGGCATATTCCTCTCAGTGGCTAACCTTCACTGTGAGCCCGTTTAATGAACTTTTCCGGTTTTAACTATTATTTTTATAACTAAAAAATAATGTTCATCAAATATTTTTTGAAATTCTAAATTGTGGTTTATTCTAAAATATACCTAAGTACATAAATTTGCTTTTCAATCTGTTTGTGTATAATTTTTTATTTGCATAAAACTTCGGACAACATAACGTGGGTCATTTTCACTGCGACTTACTGTATGTATCAAAAATATAGATACACATTTATTTTTTCAAAACAAAAATGAAATATCCATGACGCAAATCGTTGCTACCCAATAAGCATTTTTGAATGCATTTGAATTTCATTGAGATCAAATCCATTTTCCAATTTCCAACAATAATTCTTAACTTGAATTCAGAAACAGCCCATTTTTCGATATGAAAATGTTTCTGTTTCTCCACTTGAAAAAAAACATTGGAATTTGACTTGAACTTTATCGATATTCTCCAACCAAAATCAACCGTCAGAATAAAGCTTTTGAGCAACAAACTCTCATCCGATTGAAATAAAGGAACAAAAATGTAACAATTATGATTGTCTGCTTGACTTATTTGCTCACTTTTTTGTTATGCATTTAACAATAAAATAAATTTTATTCTTCACTCACTTTTTCGTTTACTTATTGCTAAAATGATTGAATTTAATTAATACTAATTATGCACTCAGTTCAGTTTGGAAAAGTATTGTACCTTAAGTGTAAAAACATGTTGGATATAAACTTGATAATTGAGACTTTTTCCCCACATTGGATTCGTGCTAATTGGGAAATATCCAAATGTAGGAGAATGTAGAGTTTCCAAAGCAACCAAAGCGTTCGAAGGCATCCAGGCATTAATCAAAAAGTATGAATTGGTACAGCGTTTTATCAGCGAACACAATCTGAGAGTGTTAGAGAGTATAATTCTCAAACTTATCTCTAATCCAAAGCGAAGGTAGAAAACCACACTAGAAATCAATTGGAGACTGATTAGAAAAAGAAATATTTGCAAATTCTCATTAGAAAACTACATTGGATTTCAATTCGGAAATTATAATTTTCTCCATTTGAGAGTTATGTCCCATTTTTTTTTTTTTGAGATCGATATGATTCTCGACAGCTTCTCAAGTCGTCCTCTAATGTTAGAGATTTTAGAAAAGTGCTAGTTCTTGAGTCATTCTCAAACCGATATCTAACCTAAATGTTTGTTGGGTTTCGCCATGCAAAATGGCCGTTTGAATTCAATTTTTTTTTCTTTCCTTTTGAACATTTTCGTATAAACAGGGTTGCTCTTTCTCGTACTGTTCTGTTAATACATTTTTCCAGAAATATAGAAAAGGGAATATACGGATACCATTGCCTTTACTACATCATTCGCGTATATGCAAATTTTATTTCATGTAAGATTAACATGATCGATCTTTACACATAGAATAGCAACAATTTTTTTCAAATTACACGATTTTTCAAACGTGATTTTAGCTTTTTAAACATCATTTGACATTTTGGTAAATGCAACCAAATTTTAGTGTTGATGCAACATAGAGCAATTTTAAAATATACGCTATGAATTAAATATAAAATTTTATTCTTAAATGTCATTTGGAATTTGGTTTCTTTAACATGATGATAGTGTCAATATAAACAAAAAAAATGTTAAAAAAAGGACTTCAAAACTATTTTGAAACATACACAATTTTTTTGAACATTTGGAGTTCTGCTGTTCGTGCAAAACGCAATTATTATTCTTTTTTTTTTAAATAAAAAGAAAATCTGGTGTCGTGGGAAGAGTTTACCATCAGTGGAAGTGCGTGATAATGGCGTTTCCACTTATATTTTCAGTTTTCAGGTGAATTAAAAGTGAAATGCATTTTTATTTCTAAAAGTTTTTAATGTAAAATATTTTCTTTTTTCTCCTCAAAGTTTGCAATTTTACCACGAGGAAGTCCTTCCATATCTCGCAATACCGAAGCACCTTTTTTTTAATGAATGTACATATCGCACCCTAAATCATAATGACACAACTCAAAAATTTTTGAAATCGAGTTTTTTAATAAATGTTACACAGAACATATCTCTAGCGATTGCCAAAAAAACTTTTCAATAAGTGTCTCTTTTGACCGAAAAATTACCATAATACGTGGTCTTTTGCCATACGATTGCTTGTAAAGAAAAAAGTTTTTTGGCTCTCCTGAAAATATTTGAATTTTGAGTTGTGTCACTTTATGATTTAGGGTGCGATATATTGTATTTTTGTAAATTGTATAATCAGTCCAGTTAATTTAACAATAAATTTAAGGTAAAATCAAAAAAAAAATCTGTGTTAATTTAAATAGCTGAAATTGCAAAATTATCTAGCTGAAAATGTAAAATCAACAGGAAAACATGTATCTGTTATTTTATGCGCACATGGGCCGATATGCGGAAAAAATTAATATATATCGCATACTAAATCATAAAGTGGCACAACTTAAAATTCAAAAATTTTCAGGAGCCAAAAAACTTTTTCTTGACAACCAATGAATTGGAAAAAAGCCACGTATTTTTCAGTCAAAAGAGACTCCGAATGAAAAGTTTTTTTGTTGGCAATCGCTAGAGATATGTTCTGTGTACCGGTTTATGATGAAAAGTCGATTTAATAAAATTTTGAGTTGTATCACTTTATGATTTAGGGTGCGATATATTTTTATTAAAATCGTTTTCGTAGTGAAGAAAAAAATTCAGTAAAAACGAAGTAAATCCTAACGACTTTGCTCCCATTTTGGTAGTAACAGCAATTATACGAAATTGCACAGCATTGATTCCTTCATTCTCTTCATTTTCGCACAAACACATACGCATTTTTTAAATTGAAGAAGAAGAAGACAATTTGAGTCATTGTTTATACTAAATAGTTTGGTCACTCAAATGGTCTTCTTCTTCTTCAATTTAAAAAATGCGTATGTGTTTGTGCGAAAATGAAGAGAATGAAGGAATCAATGCTGTGCAATTTCGTATAATTGCTGTTACTACCAAAATGGGAGCAAAGTCGTTAGGATTTACTTCGTTTTTACTGAATTTTTTTCTTCACTACGAAAACGATTTTAATAAAAATATATCGCACCCTAAATCATAAAGTGATACAACTCAAAATTTTATTAAATCGACTTTTCATCATAAACCGGTACACAGAACATATCTCTAGCGATTGCCAACAAAAAAACTTTTCATTCGGAGTCTCTTTTGACTGAAAAATACGTGGCTTTTTTCCAATTCATTGGTTGTCAAGAAAAAGTTTTTTGGCTCCTGAAAATTTTTGAATTTTAAGTTGTGCCACTTTATGATTTAGTATGCGATATATATTAATTTTTTCCGCATATCGGCCCACGTGCGCATAAAATAACAGATACATGTTTTCCTGTTGATTTTACATTTTTAACTAGATAATTTTGCAATTTCAGCTATTTAAATTAACACGGATTTTTATACTCAGCTGTACTAGTACACAGAGTATTATAGTTTTAATCACATAACGGTGGATTGTAACAGAATGAAATAATCGAGATAGATATAGACTTATATATATCAAAATGATCAGGGTGAAAAGAGAAATCGATTGAGCCATGTCCGTCCGTCCGTCCGTCCGTCCGTCCGTCCGTCCGTCCGTCCGTCTGTCCGTCCGTCCGTCCGTCCGTCCGTCTGTAAACACTCTAACTCGCGCAAAAATTGAGATATTTTGATGAAATTTGGAACGCAAGTTGGTATCGAGACTGGGACGGTTGGTATTGAAAATGGGCGAAATCGGACCATGACCACGCCCACTTTTCCTATATAGAAAAAATCGGAAATTTGGTATCTCAGCCACTAATATAGCTAGAGTTTTAAAATTTTACCCACGTATTGAGCTCGGGCCCTTATGAAGAAATTTGATGAAGTTTTGGAAAATGGGCGGTGCCACGCCCACTTATTAAGGGTCAAACATTGAAAGTTTTATATGTCATAACTCAGAAACCGTTGAAGATATATCGATGAAATTTGGTACGCGTAATTTGCTTACATAGACAAATGTTTTGACGAAAAATTATCAAAATCGGTTTACGGCCACGCCCACTTTTATATATGTGTATTATAAAGTGACCTAATAAAACCATTTTAAGCGATATCTCTGTCAAATATAAAGATCTATCATTGAAATTTTGTCGCATGAGTCCAACTATGGACATAAAACAAAAAACACAAAAATTTTGGAATATGGGCGGTGCCACGCCCACTTATTAAGGGGCAGACATTGAAAGTTTTATGAGTCATAACTCAGAAACCGTTGAAGATATATCGATGAAATTCGGTACGCGTAATATAATTACTTAGTCAAATGTTTTGGCGAAAAATTATCAAAATCGGTTGACGGCCACGCCCACTTTTATATATAGGAAATATAAGGGGGCCTAATAAAAACATTTTAAGCGATATCTCTGTCAAATATAAAGATCAATCACTGAGATTTTGTGGCAGGAGTCCAACTATGGACATAAAACAAAAACTACAAAAATTTTGGAAAATGGGCGGTGCCACGCCCACTTATTAAGGAGCGAATATTGAAAGTTTAATAAGCCATAACTCAGAAACCGTTAAAGATATATCGATGAAATCTGGTACGCGTGATATATTTACTTAGCCAAATGTGTGGACGAAAAATTACCAAAATCGGTTGACGACCGCGCCCACTTTTATATATGTGTATTATAAAGTGACCTAATAAAACCATTTTAAGCGATATCTATGTGAAATATAAAGATAATTCATTGAAATTTTGTGACATGAGTTTTACAATAGACCGGAAACAAAAAATAAAAAAGTTTGGAAAATGGGCGTGGCACCGCCTCTTTTTAGACAAAGGGATATATGAGATTTCTTAGCCTTTAACTCGACAAATAATTGAGATATTATGACGAAACTTGGTTTATACACTTTTATAACATGTGTTAATAGACACGCAAAAATGTATTGAAATCGGTTTATGACCACGCCTACTTTTTAACAAAGATATTTCTGGAACACCCTTTTGGAATTTGTAACGTGAAGTCTTTGTAACTAAAAGTCATAGAGGGATGAAATTTTGCACTAACAATAATATTTGTATGCTTATTTGGATGATTGATATAAATTTTGAAAATGGGCGTGGCTGCGCCCTGTTTATGCAGCACTCGTTTCATATAAAATACACCCTATATCGAACAAACGCAAACAAACAATGAAAGCATACAGCTGAGTATCTAATGTTCGATTGCACTCGAACTTAGGCTTCCTTACTTGTTTTTTTTGATTTTACCTTAAATTTATTGTTAAATTAACTGGACTGATTTTACAATTTACAAAAATACAATATATCGCACGCTAAATCATAAAGTGACACAACTCAAAATTCAAATATTTTCAGGAGAGCCAAAAAACTTTTTTCTTTACAAGCAATCTTATGGCAAAAGACCACGTATTATGGTAATTTTTCGGTCAAAAGAGACACTTATTGAAAAGTTTTTTTGGCAATCGCTAGAGATATGTTCTGTGTAACATTTATGAAAAAACTCGATTTCAAAAATTTTTTAGTTGTGTCACCTTATGATTTAGGGTGCGATATGTACATTCATTAAAAAAAAGGTGCTTCGGTATTGCGAGATATGGAAGGACTTCCTCGTGGTAAAATTGCAAACTTTGAGGAGAAAAAAGAAAATATTTTACATTAAAAACTTTTAGAAATAAAAATGCATTTCACTTTTAATTCACCTGAAAACTGAAAATGTAAGTGGAAACGCCATTATCACGCACTTCCACTGATGGTAAACTCTTCCCACGACACCAGATTTTCTTTTTATTAAAAAAAAAGAATAATAATTGCGTTTTGCACGAACGGCAGAACTCCAAATGTTCAAAAAAATTGTGTATGTTTCAAAATAGTTTTGAAGTTCTTTTTTTAACATTTTTTTTTGTTTATATTGACACTATCATCATGTTAAAGAAACCAAATTCCAAATGACATTTAAGAATAAAATTTTATATTTAATTCATAGCGTATATTTTAAAATTGCTCTATGTTGCATCAACACTAAAATTTGGTTGCATTTACCAAAATGTCAAATGATGTTTAAAAAGCTAAAATCACGTTTGAAAAATCGTGTAATTTGAAAAAAATTGTTGCTATTCTATGTGTAAAGATCGATCATGTTAATCTTACATGAAATAAAATTTGCATATACGCGAATGAAGTAGTAAAGGCAATGGTATCCGTATATTCCCTTTTCTATATTTCTGGAAAAATGTATTAACAGAACAGTACGAGAAAGAGCAACCCTGCTTATACGAAAATATTCAAAAGGAAAGAAAAAAATTTGAATTCAAACGGCCATTTTGCATGGCGAAACCCAACAAACATTTAGGTTAGATATCGGTTTGAGAATGACTCAAGAACTAGCACTTTTCTAAAATCTCTAACGTTAGAGGACGACTCGAGAAGCTGTCGAGAATCATATCGATCTCAAAAAAAAAAATGGGACATAACTCTCAAATGGAGAAAATTATAATTTCCGAATTGAAATCCAATGTAGTTTTCTAATGAAATTCTAATGAGAATTTGCAAATATTTCTTTTTCTAATCAGTCTCCAATTGATTTCTAGTGTGGTTTTCTACCTTCGCTTTGGATTAGAGATAAGTTTGAGAATTACACTCTCTAACACTCTCAGATTGTGTTCGCTGATAAAACGCTGTACCAATTCATACTTTTTGATTAATGCCTGGATGCCTTCGAACGCTTTGGTTGCTTTGGAAACTCTACATTCTCCTACATTTGGATATTTCCCAATTAGCACGAATCCAATGTGGGGAAAAAGTCTCAATTATCAAGTTTATATCCAACATGTTTTTACACTTAAGGTACAATACTTTTCCAAACTGAACTGAGTGCATAATTAGTATTAATTAAATTCAATCATATTAGCAATAAGTAAACGAAAAAGTGAGTGAAGAATAAAATTTAAAGAGGAATGTATAATTCAACTAATTTTTGTGTATAAAATATTGTTATTATTGTTAAATGCATAACAAAAAAGTGAGCAAATAAGTCAAGCAGACAATCATAATTGTTACATTTTTGTTCCTTTATTTCAATCGGATGAGAGTTTGTTGCTCAAAAGCTTTATTCTGACGGTTGATTTTGGTTGGAGAATATCGATAAAGTTCAAGTCAAATTCCAATATTTTTTTCAAGTGGAGAAACAGAAACATTTTCATATCGAAAAATGGGCTGTTTCTGAATTCAAGTTAAGAATTATTGTTGGAAATTGGAAAATGGATTTGATCTCAATGAAATTCAAATGCATTCAAAAATGCTTATTGGGTAGCAACGATTTGCGTCATGGATATTTCATTTTTGTTTTGAAAAAATAAATGTGTATCTATATTTTTGATACATACAGTAAGTCGCAGTGAAAATGACCCACGTTATGTTGTCCGAAGTTTTATGCAAATAAAAAATCATACACAAACAGATTGAAAAACAAATTTATGTACTTAGGTATATTTTAGAATAAACCACAATTTAGAATTTCAAAAAATATTTGATGAACATTATTTTTTAGTTATAAAAATAATAGTTAAAACCGGAAAAGTTCATGAAACGGGCTCACAGTGAAGGTTAGCCACTGAGAGGAATATGCCCTAAAACGGTTTTAATACTTTTTTGCCTTGTTTCAACAGTTCAATTACTCTATCCCTAATATCTAAACTTGTTTGTCGGCCCATCTTTGCACATTGACATCCAAAATACAACTAATGCATCTATTGGCGCACTTGAATTAAATATAATACAAATTTTATTAGCAACCAATGTGTTTTATTCAACTAAGAAAACACGATTTTTACGCGCTCTAGCGTGTGTTTTATGATAAGTACACCTTTTAAAAATGGAAAAAAATTGCCTGATCTGTTTTTTTTTTATATAATTAACACATAGTGTAAAATGTGAACTGTAAAAATATATAAGAGAGAAATCGGTGTCCTAGAGAGAAAGTTTAAGTATTTAAATTGGAGTTGCCAGAAAGCTTGCTTTGATTGTCACGTGTATATATGTGTATGCTTTTGTTTTTCATCATTTCTGGCATGTTGTTGAAACTTTTCCGTCGCAAAAAAATTAGGAAAGTCAAGTAATTGTTAACAAAGATATTTAATAATAAAATGTCTGAATAAATAATGACTCACTTTCTCTGTGACTCACTGTATCCCCATCAAAACAAACTTCAACCATGGGAATTGTTGTTGCAAAAAGTGACAGACACATTATGTGTCAATGGGAGAATGGGAAACTAAATAAACCAAATGTGAAGAAGAATCGACCACAGTGTTGTATTCAAACGTAGCAAAATCTTCACAAGAAAATAGCCAAAATTCCGAATAAAATCAATTAAAACTCAAAAATATGTTAATTTCTTGTTATTATCGCTACAAATATAGCATTACAAATTCAATTCACCCAATAATTTTAAAGATTTAAAGATTTCAAAATTTATTTGAATTTTTTTTCTGTAACTTTTGCACAGCACTGCAGGGTGACAGGCACAACATGTCAAAGAGTGTCGCAACTTATAGATATAAACTATGATTTGAGTGACCAAACTATATAGTATAAACTATGCAAAGCACTTCGTTCACGCACAGAAATTTTGCGAATTTCTATTCAGTCAGCATTGAGCTGTTGAGCTAGCAGGTTGTGTTGCTCGAGCAGTCTCTGAATGCTTGTAAATGATTGTGTGTTGGGGGTGGTTTTTTTATTTGGATTTTTTACCTAATATTTTTATTAGGAATCATGATTTTGCATTTCGTCTCATATTTTTTTATTTTATTTGTTTTGTTTGTGTTTTTTTGTGAAGTTAATAATAAAAATACTAACACATACATTTGTAATTTAAAAATTTTAGTTTTCGACAATGATTGAGTTTCTTTTGGGTGTAGCCAAGAGCTTTTGTGCTTTTAACACATGCACAATGTTTGAAAGTATTAGTGTGATAATCCCTGATTTAAAGGCAAAAGTATTTGATCCAACAGTTTCCGTTGTTAACAAAACTAATGAGAACAATTTTTGAAGTTAACTTCTTACTGCTTGCCCAGAATGGTGTGGCTGTAGTACGTAGTAAGAGCTGTCAAAAGTTAAAACAGTACAATTGCATTGCAATGCCCACAATGTGTAGCTGTGTCTGTAGCGTGTAGTTGTGGCTGTAGTAGAAGTAGAGTTAACTTTAACTTTGTAGCGCGCTACAGTGTGACAGCTCAATTTTTTATTGACGGAAATTCGAAATGAAGGACGAAGAAACGGAAAAATTAATTGAACTTGTAAAAAATAAACAGTTTTTATGGAATTTAAGGAATCCCCTGTACAAAAATATAAAAAAGATGACATATATGAGATACACTGAGCTACACCATTGTGTTCACATTTTCGAGCGTTGCCACAAAATCAGTCATCAGCTGATGTAGTAAGCTATGTAGTCCGTAGCTGTAGTACAACATTCTGGGCAAGCAGTTAGGCGGCGATACAGAGTTTTTATGGAGAGTGAAATTTTAAATTTGATGCAACGGAAGTTACCCCCGGAAATAGCAGCCATTTTAGTTGATTTTTAACACGCTTTTATTAGCTTCACCTGTATGTATGTATGTATCTATGTATGTATGTATGTATGTATGTATGTATGTATGTATGTATGTATGTATGTATGTATGTATGTATGTATAACTTCATCCCATCCTAAAAGTTGAAACATTTAACTAAATTATTATATCTTGTGAGCTTTGTGAGTTTTTTCTGTGTTAAATAGAATATAAATAAGTTGGATCAAATAGGATCAATACAAATTATATATGTAGTTACAGCTAATAGTGTCCTCTTTAATGCTAATTTTATTTTATCTGCGGGAGTTTGCAAGCGAGGCTACAATTTCACTTTTTTCAGAGCAAAGTAAACTTCGAAAATGGCGATACTTTACAATTTTATATTGATAATAAAGATATAAAACTCATTTATATATAGTGGCCGCTGTGGTGCAGTGGGTAGAGTGCTCGCCTGCTATGCCAGAGGTCTCGGGTTCAAACCACGGTCCGAGCCAAACAAATTTTTCTAATTAGTAAAAATCCAATTATTGGGTTTTTTAAGAGCAGCGGTCACCTCTCGGCAGTGGGCGGCATACCCTCCGAGAGTATTTCTGCCATGAAAAAGCTTCTCACAAAAAATGCATTCGCCGTTCGGAGCCGGCATAAAAACTGTAGGTCCACCCAATTAGTAGGAAAAACAAAAAGGAGCACACCTCGAATTGGGAGAGAAGCTCGGCCATAAAACTCGTCAGAGTTATAATAGCGCCATTGTATTATATTATTATATTATATTATATTATATCTTTCAAACATTCACTTTTTTGTGTTCTCTCTATTATTTCTATTCTCCACCGGATTCGAAACATGGCATCAACAGCCCAACGGCATCATATAGTAGGACATTCAACATTATATTTTATGCTTCATTGCGGCTTTTATGTTACCTTTCTTCAAAATAGCCTCTATGAATTTCAATTCACTCCCGTATACAAGCCAATAAGTAACAAGCTTGCAGGGTACGGAAAAACTCACTCACGAACGCTCAAAAATACATTTTTCTCAAATCACAAACAAATGTTCAAAGAAAAACGTATAACCACTCAAATAGCGAGCAAACTAACGCACAACAGCCAACGATCGATCATAGCGATGGCGATAAACTCAATGCATAAATTCACTCAAAAATAAAGCTTGAAGCTTTCTGTTTTGGGTTTGTTGTATTTGCAATGAAATCAACCGCATGTACAATGTACATACATACGTATGCAGAGCAAGAACTGGTTTTGTGTTTTCTGTAACAAGCTTTCTGTTTTGTCGTTGTTGTGTTTGCAATAAAAACAATCGCATGTACATACATATGTATGCAAAGCAAGAACTGGTTTTGTTTGTAATTCATTTAATAGTAAGTGCTGAATCAACGAAAAGGAACCCTAATTACATTTTTATACAATGTTTTGTAAACGTGAGGTGAAAAAAATTTCTCTAAAAATAAAAAAATAAAAAAAAAAATAAAAAAAAAAAAAAAAAAATGCGCCACTCGGGACTCGAACCTGAGCTCCTTGGTCCGTAGGCAGCATACCTCACCATTACGCTACAAACGTATTCGGAGATTCATTGTCTACATTCAAATTTATTCAATCAGATTTCTTTTTTTTTTTGTTCTTTTCAAATGCTTCACCTCAACTTCTCTTCACTTTCTGATTGTAAAATATAACAAAACGTTTGGGAAATTTTGTATTTCCAAACTAGTTTGGAAAACCTTGAATAAAAGGGTTTGGAAAATATTGCATAATAAGCTAGTTTACTTCACTGCGTGTTGGGATTTTTGGTAGAAGTTATAAATACATATGTATGTATGTAGATCTATTTCGGAGAACACCACATCCCATCAGACTTCTTTTTACTTTTATTCTTGCGTCCGCATAAAACATCCTTTAATGAAAAATTTCACTAAAAAGTCAAAAATAAATAATAGCTTAAAAAACTAAAAAACACGCTTTAATCTTAAAAATCGTACAAAAAATTGAGAAATAATTTAATTAGAAACAAAATGATGAACGAAAATATAAGTATTTAAGGAAAAGCGTGGGGGTGCTCAATAATATTTGAACATGAAAATATTCGATTCGTACAACTAGTACAAAAATATACCTAGTTGCGAAATTAAAGAGTACGATATATGAGATCTCAAAAAAGTCAAAATAAAATTATTAGTAAAAAAACACCGATTTTAAATATTTTTTGACATACTGAGCACCCCATGCTTTTCCTTAAATACTTATATTTTCGTTCATCATTTTGTTTCTAATTAAATTATTTCTCAATTTTTAGTACGATTTTTAAGATTAAAGCGTGTTTTTTAGTTTTTAAGCTATTATTTATTAATTTTTAAAAAAAAATCAACCTTGATATCTCGCGCGGTTCGAACTCACAACCCCTCGCTTCCAGACCAGACGCAAAACCTCTCCGCCACCACACCACTTGCGTTGAGTATGTCAAATGCTGCACTTAAATTGAACTAACAAGTCCAACTCACTCACCTATTGAAAGCAACAAGTAACAAGTTTGATATGTATTTGCAAATACATATGTACATATTACAATGAAAGCAACGACCCGTTTTGTTAGTTCAGTTTAAGTGCAGCGTTTGACATACCCGACGCGAGTGGTATGGTGGCGCAGAGGTAGAGTGTCTGGTCTGGAAGCTAGGGGAGGTGGGTTCGAATCCAGCCACGCGCCTAATTTTTTTTTTTTTTTTTTTTTTTATTTATTTTAATAATAAATAATAGCTTAAAAAAACTAAAAAGCACGCTTTAATCTTAAAATCGCACCAAAAATTGAGAAATAATTTAATATAAAAACAAAACGATGAACGAAATATAAATATAAAGCATTAGGTGCTCAGTATGTCAAAAAAATTTAAAATCGGTATTTTTACTAATAAGTACATATTTTTATTTTAAATTCTTTGTACATGTATGTATGTATGTACATATGTATACGTGTATGTACATAAGAAATTCTAACTAGGACAGCGCTGCTTTGAAATAGGCGAGGTGAGAATGTTAATAACACAAGAAGAAATTAGAGTACACCGTTTGACACAACTCACGTAACTAGCGCGGTAGCCCAGCTGTAAGATGCTAGTCTTCCGATTCAAATGAAGCTGGTTCAAGTCCAGGTCGAGTCAGTTTTTTGTTGCTTTTTTTTTATTAAACAATTTTCTTTGTCATTTTTTATTAAATAAAAGTGCCACCCGAATATCGGGGATTACATACTAGTTAATTATTAAGATATATATAAAAATGGTGTAAAAAATGTTACTAACCTCATCAGATGAGAACGGCTGGGCCGATTTCTGTAAAATTTTTTGTCAGTTGTTCGTATTCTCGTGGAGATGGTTCGTACGGAAGAAAATTTTTTAAAATCCCTCCGAAAAAGTCTGAAAATTGGAAAAATCGGTGTGTATGTGTGAATGTGTGCATCTATGGATGTGTGTCCTTTATAAACTCCCAAATTAACCAACCGTTCTTTATGAAATTTTCACAGTATATTCATGTGGTGTTATTGCACATAGTAGGGTATATAGAATTTCTAAAAAGTGGAAGCTTCCCGGAATACAGACCTAAATGAGGACCCAGATCGATCCAGCAAATCTTCGAGCAATATTGGTATCAAATAAAAGCTGTTGAGGAGGACTTCAACAAAGAGCTTTTTAAATAGCGATGCCTAGGCCGGGTTCCAAGATTTGGGTAAAAGCGTGGACCCGGATAACCCCTGAATGTTTTCGAGGGATATTGGTAGCAAATGAAAAGGGTTGAGCATGCTTCCACATACAGCTATTTTCATTCTGATTTCTAAGGCTGTTTCCCAGAGATGGCTAAAGTAGTGGGCCCGGATGGTGATGGACGGTCCCGGTAAGGTAAAGGTAGGTAGCTATAGGGATAGGGGTAGGGATAGGCATAGGGATAGAGATAGGGATAGGGATAGGGATAGGGATAGGGATAGAGATAGGGATAGGGATAGGGATAGGGATAGGGATAGGGATAGGGATAGGGATAGGGATAGGGATAGGGATTTTTTTTTTTTTTTTTTCTTTGGCCTCTATACGCTAGCCGCGCTTCGAGGGTATGTATTATTAGTTCTTGATAAGTTTACATGTATTACCCTTAAGTATTTAAGATGCGTATGGTTTGTACATTAATTTTGTTTAAATTTGAAATTACATATGGTTCTTAATAATACTGTCTGCAAATGGATACAGACGTAAAAATTCATAACAACGTTAGTACATTAGCATTCAGTGAAATAGATTTGTTAAATTAAAGAATTAAATTGTTTTAACGTACTGAATATTTTACATATAAATAAATTAAAGGACTCGATTAGTTCCTTATGTTTGGATAACTCCTTAATGTTGTATGGAGGTATTTGTAGCTCTTCGCAAATGGTTTCGTGAACTCTTCTAATATTTTGGTATCGGGGGCACGAGTGAATTAAATGACTTACTGTTTGAAGTTCCTCCTCATTGCATGGGCATCTATCTGTTTCAATTATATGAAAACGTTTCAAATAGAATTTGGAGAAGCTGTGACCTGTTAGGCATTGTGTCATTTCAAAGGAGACTCCAAGTTTTTGTGTATAGAGTGCTGCTTCTTTTGGAGAATGAAAGAAAAGTTTTGTTCCACTGCCTGTTGTTTCTTCTACATATTCTCGATGCCATGTTTCAATTGTTTCTTGCTCTATACGAGCTTTGGAATAGCTCATGGGGAACTTTGTATAATTCGGATCAATGTCCAGAATTACTGCTTCCTTGGCTGCTGTATCTGCGAGCTCATTACCGTCAATTCCAATATGAGCTTTAACCCATGAAAAGTCTATGCAATATCTCTGCCGCAAGTAGTATAAGCTCCTATGTATTGCGGCTATCAATGGTGTTGTACTGCTTCTATTTTTAATGGCTTCAAGACACGCCTGACTATCGCTAAAAATATGCAAGCTTTTTGTTTCCAGATACCTTTGGGCCCACTCTAACGCCGATTTGATAGCGTAAGCTTCAGCTTGAAACACGCTGCAAGATTTGTGTAATTTTAGTTTTACCTTTTCAATGGTTCCATTTGGATGAATCACGATAAAGGCACACCCACATTCGCCCGTTTCCAATTTGCTGCCGTCTGTAAAAATCTGTGTAGTGTTATGCGTAATAAGGGAATCGATTTCTGTCTGACTTTTTATCGCACCGTATTCGATAGTTTGCCGATCGGCAGGGTGAAGCAAGTTTTTCGGGTGTACGTTCTTGTCTAATACAACTCCTTCAGGTAGTCCACATTGTACGCCAGATATTTTGACCTCATATATTTTGCACAGTTCTGCAAAATAGGGATAGGGATAGGGATAGGGATAGGGATAGGGATAGGGATAGGGATAGGGATAGGGATAGGGATAGGGATAGAGATAGGGATAGGGATAGGGATAGGGATAGAGATAGGGATAGGGATAGGGATACGGAAAGGGATAGAGTTTGCGATTGAGATGCAGATTGAGATTGAGATAGATATAGGGATCGGGGGAAGTAGGTTTGTCGCAGCGAATATAACTATAACTTTATTCAGAGAATAGACAATTTTTCATTATTCGCAGTCATTAAGATGGACTCTAAGATAATGGTTAGCAATACGGTAATCAAAGACTTTTCTTTAGGCTTCATAGGAATAAATTTTAGCAGAACAACTTCTGCCGGGTCAGCTAGTTATTAAAATAAAAACGATCAAACAACCAATATAAAAACCAATCGGATGAGCTTGCCGATAAACAAAATCTAGTAACAAGAACAAGCATCGCCTTTTCTATAAATCATAGATGGCCAAAACTATCACATTCAAACATTTCTATTTTATGAAGCGATGAGAGAAACAGGAGAATAAGTCGCTCACGCGTCTCGTCAAAACAATGATGCCAACATTTCCAATTTATGCGGAAACGGGAATTTTAAGTAGAAGGGACTTTTTATAATGCAAAACAAATAGTGCGATAAGTAAATTTTTTGTTTTGAAAGAGAAATCCTGTCAAATATGGCTGCACACTCTTGACCTTCTTTGCCAAAACATTTTAATGTGCCTTGACAAAGGTCCGTCAGTATACGGGCGCAACTGTTTCGCAAGAGCTAAGGCAATCATGTAAGAGGCTGTTTTAACTTGTTTGCTCCAATTCGGTTCATAAATCGCATTGGGAAGTTCTGCTTTCTACGCTTTTTTTAATCTCAAAACCAAGCTTTCTCTCTCCATATTTAATACGCCATCATAATCCCTGGCATGAATTGTCCTATAATGGCGTCCGACAAAAAATTTAGTCGCCCGGGCGATATCACTATGACACACCAAACATTTTGCCCCCTTTTCCCCATTGCTAATTACTAAGAAATATGTTTGCCAATTTAAGTTAAACATTTTTCGCAGCAACCTGATTACTTGAAAGTAGCGCGTCGAATGAGCACGATCACAACAAAACCGTAGTGTCGGCATCACTGGTTCATACAAAATGCTTATATGGGTGCGTTAGCAGTGAAGCTTAACTTGTGTAGGTGTGAAACAGAAGAGAAAAAATTGGCACGCGTGCCTATGTGATGGCCATCTATGCTATAAATAGAATTTGTACAAACAAAAACACACAACCACATGTATGTACATGCGATAGTTTTCATTGTAATATCCCTGCAAAAAAATGTGCGATTAATCCCGATATACATAGATTTGTCACTGATTAATCGCATTTTTTGCAGGGATGTATTTGCAAATTCGTTTCTCATATGATATATGAAACTTGTTACTTATTGCTTTCGAGCGAATATAAATTGATGTAAGAAGTTAACTTCTATCACGTGTACTGTGCTACACGCGGGTTTTTTTTTTCTGAGTGTGGTTTCGTGTGTAGAAGTCCACGTAAGTGGGGAAAACTTCTGACTGCCATCCACCTGGGGGTAGCCAGAGCGATTCTTTTACATGCGGATCAAACATCTCACGACTTCCTCGCAGTGTCCTCTGGATAGCCACCAACACCCGTTTGGTGGTGAACTAAAGTGAGAAGGCGACAACTCGAAAAGGCCACTCCGCCGTATACGGTTTAAGAGTCTGTTAAGGGGAATAATTGTATCGTCTGATCACCAGAAGGTGCGGCTGCGTGCAAGTGTCTGTCTTGGAGCAAGCGACTCGCTATATACATATACATGTAAGAGTAAACAACTCCACTTCAGGGGTATAAGAATGAAGAATAAAAATTTATTCTTTATTCAAGGAGAAATTATTATCAGAACTGAAGAATATATTCACATTTTAATACAAAACTAACTTTCATACACGTCGTATCTGTTGGGTGGTGTAGAATTGCAAAGAAGGGTAAAATATTTCTTTAAAAATACCACTCAAATATGTACACGAATTATCGTCCACCACTTTTTCTGCGTTATTCATAATTTGGGAATTATGGGAAAAATCAAAACTTGTTTGATTTCTGCGGTACGGGCGGCTATGGGCGTTTATGTCAGCGTCGGTGAGATTTCGTTTACATGCAACTCCCATAAGATAGATCGTGTCAGCTGACACGGGTATGTGCGGGCGTCGATGACTGTTGGAAGCTTAAGATATACAAAATTTTATTATTGCTATAGTCTTCAATTACATAATGAAGTTGAAAAATTACCCGAATTATTTTGTAAAATAGCCATTTTCAATTTTCGACGGAGTGGCACCAACGGAAAATGTTATAAAAAATGGAAAAAACCCTTAAAAGACATGGAAAAGTTTTGTTCCGCTCTGCTAAGTAAGTAAATATTTTTTGAAATTATAAACTCACGTAGGTATGTATGTATGATATGCATAAAAAATAAAAAAGCTAATATATCTTATTTTAACCTTTTCAGAGTACATATATTCCAATAATGGGGGTTGCAGCGGTTCAGCAGAAACCCAGATGAGGAATGCGATAAAATTGCAGAAGGAAAGACATTTCAAAAAAATGTTGGTTTAAAAGTTTAATTAATTTAACAAAAAAAAAAAATTAAAATTAAATAATTTAGTACAGTTTTAAAGAAAAATAAGTAATTTAATTCAATACTTTAAATAAATATTTAAATAGTAAATTGTGTAGCTTTCTGTGACTATTATAATAGATAGTCTTTAATGTTTAGCGAAAATGCTGGGTTGCTATCTCTAGCGAGATGGCCTGTCTCATGGTGCACGCGAAATCAAGGTCCGGGATTTTTATTCCTTTTAAAATAAAAATCCATAAAAAAAATTATTTCTGGCTTTTTATTTTATTTGGACGAAAATAATCGTTAAACTTTGATTTTTATTTTTTCGAGCCAGGAATAAAAATTATTCCCATCCTTTTATTTTTAAGGATAGAATAAAAATCATTTGCCAATAACTTCTGAACTGCTTATCCGAATTTAGTAATTTGGTACCGATAGATAGAGCACTTGAAAGGCTTTCAAAAAAAGTCAAAATGACAGAGTTGCCACCTGGTTTTATTTTAATATAAAAATCATTTGCCAATAACTATTTGGTATCAGTGGATAGAGGACTTGAAAGGTTTTCAAAAAAAGCCAAAATGAGAGAGTTGCCACCTAGTTTTATTTTAATAGAAAAAACATGTGCCAATAAACACTGAACCGCTCGTCCAAATTGAGTAAATTTGGTATCAATGGATAGAGGACTTGAAAGAGTTTCAAAAAAAGTCAAAATGACAGATTTGCCACCTAGTTTTATTTTTTACTAGTACACAGTGTATTATAATTTTAATCATATAACGGTAGATTGTAACGCCATGAAATAATCGAGATAGATACGGACCTATATATATCAGGGTGAAAAGAGAAATCGATTGAGCCATGTCCGTCCGTCTGTCTGTCTGTACGCCGCAAAAATTTAAATATTTTGATGAAATTACTATCTAGACTGGGACGGTCTGTATTGAAAATGGACGAAATCGCACCATGATCACGCCCACTTTCCCTATATATTTAGGAAATTTGGTATCTCAGTCACTAATATAGCTAGAGTCAGGCCCGACGAGAGGGGGGGGGGGGCTGAGGGGGTCAATTGCCCCGGGCCCGGGCTTTAGAGGGCCCGGGCTTTAGAGGGCCCGGGAATCTCAAAATGATATCCAAGTTTTTGCTTACAGAAAATAAACGAACAAAACCTTTAATCACCTTTCGTAGATAGCAATCATTTTAAATTTCAACAAATTTTATAAATCTCTTAAAGTGTCTGCACCCCACTTAAGGAATTGTTGGTTTTTGGTAGTGATGGGCGAGTCCGAGATGTTTAGAGAATCGAGAGAATCGCCATCGTTGCAAAATCACAATCGAGTCAAAAGCTGACTCGCTCCCCGACTACACAATCGAGATGTTTTTGCGATTATTCCGAGTCGGCGAGTCGGAGGTTGTTTCGATGACATCTCGACTACACAAGCGAGATGTTTTTGCGATTGTTCCGAGTTGGCGAGTCATAGGTTGTTTCGATGACATCTCGACTACATAAGCGAGATGTTTTTACGATTGTTCCGAGTCGGCGGGCCGGCTGTTGTTTTGATGATATGTTTTAGTTGATAAAATAAACTGAATGAGGTGTGTTGATAAATAAAGTAGGATTTTCAATGGAAGTGAGGCAAATACATAAATAAATTAACCAAATTGAAAAATATGCTATACATAGGAGCTGCATTATTGCAATCACAACTAAAGAGTGTTGTGCATAATAATAATAATTAATTATTTAAACATTAATAAATTTTCTGAAGTGAGACGCTTATGAAACAAATGAATTTTACGAGTAGCAACAAAGGCAATAGATTTGTACCACTCTGTATGTTTTTTAAAGCAATTTTAATATTCAAGCGGCAACAACAAATATTTTGTATTTTTTGCAGCGAGTCCGAGATGTTGTAGGGTTGCTTTGAAAACGAGAAGAATCGCTGGCGATTCCGAGATGTTTTAGCGATTGCTTCGACTGACGACCATTTACGACTTGACTCGAATACGAATGAAAACCATCGAGAGCATTCGAGATGTTTCAACAATCGAGAGAATCGAATAAAACATCTCGGACTCGCCCATCACTAGTTTTTGGCGTCGACTTTGCAGCATAAATTTGAATTCGTTTTCTGTTGCAACAGAAAAATTCGGTATGATGCAAATTCTTATACAGCGATATGGGTATATCCTGGGCGTTTCGGACGGTATGTTCGCACGATTTTTTGAACTTTTGAGGCAGAAATATCGCGAAATATTGTATCGTTTTATGATAAAAGGAAAGATTTAGGCCACAGCTAATGATTAAAGTATGTTAGCGACAGAAATTTAGTTTAATGCCTCTGTTTTAGCCACTTAAACTGCGTTCCGGACGCTACAAAAACACGTCCATTTTTTTTTTTTTTGAGTGGCTAAAACAGAAGCCTGGCATAGCAGGCGAGCACTCTACCCACTGCACCACAGCGGCCATGTATAGATAAATTAAAGTTCGTAACTATATATTCATTGAATTTTGATTTTGAGAATTTGTTCATTTAGTATGGGGGCCCTTAGTTATTTTGACCCAGGGCCCGGATTTTCTCTCGGCGGCCCTGGCTGGAGTGATAATATTTCATCCACGTAATGGTCTCAGGCCCTTATGAAGAAATATGGTGAAATTTTGGAAAATGAGCGGTGCCACGCGTACTTATTAATGGACAAATTTTGAAAGCTTTGAGTCATAACTCAGAAACCGTAGCAGATATGTCGATAACATTTGATACGCCTGATATGCTTACTTAGGCAAATGTTTGGACGAAAAATTGCCAAAATCGGTTGACGGCCACCCCCACTTTTATATATGGGTATTATACTTGAAGAAGCTCGGCCATAAAACTCGTCAGAGTTATAATAGTGCCATTGTATTATATTATACTCGTAAAGTAGCCTAATAAAAACATTTTAAGCGATATCTTTGTCAAATATAAAGGTAATTTATTGAAATTTTGTGGCATGAGTCCAACTAAAGACATAAAACAAAACACACAAAAATTTTTGAAAATAGGCGTAGTACCGCTTCCTTTTAGAAGCAGGAATATACCAGATTTTTGAGCCTATAACTCGACAAATAACTGATATATTAGGACGAAACTTGGTGTATACACTTTTATAACTTGTGGTAATACATTTCCAAAATTTTAGCGAAATCGGTTTATGAAGACGCCTCCATATTAACAAAGATATTTCTGGAACACTCTTTGGGAATTTTTAAAATGGGCGTAGCTATAAATAAATTTCAGTCCTTTTTGATTTTATCTTATATCGACGCTTCCAAACAATACTGTACTAAGTCGGCTTAGTAGAGCGGTTCTTAGTTTAGATGCTGTATAATTTTGGTATCAATCGGACAATCCAATCAAAAGTTATAAGCAAAAGTGTACATATAATACAACTCGAGATTTTTACAGAATAAAAACTTTGAGAGCTTGCCATGAAAAACCACGTAGCAAATTTTTATTTTTTCTTACGGTTTTTTTGAAATGGAAATTGTGTTTAAACTCAATTGGCGAGAAAATCGCTGAACGGATCCTCACGAAACTTTGCACACCTAAGTATTTTCACCCGGTAATTACTATAGGCATATTTTTAATCTGATTAAAAGTCAGGGATGGGCACCTCCCATACAAAATTTTCAATTTTTTCGTAATATCTCTTGAAATATTTGTACTAGAATAATGAAAATTTGTGTGAAAGAAGAATACATAATTATAAACTGAACGGATAAACAATCTAGGTCTTGGTAAAGCAGGAATGGGCACTTTCCTCCCATATAAACTGGAACTTTCACAGCGAATATCTCTGGAAATATTTGTAGTAGGGTATTGAAAATTGGTTTGAGGGCATAGAGATACTTACGCACTCAAAGGATGAAAGCGATAGGTCTTGATGAAGCAGGGATGGCCACCTCCCATACAAACTGAAACTTTCACAGCGAAAATCTCTGGAAATCTTTGTAATAAAGTATTGAAAATTGGTGTGGTTGCATACGAGGTAATTACGTACTCAAAGGATGAAAGCGATAGGTCTTGGTGCCAGGGATGGGCACCTCCCATACAAACTGAAACTTTCACAGCGAAAATCCTAGGGTTCGTTATTAATTCGAAGTTGACCTGTTCTGATCATATTAATAATGTTATCAGTAAAGTGTACTATATTCTACGTAGTCTGAAAATGTCTGCTGCTTCTACTTCTTTGGAAATTAGACACAAGTTAGCTTTACAACTAATAATGCCTCATATAACCTATTTCGAAATTGTTTAGAGCAGGCCAGTGCGCACGGGGGGAGGAGGGAAGTTTGGGGGTTAAAACCCTCCCCCCATGGCCAAATCTAAGTTCCAATGATTTTGCAAAAATTTTCAAAATACAGTATATAAATCTTGACTCATAATTTTTGACAAAATTAGTTACAATAATTTTACGGAAGACGAAATTGGTGAAAGTTGCAAAAATAAGGTTGGCCAATACATAAGTTCGGCACTTTGAATTGCACTTGGAGCTTTCCGAAATTACAAAGTTGTGTAGCATATGTTCGTTTGGCATTTTTCAAAAAATTGTACTGATAACAAAAAATGTTTATTTTGTGAAAACAGTGAGCAGTTTCAATTAACAAGTACTGTAAACGGTACTATTCAGGACCTGGTTAACTAGGTTTTGATGAATCAGAATTATGATTAATCAAAATATGATTTAATCGGTTCATCGCACGTCCCTTATTTGTGCTAGTACAAGTGATGTCATCGTAACCGACACGGTAGAAGATTTCTATCGAATAAGTACATATATTCCATACTTGGATCTATCCGTCACACATCTCAAAGATCAGTTCTTAAATCAGCGAAACATTCTGTGTAATTTTGCTTGCCTTTTCCCCAAAAGAATGCAAAATTTTGAGGAAGCGGCTTGCACAGAACTGTTTAAATCATACGAGGCTATATTACATGATATATTGCCGGAAGCGTGGATAAGCGAAGTTCAGCTGGAGGGAACGTATTGCATCTATGGATATTCAAAATCCACCAGAAGCTCTTCACATTTGTAAAATAGATGCTTTTCCAAATGTTCATCAAGTGCTTCGTATCATAGCCGCTTTACCTGTTACCACAGTAACAAATGAACGTTCTTTTTCGACGCTGCGACGATTAAAATAGTTGTTGAGGTCAACAATGAAAGAAGATCGTCTTAATGGACTGGCGTCCTTGAATATACATCGCAATGTGAATGTGGACATAAATTCAATATTGACAGAATTCTTTTCCGTACCTCGAAGAGTCGCAATGTTAAACGGACATTAATTATAGCCATGTATTCATAAAAGTGCGAATAATATGCCACCATATCACAAATTCTCTATCAAATACAGAAAAATTTGTACAACCAAAAAAAAATTCTTGGGTATAATTTTAAGCATCAGAGTATGCAGTTTCAGAAAAGTTAGAGAACATTTAAATTTATGATGTATGGGTCTGGATATCTGTTTGAGCAAATATGTTTATCTTAGCGAAAAATGTATGCGAATGCAAACAAAATTAAAAACCTCCCCCCAAGGCTAATTCCTGCGCACGGCCCTGGTTTACAGTAAGCTCGATTCTATTTCATATCACAAGGTTAATGTTTTGTTCAATAATGTTACACGTTATGTATATGGTCTCAAAAAATTTGACCATGTATCCTTATGGAAAAATAAGTTATTGGGATGCAGTATTATGGACTACATTAGTGCAAGAAATTGCATTTTCATATATAAATTATTAGAAGGAAAACTTCATCAATGCTGTGAGGCTTTGGAATAACATTCCAGAGTCTGTTAAGAAGAAGTTGAATAGCGGTAACTACAAAAACATTATTCACAATTGTTTTAAGTAGTTGTAAACGTGATTGCTATTTATTTATTGGTCTTATTATTGTTTTTCTCATGAGATCCCCTCCCTATTTATCTTTGCTTTATTCCCTTTAATTTTAATATAAATATTTTCCTTTATATTATGTGAGGGGATGTGGTGGTCTCCGAAATGGATCCATAACTTCTACCAAAAAAATTTTTTCAATTTTTCTTCATTAAAAAATGGCAATAGCTCATTTAAATTCACATAAAATAATTATTAGAATTAAAACGGCGATATAAATACAAACATAAATATGTATATCGGAGAGCCTGCCGAAAAACAAAAGTCTGAAAACAATAACAAGCATTGCCTGTACAAAAGCTTTGCTTGTTAATAGCTTTAGAACTTTGTACAAACCAAACACACAATCGCACCAACATACTAGGTAGCAAAGGCAGAGTGTCATTAAGCTACTGTTGTTGGTATGTGGATTGTAATGGAAGGAAAATTTAAATTTAAGCGAAACAAAGCTGACGGCGGTGGTAGCTCAATGGTATAGACAATGGACTACCAATCCAACGACTTAAGTTCGATTCTCGGTTGAGGCCGCTTGAAGAAGTCTGATGAGGGGATGTGGTGGTCTCCGAAATGGGTCCATAACTTCTACCAAAAAAATTTTTTCAATTTTTCTTCATTAAAAAATGGCCAATAGCTCATTTAAATTCACATAAAATAATTATTAGAATTAAAACGGCCATATAAATACAAACATAAATATTTTCCTTTATGTTTATTAATTACCGTGGAACTTTTTATGCTATTATAATTCCATATTTAATTTAATTTAATGTAACTTATATTTGTCCCAATAATTATCTATTAGTTTTTAGCCTTAAGAATTATAGATACATATAATATTGTTAGTCAATTAATGTTTCATGTCGATGTACCATCAAAAGACCAATGTCTTACGTGTACAATTTTTCATGTCAAATAAATTGAAATTGAAATAGAAAATCTCTGGAAATATTTATAGTAGGGTACTGAAAATTGGTGTGGGCGCATAGAGATAATTACGTACTCAAAGGATGAAAGCGATAGGTCTTGGTGAAGCAGACATGGGCACCTCCCATACAAACTGAAACTTTCACAGCGAAAATCTCTTGAAATATTATAGTAGGGTACTGAAAATTGGTGTGGGCGCATATGAGATAATTACGTACTCAAAGGATGAAAGCGATAGGTCTTGGTGAAGCAGGGATGGGCACCTCCCTTACAAACTGAAACTTTTACAGCAAAATTCTCTGGAAATATTTATAGTAGGGTACTGAAAATTGGTGTGGGGCATATGAGATAATTACGTACTCAACGGGTGTGAGCGATAGGTCTTGGTAAAGCAGGGATGGGCACCTCCCATACAAACTGAAACGTTCACAGCGAAAATCTCTGGAAATATTTATAGTAGAGTACTGAAAATTGGTTTGGGGCATATAAGATAATTACGTACTCAACGGGTGAGAGTTATAGGTCTTGGTAAAGCAGGGATGGGCACCTCCCATACAAACTGAAACTTTCACAGCGAAAATCTCTGGAAATATTTATAGTAGAGTACTAAAAATTGGTGTGGGGCATATGAGATAATTACGTACTCAAAGGATGAAAGCGATGGGTCTTGGTAAAGCAGGGATGGGCTCCTCCCATACAAACAGAAACTTTCACAGCGAAAATCTCTTGAAATATTTATAGTAGGGTACTGAAAATTGAAGTGTGGGGGCATATGAGATAATTGCGTACTCAACGGAGGAGAGCAATAAGTCTTGGTAAAGCTGGGATGGGCACCTCCCATACAAATTGAAAATTTCACAGCGAATATCTTCTGAAATATTTTTAGTAGAGTACTGAACATTTGTGTGAAGGCATATGAGATAATTTTATACTCAACGGGCAAAAGAAATAAGAAAACTATATTTGACGTCAATAATGATATCTTTTCTGTGTAACTTTTTGGAACATACTCAATATGCTAATATTTTTAAAAGCACGTGGTGTGAAACCCGCGTGTAACCTCTAGTAAAACTATATATATGTATAGGTTTGTAATTTTGAATTAAGAAATTGCTCACATTTTTGTGAAATCATAAAAATTGCGGATATTTTTACTGGCGTACCTTTCTGTGAAAATTCTAACATGTAAGTACAACAAGTTCCATTTATTTATACCAAATTTATTCAATTTGCATTATTTATTGGCACATGTTTTTTTATATTAGATATATACATATATTTATATTAAAATTAAAATAGGTGACAACTTTTCCAAGCAGAGCTATTTCAGTCCACTATCCATTGATACCACATTTACTCAATTTGGATGAGCGGTTCAGTAGTTATTGGCAAGTAATTTTTATATTAAAATAAAAATAAGTGGCAACTCTCTCATTTTGACTTTTTTTTGAAAGCCTTTCAAGTCCTCTATCCATTGGTAAGAAATTTATTAATCCGGATAAGCCGTTCAGAAGTTATTGGCAAATAATTTTTATATTAAAATAACAATAGGTGGCAAATATGATTATTGTAGGCAAAAAAATGTGGCAACCCCGTCATATTGGCCATCATTTGAAAGGTTTGGAAGCCCTCTATCCATTGGTGCCAAGTTGATTAAATTCGGATAAGCGGTTCATTAGTTATTGACAAATGATTTTTATTCTATCCCTAAAAAATAAAAGGATGGGAATAATTTTTATTCCTTGCTCGAAAAAATAAAAATCATGATTTTATAGTTATATTCTGATTTTTTTGAAAATATTACATTCCGATTTTTTTCAAAAAAATCACAAAAATATATTATGGCCAGGATTTTGATGCCAGAGGTCCTGGGATGAAGGGAAAGTTAATAATTTTCTTCGGGGAAGCACTTAACCGATGATTTTTATAGCTTCGGAAGAAACAAAAATTTTATTTTCTGTCCCTGCGAGAAATAGATGCTTTCTTTGAGGCTCTCGAAATAGCTAGTGAGTAAAAGAGACAATTGATTGTCCTTGTTAAATTCGCCAGTTAAATATGTACATGTAATGGAGATTAGCGCAGAGCTAGTGGTGGTTTTTGATGGTCTGTAATATCGCTAGTTCGGAACTAGCCACTGTGAACTGGGCGGGGTGTAATAAGGCCTTTTTAAATAAGGCCTTTAAGGCCTTATTTCGCTATCGATTGAGAAATAAAGCCTTTATTAAGAATAAGGCCTTATTTCACTTCAAATGTGAAATAAGGTTCTAAAGGTCTTATTTCACTTTGTGGCCTACGCTGAAGAGTGTACTACGCAGAAGGACATCACCGTGGCGGTAGCCACGGTTGGGGCACACGTCCGGACGGATGGCGTAGCCCAGGGTTATTTTTTATAAGCGCGGCCGAAGGCCGCCAACGCAGAAAAGTGTCCTGCTCAAAAGCCCTGTAGACTGGGCCATAGATATTACTCAGGAAAGAGAAGATAAAGAAAAAACTTTTGCGGAGAACAGCTTTTGCGTTGGGAGCCTTCGGCCGCGCTTACAAAAAATTCTCTTTCCGGAGTAATATCTATGGCCCGGTCCACAGTGCTTTTGCGCAGAACACTTTTCTGCGTTGGCGGCCTTCGGCCGCGCTTATAAAAAATAACCCTGGGCTACGCCATCCGTCCGGACGTGTGCCCCAACCGTGGCTACCGCCACGGTGCTGTCCCTCTGCGTAGTACACCCTTCAGCGTAGGCCACAAAGCATTCAAATGTACATCGTCACAAGTACGACGGATCCGTCGCCGCAACGTACCAAAGTCAGTCACATACGTCGACGTAGACGGATAAGTTATCGCGTAAATAAATAAAGGCGTTATTGCACATTTCAAAAAAGGCCTAATTGCGCTTTAAATGTGAAATAAGACCATTTTTTTGAAAATGACAAAATAAAGGCTTTATTTCACTTTGGTTGCGAAATAAGGCCTTCAAGGCCTTATTACACCCCGCCTGTGAACTGCAGGGTATACTAAGCTCTACTAGTACACAGAGTATTATAATTTTGATTTGTTAAGGGTGGATTGTAACGCCGTGAAATAATCGAGACAGATATAGACTGACACATTATCAAAATGATCAGGGTGAAAAGAGAAATCGATTGAGCAATGTCCGTCCGTCCGTCCGTCCGTCTGTAAACACTCTAACTCGCGCAAAAATTGAAATAATTTGATTAAATTTGGAATGCAAGTTGGTATCGAGACTGGCACGGTTGGTATTGAAAATGGGCGAAATCGGACAATGACCAATAGTATATATCGGAAATTTGGTATCTCAGTCACTAACAGAGCTGGAGTGATAAAATTTCACCCCCTAATATGGTCAGTCCCTTATAAAGAAATATGGTGAAATTTTGGAAAATGGGCAGTGCCACGCCCACTTATTAAAGGTCAATCATTGAAAGTTTTATGTGTCATAACTCAGACACCGTAGCAGATATATCAATGAAATTTGGTACGCGTGATGTACTTACTTAGCCAAATGTTTGAGCGAAAAATTACAGAAATCGGTTGACTATCACGCCCAATTTTTTATATGGATATATATTTTGAGCGATATCTTTGTCAAATATGCAGATATATCATTGAAATTTTTTAGCATGAATCCAACTAGACATAAAACAAAAAAGAGAAAAATTTTGGAAAATGGACGTGGCACCGCCTCCTTTTAGAAGCAGGAATATACGAGATTTCTGAGCCCATAACTCGACAAGTAATTGAGATATTATGACGAAACTTGATAGATACAATTTTATAACTTGTGGTGTTCAAAATTTTAGCGAAATTGGTTGACGGCCACGCCCAATTTTATACATTGGTATTATAAAGTGGCCTAATAAAAACATTTTAAGCGCTATTTTTGTCAAATATAAAGATGATTCATTGAAATTTTGTATCATGAGTCCCACAGTAGACCGAAAACAAAAAAACAGAAAAAGGAATCTACGAGATTTGGGAGCCCGTAACTCGACAAATATTTGAGATATTATGCCAAAATTTTGTGTATAAGCATTTATTACATGTCGAAATAGACTTGCGAAAATTTATCGAAATCGGTTTATGACCATGCCTACTTTTTAACAAAGATATTTCTGAAACACCCTTTGGGAATTTGTAACGTCTTTGTAAATAGAAGTCATAAAGGGATGAAATTTTGCACTAACAATAATATTTATATGCTTAGTTGGATGATTGATAGAATTTTTTAAAATGAACGTGGCTACGCCCACTTTATGCGGCACTCGCTTTATATAAAATACGCCGTGTTGCCAGCAAACACAAACAAACAACGAAAGCATACAGCTGAGTATCTAATGTTCGATTGCACTCGAACTTAGGCTTCCTTACCTGTTTTTATTACATACCATATTTTCCAATCCGTTGGCAGTGCTTGCAACAATCCTTCCTTGGCCAAATAAAGCAAATGTGGTTCTTTAACCGGATCAATGCCAACCATCAGAGCATAATCATGAATTTCTGTAATTAAAACACAATCCAAAAATATACATATGAGTAGTCCACTTTCAAACAGGGCTATGTAAATTTTTCATATTAGGCACAAATCTGTGGTCCCCTGCAATAACCGCTTAAGTCGAAGGTTTTGAGTTATATGTACCACGTTATTTTCCTTTTATAACTCTATATTTCTGTAAAACACCCATGCTTATAACTTAACTCAATCAAAAGATATTAATAAAAACATTTTGGCTTAACTAACAATCAAGGCCGTAGCCAAAGTGCTTTCCGAAAGTGTCAAATCATTGAAAGAACTTTCATGAGTATCCACACGACGCAATGAAAGTGCTTTCAGAAAGCACTTTTTACCTCCACTTTATCACTTTTTACCTCCACTTATCACAACACTCTATCAGCTAGCAACTTTCAGAAAGTAAAACACTTTCAGATGTAACAATTGAAAGTGAAAAGTATTTCTGAAAAGTATTTTTCTCGCAGCTAGACGATGAAAGTTTTTCGTAAGAAAGTAATTGCTGAAATTTCGGAAAACACTTTCAGAAAGTACTTTTTTGGTGGCTACACGAGAAAATTTTACTTTTTCACTTTCTGAAAGCACTTTCATTGCATCGTCTGGCAGGAGCTTAAGAAAATGGGTTTGGCGGTCAACGAGGACAAGACAAAGTACCTTGGCAGCTACGTTTATGTTGATAGATACAAATTCGAAACTGTTAAGGACTTCGTCTATTTGGGAACCAGCATTAACACCAAAAATAATATCAGCACAGAAATCCAACGAAGAATCACTCTTGCCAATAAATGCTACTTTCCTAAAGTCCTCTCTCGACGAACCAAAATCACACTCTACAGGACACTCATCGTTCCAGTCCTCATGAACAGCGCAGAAGGTATTCCCAAATGGCGGCACGCTTCACGAAACAGAAATAGCTGGCACGCTATGTTGGACTCGGCCAAAATCATCTAGACGGTTACGTGCCAATTAGGTAAGTTAAGTAAGTAAGTAATATATAAAATTAGAATAGAAAAGTGAGTTGAAATTGAGGAAAATCGACTTTGATTTAGAGTTTTCAAAGTACCGCGATTGGTAAGGTGGTGAACCAAGCTTCTGAGAAATATTTACTTTTTAAATGAAAAATGTTGATAACCCTGCTTAAATTGATTTCAAAGAGTTAAGGTATAAAAAATTATTAAAAACAGTACCATTTTCTATCTATGTACTATTATTTCCATGATTTTATAGTTAGATACTAGAAGAAGGATTAAATAAATAAACTGACATTGCGATTAAATTTAGTTTTTTGTGGAAGTATCAGGATCTGTCGGAAGAAGAGCTCAGAGAAAGGCAACGGCATTCTGCACGATTTATGGCATCGATATTTCTAATAGATGAAATCATTTATCTCAAAGCCATCCACTTAGCAAATTAGGGATGTGATTCGCTGCCACCATTTCAACTTCTGAACAAACTTCATAACTTGAAGATGGAAGTATTATTTCCTAACATCTGCATAGCATTAAGAATATTTTGCACACTTCCAGTCAGTGAGGCTGAAGGGGAGCGTTCTTTCAGTCTATTGTCTGGCGTGAACAATTTTTGCGTTCTACTATGAGCGAAAATGGCTTGACAAGCCTTGGAACATTGGCATTGGAGTCCAGCCTTGCTCGCAGCATTAGTTTTGACTCAGTAATTTCCATATTCGCAGACCAAAAAGCACGGAAGGTTTTCCTTGGATGATTCAAGCTCTTAAAATGTATTTAAAAAAGTTATTGTAAGCAAAACAAACAATGAGATCTAACATTTTATTTATGTATGTATGTATGTAAGTGCTCTAGTAAATCTTATTTTATATGAAATAAAACCGACAATGTGAATTGAAAATTTTTTGTATGTTATTTTTTTACTACATTGAGTTTATTTTTTAGAGGGCCCGTAAACGCGAACTGTCCCAGGGGCCCGGCCCGGCTCTCTGCGGGCCTGTGTGCTATGCGATTTGACATTTGGCCACACGAATATATGAGTGTGTTGAGTGTGCGAAGGGTTGCACGGATATGCGAAGTATAATCAGCTCTATGCCAATGGCGTAGTAAGAGAATTTTTCGGGGGGGGAGGCGGGGTCACAGCCAATGTAAAAAATTTACCAAAATTAAAATAAAAATTACCAAAAAACTACATTTTTTTTTTACAAATGATAAAAATGTAATTTTTTCAGACAATAATTTAAAATTTTAGTACACAAATATCGCTTATTATACATATATCAAACTCTTAAGGCCCTTGGCCACTTAAAATCTGGACTGTCAAGCAGTGTATATGTGTGAGTGTCGGGTGATTGACGCAAATATCTAAAAGTTTTGATTCTTATCAACGCAAGCCCGACAACAAGAACGTGTAGCACGACGACTGCCGATTGCACTAACACACACAAAAAAACTCACACATCAGTATAATGATGAGCTACTTTAGCGAAAGAGTGCTCTTCTAATACACAAACGAAGGCCCTAAAAAATACCACGTCACAGGAGGTGTACCCCAAGGGTCGGTTCTTGGACCGCTCCTCTGGAACATCATGTACGATGGCATACTGAGGATGAATAAATCGGATGGTGTGTATATTATAGGATACGCAGATGATATAGCGATCGTAGTAGTGGCTGAACAGGTTGCGGATGTTTCGCGATTATACGGCGAAACAATAGTGTCCGCAAAAAACTGGTTCCAAACAGCAGGACTGAAGCTTACGGAACACAAAACCGAGGCGCTACTGATGACAAGCCGGAAAAAGCTGGAGGACATACAAATACGGGTAGGCGGACACACCATAAATTCCAGCCCTAGACTAAAATATCTCGGTGTAATACTCGACCGACGACTGAGCTTCAAAGAACACTTGAACTATGCCAGCGAGAAGGCAAGGAAAGTAACCAACGCCCTGGCGAGACTTATGCCGAACATGGGAGGTCCGAGGCAACAGAAGATGTCTTCTTGCGAGTGTCAGCTCGTCCATTTTGCTATACGCAGCACAAATCTGGGCCCCTGCTACTACTGTAGCTACATACATGAGAGCACCTGGTTCAGTGCATAGATTATCATCGCTAAGGGTATGCTGATTCCAAGGGTAGATGAGTGGGTAAATAGAAAGCATGGAGAAACTAATTTCTACCTAACGCAGTTCCTCGCAGGACATGGATGTTTCAGGCAATACCTGCACAAATATACGCATGCTGACCATCCCTATTGTCTACATTGCAATGGGAAGATTGAAAACGCTGAGCACATTCCTATGGATTGAGCGCTGTAGTGGGGAAAACATGTCACGTGAAAGCCTGATCCAGGCGATGTTGTCAGAGAAAACCAAATGGGAAAAATGCGCGCAAATAATCACGGAAATAATCGTGCGTCTCAGACAATACGAGCGAAATGCGCGGCGTATGACTGCATACTAGCGAGACGCGGAATAATGTCCAGAGCCTGTCCTGCGAAGTAAAATCGAAAAAAAAAAAGAAAAAACACATACACACTGCTTGACATGCCAGATTGTCAGTTGCCAAGGGCCTTTAACTATACTTCAAAAGTAAGTCACATATTCGCTTCTGGAAATCTACGGTTATAATTAATAATTTTCTTATATAATTTAGTTTTCTAATATTCCAATTTGACAGACATTACCTGTGATCAATAACAAAAAATTGTTACGAATTTTTCTTAAAAAGTGTCATTTTTATATGGAGATCTGTCATTTTTTACGAAAAATTCTTAAAAATTTTTTGTTATTGAACAGAGCTATTAACTAAAATCTCAAGTTCAGATACTCTTATACATTGCATGTTTATTCCCATTGTAGTTTACACTAACATTATTATTTGATTAAGATGATAAGTAATTGAAAGAAAACTTGAAATTTGAATAATTGTATGTCGGAAAAAATAATTACATTAAATTCTATTAATAAATATAATTCAATTTATTGAAATCGCAGATTGATTTTCCTACATATGTTTTTGTGCCAATCTGCGAATAACTTCTTCCACTGTGATATCGATATTTCTGTTAATACTCAAGTCCGTTCAGCCTATCTTCACCAGTTGAATTTCTTATCCAATTTTGTATTGACATTTTTGGCGTTACTTTTCTGTAATTAGCATGTTAATAACAGCAATACCGTATAATAATTGTAGCGTTTGTTGACCCGTGGGAAAGTGCAGGAACCGTAGGAAATTTACCACAAAAGAGCGAATATGAGTAGAAAGAATGTAGGTTAGGTTAGGTTGCGTTAGCTGAGGTCTGAAGACCCCTCACATAGACAACATATGGTCCTTAGTGTTGCCAACATACAGGAGGCATTATGTTATTATATTACACTCGGAATGCAGGTCTTCGCAAGTTTTAATATTTGGTGAATTTCACGGTCCGCAATGCTCTCTAGAGACGTGAAGTATGCAGAGCCGAGGCAGTTAAATCGTAGTCTGCCGAAAGCTGGACATTGGCAGAGAAGGTGCTCCAAAGTGCCTACAGCATCGTCCTCAATGCAAGCCGTGCACGCCTGACTCTGCACCAATCTCATTTTGAACGCATGAGATGGTGTGATACAGTGCTCTGTTAGTATGCCGACTGCCAGTCTGCAGTCTGCTCTGGGAAGTGTAGGTTAGTAGTTTGCGTTTTTAGCTTTATATGACTGAAGCATGATTTTGGCGATCTTGCAGGATGGCAGGGTCTCCCACTGGGAATCGCCTTTACACATCAATGCCTATTTGAGCTTTTTGGAAATTTAGAGAAGCGAAAACGTCTTCCACATTTACTTGCGCTAGTGATGCCTCGGCTTTAGCTAGCGCATCCGCCCTCTCGTTTCCTTCGATTCCCTGGTGCCCGGGTACCCAGTAGATGGTAACGAGTCTAGACGATTAGAGTACGTGTAGCTTGGCCTTACACTGCTCCACACACCGAGAGGTAGTTTTCGCTGCATGCTCGCCTTAATTGCTGCCTGGCTGTGAATGAATATACTTAGGAGGACGTTAGTACAGCTGAAAGATCCGTCGCCTTTGAGGCAACCTTAGCTTGAAAGATACTGCAGTAGTCCGGGAGTCTAAAAGATTTTTGTATACCAAGCTCCGAGCAAAATACTGCAGCTCCCACCCTTTCTTCCATCTTAGATCCGTCTGTAAATAAGTTGAAGGAATGGCGATTGGCTCGTAGTCCTTTCCACCCGTCCTGTTCAATTATTACATGTGGTCCCCTGCTTAAGTTGGTTATGGGAGTAACGTAGTCAGAGCTGCCGTTTAGTCCTTGTATGTTGCTGTGTCCAAATGGCCGTTGATTAAAATGTCCTGTTACTCTAAGCCTTAGCGCTGTCTTTTCAGCTACGCTTTTAGCCACAAGGTCCGCAGAGTACAGGTTGAGTATCCTATTGAGCGCCGCTGAGGGGGTTGTGCGTAGCGCTCCCATTGTGCACAGAGTAGAAATCCTCTGTACTCCCTCTAGCTTTCTTGCATTCACCTTTTCATCAAGTGCCGTCCACCAGACTAGAACTCCGTAGTGCATTATTGGACGCACAACTGACGTGAAGAGCCAGTTTGTTAGTTGAGTCGATAGGCCCCAAGTTTTGCCAAGTGCTCTGCTACAGGCATACAGCGCATTGGTGGCTTTCTTGACTCTTTCCTCGACATTGAGCCTCCAATATGACTCCCAGATATTTCGTGAACGGTTTAACGGTTAGCGTGTGAACGTAAATTGTGGTAAAATTCCTACGGTTCTTGCACTTTCCTACGGCTCAACAAATTCTACAATTATAAATAATACTTCGTGATAAAGCGCTAAATTTCGAATTACCAATTTCAAAAAATTATTATTATCATTGATTTTTTCCTGAAAAAGAAATGTAAATATGCTAATAAAGCATCTCTTAGTTAAAGATGGTTCAATTTTATACAAAACGAATCTTTCGGGGGGGAGGAGGAGGACAAACCCTTCCCCTCCGTTACTACGCCAATGCTCTATGCGCTATAAGTTATGTGCTGCCCTGCTTTGCTATGCTACGCAAGTATAACATGGCCTTTAGGTACTCCATCAATTAATCCAATGTAGGTACTCGCCGTGGCCGCTGTGGTGCAGTGGGTAGAGTGCTCGCCTGCTATGCCAGAGGTCTCGGGTTCAAACCACGGTCCGAGCAAAACACCAAAAACTTTTTCTAATTAGTAAAAATCCAATTATTGGATTTTTTAAGAGCAGCGGTCACCTCTCGGCAGTGGGCGGCATACCCTCCGAGTGTATTTCTGCCATGAAAAAGCTTCTCACAAAAAATGCATTCGCCGTTCGGAGCCGCCATAAAACTGTAGGTCCATCCAATTAGTAGGAAAAACAAAAAGGAGCACACTACGAATTGGGAGAAGCTCGGCCATAAAACTCGTAAGAGTTATAATAGCGCCATTCTATTATTATTATTAGGTACTCGATGGATTAATTTGATTGTTGTGCGGGGCTGGAGTATATACTAGAGCTCTCGATTTTATTTTTGAACATTTTCGAGCAGCCCGAACAAATATTTTTCAAATGTTCGCACACTCATTTGTTTGTTTATTACCTGTATGTTGTTACGGGCATTTGAACAATACGGGTATTTTGAAGTTTGTTTTTTTTTTCTTTTGTTTATTTTTCTTTTTTGTCTTTATGTATGTATTTTTTTTTTAATTTTTGTTTCCTGATACAAATGCTCGATTGTTTGCACAGGCATTTGAACAACAAACGGGCTTCAAACAAACTCGATCTGTTCGAATTGCTCGATACCCGGGTATCTAGAGCTCTAGTATATACTCCATTGTAATGATATGCAATGTTAATTGGACCATATTTTTTGTATGAAATGTGGCAGGTTATGGAGTACTCGGTTGGTCCATAGCGAGCACTCCATGGATGAGCGAATGGAGTACTCGGAATTTTTGCAGGGTAGTTTGCATACATATGTACTAGAGCTGCAAAACTATCGATGGCACTATCGATAGTATCGATAGTTTTTTTTTCGTGTCACTATCGATAGTTTTTTTCCACTATCGATGGTTATCCCTATTCATTCTTGTAGTTTTGTTCCAAGAGAAGAATACTGAATGTTAGGGAGGAGTTGGATTTCGATATCAAATTGGCCAAATTAATACCCCAGCGGGTTAGGGGGCTTAGAATATACCCGTGGTAAGGAATGTCTGTCCTAAGAGGCGACTAAAATCCACGCTTCTAACGATATACAACTTGTAGTAATTGAACCACACCTCGCTAAATGACATCTGGTCAATGTCAAAATTTTTTCCGATTTTTGAAAGTTTTGATTTTCAAACTAAGTTTTTTATAAAAACTTGTAAAAATCAGAAAAAATTTATAATGAATGCTTTTTATAGAGCTTTTTAAGGCCGGTTGAAAATTAAGCAAAACCAAGAGTTTCCTTAAATTCTCCTACGCGTTTCGGCGTTATATTATTAAGCAGTACAACAAAAACCACAGAAAATTTGCAAAACAACAACAACGACTAAAATTTTTGTTACAATGTAAGAACTACGGGGTAATTCCACGCCACATGACAGGGAAAATAAACAACATTAAACATGGTTTCCAATTGGACATGACAAAAAAAGAACTGGAAAAAATAGAACATAATTTCATGATTAAGATACTAAACTTAGATATTAAAGAAGCCAACATCCAAAAGAAAATAATCCGAGATGCGATTAACCATATTAGGAAAGATCTAAACAACAAGCTAGAGGAACGCGATTTTGAATTAGTGGAAAAGCACCAAAAGCAATATTTAATTGACATTGCGGAGAAGACGGGTGAAAATTTAAATAATAAACTACAAAGACAAATAAACAATAAATTTGAAAAATATGGGTTGTTCATTAACGAAGACTGGATTGTTAACAATACGAACATAAATATCCCTAGAGAATCGCGATGGCTAATGTCCTTGGGCAATAAATTCGCCTTACCCACAACAACAAAAACCATATCACCAGTCAAACTAATTGCAGAAATTGAACAAGGAATACAGACTATGGAAGAGGAAAAGGAAAAAGACTCAGCGAGATACAGTATAGCTTCTAGAATTAAGTCGTTTAGTAATAAGTATAAAAACAATTGTAAAGAAAAGTTCATACTTAAGATATTTGAAGACACAAAACGACTATTACAACAACACAAGGAATCGATAATCATCACTAGCGCAGACAAAGGAAACTTAAATAATAAACTACAAAGACAAATAAACAATAAATTTGAAAAATATGGGTTGTTCATTAACGAAGACTGGATTGTTAACAATACGAACATAAATATCCCTAGAGAATCGCGATGGCTAATGTCCTTGGGCAATAAATCCGCCTCACCCACAACAACAAAAACCATATCACCAGTCAAACTAATTGCAGAAATTGAACAAGGAATACAGACTATGGAAGAGGAAAAGGAAAAAGACTCAGCGAGATGCAGTATAGCTTCTAGAATTAAGTCGTTTAGTAATAAGTATAAAAACAATTGTAAAGAAAAGTTCATACTTAAGATATTTGAAGACACAAAACGACTATTACAACAACACAAGGAATCGATAATCATCACTAGCGCAGACAAAGGAAACTAGACTGTGCTTATGGACAAAAATGAATACAAAGACAAAATGATGAGACTACTAAACGAGAAAGATACATATAAGACCATACGATTGGACCCCACACAAAAACTTCTAAGAAAAAATAACACAATAGTCAACGACTTATTTAAACAAAGAAACATTGACATTACACAAAAGCACAAGTTAACATGCACTGCAGCTACAGCACCAAGATTGTATGGGTTACCAAAGATTCACAAAGCCAATACACCTCTCAGACCAATTTCCTCATCGACTAATATACCTTGCCTCCAACTGTCAAAATATATTGGACAATTACTCAAGCCCTTGATTTCAGAGAATTACAACATCAAGAATTCTTTACAACTAAAAGAGAAACTAAGAAATTTGTCTATAGAAAAAGATGAAATCCTCATATCCTTTGATGTTATCTCTTTATTTACCAATATCCCAGTGTATTTTGCGACCCGGACAATAATGCAGAAATGGACATCTCTTCAAAATGACGTCAATATCAGTAAGAATCAATTTTTGGACATTCTAGACTTTTGTCTAAGAGACAACAATTACTTCATTTATGACGAAACGGTTTACCAACAAATTCATGGTATGCCGATGGGTAATCCCTTATCTCCAACGATAGCTGATATCGTTCTTGACAAAATACTTGACGACGCTATAGCCGATCTAAAATCCCGTGACATCTATATCAAATACATAGCGAAATATGTAGATGATATATTCGCAATTGTAAATATTAAGGATGTGGAAGACATATTGACTACACTAAATTCTCAACACAAAAAGATTCAATTTACGACGGAAAAAGAAAAAGACAACAAGTTAGCCTTCCTAGACATGGAAATATACAAAAACAATGACAAAATTTTGACGAATTGGTATGCTAAACCAATAGCTTCCTCAAGAATGTTTAACTACCACTCCAACCATCCCTGGACCCAAAAAAATAACACCGTAACAAACTTTATAAACAAAATCTACGCGCTGAGCGACCAGGCGTTCAGAAAAGACAATGAAAAGAAAATAAGAAATATTTTGACGAAAAATGGATATCCAACTAAAACAATAGATAGGTGGTTAACAACAACAAAATACAAACAAAATGCATGTAAAACAAATACAAATATGACGGACAAAAACAAGATATACAGGCGAGTTACATACGTACAAGGGTTAACGGACAACAAAACTTTACAAAAATGCATTAAAAGTAATAACCTAATTTTTGCACACAAACCCAATTACACTCTTAACAAAATATTTAGTAAGACGAAAGACAAAATTAGCAAAGAACAACAACACAACGTAGTGTACGAAATTAAATGTAAAGGTAACAATGACGAGCTTTGCAATAAGACATATATCGGAACTACAAAACGAGCATTAGGTACAAGACTAGGCGAACATAAAGCAGATGTAAGAAACAGAAAGACATCAACAGCTTTAGCGCAACACTTGACGAATTGTGGACATGCAGCAGACTTTGACAATGCAAGAATATTAGACATAGAGACGCGAACAAAAACAAGATTGACACTGGAAAGTCTGCGAATACAGGAAAGAATACAATGCACAATAAACTTTAAGGAAGATGTTGACAATATAAGTTGCGCTTACAGGACAGCATTAAAGAGAAATAACTAACGAATGACAATAGAAGGGAAAAATGGAAATATATTTGTATATGTATGATTATATGTATGCTTTATGTATCTATTTAATTTTGTGTGTATCTAGATGTATAGTTGAAGTGAAGTGATCGTTTAAAAAATTTAATGTAAGCAATGGAAACTTTTAATTAAATTCCAAAAAATAATTTTTAGGTATTACTATGTATGTATGAGAAAACAAGTATTGATTGTTCCATATGTTTTTTGTATAATAATGTGTTGTGTTCTTCTTTTTATGATTTTAATAAACCAGACTCCCTGAAGAAGGCGGAAAAGACGCCGAAACGCGTAGGAGAATTTAAGGAAACTCTTGGTTTTGCTTAATTTTCAACAGGCCTTAAAAAGCTCTATAAAAAGCATTCATTATAAATTGAATACATATGGCCTAAACTTTATAATATAGAAAAAATTTATTTTTTAAAAATTAGCCCGTTTAATTGTTAACGTAATATCAAAGATATCTGATAAAAACATTATTTTTAGCGATTTCTTTCATGTGATACAAAAAGGATATTTTATGGACTAAAAACTCCGTTATATGACTCATCCGTGTATAGGGCGTCGTTTTACAACTTTTTTTTTGCAAAACACTATAGAGTTCTTGCGCGGCCTTAAACTTCTCATATTCAATAGTACTGCCTTTAAAATAAGAAACAATTTGCTCGCACAGCTAAATTCATTGAAGGTGCAAAACACGGTAACTCGCATGGAACATGGTGCAAGTTTTCCAATATATTAGCTGCGGAATGATTTGTATCTGACAGCAGCTTTAGTGTCTACAGTACAGCTACTCGCAATTTGAAATCTTCGGATATAAAATGACAAGCAATAGTTAATTAATTTTCATTATTCCTTTTTTTTTGCTTGGCTTTCCGACGGGGTAGGAATATGAAGTATTGTGGAACGATTTTTTCACAAGGGATGACGAAAAATCGTTCCACAATGCATAAGTATCTATATCTTTAGCTTAAGGGCCGTTTACTCAACCTCTGATTAACGCTAACCGTATGAGAGGGTGAAGTCACAAACAAATTTTGACTTTTGTCTATACACGAATGAGTCATCTAACCGAGTTTTTCGTCCATAAAATATCCTTTTTGTTTCACATGAAAGAAATCGCTAAAAATAATGTTTTTATCAGATATCCTTGATATTACGTTAACAATTAAACGGGCGAATTTAAAAAAAATAAAACTTTTCTGATTTTTACAAGTTTTTATAAAAAACTTAATTGAAAATCAAAACTGTTTCAAAAATCGCAAAAAATTAAAAATTTTGACATTGACCAGATGTAATTTAGCGAGATGTGGTTCAATTACTATAAGTTGTATATTGTTAGAAGCGTAACTCCAGCGAACATAGTTTTTGAATAAAGTGATAACAAAAAACACAAAATTACCGTTATCTCAAAAACGTAACCATACAAAAAATTAAAAAAAAATTGATGTATTGTGGAACGATTTTCCGTCATCCCTTGTCAAGTTTGGTTTGGAGACAAACCGGTTTCGGCTAATATGCGCCATCTTCAGTGTCTTCTTTCGTTCTGAGTTATTTTGTGTAAGTTCGATAGTATTTATGGTAACTAACTTCCGTCGTTTTGTTCAGGTACTTCGTGTTCATGTGATGTGTTCGTGCATTCGTGCGTGTGTGTGTGTGTGAGTCTGTGTTGTGTGTTTAGGTATGCAAATCTATTTTTTGTCATATTTTCATTATTGTACCCTCATTAACCAAGTAGGTAAAAGTCCGTTATTGTCCGTTTGTGTGTTGTTTTGTTTATGTCGGTTTTTGGTCTTTTGTCCTCTTTCGGGTATAGTAGCTTAAGCGGTTCAAATAATGTATCCGATGCGGTGTTTATTTGTTCATTTATTATTTTACCTACGAATGTTTTTTGTTTGTATATCTCCATATTTTCTAATATGTTAAGTCGTCTTCCTTTATGCTGTATGTGGAGAATTTTAGCTGTTTTTCCTATTTTCATGGGTGTACACTTGTTTTCTGCCATGTGGTTGGCGAAATTTGATTCCACTGTCGTTGATGATTTTCTTATTTTCTTATTGTAATCCCTTATGTGTTCTCGATATCTCGTCTTGATTTGGCGTCCTGTTTGTCCTATATAACTGTTTTGGCATTCGCAAGTCAATTTGTATACGCCTTGTTTGTCAAAGAGGTCTTCCTTGTTAATGTTGTTTCGTAGAAGTTTTCCCATATTGTTCCTCGTTTTAAATGCTGCATTAATGTTATATTTTTGGAAAACTTTAGCCAACTTGTAAGATGTTGCTCCGGTATATGATAGGACTGCCCATTTCTTCTCTTCTTTTTCTTTGGTTTCTGACTTTCTTGAATTTATGTTTTTTTGTATTTTCTTCACTAAACTTTTTTGATATCCGTTGTTCTCTGCGATTGTGTATATTGTGCTCAGTTCCTTGTTGTAAGCTTCTTTTCCTAACGGGGTTCGTTCAAGTCGTGTTAATAAATGTCTGAAAGCGGCGTTCTTGTGCTGTTGAGGATGGTTAGATTTATTGTGTATTATTGTATCTGTTGCTGTGGGTTTTCTGTATATTTCGTAAGTAAATTTGTTAGTCTCTTTGTTTATTTTAATTGTTAGGTCCAGGTAGTTGATTTTTCCATTTTTCTCTGTATCCATAGTGAATTTTATATTTTTGTGTTGGCTGATGATGACATCATCTGCCTAATATCGGAAAATAAAGAAGAACAAATTTTGGAGCACCTCAACAGCCAACACAAAAATATAAAATTCACTATGGATACAGAGAAAAATGGAAAAATCAACTACCTGGACCTAACAATTAAAATAAACAAAGAGACTAACAAATTTACTTACGAAATATACAGAAAACCCACAGCAACAGATACAATAATACACAATAAATCTAACCATCCTCAACAGCACAAGAACGCCGCTTTCAGACATTTATTAACACGACTTGAACGAACCCCGTTAGGAAAAGAAGCTTACAACAAGGAACTGAGCACAATATACACAATCGCAGAGAACAACGGATATCAAAAAAGTTTAGTGAAGAAAATACAAAAAAACATAAATTCAAGAAAGTCAGAAACCAAAGAAAAAGAAGAGAAGAAATGGGCAGTCCTATCATATACCGGAGCAACATCTTACAAGTTGGCTAAAGTTTTCCAAAAATATAACATTAATGCAGCATTTAAAACGAGGAACAATATGGGAAAACTTCTACGAAACAACATTAACAAGGAAGACCTCTTTGACAAACAAGGCGTATACAAATTGACTTGCGAATGCCAAAACAGTTATATAGGACAAACAGGACGCCAAATCAAGACGAGATATCGAGAACACATAAGGGATTACAATAAGAAAATAAGAAAATCATCAACGACAGTGGAATCAAATTTCGCCAACCACATGGCAGAAAACAAGTGTACACCCATGAAAATAGGAAAAACAGCTAAAATTCTCCACATACAGCATAAAGGAAGACGACTTAACATATTAGAAAATATGGAGATATACAAACAAAAAACATTCGTAGGTAAAATAATAAATGAACAAATAAACACCGCATCGGATACATTATTTGAACCGCTTAAGCTACTATACCCGAAAGAGGACAAAAGACCAAAAACCGACATAAACAAAACAACACACAAACGGACAATAACGGACTTTTACCTACTTGGTTAATGAGGGTACAATAATGAAAATATGACAAAAAATAGATTTGCATACCTAAACACACAACACAGACTCACACACACACACACGCACGAATGCACGAACACATCACATGAACACGAAGTACCTGAACAAAACGACGGAAGTTAGTTACTATAAATACTATCGAACTTACACAAAATAACTCAGAACGAAAGAAGACACTGAAGATGGCGCATATTAGCCGAAACCGGTTTGTCTCCAAACCAAACTTGACAAGGGATGACGGAAAATCGTTCCACAATACATCATATTCCTACCCTGTCGGAAAAACAAGCAACCAAAAAGTTATTAAAAAAAAATTGTTCTGTGCTCAGCAGGCCCATACCTATCCTCCCCCATAACTGAAATTCTTCGTATTTTTTTTGTTTTTTGATTTATTTAAAGCATAGCGTATTCTACATTAATGAAATGTTTAAACAGTGTGCCTTTTGATTATCGGTATTTTACATTAATGAAATGTATAAACAATGTGCCTTATGTACTACACCTTTTCCAGATGGATTTTAGAAAGCGTCAACTGGATTTTAGAAAGGGAAAATTGGATTTTAGAAATGGCAATTGGATTTTAGAAAGGGGAAATTGGATTTTAGAAATGTCAGTTGAATTTTAGAAAGGGAAAATTGGATTCTAGAAATGTCAATTGGATTTTAGAAAAGGGAAATTGGACTTTAGAAACTGTAAATTGGATTTTCGAAAATTTATATAATTACGTATATGTACATTATAATTTCATACACAAGAAGAATTTCTATTCGAAAAATTCTGTGTAAAATTTATTTTACACGCACATTCTGAAATCCAAATCACGCTTTCGAAAATCCAACTGACATTTCTAAAATCCAATTTCCCCTTTCTAAAATCCAATTGACATTTCTAAAATCCAATTTCCCCTTTCTAAAATTCAATTGACATTTCTAAAATCAAATTGCCCCTTTCTAAAATCCAATTGACATTTCCAAAATCCAATTTCCTCTTTCTAAAATCCAATTGACATTTCTAAAATCCAGTTAACGCTTTCCATCCATCTGGAAATTGTGTAGTCAGCGCCAAAGATGCTAAAAAACAAATGTACTACTTTTAGTTTTATTACTATAGCGTTTTCAAGTCAAATGAAACCTTTTTCAAATTAAGTGCAAATTTTAAATTGAAAAAGGTTTAATTTAACCAAAAAATGCTATATATATAAGTGAAGTATTTATTTCCTATTTGTTGTTATTTTGTTAATTAATTAATGTTATGCGTTAAAAAAAAATTAAAGACTTTGAAAAGGAAAATGTAAACAAAACCAACTCTCTTTTTAAGGTTCAATTTAACCAGAAAATGCTATATATATACACAGAGAAAAAAGTACAATGGTTTTTTCAACCAACTTCTTGGTTTATTTATTCATGTCAAAAGGAAAAAATGTAATATGTACATTTTCATTGTACCATTAACCAATATTTTGGTAACAATCAATATAAAACAGAAAGTTAGTTTCCCCAACGTGTATATTTGTTATGTTAACGAAAATATTGGTTAATTCATATCTAAAAAAAAGTAAAAATATTTAAGAAGCTTTATGGCTTCGGCTCTGTTGTTACCATCGCCTTCAACACCGTTCGTGCTTGACGAAGTTGAATGGCTGGACCCGAATTGCAGAGAGCGAGGGAGTCAGTATTTGGAATTTTCTTTGTTATTCAGTTAACATATTAACACTCTCTTATAGATCATACATAGCAGTGCTGCTACTGGCATAAAAATATAACCAACAAATTGTTTAATAGTAACAAGAAATTGGTTGAAGATTTGAACGAACATTTTGTTATATCAACAAATATCATGGTTAATATAACCAAAAACACTGTCTAATATATCAACAATGGTAATGGTAATGGTAATATTAAACAAAATTCACATTGATTCCATTTCAAGTGTGAAATTAGTACTATTAACCAACTTTTGGTTTATTTTTCTCTCAGTGTAAGTGAAGTATCTAATTTTTATTTGATCTTTTATTTAATTATTGTTTTGCGTAAAAAATTAAAGACTTTTTGGAAAGAAAACTGTAAACAAAACCATCCCTCTCTTTATTTTAGTGAAATATTCATAAAAAACTATCGATAGTATCGATAGTTTTTTTTCGACTATCGAAACTATCGAGTGGTCCGACTATCGATGGTTTTACAGGTCTAATATGTACATACATATATCCAACTGGCAAAGACATGAAATTCTAGCTGCTGCTACTAATTCCTGTTTGCCTAATAGCTGGATGGGAATAATTCGTATTTTCATCGCCTCACACTGGGGCCACTTATATATATGGGGACGCTCAAAATTCTGAAATCAACTTTTTTACATCAGAAACTTTTTATCTGCACTAAATCAGTTAATTTATAGCATCTTAACCCATTGACGATCATGAGTTAACCCGTTGGTGACCTATGTTTTCTATTCTATCGATACTAAAATAGTAAATCCCAAGAATTTGAACCCCTTAACGACCAAGCATTAACCCATTTTTGACCCAAATTTTTTCACTTAATTCTTAGATCAAAATATTTACATCATATTAATTGTCTCTACACTAAAACGAGTAATCTTTGGAATTTTAACCCATTAACGGTCATGAATTAACCCATTGGTGACCAATTTTTTTTTTTAAGATCTGTAACCAAATTATTTAAATCACAATTAGTATGTCTGCACAAAAATAGTCAATGTGTATTATATTAACCCATTAACCCATCGATGGCATACATATGTGTTTTTCTTTAAATTCTGAAATCAACTTATTTGAATAAGAATCGTTATGCCTATACATGATTTGTAGATGTGTAGAACTTTACCCCATTCACGGCCATACCGCATTGAAAACTTTTTTAAATCTGAAATCAATTTATTTGCATCAGAATCGCCATACATATCTATAATGAAATAGTACATAAATGTGCTGCATCGTAACTAATAAAAAACTACGTTTTAACTCGTTAGTGAAATTTTTTCTCTTTATTCTGAAATCTTTACTAAGAACTAAGTTAACAGTGATAAAACGTAGTAAATTGCTAAGAGTAACAATGCAGTTTTTTGTTAAAGCTTTCCTTCTAAGGCACACAAATTCAGTTAAATAAATATTAAATTATACATATGTACATACATATATTCAGTTTTAAATTAATGGATAAGGGTTTATTTTCTAAAACATAGCTAAGCGGAACACATATTTCCCCCCCATGTGGCCGCTGTGGTGCAGTGGGTAGAGTGCTCACCTGCTATACCAGAGGTCTCGGGTTCAAACCACAGTCCGAGCAAACATCAAAAAAAAATTTTTTCTAATTAGTAAAAATCCAATTATTGGATTTTTTAAGAGCAGCGGTCACCTCTCGGCAGTGGGCGGCATACCCTCCGAGTGTATTTATGCCATGAAAAAGCTTCTCACAAAAAATGCATTCGCCGTTCGGAACCGGCATAAAACTGTAGGTCCACCCAATTAGTAGGAAAAACAAAAAGGAGCACACCTCACAATTGGGAGAGAAGCTCGGCCATAAAACTCGTCAGAGTTATAATAGCGCCATTGTATTATATTATTATTACATATTTCCCCACACATTTTCATGCCTAACATAAAAAACACAAAATTGGAGTAACACAACTTGTGCTTCAAAGAACTCATATTATAATACAACTTACAAGTCTAAATTAAAGAAACCTGGCTTGACCAGTAACCTTAACCACAATTTGTAATTAAAGTAACCAGTAAATAATGGATCAATAAAATTTAAGATAGAACAGAATCAAATTCAACCAGATATAGGTGTATTTTTTTTTAACTAAAATTGGAATGCAATTTTTAAACTCACTTTTTTTTAAAATGCGCACTTTGCTTTTGGTTCTGAACTCGGATTCTTTGTCACAAAGGACCATATTTTACTGCTGCATTTTTACATTTGCTACGTTTTTGCGCAAATTAAAAAAAAAAAACCATTTTGAAAAAAAAATATTACAAAAAAAGAGGTACGTTTAGTTTTATACTAAAAATTAATTTTTTAAAACGTCTAGTTCCAAAAAAACACTAATCGATTATATAAGCTTCACTTAATGTTATGGAAAAAGCAGAATAATAAAATTGTATATCCTTCTCTTACACCAACTATTTCAAATACACATTAAAATTTCTGACTTTGAAAAAAAAATTATTTTTTGGAAAATTTGTCGTTTGTGTATCGATAACTCCCAACTTAAAAATAATAGAAAGCTGAAAATTGGGCCAGAAGTGTAGAATTTTATAGGGAACAATACTGCGTTTTTATTTTTTTTTGAAAAACTCATTATTTAAAAACTGAATTTTGAGCAGGCTCGGCCCCAGTGTGCGCCTGTGTGGATCCGTATGAAATCAAAAATTGTTTCTTTCAAAATATTGGGCCGTATTAATAAAAATCAAGCAAATGCTTTTAAGCCTATATGACACTACATTTTTTCCCTGTTTTTTTTTGGTTTTGAAAACCCACCGAGTCAAAATACAAAAACAATTCTTCTATAGGTTGAAAAGAGACAAATACTCCCTCAAAAATAATTTGATTGACATTAAACTTCAAACTAAATGAAAATAATATTTATTACAAAAATTATTTTTTTTTGGAAATTTGATTTAAATTACTGAAATAAAAAAGTTATGAAACCCAAAGGGCAGGATAGCTGTGTATTCCATGTTATGAAGGGAAGCCAGTACGCAATATATTTTTTCTTCTGAACTTCTTCTTTACCCTTAGGGCCAAAGCAGAAGCTTACAAGAGGCAAATTTAAAATTTGTATTTCCATATATTTTTTATTTTAAATATAATTTATTTTATGGTTGTCAAATTGGAAAAATTGTCAGAAAAAATGACCGAATGCCAAAAAACCTACCGAAATACAAGCTGGCTCGTTGGTTTTTAATCGCCTAGATGGTGTTTTGTTTGGTTTTTTTCAATATAGCTTGCTCGCTTACACCAACGCAAAACTGTATTTGACCATCTCCTTCACACAAAAAACCTGGTAGAATACCAGAAAAAAAACGTAGTGTCATATGGGCTTTACTCAAGATTTCGGAAATTTGACATTAATTTGTATGAACCAAATTTCAAAGTTTGAGTAAAAGGTCTGAAATCTCAAGCAAAAGCAAATGCTTGGATTTTATTAATATGACCCATTGTCGAATTTTATGATGGAAAGAAGAAATATTGCAACAGAGTTTTATTTATTTATGATTATAATTAATTCATGAATAAAGTTGTAAAAACTAGGTTCATTCATAAACGAATGCTGTAAACCTCCCCTCGGTAAGAAACCTACCTTTTGTCAGAAATGTGACAACAAAGCTCTTTGGACACCCTAGAATCTATTTATCATCTTGAATAAATGAATATTTTAAAAATATAAATACACGCTTAGAGCCAGTTTCACCATCTCCGGTTAAGCACTTAACCAGAGATTTTTGCCCGCCTAAGCAATTTATTTGACATCTCGCCATACAATTTACGTCAAACTAACCAGCGATTAAATTAGGCGGAGATGGTGAAACCGGGCCTTAGCCTTTTTTAATTCCCACTGCTGTAAAAATCAACGTTAGATTATAACCAGCGCCATCTGCCCCAAGATAGCGGTGGTTATAACCTAATCTCATATATATAATACTTCTATATTGCTAGTATTCATCAATAGATACAACGCAGCATCTATCGGATAAGTACGATTCTATCCAAGCCAAAAATACAGAGTGAAACCCCAGATACTTAAGCTTCGACAAGAGTATTCTATGAGATACTTTGTCGAACGCCTTAGAAAAATCCGTGTAGATTGTGTCTACTTGCAGTCTGTTTTGGAAAGCAGAGAGACGGTAGTCACAGTGGAGCGGTGTGCAACAAAACCGTGTTGCCTATCCGAAATTAAGCTTTAGACCACAATAACAATTTGTCATTAACCACAGTCGCAAAGTTTTGAGACTGACGAGAGTTTTGAAATCGGCCTATAATTACGTGCATCGCACTTATTTCCACTCTTAAAAATAGGAGAAATAGTTGAAAGCTTCCAGTCGTCAATAAAATGCCTGAAGTCAACGATTTGTTGAAAATAATTGAAAGCGGTTGTGCAAGACACAGACAGTTCTTCAATAATCCAGATAAGAGTCAATTAACATCTGATTTGAACGTGGGCTTCATATTATGAATTCAATTAAGTACGTCAGTGACAGACACATACAATGATCCAAAGTTTAAAGAGGAACCGGAAGAAGAAGACAGACTAGGATACGAGTCCGTGTCGACTACAAAATTAGAGCAAAGGAAGTCAGTGAATAGATTTGCTGCATCTGCGGCAGTATTTGTTGTTCGAGGTGATATTGCCTTCGAAGTTCAAATATAATTCCTGTACAAAAACTTATTGAAACAGTTGTACTATTTTCAGTAATAATAATAAATTGCCACCTATTTTAATTTTAATATATGTATATACATTTCTAATATAAAACAAGTAAGGAAGCCTAAGTTCGAGTGGAATCGAACATTAGATACTCAGCTGTATGTTTTCATTGTTTGTTTGCGTTTGATGGATTTTATATAAAGCGAGTGCTGCATAAAGTGGGCATAGCCACGCCCATTTTCAAAATTTTTATCAGTCATCCAACTAAGCATATGAATATTATTCTTTGTGCAAAATTTCATTCCTTTATGACTTCCAGTTACAAAGATGTCACGTTACAAATTTCCAAAGCGTGTTCCAGAAATATCTTTGCTAAAAAGTAGGCGTGGTCATAAACCGATTTCAGTAAATTTATGCGTGTCTATTAATACAAGTTATAAAAGTGTATAAACCAAGTTTCATCATAATATCTCAATTATTTGTCGAGTTATGGGCTCCGAAATCTCGTAGATTCCTTTGTCTAAAAGGAGGCGGTGCCACGCCCATTTTCCAAAATTCTTATATTTTTTGTTTCCGGTCTATTGTAGAAATCGTACCACAAAATTTCAATGAATTATCTTTACATTTGACAAAGATATCGCTTAAAATGTTTTTATTAGGTCACTTTATAATACCCATATATAAAAGTGGGCGTGTCCGTCAACCGTCTCTAAAATTTTGAACATGTATTACCACAAGTAATAAAAGTGTACACACCAAGTTTCGTCATTATATATAAATTATTTGTCGAGTTATGGGCTCAGAAATCTCGTATATTTCTGCTTCTAAAAAGAGGCGGTGCCACGCCCATTTTCCAACATTTTTGTGTTTTTTCGTTTTATGTCCGCAGGTGGACTCCTGGCATAAAATTTCAATGATATATCTTTATATTTGACAGAGATATCGCTTAAAATGTTTTTATTAGGTCACTTTATAATACCCATATATAAAAGTGGGCGTGGCCGTCAACCGATTTTGACAATTTTTCGTCCAAACATTTGCCTAAGTAAGTATATCACGCGTACCAAATTTCATCGATATATCTTCAACAGTTTCTGAGTTATGACACATAAAGCTTTCAATGTTTGCTCCTTAATAAGTGGGCGTGGCACCGCCCATTTTCCAAAATTCCATCAAATTTCTTCTTAGGGGCCTGAGCTCTATACGTGGGTAAAATTTCATCACCGATTTCGCCCATTTTCAATACCAACCGTCCAGTGGCGGACCTAGCATAAATTGCCTGGGCAAGCCTATGTGTGAAGCATAACCATTAGCCATTTATGTAATTTCCTTTGCTGTATTATTTAAAAGTCTGATTGCGTTCCGTCATTGACTTTGATTTAGAGTTCTCGATTTCTTTTTAACATTTTCGAGTGGCCCGAATAAATGCTTTTCAATGCTCGAACGCTCGTTTGTTTGTTTATTACGCGTATGTTTGTACGGGCATTTGAACAATTCGGGTATTTGAAGATCGTTTTTTCTCGTTTATTTTTTTTTCATATGTATTTTTTATTTTTGTTTTCCTGATACACATTTTTTTGTTTGTATACTCAGAGAAAAGGAATCAAAATTAACATTTTTTTTATAATGCACGTTTTAAACCAAGTCATTTTTATTTTATAAATGAAAATTTTTAAATTAAAAATTAAATTTTTTAAATTAAAATGTATTTAGGATTTAAAAAGAAACATGTTTAAATTAAAAATTAAAATTAATGGAATAAAAACGAAAGTTTTTCCTTCAAAATTTCATAGTGCTTAAAATAAAAATAACCATTTTTAAATTAAAATTGTTTTTTCTTGATTTTGCAATTTTACTCCGAACATTTTTAAAATAAAAAATTTCGTATTTACATAATTCTTAAATATAAAAACGTGCGCTAGGGAAATCTTACACGAATGCGCAGAGGTAGTTTTAGTTTACCGACGGAAATTTCAGCAGTAGCAAGTGTATTTGCTTATTGCCTAAAAAATGGGTGCTTTAGTGTTTGAAAAACTGAGGTCCAATTTGATTTCCACCGCTTTTTAAAATTATCTTGATATTGTGCCAACAGTCGCCAAAAATCACAATCAACCCTTTTATAATCTGGTATTTGATATTTATGTTTGCATGCACATGCAGATGTAAGAAATTATGTGCATAAGTATGTACCTACATGAAAACGAAAATCAAATCAAATATGCATATGGCTGTGAATACTGAACTTTTGAATGCCGAAGCCAGCTTCATATTCGCATACAAATTTGATGTGAAAAATAAAAAAAGTGCTTTGCTAGTTTTTTTTTTCAATTTAAGTCTGAAAATAAGCAATTGGTTTCTCCTTAGCGAAAGCGAGAAAACAAGCTATGTTATTCTGTTTTGAAAGCCAGGTAAAAGCTAATGTGTGGAAACGTTGAAGCATGCTAACTGTGCTGTGATTGGCTGTACAAACAAAATACACATTGTGAGGTGGATTGGTGGTGTATTTGCGCTATTTTCTTAGCAGGCTTTTAGGGGCATGTTACAGTGAGGGCTATATTATTGAAAACTTAAATAGTAAACACATTTAAAACGTAAAATAACCAGATTTTAAAGAATTTCGTATGAAATGAACGAAAATGTGTGCGCAAGCCGGGCTTCTCGGCTTGTATGAAGCGACCGCCTCTGCAACCGTCCCAGTGTCGATACCAACTTGCATTTCAAATTTCATCAAAATATCTCAATTTTTGCGCGAGTCAGAGTGTTTACAGACGGACGGACGGACAGACGTACGGACGGACGGACGGACATGGCTCAATCGATTTCTCTTTTCACCCTGATCATTTTGATATATATACATAAGTCTATATCTATCCCGATTATTTCATTCTGTTACAATCCACCGTTATGTGATTAAAACTATAATACTCTGTGTACTAGTACAGCTGAGTATAAAAACATGGGCTAATAAATAATGCCAATTGAATAAATTTGGTATAAATAAATGGATATTGGAACTTATTGTGAACAATTTTTTAATTCAAAATTACAAACCTACACATATATCAAGGATGGAAAATAATTATTATTTTTTAAATTTTGACCGCAAAAATTAGTATGTATCTTTCAGTCCACTATCCATTGATACCAAATTTACTCAATTTGGATGAGCGGTTCAGTAGTTATTGATTTTTATATTAAAATAAAACTAGGTGGAAACTCTGCCACTTTGACAGTTTTTTGTAAATCCTCTTCAGTCCTCTATCCATTGGTAATTGGTAATTTTATTAATTTCGGATAAGCGGCTCATTAGTTATTGACAAATGATTTTTATTCCAGCTTTAAAAATTAAAGGATGGGAATATTTTTTACTCCTGGCTCGATAAAATAAAAATTAGGATATTATAGTTATATTCAATTTTTTTTCTCAAATAAAATTACACAAATATATTACGGCCAGGATTTTTATGCCAGAGGTCCTGGGATGAAGGAAAAGTTAATAATTTTCTTCGGGGAAGCTATTTAACCGATGATTTTTATAACTTCGGAAAAAAAATAGTTTTTATTTTCTGTCTCTGCTCAGAAATAATCGTTATTTCTTGAGTTTTATTTTTTTTTTATCAAAAATAACACTCATTCCTTGAGTGATATTTACATTTCAGAAATAATTATTACTTTTTGAGTTTTATTTTGTTGATCAGAAATAAAACTTATTCCTTGAGTGATATTTTATATTTTGGAAATAAAAATTTAGTTTTTAAGTTTTTTTTTGATCAGAAATAAAACTAATTTCTTTTCTTTTACATATAAAACTAATTCCTTTAGTGATGTTTTATATTTCAGAAATAAAAATTATTTTTTTAGTTTTATTTTTTTGATCAGAAATAAAACTTATTCCTTGAGTGATATTTTATATATCATTAATTTTTTGTTTGAATTCTATTTTTTTGCTTTTCTGAAGTTCTCTGACGAATAATAAATAAAACTCAAACAAAAAATTAATAATTATTTCTGGAATGAGTGTATTTTTTATCAAAAAAAAAAAAATAAAACTAAAAAAATGATTATTTTTGATGAAATATATAAAAACTCAACGGTGCCGTGATTTAATTTCAAGTGGCATAACCCCAATTTTTTTACTTGGGATTATGTCAACTATGTGGGAGTGACATAATCCGAAATAAAAGGGAGCCAGAATACCAAATCACTCGAGTAGGTACTAGTGCGAAGCAAAATCGCGATTTTTGCTTCCAAATTTTAATTTTTTATAGACATATGTACATATTTATATACCTATCGTTCTATTAAAAAAAGCGCCGCAGGCGAAAATTTGGAATAAAAAATCGCGCGATTTTTTCTTCCAAATTTTCATCTTTTTATAGACATATGTATATACATATGTATATACCTATCGATCTATTAAAAAAAAGCGGCGCAGGCGAAAATTTGGAATCAAAATCGCGCGATTTTTTCTTCCAAATTTTCATCTTTTTATAGACATATGTACATACATATATATACACCTATCGATCTATTAAAAAAAAAAGCGCCGCAGGCGAAAATTTGGAATCAAAATCGCGCGATTTTTTCTTCCAAATTTTCATCTTTTTATAGACATATATACAATGTACACAAATATTTATATACCTATCGTTTTATTGAAAACAGTCTGTATATATGTAAATATATTTAATTTTAATGTAATTTTTTAGTTTTAAAGTAATTTTTTGAGAACATGTGTATTTAAGTACATACTCAATGTATTATTGTATAACAACATTAACTTTATTGTCAGCTTTAATTTTTTTGCTTAATGTAATAAAATCTAAGAAAAAATCTGAAATGTTTTTTTGGGCTTGAAAATGACATTATCCCAATTGGGATTATGTCACTACGTCTGGGGTGACATAAGCCCAAGTAAAAAAGTTGGGATCATGTCACCCTAGGGGGAGTGACATAATCCCAAATAAAAAATTTGGGATTATGCCCCTTGGGATTATGTCAGGGTACCAAACTCAGCATATAATGATTAAATCTCGATTTCTATTATAAAACTCATAATGATTACGGTCCATGTATGTAATACCTATATAGAATTACACAAATATAGGTAATAATTTACTGTTGGCAATTCTAATGAATTATTAAAAGAAACTTGTAAAGTTGAATAAAAAAAATAAAACTAAAATAATAATTTACTTAGCTATTTTTTTTTATCATTTTCTAGCTATTTTCCAGCAGAAATCTTGCTATAAGCTCAAAATTGGCAATACTGCTTGTTTGGCCGAGTCCAGTATTGAAATCTTCGATGTGTGTCATAACGAAATCGTTACGACTATTGTAGTGGATTACATATCGACGGCTGAGAATAAGATCGCCCTATTTCAAATATTGTTTCAAAAACGCCCTATTTGAAAAAATCTTTCAATAACGTCCTATTTCAGATTTTGCTTCAAGAACGCCCTATTTGAAAAATTGTTTCAATAACGTCCTATTTCAGATTTTGCTTCAAAAATGCCCTATTTCAGAGAAAATTCCATATTTATTTCGATTTTGGAAAAATTTTCCGATGCGGCGTAACGATTTTGAAAAGGAATCGTAACAAATTGTTTAGTGGGAATATACCTCTGCGTATATACATATCGTCGTACCATACGAAAACTAGCATACGATTTTTTGTGGCTGACGAAAAGTAAGAAGTTCGACTTTTGTCTGACGAAAACTATCAATTTCGTTTAAACTACAACAATTTTAATGTAAGAACAGTATATAATTACGATATCGTCGTACCATACGAAAACTAACATATTTAAAATTTCTGGCGAAAGCTATCAATAAAAAAATTCTGTACGAAAAGTAGAACATTTAACTTTTGGCCGACGAAAAGTAATAAAATCGAGTTTTGGCTGACGAAAAGTAATAAAATCGACTTTTGGCTGACGAAAGGTATCAGTAATTATATACTGTTTTTACATTAAAATTGTTGTTGTTTATACGAAATTGATAGTTTTCGTCAGCCAAAAGTTGATTTTATTACTTTTCGTCAGCCAAAACTCGATTTTATTACTTTTCGTCGGCCAAAACTTGAACTTTTTACTTTTCGTCAGCCACAAAAAATCTGATGTTAGTTTTCGTATGGTACGACGATATATAGTTCTTACCTTCAGCAGATGGTTCGGTATTCTCATCGAAAACTTCCTCGCATATAACCGAACTGGAGGGTGAGGCAATATCTGACTTTCCGGTAATCGATGATGAAGACGATGCAGATGCTGCCGATACTGATGCGGACGCGGACACCGAAATCGAAGCTGCTGATGTTGACGCTGCCATTCTGGTAATTAAATATTACTTTCGAGTTTCGCACACAAATTGGTTTAATTTTTCACTTTCCTTTTTTAATTATAGTGCAGTATTGAAACATAAATTCAACACACTTTCAGTTCGTTCACATTTTTAATAATTTAGTGTATAATATGTACATACGAGTAGGTATACGCTATAGTATTCCTTAAAGTGATATCGATATTTTCGTACAATTCGTACTTATGTATATGTTTCCCTTTCTTCGTCTAAATTCGGGAAATGAATATGGCAAAAAAAGGCGGTTACGAAATATCGACGCTGCCCTGTCCCAGCAGTTACAGCAAACCCTTTTTTGGAAAAAAGTATGCAATCTACATACATACATACATTTGTTAAAACCACGCTACATATCGTCGTTTGCAGTACAAAACCTCGTCTACTACATGTAGGTACGCGGTTTTGCACTTTAAACAACGATATGTATGTATTTTACTCAGTCCATATTGCCTTTTGGGTTGGCAGAATACTGGGCAACGGATGCACACCCCAACAAAATCGTATACAAAATATAGATCGCAGTCTGTGCTATGCAAATTTATTTTATTATTATTAAAGTTCTTAAATTTATTTTATTAGTATGCAATTTTATAGTAAATAAGGCTTGCTCATCGGTTTTTTAAGTTTAGTGCGTTATTTACTTATTTCCTTGGTTGTTTATAGCTTGCATTGGATCCTAAAAAATATTAGCTGAAAAGTTTTATTGATTTTTCCGCAAATTTATTTTGTGACCCATCGTAAAATATAAAAGAATTTCAGGTTTTGAAACAACACTATCACTTTTTTATGTCCATTTTTTTGTTAAGAATTTTTGGTTTTTATAAAACATACTATAATTATTATATTATTTTTATTTTCATTATACAATATGTATATATGTATTGTATATACACATACATAGATATCTTAACCTTACAAATGTTTATTTATTCATTTATTTATTAATTCTGGATATATTCTTAAATATATTTTTTCCAACCTCTGAAACCAAACTGATTTTCCGAAAATGTGCACTCATCATTTTATGTCATTTCATACACTTCTACTTGACTTACAGGTATTTATAGCATAAATATACATATTTATATAATATATGCATGTGTATTTTGGAAATTGTCCTTCCCATACGGCTTTGCGCATGTCCGATAGTTGTCATATCGACGCATCTAAACAATACTATACTAAGTCAACTTAGTACGTTTTCCTGTTTTATATTTTTGCCACATAAAATTTTCATCTTTTATAAGTACTAAAGAAGAATGTAAAAACTAAATTTTTGTTTGTTTAAGGGGTTTGCCACTAAGGATAGTGTCTAGCAATGAAGCACGCGATTTCTGATAATATTTTGAAAACG